>CAMZMU010000042.1:61258578-62458578 GCA_947311845.1 Poa pratensis
TCTTCATCTTCACCCTGATAGGTTAGCAGTTTGACTATGGAATTTCTCTCAATCTCACCATCCCCTCTCCCTGGTTCTCTAATGCAACAATGTTAAGCTTGTAATATTACCAGCATTCCTCTCTTTTCCTGACACACTCCCACCTATCTTGCTGCTCTCCAGGTTATGGCTTCCGACGAGTCCTTGGCTACATCTTTATCCTTCTCTCCCTTATTTTGTTTTCTGTTTTTTGTCAGCCATGTTGTCTTCTCCTTCTTTTTTACTATCCCCCTCTAGCTCATCACCTCATCGTCGTCATCTGATTTTGAAGAGTTAGACACTGAGTTTTTCTCCACCTCCCACTCCAGACGAAGCCTTTACGATTTATGTAAACCATCCACCATGTTACTGTCCTTGCAAGCAATTTTTACTCTAACTGGTGGCGCCCCACTCAGAGTCTTCATTTCAACTTCTCTTGGCTCTCCCACAATATAGGACAACTCCCATACTGCCTCCTCCAGCCGAGCCCAATCAGGTAAACCATAAATTCTGGTCCAGACCTCCTCAAGCATGCCAAAAGCCTCAAATTCCCTGCAAGACTCCACCACCCGAGCACTAACTGACTCATCCGAGATAAACCTGAAACCATTGACAAATCTCCTGACATAGCGACGACTCGCCACATCCGAGAACTCCACCAGGTATTCTTTAGGCCCCAGAGGCTTCACCCTCCAGTTCCACTCAATCTCAAACAACAAGTCTAATTCCCTAACCAACATTTCACCATCGCAGACTCCAGATTGAATTGAGACAATCCCTGCAACCGTGGTCGGAGCTGACACATTTTCAGGAACCTCAATTCTCAGACTATAGAACATCTTATCTCCTGCACCACCCCCACAAATCCGCAGCTCGGGTTTCTTCTTTTTCTCCTGACACTGATCAGAAACATGTCCTTCTTTCTTGCAGATATGCACGTAGGCGGCACCGTGCAGTCTCGCTGGAGATGGCCAGACTTGGTGCACTTATGGCAGTAAAGAACACTTTTCTTCTTGCTCAACGGCGCCTCATTCTTCTCCCCCGATACACCACCTTCCTTTTTTTTTTTAGCCTTCTCCAAACAGAGCTCCAATTTCTTTCTCCCTCTGGATCTCTTCATCGGTTGGGTACCTACCGCAATGCGCAGTAGGACCAAAGCCGATGTTGTTGTTCGCCTGATAGCTTCCTCCCCACGGAACCCCTGGAAATTACCCTGCGGCCCATTGCAGTTCCTCTCCTCTACTCTCCTCTTGTCTCTGTGATCAAATTCCTCATCACGACGATCCCCCTGGGCACCAGAACCCCCACCCATGTTGAAATCCCCTTGGCTTTTGGGAGGGAAACGCCCATCGCGCCCCCCACCACAAACCCCTGCTCTTGGCGATACAGACCCGCGACCACCGCCGCGAAAGATCTGCCGTCAACCAACCTCTCCGACGATCTAGTAATACGCCTTGCTTGAAAACCAAATCGCCGCACCTCCTCTCGAGAGGCAAGAAACCCTAAAGTCTCTGCCGTGACTGTCTTGCATTTCTCGATCCAGATCCAAGCTCCTTTTACATCCGCCCACTTCGCCCAGACTGAAATGGGTCGGGCTTCACCATCCCAAAGGATTGGGCATACAACATTATACACTTTCTGGACATTCATATGAATTTTTGTTTAAGGATTTTATGCGGCAAGCAATTCATTTGTCTATCACTACTAATGTCACCCCATAGAAAAGAAATGGGAGAAACAGTGTTTTGAATTCTTTTCACAGGGATTAGAGGAGATGCACCAAGAGCTATGCAAGGATGGTGAAGACCATAAGCTTGGGGATGTGAAGACAACCCCATGGACCAACACACTCGGTTTGCACACGTCTAACTTCTGTTTATCGATCAATGCACTTTATCGCATAAACTTGGAGCGTCTTTTATTTGGTTTTTTATTTCGGTTTGATTTTTGTTTGTCTTGAGACCACCACTATCATTTATATATGAGAGAGCTACTGGAAATTTGGGTTGAATTAAGTTGGATGCTATTAAAAAGATTGGTAAATGTTTGAGTTGATTCAAAAAGATACATATAGTTGCATGATTCATTATGCTTTTAATGAATATTAATTTGCAAGTGTTTTATCAAGAGCTATCTTTTATTCATGTTTTGATGCTGAATGTTACTTTACTTTGTTTAACATGGATTGGTTAGTTCTATGGACACTTATGCATGCATTTAGACGGTCAACTTTCTCCCTCTTGCTAGCCCAAAAATTCCAGCAAGTAAAAACTTGTTTTCCAACACCTTCAACCAAAGTTTTTCCAGTGAGTCCACCATATCTACCTATTAGCTTTATACTATTCCGAGTATGTTTATGATGTTATTTTGTATTATCTATACTTCTGAATTAAAATGCTTATGTTATTGATTGTTATGGGAAAAGTTGATTAAAGAGCTCTCACGAACTTGATCACATCTTACTTTTATTGCACTTAATAAACATGACCCATTGTGATTGAAATTATGAAGTTGTGAGCTTGACAAGAGTCTTGGTTGGGAGTTAGCTCATATGTGCTGTCACATGGCAAGCTTTCAACGTGCTCTTTATATTTTGTTGATATCATGTACTTTTGTTTATGGATGCTTATCATGGCCAAATAAATGCGGAAACTTAGTAATTTTAATGAGTTTGTATAAATGGCTAGAGAGATGCCTGGGCCGCTAATCTAAGCCATGCATCATTCATGGTGGAAATTTACTTACATGCTATGGTGAACCTTCAGTGATGCACCCCACAATAAAAAGCTATACCAATAGTAAATAAAAAGGGTGTGGAGATTGTTCATTTTGTTTGTTGTCTTGTCATTTTGACATGGCTTGTTCCATGTCCTGGGACAAGAGGTACCCCAGTTGACGCTCTTGATGACGCTATTATATTATTTACAATGACCTTAACTTGAACTTGCTTTTGTGTCCCAAGTTGAGTAACACCGTGGTGTGGGTACTCGTATTCACGGGGCATGAGACATTCAACCCATACTTTGTCAAGCATACTACTCATATTTGCTTTCACTTTAAACTTTAACCATTCAAGATGCTATATAGGGGTAATGAGAGCTTCACACCAATGAATACCACATTGCAAACATTAACTTAAGTAGAAGCATTTGGAAGTTAGATGAAACTTATGCATGCTTGATGCATGTAAAATGCATACATGAACTTTACATTTTATTACTTGATATTCCAACTTATTTTCATCATATATGGGTTATATTTATGTTTTATAATGATTTTAGGGGATAATTCACAGTTTCCCCCATTTATTTGGAATTAACCGTGCAGAACCAGAAAACCCCTTTTTCCATCTTTTTGACTTTCAGGGACCCAAACGACGTCCAAATGACCTAATAATTTACGGGGATCAGTTTTTAGAAGGAACAAAGTGTGGGAGCGAAGGAAGCGAACAAATGGAGACCCGAGGGCCAAGTTGAGTGGGCCCACGCGGCCAGATTCCTTGGCCGCGTGGACCCATCAACCTGGGCCTCGGAGCTCCGTTGCCGTCGATCTTTTTTCACGAGCCTCCGTCTTGACCTAAAAACGACTATAAAAATAGTCCCCCGACGGCTTTTGGAAGGAGGCGGGGAGAAACACAAAAACCACAAAACAGGAGACAGAAGGCTGCCGCCGGAGAGGATCGAAGGGGGAAACGCCGCCGGAATCTCCTCCGGAAGGCTCCTCCATCCCCCTCCGGAGTCTCCATCAACACCACCGTCAAGACCAGTGATCATCATCATTTATATACATATTCAGAGCACTAAAACCTTCCAAAAACCTCTCTGTATATCATCCAGTATTGCATTTATCTGCAATTTATAGCACTTTATATCCATTTTGCAGTTCAGTGTGCAAGTCACACTATCTTTAGAAGATTTAGTGCAGAAGTGAAGCAAGAAGCACCACAAATGTGATCCCAATACAGCAGAGAAGATGGACATGATCATCAAGTTGAAATTCAAGACGAAGCAATGCAAAAGTGTGGCAGCAGCAGTTCCCAAGGAAGATATGAAGGAATTCAAACGAGTTTGAACCAAAGAAGGAGGGAAGATCAACTTGGAGATCAAGCAAGCCAAAAAGGGAAAAAGGCAAAAAGGTGATAAAGTTGGAAACACCCCATGTGCACTGTGAGCTAAAGACAGGGTAGGGAAACTTCCTCCTCTCCTCCACCTCATGCCACTCCACCTCAAAATGCTAAAGGGAGTATAAAGCCACCACCTCACACACCCACAACACCAATCGATCCGCATCCGCATCCACAACCATCACCCATCTATCCACCTCACTCCATCCCATCCACAACAGCAACAACACCTTTTTAGCCACCAACTCCAACAACCACCAAGAACAAGAACAAGATGAACACGGAGTCCAGAGAAGAAGCTCAAGGCCTTGGTGATCTGAAGATCATGCTCTGCAACTCTGCTTCCATCCTTGTCTTCACCTCTGCTTCCCCTGCTTCGACTAGGTTTTCAGTGAGCCACAGCCAAGGAACTCTCTCCATTCTTCTGTGTAATCTTGTGTCGAACTGAGTAGATCATTCATCTTTAAGTAGAGCTTGTAAAAGTTTGGATATTGCAGTGAATTGAGTGACACAGTTTTCTGCCTCTACTGAATGTTTGCATGTTTTGCTTGTTGTGTGATTTGATCTGTGTGTAAGGCTAGCCCCTGCATACTTGTGTGTGGAAATTCCATCCCTAGCCTCTTATGCTTATTAACTTACTTGGATCTGGCTTGACATCCCAGAAAAGAGTGAACTTTGTGTTTTAAATTTGCTTCTGCCTTAAACCAGCTAAAACCTTTCGCTTGCAAAACTAGTTTCTGCAAGCTGTTGAAGAATCTCTTGTTCCTGTCTAAAACTTGCTAAGATCCTTGCTAGATACTTGCTTGACAACCAAGTAGCTGCAAGTTACTTTCTGAAATCATTTTCCCAAAACCCTTTTCCAAATCCCTTAATTGTCCTGAAGTAAAAACCTAAAAACTTTGTTCTAGCTTCTGCCAACCCTTAGAACCAGCATAACTTTGTTGATCCCTGTGGAGACGATAAACAACCCCCCCTAATACTCTTCCTTGATCAAATTGGCGCCGTTGCTGGGATTGACTTATGTTTGGAACTTTGTAGTGCAGTAGACTAGGTTGTGTGTTAAATTGTTGAATTTTCTGTAGAATTTGTGATGTCTATGATGTTCGATGCTCTGTGAGCTGAAACTAGAATTGTTATTAGGGGATTTAGTTCACTAACCCTTGATAAAAGTTCTTGTTTGTGCTTGTGTGCAAGGGAAACATGATCACCTTTCTGCAGTATTTGGTTTTTGTTGATGCAGTCTTCTAAAGATTCTCCTCTAGCTCCCTTTGATCCTGAGCCAGAGAGAACTTTTCTTGCAAGAAGAAGAGCAGCATCAGTGTCCTCAGTAGAAGAAACGGAGGAAAGACAGTCAGTTTTCAATATGGGTGATAAGAAGTTGAGAGATTTGTGGATCCCCAAGGATCAGGTTTCTAATGCAGATGTTGTTATGCCTGCCATCCAGGCAAATAACTGGGAGATCAAGCCTGCATTAATCAATATGGTGCAGCACAATCCATTCAAAGGCAGTGCCTTGGAGAGTCCACATGAACATGTTAGGAATTTTCTGGAATATTGCAATACTCTGAAGCACAATGGTGTACCTCCTGAAGCAATTAGAATGCAGTTATTTCCATTTTCACTGTCAGGCACTGCAAAAATTTGGTTTCATGCATTGCCAGCTCATTGCGGAGATACTTGGGAGCATCTGGTCCAAGCTTTCTTTGAAAGGTACTTCCCACCTACCAAGGCAGCTGAGTGCGGAGACAAGATTACAAGGTTTGTACAGTATGAAGGTGAAAGCTTGTATGATACTTGGCAGAGATATCAAGGACTGATCAGGATGTGTCCTAATCATGGTCAAGAGCAGTGGTTAATTCTGCAGACTTTTTATAAGGGCCTGACAGAGCAAACTAGAGCTTTTGTTGATTCTGCCGCTGGTGGAGGCATTATGAACAAGACCCTTGATGAAGCTACAGAGCTTATCGAGAGTATGGCCTCACATAATTTTTCCTGGACTAATGAAAGAGCAGTTCATCCAATACATCAAGCTAGCAATGGTCAGAATGCCTTGGAAGCTAAGCTTGACAGCCTGACAACCCAACTAGCTCAGCTCATGCAGGAGAAGAATAGTAAGGCAATTGTGCCTGTGAATCAAGTTTCAGTGACTTGTCAGATATGTGGTATTGAAGGACATGCTTCTCATGAGTGCTCATTGTTGACTCCTCCTGAAAGTCAATTGGCAGAAGTGAATTATGCTCAGAATCAGGGTGTTTATTCTCAGAGCTACAATCCTGCTTGGAGGAACCACCCCAACCTCTCCTACAAAAATGCAAATCAACAGAGCTACCCTCAAGCAAACCAACATAATTTTGCCCATCAAGCTCAACAAAATTTCAGACCTCAAGGTAACATGCAGTACCAGCACCATCAACATCAGCAAGCAGCTCAACCACATGCTTCTGCAAGCAACAGTCAGGCAGAAATAAGTGAGATGATGAGGCTACAGAAAGAAATGTTCAGTGGAATGCAAGAAACAATGAAGATGCAGTCAGAATTGTTTTTCAAGACAATGCAGACACTTACAGCTGGAATATCCAACTCCCAAGCAGTCCAGCCTGAGAATAAGTCGCCTGCACAAGTAGAGAAAAATCCTAAAACAGTGTGGAGCTATTTCAACCATTGAGACAGTGGAGGCAGTCACAACCAGAAGGGAGTAAACACTGCCCCAGTGCTAAAATCACTACCAATGATGCCTTATGTTGCTCCACAAAGAAGACCACAAGTACAGCAAGCTGTCGTTCCTGAAAACACTGTAGTAAACCCTGAAAACACAGTTGAACCAATAGTTGAAGCTGAAAAGCATGAAAATTCTGTGGAAAAAGCAGTGGAAAAGGCAGTGAAAAAACCTGATAACAATGTAGCAGATTCAGTGCCTGCAGTTCAGAGAACTGATGTGCAAAAGGTACCATTTCCAGAGAGATTAGAGAAAACCAAGGAAGAAAAGCAATATGCTAAGTTCTTGGAGACCATGAACACTAGTACAGAACGACACATCGGATACCCCTCTATGGCAACGGCAAGAGTTAGGCGACGGAAAAATGAGCTCCGCGCGCTTCCGCGAGTGCGCGTGGGCGCTAGTCGGTCGATGGGCCCGACACAATGGTAACGGAGGCTGAAAAGATCTCCGTTGCTCATATATAGGCAACGGAGGAAAGAATATCTCCGTTGCTGATATTGCCACATCAGAAACGGAGATCGGTCTATCTCCGTTTCCCATGTGAAGGCACATTAAGCGGTGCCGGTATTAATATCTCCCACTCCAGTACTGTATCTCACTCTCACTCTCAGTCTCACTCTCCCCAGTTCCTAACCCTAGCCGCACACGCTCTCCTCCTACTTTACCCATCGATGGCGAACCCCTCTAGCGCCGACGGAAGTCAGGATGGAGCATCTTCCTCCTCCCACCCTCCGAGGCGTAGCCCGGATCTCCCCTACAACTGGGGCGAGATCCCCGGCGACTGTGGTCGCGAGTTCATTCTGAGCCATCAAATCCCATCCGGATCCACGGCGGCGGCGGCTACCGACGCCAGGATCTCGTCCTCATCGTCCTCCTCGGACGATGAGGACGAGGATCTAGAGGTCGGTCTCCTCCTCTCTCGCGCCTCCTTTGAGCGCGAGCGCGCCGAGGGTGTCATTTGGGCGTCTGCGATGGAGAGAGCTATCCGCATCTCCGCCGCCGAGCACGTGATAGAAGCCGCCGAGGAGGCGTTGTTCCAGACGCGGCTCCGGGTGGCCATAGACCGCTCTCTTCTCCCTGGCCAGGGCCCTGGGCCAGATGCGGCGGCGACAGCGGTGGCGGCGGCGGAGGAGGAGGATGATGAGGAGGAGGAGGACGCTCCGGTGTTCGAGCAGGATGAGGTCTCTGTCGTCTCCTCTGGCAGTGGCTCCGGCGCCGACGCCTGGGACGCAATCCGCGACAGAAAGCGACCCCGCCTCGCCTAAGGTAAATGACCGCTCTGTTAGCTACTTATTTAGCTCGGTTTGCTCTGTTAGTTAGCTCTGTTCAGCGATATATTTGCTATGTTAGCTACTTATTTATCTCGGTTTGCTTTGTTTAGCTATGTATTTGCTATGTTAGCTACTTATTTAGCTCGGTTTGCTCTGTTAGTTAGCTCTGTTCAGCTATGTATTTGCTATGTTAGCTACTTATTTAGCTCGGTTTGCTTTGTTTAGCTATGTATTTGCTATGTTAGCTACTTATTTAGCTCAGTTTGCTCTGTTAGTTAGCTCTGTTCAGCTATGTATTTGCTATGTTAGCTACTTATTTAGCTCGGTTTGCTTTGTTTAGCTATGTATTTGCTATGTTAGCTACTTATTTAGCTCAGTTTGCTCTGTTAGTTAGCTATGTATTTGCTATGTTAGCTACTTATTTAGCTCGGTTTGCTTTGTTTAGCTATGTTAGCTACTTATTTAGCTCGGTTTGCTCTGTCAGTTAGCTCTGTTCAGCTATGTATTTGCTATGTTAGCTACTTATTTAGCTCGGTTTGCTTTGTTTAGCTATGTATTTGCTATGTTAGCTACTTATTTAGCTCAGTTTGCTCTGTTAGTTAGCTCTGTTCAGCTATGTATTTGCTATGTTAGCTACTTATTTAGCTCGGTTTGCTTTGTTTAGCTATGTATTTGCTATGTTAGCTACTTATTTAGCTCGGTTTGCTCTGTTAGTTAGCTCTGTTCAGCTATGTATTTGCTATGTTAGCTACTTATTTAGCTCGGTTTGCTCTGTTCAGCTATGTATTTGCTATGTTAGCTACTTATTTAGCTCGGGTTGCTCTGTTAGTTAGCTCTGTTCAGCTATGTATTTGCTATGTTAGCTACTTATTTAGCTTGGTTTGCTCTGTTAGTTAGCTCTTCAGCTATGTATTTAGCTCGGTTTGCTTTGTTTACTGCTTATTGGCTCTGTTTATTAGCTTTGTTTGTTGTTTTTAGCAAAGAATATTCGTTGTTTCAAGGGCTTGGTGGATGCTTGGTGACGATGCTGCTGCCGTGAAGACCTAGGAGCGGGGCTCCATACACGGTGCCGTCACCAGGAGCAGTACATTTTGCGCAGCAGGAAAGACAGTAGATGTTCATCTGGCGGCCGTGAAGACATAGGAGCAGAGCTCCAGCCATGCACACTGATGAACTTTTGTAAAGCAGGGCATATAGGAATACGGTGACGACCGGGCGGCCGTCTAGTCGCATGGAGCGGGGCTCCATCGACGGCACAACCCGTCACCGTGTTTTTTTTTGTTTTCCTGTAACCCTTATCAGAAACGGTTATTAGCAAAACTCCGTGTCTAACGTTAAATACATCAGAAACGGTTTATCTCCTCCGTTGCCATTGAGATCTTCACAGCAGTGACAGGGTCGGGGACACGGACCCTTTCTCCGTTTCCGATGGGGTTTTTGGCCCGTTTCCGATGTGTCGTTCTGTACTAGTGGAAGGAAGTGCAAATTACCATTCCCATTCTGGATGCAGTATTACACATCCCTTTGTATGCAAAATTCTTCAAAGACTTGATTACAAAGAAGAGAAGCTTGGAAGATCCAGAAATAGTTGCTCTGACAGAGGACTGCAGTGTTGTCATTCTGAATTATATGCCCAAGAAGCTTGGTGATCCTGGAAGTTTTAGTATTCCTTGTGTGGTTGGAAAAAGAATATTCACAGCTTTGTGTGATTTAGGTTCATCAGTGAGTGTTTTACCTTTGGCTGTCAGTCAAGTTTTGCAGCTAGGAGCTCTGAAGCCCACTTCCATGACACTGCAGTTAGCTGACAGAACACTGAGGAAACCAGCTGGAATTCTTGAAGATGTGCCTGTCCAGGTTGGAAACTTTGCCTATCCACTTGATTTTGTGGTACTGGAAATGGAAGACAACTCAGAATCCATGATTCTAGGCAGGCCATTCTTGGCAACAGCAGGAGCAATAATTGATGTAAAAGGTGGAACACTGAAACTGCAATTTGGATCAGAACAAGCAGAATTCAGCATGAAGCATGTGATTCACATCTACCCAATGTTTTGGAGCAATGCCAGGCTATTGATGTTGTTGACAAGAGTGTGCACAATGCTTTAAAAGAATTGCAGTCAGAAGAACCTGAAGTTCAAGTATTTGTTACTGCAGAAAATACAAATTTACAGGAACTTTGTGCAATAAATCTTTGTGAAGAAAGATCAGAGGAAGTACAAAGTGAAATTCCTCAGCCAGCCACAACTCCATTGTTGAGTTAAAAGAATTACCTGATCATCTGAAGTACTCCTTTCTAGAGAAAGAAAAAATTCATCCAGTGATAATTAGCTCTGCTTTGGACAGTGAACAGGAAAAACCTATTGTCTGTGCTGAGATTGTACAAGAATGTGATTGGATATTCTATTGATGACATCAAGGGAATTGATGAGAAAGTTTGTTCACACAGGATACACTTGGAAGAAGAAAGTAAACCTACTAGAGAAGGGCAGAGAAGATTAAATCCTGCTATGCAAGAAGTAGTGAAAAAGGAAGTTCTCAAGCTCCTTCAGGCAGGCATGATTTATCCCATCTCTGACAGTGAGTGGGTGAGTCCTATCCACATTGTGCCAAAGAAAGGAGGCTACACAGTGGTAGAAAATGAAGAAGGAAAGTTGATCACCACAAGACCTGTCACTGGTTGGAGAATGGTTAATGATTTCAGAAAACTGAACAAAGCAACAAGGAAAGACCATTTTCCTTTACCTTTCATGGATCAGATGCTGGAAAGATTAGCAGGATAGGAATTTATTGCTATCTGGATGGTTATTCTGGATTTCTCCAAATCCCAATACACCCAGCTGATCAAGAAAAAACAACTTTCACTTGTCCTTATGGAACTTTTGCTTACAAGAGATTGCCTTTTGGTTTGTGTAATGCACCTGGCACATTTCAGAGATGTATGATGTCAATATTCTCTGATTACATTGAAAGAATCATGGAAGTGTTCATGGATGATTTCACAGTGTATGGAAAGATTTTGCCACTTGCCTGAAGAACTTGACAGCAGTGTTGCACAGATGTTCAGAGCAGAACCTTATACTCAACTGGGAGAAGTGCCACTTTTTAGTAACTGAAGGTATTGTGCTTGGGCACATGGTTTCTGCCAGAGGGATAGAAGTGGATAAAGCAAAAGTCGATGTGATTGCAAAGCTACCTCCTCCTGAAAATGTGAAAGGAATTCAGAGTTTCTTGGGTCATGCTGGTTTTTACAGAAGATTTATCAAGGATTTCTCTTCTTGCTAAACCATTAACACACCTGCTAAATCATGATGTGCAGTTTGTGTTTGATGAAAGCATGTATGCAGGCCTTCAACAAGCTAAAAGAAGCTTTGGTTACAGCTCCAATAGTGCAGCCACCTGACTGGAATTTGCCTTTTGAGCTGATGTGTGATGCAAGTGATTTTGCAGTAGGAGCAGTGCTTGGCCAGAGAAAAGAGAAAGCTGTCCATGTGATTCATTATGCAAGCAAAACACTTGATGATGCTCAGATCAACTACACCACTACAGAGAAAGAATTGCTAGCAGTAGTGTTTGCATTTGACAAATTCAGGCCATACCTTGTTGGACACAAGTGCATTGTTTTCACTGATCATGCAGCAATAAGGTACTTGGTGAGAAAAAAGGATGCAAAGCCAAGACTGATCAGATGGATTCTCTTGCTGCAGGAGTTTGATATTGAAATCAAAGACAAAAAGGGTTCTGAAAATACTGTTGCAGATCACTTGTCTAGAATAAACAGTCCTGAAAACAGAGAGATTCAAGATGGTATACCTGGTGAGCAACTGATGGAAGTAAAAGCTAGTACTCCTTGGTATGCTGACATAGTAAACTTCCTTGTCTGTGAGATTGTGCCAGCAGACATGTCCTACCAACAGAGAAAGAAATTTCTGCATGATGCCAAGAGCTACTATTGGGATGAACCATTTCTGTACAAGCATGGTGCAGATGGTATTGTGAGAAGATGTGTGCCATCTGAAGAAATTGGTGATGTGATGTTTCAATGCCATGCAGGCATGTATGGAGGCCATGCTGGAGTGATGAAAACTCAAGCAAAAATTCTACAGGCTGGATTTTATTGGCCTAATCTGTTCAAAGATGTGCATAATTATATCAAGCAGTGTGATCCCTGTCAAAGAACTGGAAAGATGTCAAGAAGAAATGAAATGCCACAGAAAGGAATCCTTGAAGTGGAATTGTTTGATGTGTGGGGAGTTGATTTTGTTGGACCCTTGCCATCATCAAAAGGATACAAGCATATACTAGTTGCAGTGGACTATGTGTCCAAATGGGTTGAAGCAGTACCTACTGTGAGTGCAGATTCCAAGGCAGTCTGCAAGCTGTTCAAAGATGTTATCTTCCCTAGGTTTGGGTACCAAGAGTTGTTATCAGTGATGGTGGAGCTCATTTCAACAATGAACAGCTAGAGAAGCTACTGAGCAAGTATGGTGTGAAGAATCACAGAGTAACTACACCTACCACCCACAGGCTAATGGACAAGTTGAGCTTTCCAACAGAGAAGTTAAGCAAATATTAGAGAAAGTTGTGTCCAAGTCCAGAGGGGATTGGTCAATGAAGCTACCAGATACTTTGTGGGCATACAGAACTGGATACAAGACACCTATTGGTATGTCACCATTTAGGCTTGTCTATGGAAAAGCATGTCACTTACCAGTTGAGCTAGAGCATAGAGCTCAGTGGGCTATCAAGAAATTGAACATGGACTTAGGAAAAGCTGGAGATGCAAGAAAGTTGCAGATGTGTGAGCTAGAAGAGCTGAGGCATGATGCCTATGAGAGTTCCAAGATTTACAAAGAAAAGACCAAGAAATGGCATGACAAGCACATTCTCAGAAAGGAATTCAGGATTGGACAGACAGTGCTTGTTTATGATTCCAAGCTGCATTTATTCTCTGGCAAATTCAAGTCCAGATGGTTTGGACCTTGTATCATCAAGAGAGACCTGGGACATGGTGCTTTCGAAGTTCAGAGTCCATCTGAAGGAATGTTCAAGGTTAATGGTCAGAGAATGAAGCATTATGTTGTGGGAGAGAAAGTTAATTATGAAGATGCTGAAGTTACAGAGGAAGATGAGCTACAGATGTTGCTAATGCATCCTCTGCAGCTGTGAACTAATGAAGAAGCTACAGTCAGGCTCATGACTAAAAACAAGCGCTCATCAGGAGGCAGCCTGATACCTTTTTATATTATTTACATTTTTATTTCCTTTATTTGCTATTCTTGTTTTGTTTGTTTCTTTTGTTTTAGTGTTTCAGTTTAGGAATAAAAGAAGAAGGAGAAGTTTGGTTGTGTTATCATGAAGCAAGGAGCATAAGTGACTACCAGGTGGAAACATTCCAATCCTTAAAACCATTTTACAAGCATGAATATTATTGCTATGCCATGGTTTTGAATTATTATCAATTTGGCAATTTAAAGCTGTTTCAGTGAAGTTTCATGAAGTTGCTTTGCTCTGATTAAGTAGCATTACATTTTATTGTGAATCTTGCATTTTATCTGCTTGTTATCCTTGCAAATGCTCATGTTCAGAAGCATTTATCAATGTAGTATTTATTTGTTTCTCTGTTCAAAGCTTTTGGAATACCTGATAATGCAATTTGCTAAGAAACTGAATGTGATGATCCATTTCAGAGCCATTTACTAACTGTATCTCTGCATGTCTGCATTTGTTTGGCATTAGCAATCATGATCCCTGGATTGTGATTTGTGAAGCACTAACAGTGAAAATAACTAAAAGTTTGGCAACAACAAGTAATTTTTTGCATTAGCTACTGTGATCTCTGGATTGCAGTATGTGAA
Organism: Poa pratensis; assembly: GCA_947311845.1. NCBI lineage: Eukaryota > Viridiplantae > Streptophyta > Magnoliopsida > Poales > Poaceae > Poa > Poa pratensis. The sequence goes on from CAMZMU010000042.1 coordinate 61,272,565, forward strand.
GCACTAACTAAAAATTCTATAACTGAAGCTTGAAGCAATTTTTGGCATTAGCAGTCGTGATCCTGGGATTGCAACTTGTGAAGCACTAACTGTGTTAACCTTACATGAAAGTAAATAACTAACTCATTCTATGCATTTGCATTAGCCTACTATGTTCCTGGGAACTGTAGTAGGTGAAGCACTGACTCTGCATGCATTTCAACATCCATCTACGCATTATGGCTATTATCTGGATCCTTTCTATTCAATTTCCTTGTAAATGGCCTTATCATTTATTCCAAAGTTGTTGAACCTAGAAATGATTAAATCCTGCTATTTGAAATTTGTTTCCAAACTGGCTCTTGCACTAATCCTAAGCAGAAACTGCAATGAATCCAGATTAAATGAACTGCTAAGTTTTCAGACATTGCACTAATCATTATCAGTCTATTATCAGAGTTTTGTCACTAGATCATCTTTTATCAGATTTTGCTTTACTTGGGGACAAGCAAAGGTTTTGGTCTGGGGTTTGATCATCATCATTTATATACATATTCAGAGCACTAAAACCTTCCAAAAACCTCTCTGTATATCATCCAGTATTGCATTTATCTGCAATTTATAGCACTTTATATCCATTTTGCAGTTCAGTGTGCAAGTCACGCTATCTTTAGAAGATTTAGTTCAGAAGTGAAGCAAGAAGCACCACAAATGTGATCCCAATACAGCAGAGAAGATGGACATGATCATCAAGTTGAAATTCAAGACGAAGCAATGCAAAAGTGTGGCAGCAGCAGTTCCCAAGGAAGATATGAAGGAATTCAAACGAGTTTGAACCAGAGAAGGAGGGAAGATCAACTTGGAGATCAAGCAAGCAAAAAAGGGAAAAAGGCAAAAAGGTGATAAAGTTGGAAACACCCCATGTGCACTGTGAGCTAAAGACAGGAAAGTGAAACTTCCTCCTCTCCTCCACCTCGTGCCACTCCACCTTAGAAATGCTAAAGGGAGTATAAAGCCACCGCCACACCACCACAACACCAATCGATCCGCATCCGCATCCACATCCATCACCCATCCATCCACCTCACTCCATCCCATCCACAACAGCAACAACACCTTTTCAGCCACCAACTCCAACAACCACCAAGAACAAGAACAAGATGAACACGGAGTCCAGGAGAAGAAGCTCAAGGCCTTGGTGATCTGAAGATCATGCTCTGCAACTCTGCTTCCATCCTTGTCTTCACCTCTGCTTCCCCTGCTTCGACTAGGTTTTCAGTGAGCCACAGCCAAGGAACTCTCTCCATTCTTCTGTGTAATCTTGTGTCGAACTGAGTAGATCATTCATCTTTAAGTAGAGCTTGTAAAAGTTTGGATATTGCAGTGAATTGAGTGACACAGTTTTCTGCCTCTCCTGAATGGTTGCATGTTTTGCTTGTTGTGTGATTTGATCTGTGTGTGTAAGGCTAGCCCCTGCATACTTGTGTGTGTAAATTCCATCCCTAGCCTCTTATGCTTGTTAACTTACTTGGATCTGGCTTGACATCCCAGAAAAGAGTGAACTTTGTGTTTTAAATTTGCTTCTGCCTTAAACCTGCTAAAACCTTTCGCTTGCAAAACTAGTTTCTGCAAGCTGTTGAAGAATCTCTTGTTGCCTGTCTAAAACTTGCTAAGATCCTAGCTAGATACTTGCTTGACAACCAAGTAGTTGCAAGTTACTTTCTGAAATCATTTTCCCAAAACCCTTTTCCAAATCCCTTAATTGTCCTGAAGTAAAAACCTGAAAACTTTGTTCTAGCTTCTGCCAACCCTTAGAACCAGCATAACTTTGTTGATCCCTGTGGAGACGATAAACAAACCCCCCCTAATACTCTTACTTGATCAACCAGCACCATCTCCATCACCATCTTCGTGATCCACTTCATCCCCCTCATAGTTTGAGATTGTTGAACCCTAGCTATTGTCTAAGTACTATTCTACATGTTTGTGAATTGCTACTTGTCATTGTTTTGTGGGGAGATTATATTCTCAGATTGTGTTGTATCACTTATTCCATTGAATCATATCATGTCTTCGCGTTGTGAGTAGTTCTCTCATGTTCCTGGGGGCATAGGATGGATTGGCAATGATTTATTTATGACATGTGTTGGTATTTTGTCTAGTGTTTATCTTTTTATGTAATTCTATGATGGTGTTGTGTGAACGTCGACTGCACATCACTTCACCTATATGGGCTCATAGGAGAACACCGTAGTGTAATGGAGTGAGGGAGACTTGGGAGGACATGTAAACCTGAGACCGAGTCATGAAGTTGCATTATGAGGGTATTAGTATCGGGGACCTTAGAGTTTAAGGCTATGGTGGGACTCTATGTCTTAATAACTCTTGTGCAGTCATTTACTTGGCCATAAGAACCATCATAAGGGGGTTTAGTTTATTTATTTAGCTTTCCCTAATTATGGCTCCGTCCAAAAGAAGATTAAAACTTGAAAAATGCTTACCTTGTTGTTCTAGAAATATTTATGCCATGAAGTCTAGGTAGCCCTTGGGAACGTTCTCCACTTATAAGAAACACACACTTGAGCTTGTCCTCTTGCTGCATAGAGGATTGGGCTTTCTCTCTTTGAGAGCTTTCACTTGTCATATTTTATTTTCAGCTTTTTACTTTATTGCAAACTCTACGCCAAAAACCCAAAAACACTTGCATCATTTAATCATTTTAGTTTGTCTAGTGCATAGATAATAAGAGAAGTGACACTCTTATTTGAGAGGATAAATACTTATACCTTCTACTCCTCGTGGGATCGATACTATACTTACACATTGAAGATTTCAACGATCCCCTATACTTGTGGGTATCAAGACATTTTCTGGCGCCGTTGCCGGGGAGTGTAGCGCTTAAGTTTTTATTCTTGTTTGCACTAGATATTTATTTTCAGTTTTGCATATACTCTAGTTTACTTTCAGTTTTGCATTTAGTTTAGTTTTACTTTCAGTTATATATATCAAAAAACAAAAAAAATAGAAAATGAAAAATACCAAAAAAAACTCGTGTTATGGGCATAAGTATGGATATAAATGATGCTTTGTTTAGACACTTGAATGCTGCTAAGATTGCCAAGGAATATAGAGAATCAAAGGAAGGGAAAATACTAAAAGGTTTCATGATGGAATTAAATTATATTGCTGAGGAGTTGCTTTTACACCATGATGTAACTTGTATTTTTTGCTCTGAACAAAAAGATAAACATTTTGAATTTCAATGTAGGTTCCATGAAGAATGTGTTATTGCATCTTACCATACTGGTGATTATGCTTATTTAGGAATGGAACAAGTAGAGGAATTTGTTACTTTCAAGGCATCTTTTGAATTGCAAACCTTCATTCATGAAAATAAAACTTGCCCTATAGCTAATAAATTTGGAAGAGAGATAGATTTTATTCTTGAATATTGCATAGACAACTTCTCTCAAAATATTTATGTTGTTGAATATAATGAGGCTCCCCAAGAGAGCACTGATGTTTTGCAGGAAGAGGAGGATAAAAACCTAAGCTTGGGGATGCCCGTGCAACCCCAAGAAGATGATGAAAATGATGAACAACTAGAGAATGAAGAGAGGAAACTTCCACCTTCACCACCTATGGATGAGGGTAACACTCAAGATTTTGTTGATGATAAACTTTGTTTTTTTTATTCTGATGATGAGGAGGACTATCAACCTATGCCTAATGAGAACATTATTGATAATAATTTTAAAAATGATGAGGAGTATGGTTTAGACATGTTTTATGATAGTACTCTAGATGATGATCCTATTTTGCTTGATGATCCTCCATGTTTAGAACTTGTTACTACTTTATGTGAGGATAAAAATGATATACTTGCTGTGTGTGAAAATACTCTTACTTATGAGAGTCCTACTTTATTTTTGAACTCTCCTATTCACACCATGGAGGAGAAGCTTTTATATGTTGAAAAGTACTTATGTGGGCTGAAATTATCTTACACTAATAACCATTTCACCCATAACCATCATGTTTATGGTGCTTCTTGCAATTATTTTGAGAGAGGAAAACACACTAATAGCTCACATGATAGTTTTAATAATCCTCTATATGTTCCTAAGTTTGCAAAGTTGCACCAATCTAATAGTTCTTTTGTCAAATTTGTTTCCACTACTTGTAACTATTATGAGAGAGGAAGAAAGACTTATCTTTATGCTTCTATGTTATTTAAAATGCAACCTACTGATCATTACATGCATTGGTTACCACAAAATTGCTGCTATTTATTCATATATAAAATGCCAATGCATAGGAAAGGAGTTAGACTTAAAAGTTAATGGTTTAATGTTTTATGGTGTGCTCTTTATGCTTTTATTTCCTATTCTGTTTAGGCACACCTTCATATCTTGAAAACATGTGAAATAACTTTACCTACTGTTTTCTAATTGCTAGTTTAAGATTTTCACTTTATATAAAATTTGGGAAAGTAAATGAGAAGGATGAGTAATGGAGATGTTGGGGTCGACCTTGAACATGTGTTGTTCATGCCAATGGAACCATTGCAAAGTCTCTATCATTAAAACTTTTCCCAAAGCTAAAACCAAATAAAAAGAGTGTTTATGTTGTATATATTTGCTTCTTCTTTTGCCTTTTTACTAAATCAAAAACAACAAAAATATTTTCTTTCTTCTTTGTTTGTTTCTCTTGATTCTTTCTTGGTTCATTTTGTTTCTTTTTTATTTTTATCTTCAGTTTAAGTTTTGGTTTTTGAGTCAAGGTGCTTGTTTACTACTGTAACATCACCTTTGTATCTTATTTTTCATCTTTATGGCAAGAATAACCTCTTTTGAGAGGTGGGATCAGACAATAGTGATTTGCTGTCCAGAAAACAGATTCCTAAGCTTCACTGCGAAAAATGTTAAAAATCACAGAAGAGGAATTTTGACCTGAAATTTTACGACAGCAATATTCAGGTATTATTACACATTTCATTAGTTAAAAGTTTTCTGATTTGAGCAACGTAAGTGCCTCTGAAAATTCACTCTTTGCGGGCTGTTCAGTTTTTGACAGATTCTGTCTTTATTTTGCATTAGCCTCATTACTTGTGTTTTGTGTGGTTCTTTTGATCAATGAACAATACACAACCATAGTAACAGTAGTTAATGTTTAGAATCAACTCATGATATGTCTTTGCTATACCTATGTGGATTTAATTTATGGAGACACTAACCCTCTAATCAAGTTTTATGATGAGTTTTGTGTAAAGAGAATTTTCAAGTGGAAGAGTTGAGGGTGATGAACAAAGATCAAGAGGGACAAACACTCAAGCTTGGGGATGTTACCCCTGGGCTCACCCTACATATTTCGAATAAGTACAAGAATTCAAGCTTGGGGATGCCAAGCCACCTCACTCCAACCATCTTGATACCAAGTAAGTAAGCCTAGCTATATGGCTATAAAGAAAGCGCTTTACGGGAGGCAACCCGGTTGTTTTTATTTTTGATTTTCTTTGTGTCCTCTTGCTGTAACAAGAGACTTAGTTTTTAGTTTTGTTTCTGGAATTTTTAATAAAGTGCCAAGTTTTACCTATTTTGGTTGAAAAAGTTGCTTTTTATTCGGAGATTTTATTCCAGCACGAATCTGTGCACGGTATGATTTTTCATTCCTATTCTGTAACTCCGAATGAGCTGAAATTTGAACTGTAGTTGCAACTTTTCATCCTCTGTAAGCGTGAATTTTTCAGATTTTTTGACATATTTAAGTAGGGTAGAAAAATGCGTTTTGCTGCTGCTGTTTTCTGGACAGATTCTGTCCCATTTTGTTTGATGCATTCTTTGAACTTTTAACTTGAATCTTTTTGATCCAATTGAGTTTATAAGTAGGCATACAACATTATACACTTTCTGGACATTCATATGAATTTTTGTTTAAGGATTTTATGCAGCAAGCAATTCATTTGTCTATCACTACTAATGTCACCCCACAGAAAAGAAATGGGAGAAACGGTGTTTTGAAGTTTTTTCACAGGGATTAGAGGAGATGCACCAAGAGCTATCCAAGGATGGTGAAGACCATAAGCTTGGGGATGTGAGACAACCCCACTGGACCAACACACTCTCGGTTTGCACACGTCTAACTTCTGTTTTTCGATCAATGCACTTTATCGCATAAACTTGGAGCGTCTTTTATTTTTTTATTTCGGTTTGTTTTTTATTTGTGAGACCACCACTATCATTTATATATGAGAGAGCTACTGGAAATTTGGGTTGAATTAAGTTGGATGCTATTAAAAAGATTGGGAAAGGGATGTTTGAGTTGATTCAAAAAGATACATATAGTTGCATGATTCATGTGCTTTTTAATGAGTATTAATTTGCAAGTGTTTTATCAAGAGCTATCTTTTATTCATGTTTTGATGCTGAATGTTACTTTACTTTGTTTAACATGGATTGGTTAGTTCTATGGACACTTATGCATGCATTTAGACGGTCAACTTTCTCCCTCTTGCTAGCCCAAAAATTCCAACAAGTAAAAACTTGTTTTCCAACACCTTCAACCAAAGTTTTTCCAGTGAGTCCACCATATCTACCTATTAGCTTTATGCTATTCCGAGTATGTTTATCATGTTATATTGTATTATCTATACTTCTGAATTAAAATGCTTATGTTATTGATTGTTATGGGAAAAGTTGGTTAAAAAGCTCTCACGAACTTGATGCACACTTTACTTTTATTGCACTTAATAAACATGAACCATTGTGATTAAAATTATGAAGTTGTGAGCTTGACAAGAGTCTTGGTTGGGAGTTAGCTCATATGTGCTGTCACATGGCAAGCTTTCAACGTGCTCTTATATTTTGTTGATATCATGTACTTTTGTTTATGGATGCTTATCATGGTGCCAAATAAATGCGGAAACTTAGTAAGTTTAAGAGTTTGTATAAATGGCTAGAGAGACGCCTGGGCCGCTAATCTAAGCCATGCATCATTCATGGTGGAAATTTACTTACGCTAGTGAACATTCAGTGATGCACGTCACAATAAAAAGCTATACAATAGTAAATAAAAGGTGTGAGATTGTTCATTGTTGTTTGTCTTGTCATTTTGACATGGGCTTGTTCCATGTCCTGACAAGAGGTACCCCAGTTGACGCTCTTGATGACGCTATTATATTACTTACAATGACTTTAACTTGAACTTGCTTTGTGGCCCGAGTTGAGTAACACCGTGGTGTAGGTACTCGTATTCACGGGGCATGAGGCATTCAACCCATACTTTGTCAAGCACATACTCATATTTGCTTTCACTTTAAACTTTAACCATTCAAGATGCTATGATAGGGGTAATGAGAGCTCCACACCAATGAATACCACATTGCAAACATTAACTTAAGTAGAAGCATTTGGAAGTTAGATGAAACTTATTCATGTTTTACCTCTACTTATTTATATATCTTTCCAAAGTGTCCACTTTTATATTCAGATTTACAAGATACTCTATGACCATTATAGGATGTTTTTACTTTTCATTATGCATACATTTGTCCATAGTACTTTCTTCTATGTTACACTTTGTGAATTATCATTGAACATCCTTTCATTGAATATTTGATATCACTTATAATCTATCTTGTATATTGCTACTCCTTTGAGAATGAATCATTTGACTCTATGTAGCAATAGTAATCATCTTTGATATCCATTGATAGTATTAAAATGCAAAGTCCATGTTAGTTTTATCACCTTCATACTCGAGGACGAGCATTGGTTAAGCTTGGGGATGTTGATGCATGTAAAATGCATACATGAACTTTACATTTTATTACTTGATATTCCAACTTATTTGCATCATATATGGGTTATATTTATGTTTTATAATGATTTTAGGGGATAATTCACAGTTTCCCCATTTATTTGGAATTAACCCTGCAGAACCAGAAAACCCCTTTTTCCATCTTTTTGACTTTCAGGGACCCAAACGACGTCCAAATGACCTAATATTTACGGGGTCAGTTTTTGGAAGGAACGAAGCGTAGGAGCGAAGGAAGCGAACAAACGGAACCCGAGGGCCAAAGAGGTGGGCCCACGTGGCCAGATTCCTTGGCCGCGTGGGACCCCATCTGGGCCTCGAGCTCCGATGCCGTCGATCTTCGTCCCGTGCCTCCGTCTTGACCTAAAAACGACTATAAAAATAGTCCCCCGACGGCTTTTGGAAGGAGGCGGGAGAAACACAAAAACCACGAAACAGGAGACAGAAGGCTGCCGCCGGAGAGGATCGGAGGGGGAAACGCCGCCGGAATCACCTCCGGAAGGCTCCTCCATCCCCCTCCGGAGTCTCCATCAACACCACCGTCAAGACCAGCACCATCTCCATCACCATCTTCGTGATCCACTTCATCCCCCTCATAGTTTGAGATTGTTGAACCCTAGCTATTGTCTAAGTACTATTCTACATGTTTGTGAATTGCTACTTGTCATTGTTTTGTGGGGAGATTATATTCTCAGATTGTGTTGTATCACTTATGCCATTGAATCATATCATGTCTTCGCGTTGTGAGTAGTTCTCTCATGTTCCTGGGGGCATAGGATGGATTGGCAATGATTTATTTATGACATGTGTTGGTATTTTGTCTAGTGTTTATCTTTTTATGTAATTCTATGATGGTGTTGTGCGAACGTCGACTGCACATCACTTCACCTATATGGGCTCATAGGAGAACACCGTAGTGTAATGGAGTGAGGGAGACTTGGGAGGACATGTAAACCTGAGACCGAGTCATGAAGTTGCATTATGAGGGTATTAGTATCGGGGACCTTAGAGTTTAAGGCTATGGTGGGACTCTATGTCTTAATAACTCTTGTGCAGTCATTTACTTGGCCATAAGAACCATCATAAGGGGGTTTAGTTTATTTATTTAGCTTTCCCTAATTATGGCTCCGTCCAAAAGAAGATTAAAACTTGACAAAATGCTTACCTTGTTGTTCTAGAAATATTTATGCCATGAAGTCTAGGTAGCCCTTGGGAACGTTCTCCACTTATAAGAAACACACACTTGAGCTTGTCCTCTGCTGCATAGAGGATTGGGCTTTCTCTCTTTGAGAGCTTTCACTTGTCATATTTTATTTTCAGCTTTTTACTTTATTGCAAACTCTACGCCAAAAACCCAAAAACACTTGCATCATTTAATCATTTTAGTTTGTCTAGTGCATAGATAATAAGAGAAGTGACACTCTTATTTGAGAGGATAAATACTTATACCTTCTACTCCTCGTGGGATCGATACTATACTTACACATTGAAGATTTCAACGATCCCCTATACTTGTGGGTATCAATGTTTTACCTTACTCAGTTATATATCTTTCCAAAGTGTCCACATTTTTATTCAGATTTATAAGAATACTCTATGACCATTATAGGATGTTTTTACTTTTCATTATGCATACATTAGGTCCATAGGACTTTCTTCTATGTTACACTTTGTGAATTATCATTGAACATCCTTACATTGAATATTTGATATCACTTCATAATCTATCTTGTATATTGCTACTCCTTTGAAGAATGAATCATTTGACTCTATGTAGCAATAGTAATCATCTTTGATATCCTTTGATAGTATTAAATTGCAAAGTCCATGTTAGTTTTATCACCTTCATACTCGAGGACGAGTATAGGTTAAGCTTGGGGATGTTGATGCATGTAAAATGCATACATGAACTTTGCATTATATTACTTATATTTCAATCATATTTGCATCATATAGGGTTTATATCATTGTTTTATATTGATTTTGGGAATATTTCATTGTTTCCCTATTTTTCTGGAATTAACCCTGCACAGGCAGAAAACCCTATTTTCTATATTTTGATGTTTCAGGGACTCAAACGACGTCCAAATGACTAATAATTTACGAGCATCAGTTTTTGGAAGGAACAAAGCGTGGGAGCGAAGGAAGCGAACAAACGGAGACCCGAGGGCCAAGTTGAGTGGGCCCGCGCGGCCAGATTCCTTGGCCGCGTGGGACCCATCAACCTGGGCCTCGAGGCTCTGTTGCCGTCGATCTTTTTTCCGAGCCTCCGTCTTGACCAAAAAACGACTATAAAAATAGTCCCCGACGCCCTTCGGAAAGGAGCGCCGCAGAAACACAAAACCACGAAACAGAAAACCTGGAGCTGCAGATTGGAGGGGGAAAACTCCGGCGGGGCGCTGCCGGGGTGGTCTCCATCTTCTCCAACATCTCCACCATCATCACCATGATGAAGGGGGAGTAGTCCACCCCCTGGACTTTGGGTTTGTGGTGGTAACTTGATCTAATCTCTCTATGTATGATCATTGTTGAAGTCCATATGATGTGTCTTGCATAAGTAAGGATCTATCTATGTAATTCCTATGGTGGATATTGTGGTATGAGATGATATTTGTTATGCATTTACCGTTGTGTTGGATCTTTTATGACTTGTCATACTTTGGAGATATTCTATGATGCATGTGATGGTTCGATTTATGCATAATGCCTTGTTTATCCATGTCATGAGGTGATTGACACCACCAAGTGTAGATAGATGAGAGAGATGTGGTCATGCACACGAAATATGAATCTTTGCACTAGTGTAGTTTAGAATATTGTCCATTATGAAGTATGATGTATGTAGGTACGGGATGGCCGATGTGACAACGACATATGTATTGTGTGACACATACAGCCCAACATCCTTTATCTGGGGGTTAAAAGGAAGAAGTATGATGTGAGAGTGACAACAAACCATGCTAGCCTTACGAGGGTGACCTAGCAACACAAATGATTATTTTCTTTCAACTATGTGTTTAGAACATGTAGCTGTCATAGAAGTTTACCATTAAAGCATGACAATTGTGTGTACTTTTTTATCTATAACATGATAATCACCATAGATGGGAGAGAGGATTGAGCGAACCCATGAACCCATGTCCATTGTTCCTATAAGAGAAAACATTTGTCTTGTCCTCTTGCATTGAAGAGGATTGAGACACTTTTACATTCTTGTTTTGTTACATTAAACTTCCATCCATTAAATCAACCATCTTGTTCTTCAAACTTGTTTAGTGCATAATCAACTAAAACTTGTGACACTTTAGTTGTAGGAATAGATAACTTTTCCTTCTTACTCCTGCGGATCGATGCCCTACTTCCACATTGAGAGGTGCTACAGTGATCCCCTGCTCTTGGGGGTTATCAATAATCTAAACCGTCCTCCCGCCGAGGCGGCGCAGCCGGCACCACCGCCGCCACGTCACCGCCACCCTGCACATCCTGAACACGGCCAAACACAAACTGCCTCCCCACACCGACTCCGCTCGTCTCCACAGGGATCACCCCCCCTCCCCCCCCCCCCCCCCCCCCGATCCACCCTCCCCACCATCCCGGATAGGAATTGCCGCCGTAGAAACCCCAGATCACTTAGGGTTCGAAGGAAACGGAAAAGGCGGTGGCGGAGGCGGAGGGAAGGAGAAGGGGAACGAAAGCGCACTCACCGAACTACGCGCCTCACCCGCTTCCACCTCAGTAGTTACGGTTTTATTGTGCATGGAGATCTATGGTTGTTGAACTCAAGTAGGCAAATATCTTCAATGTTGCAGGTTCAGCACATGATATTCGACGGCGTTGCACTGTCAGCCGCGGTGGTGCTCCTTGGCTTTCACGGGCGGCAGCGCTGAGCGCTTGCAACGCAGCTGCCGACTCCACCGCCACCTTCTTGGCGTCAACACTGTGGTGATGCACCTTGCGGTTGGCCATGAGCGTGACTCTTCATTCAAGTTCCTTCTCCCAGGCCTCATCCGCCGTCCCTTCCTGTCCCGCACGAGACTTGTGAACAACACGGTGACGTGAGGCCACCGACATCGGCGGCGACAACTTCCAAACGGGGGCGGGAGCAGAGCAGGCGGGAGAAAAAAACAGGTGGAAAAGAGAAGAGTGAAGTACGTAGGATTTTGTTTGTGTCAATGACAGGACCATCTCTGAACTCCCCTGGGTGCCAAATTCATGTTCGGCGAGCCTGTTGAGATGGCTACAGGGTCGGCCCATAGGCCGGGGCGGCGGGGCGGTCGCCTGGGCCCCCGGGTGGCAGGGGCCCCGACCCAGGTATTGTTTCCCTATTGCTGTACTACTACGTTCCTAGTACTTAGGCCCAACAGTTTCGTAAAATTAAAGAAAAAAATACAAAGCCCAAGCTGCAGCCCAGAAAAGGCACGACGCAACGATCAGATGTTGATGGGTCGGCCCTCGACTAACTCCTCCAATCGCTTTTCTTGACGCCTCGTCTGCTGTCGAGCCTTCCCAAATTCGCCATCACGCCGCCGCTCATGTGCCTTTCCAAGGCCAGGAGCATTCATTGGTGGAGCATATGCAGGATAGCGGATCTCCGATTCTCAGCAATTTCTCATCCCTATATGTTCCTCCATATCCTCTTCTCAGTTCTGCAAAATAGTTCTCCTTTTCTCCTCAGATTTTGATCAGGCAAACAGATCAAGTTACTCACATATTTTCATTTTATGTTTAATATCTACAGGTAGTCATTATATCCGGGAGAGTGCTCAAGAGAAAGAGAAGGGGAAATGATCATTCAATTCATCTCTATCTCTTCGTTGTGATGTCTTATTGTTCTTGTTCAGACCTAACCACCAGCACTCATATATCAAGCCATAAACAGAACAGGTGCATCCGTTTCTTGTCTGGTCATTTTTATGCCACCTGTGATGATGTGTCTCCTAGAAAGTAATTCTCAGCTAGTGATAAGGAAAAATGCATGTAGATATGTAAAAGGCGAAAGAATAGTTCGCTGTGATGCTTGGTACAGTTATCTCAGTCGATAGACGTATGCAGTTTTTGTTGCGGATAATGCATGTGTGCAGTATAATGTACTGATTATGTACTTTGCTGTTGCAACATAGGATTTTTTTCCTGGACGATTTTATTTTAGGAGATTTTTCTGGACGAATAGTGATATGTTTTCAAGATCTTCGTGTGTGACTAGGCCCCCTTTGTCTCGCTCGCCCCAGGGCCCCCAATATATATGGACCGGCCCTGGATGGCTACTGGTGCGCCGTCGAGATGACTGGATCCATGAAGGTCGAGCGGGAGGTGACGAGGCTGGGTCCTACAGCCCGAGGCCGAAACGCTGCTATCACCTCCATGTGTGTCAGTCTTCGGTTCAGCAAATCCTTTTGTTTAAGAACGGTTCATCAAATCCAAAACGCGTGCCGTACCGAGCGAGGGTGTGACACGTGTGTGTTTTTCGTTCATGTTCAAACCAAGACCCGGCCGGGCGGCATCGATTTCTTGTGTATATCCATCAAATTTAAAACCCAGTGCAGCTACCAAGCTAGCCTGGCTGATCGCCGTCTTTTGATCCGGTCGGTGGGTTGGACCGGCCGGCGATTGGGCATATCTGTCAATCATGTCGGCCCGACCGATCGAGCCTTCTTCTTTCTTTCCTTCTCGCTTCCTTAATTTCCTCCTGAGTCCTGGTTAGTCTGTCTTTAGCGGCTAGATCATGTCGGTCTAGTACTACTCCCTCCGTTTTTTAATATAAAATGTTTTAGGTGCTCTATATATTGTCTACATGCACACTAAAATGAGTGAACATACACGTTAAAATGTGTCCACGTATATTTGTATTTGTACGCATGTGCATGTGGACAAGTGGTAAAACATCAAAAACGGATGTAGTAGCTCATTTAGCTAATACTGCTAATTAGTTAGGCGGAGATCCAAACAATTTCATCCGTACAACAGCGAATGATCCATGTCGATCCAATGTTGAGCACCAAACGCAATTATCACCTGCCATCCCACCTTGCTCTGATTGATGCCGCACTAATTTCTCTAACTATTACTATAGATATAGATTAACAAAAACTTAGCTCAACGTTATCTATCATTAATACCAGCTCATTGGATAATTATGCTAATTAACTAGGGCCTCTATAGTGTGGCCTTTTCAGCCGCTCGACGTTTTGACTCTGACAGAGGCGACCGCATGATGAATAGAAGTGTTCCAAATCCTCCTCCAATGTGGTGTTCTATTTTGTGGTCGGTGATGGATCTAGATGGTAGTCTGTTCAAACGGGTATGGCATGGCGGTGGTGGCAACGTTGTGGTGGACTTGTGTCCTCGGGTTTGGCCGCTACTACGGCGCTCGCTCCAGCTCGGAGCGGAGCTCGGTAGTTTGTTCAGACGGTAGTCCGCGTTGATGATAGCCGGAAGATGGTGAATTTTGTGTTGTGTTCGTGGTTGTAGGCTAGAGTATCTGGTTTCCTCCTTCAACTTCGTCGTGCGCGAGTGTCAGTATGGAGTTCGATGGAGTGTCTGGGGTGCTGCCTCGGCCAGATTCTTTCAAAGGCAACTGCTTACTTTGGTGGTCCGTAAATCTGCATATACGTCATGGAGCTGTGTCGACTTCGGATGAAGAGGTGATATATCCACTTTACCTTCGGTGACTGCTACAGTGGTGCCGGAGGCGAGTGGCAGGTGTTGGCTAGGGGTTCTTTTTGCAAAAGTTTGGGTTCTCATATCTTTTCACTTCTGTAAGGTCGTATTTATGTGGCATGTAACTTGATTTTTATTTTATATGAGACACGTATTACCTGCAAAAATGACCCGGCAACATCTAATAGTGCCTCGATCTGTACTATAGTGTTGCATTGCGGGTACCATATGTGTCTCCCTCCGCCGCACTACATATCTGTATACTTACAAAAGCGTGATAATTGGGGCCTAGAACTTGAGATCCTGATACTCTTGCAAACTCAATTATCCTTGTTCTCCAAGGCTTCTCGGCTATTCGATCCCGCTTTCCTCTCCGATACTTGGGGCTGCCTTTGTCGGTGCACAAGGCTTAGATGTAGTGATGTTCTACCGTTCGTGAACAAAACGGGCGGTAAATTACTTCTGAGCAAGGAATATTCACAACTATGGCGGGTAGGAACATACTTGTAAGATCTGTCATCATCCTCATGTGATTCATCACCTAAATCCTTTGGTGTTTGCCCTATGGCTCAATGGCATCAATGAAAAAATTACCACGAGCCTTTCTTTAGGGTGAAACCGAAAATAGTTCGGGAGTGAATGCAAAGTCGGTTGGGACCTCGTATGCTGGCCTACCACCTTGGGGGGTGGGGGTGGGGGGCACTTCGACAAATTCGCCAGAGCCCTCCACCATCGCTGTCCATGGCTGCAATGGATGGACTGCAACAGAGTGTGGATCGGTCGTGGCCACCCTGTGACAAAATGGAAATGAAAGTTTTCTACATGGTCACCACGATAATTATTGGCGACGGTCTCACCGCATGTTTTTGGCACACCCCTTGGTTGCTAGGGCCCAAATCTAAAGATATGGCACCAACTATTTTCAAGGAATCTTGGCTATAAACTTTCACTATCAACAAAAGGCTCCACCATAATTATTGGATCAGCAACATTGTTTTGCCTCCAGTGCTTGACGTGCAACATATCAATAAATTTTATGAGCTATGGATTATGCTAGAGGAGGTACATTTGGACGCAGAGTTTCAGGACGTTATTGTGTGGAACATATCGATATACTCTACATCTTTGACTTACCTTGCACAATTCGAAGGGGCAATTTCCAGGGTCATGAAGCCGGTTGTTTGGAGCAACCTCCCCCCTCCCAGTGCATGCTTTTTTGACGGTCGACTGTATTTAACATAGGGGTTGGTGTTGTGACATCTGTCAACTTTGTAAAAGGGAGCCCGAATCGGAGGTTCGCATTATGTTAAGATGCCGCTACTCTATAAGAATTTGGAAAGCTTGGTTGGGCGTCAGTCAAAGCTTGGTTGTTCACTTCCTCATGGGCTAGTTTTGCTTCGGTCAAAGATTATGGCACTTTTTTTATCAAGGCCCATGATATGAGGAGAAAATCCGTGGCATCCCTTATAATGTTGGTCTCTTGGGAAATTTAGAACGAGCGTAATGCGAGACTTTTTCATAATGTGCACATTCTATGGCTCAAACCATGTCTTAGGCAAGATCAAATCCGAGGCCACCAACTGGGGCTTGGCTGGCCAAAACCTGTGAGTTTTTATATGCCGAGTAATCTATGTTTTGTTTCCTTTTGCCGTTTGGCTTCGTTCTTGAAAACTCTTATTAATTAGTGAAATGAGCCAGCACTTTTGCCTCTGTTTCCTTTTTTTGCAACAATGTAATTTGACCTCTGATCATAATTGACATCATCTGATGATTAAAAACACTTCGGGATCGTTTGGCACCCATCATTTCATTTCATTTGGCAGAAATGAAATGATGTAGAAAGTGAAATGACAAGATTAGGGATAGGAATTGGCATAACATACAATAGATATTGCTAGAATTCCAAATGAAATGACATGTCCAATTCCATAACAGCCAAACAGGTTGGATATGGAATCACAAATGAATTCCATGATTCCGGTCTAAAATGATGGGTGCCCTGAATTTGCTAGGTAGAGTGCTCTCCCTCAAATAAATGTCTCCACTAAATGCAGGGCAGACACTCATAATAAACAAGGTATCCTTATCGCACGGAGAAATAGCCAGTAGTACTAGTAGTAAACTAAACACATCTTGGGTCAGTCTCAGCCGAGGGAGTACATAGCTAATTGTAGGGCATTCATGTTTTAAAGTCCTTTGTGCCGTGGACGTGTACTTCTTCATTATTGAAAATTCAACCATCTGCAAAAATACACATAATTAGAAACATAGTACTCCCTCCGTATAGAAAAGGATGTCTTTGGTTTGTCTAAATTTGGATGTATCTAGACATGTATTAGTGTGTACATACATCTAAATTTAGACAAAGTCAAGACATCATTTTCCGGACAGAGGGAGTATTTGGTTAAGAAAAATTGAGATGTGAACCAACACGTGGGAATGTAGGACGGCGAGGAGAAGTGGAGAACCACTTCTCCACTTCATCAATACAAACTGCGCAAATCGCTTTACGTAACGGCCCAAAACGCGTGAAACCTCAACCACACTACCACAGCCACCAACACGTGAACCCACGATACGTGACACGTTTGTGTTTTCCGTGTTCAAATTCAAACCCGGACTCTTGCAGAGCTACTAGCCTGGCCGATTTGCCGTGCTAATTTCGATCCGACCTAAGCGACCGGTAGAGCGACTCCTGCCGGCCGGCGATTGAGCATGATGCCTGTCAATCATGTCGGCCCGATCGATCCTTCTTCTTTCTTTCCTTAATTTCCTCCTGAGTCCTGATTAGTCTGTCTTTTTGTGGTTAGCTTTACCTGGCTAGATCATGTCGGTTTAGTGCTAGCTCACTGTCTAATTCTGCTAATTAGTTAGGCTGTCACCTCAGTCTCTCAGCTCTAATCTTTATTACTGTTCACATGCTGTTTTAACAAAACTGGATTCTACGTATCATGTTCTACCAGATAACATCATACAACAACGTTACCAACGTGCATCTTGTTGCCAACGTGGGGTACGACATCTTATGGAAGTTCACGGCTAGTGGAGCATACTTGGCGGCGTCAACATACAAATTGGGTCCTTTTGAAAGTAATTTCTTTGCTTCGCTTGCCCTACAAAACCTTTTTTTGGACGGCCAACCGTTTGACAAAAAGAGGATGGCCAAATTGTAGACTTATCCACGTTACAAAAGAGTGCCGGAATCAGTCAACCATCTTCGTGTGAATTGTCGTTTCTCCATCCGTCTATGGAGTTTCATTCCTGAATGGTTGGGCCTCCATGCCATCGACCTCCAAAGTTGGCCGATGCTCACTCCCAAGGAGTTGTGGGATCAAATGGTTAGGGGGTTCCAATAGGCAGGCCTTGATTTCTCCCGACTTGCTCGTCTCTTGTTAAATTTGGAACAAAAGAAACTTGTGTGTGTTCCAAAATACTCCGCCTCTGTCATCCTTGGTAAGATTTGTTTTGAAACGGGCAGAAGCTTTGCCTTATATTGATATATTAGGAGCAAACAGAGAGCGGCCGAGACCAAATATAAAAAAAGTTTAACATAACAAAGTAGCCAATGATCCCCGCTAACTTCTTAGCACCCGCGAGGATCCAGTTATTACTTTCGTCTTTGATGCGCTGGATGAGGGCGGAAGGCATCAAGGAAAACGCTGCTAAAAACCCGCGCGTTTTTTTCTTTCCGAATTTCCCACGAGATGAGGATGATCGCAGTCTTGATACCCTTAGGGTAGGATGATGGGGAGGCAGCCAATGCCAACCAGTAATCCAACACCGTGGGTATTCCCGAGCCTAGACTTGTCAAAAGGTTACGGCAGGAAAGGCAGGAAGCCGCCTCCACCCAGATTCTCTTGGAATACCGACACTTGAAAGGAATATGCCTAGCTGTCTTAGGTTGGCATCTGCAAAGTTGACATGAAGGCTGATGTGGCCATCCCCTGATGGCGAGGTGGTACGGGGTCCAAAGCCTGTGGCCAGCCAGGCAAAAAAGCAGCACTTCAGAGGTGCCCAGGTCCTCCAGACAATATTCATGAAGGAGCAGGAGGTAGCACTCGAGAACTGCACATTGTAGGCAGACTTGGCCGTGTAGATTCCATTTGCCGTGAGGGTCCATGTGATGATATCGTCGATCCCTAGGGTAAGCACGAAATCTTGAAGCCGACCCCAAAGATGGACGTACTGCGAGAAATGCTCGACCGTAAAGTTGTCCACCGTCAGGTCAGCAATCCACTAGTTGGCACCGAAACGGAGGTAGCCGCATTGAAGAGATCTCTAGCGCCGGCGTCGTTTGGAGTTCCTAAGCCCACCCATGGCTTGTCAGGCGAAAGCCAATCATGCCAAAGCCATCGAAACCGTAAAGCACGGGAGAACTTTCCTAAGTTGAGGACGCCCAAGTCCCCGAGCGGTAAGATTAAGAAGCAGGTAAGCCTATGGGTCGTTGCGGACCCTCAACGTTTGAGTGAAACTATGTCGGGAGAGTAGGCTTGTAATATTTTGTGACCTTTTCTTCCGCTTCTTTTCCCCCACTCCTTAATTAACTGAATAACTGAATGGGGCAAAACTTTTGCCTCTGTTTTCACTGCTTTTGCCGCACTGCAGAACCGTATACTTTTAAAGAGTGTGATACTTGGGTCCTAGAACTTGAGAACTCGACACTATTGCAACTCCATTATTTTGCAAGGACGTAGTTTGACCATCTGATCACAACTTGACATCACCGGAGGATTAAAAATACTTGCTGGATTTGCTAGGTAGAGTGCTCTCCCTCAAAATGTCTCCGCTAAATGGCAGCCACTCATAAACCAGCTATCCTTATCCGACGGAGAAAGAGCTAGAACTATACTAGTACCAGTAAACTAAACACAGCCTGGGCAAAATTGTGTTGGGTCAGCCTATCGAGCGCGACCTTTGCTCCGGCCAGGTCTCGTGTGCCTGGGCAAAATTGTTATGGCAGAAGGACTGATGCATCAGCTGGGGAGAATCCGGTGTGCGTGTGCGTTGAACTAATCCCAGCGACAGCTTCCAAAGCCTTTTGCTTTGGACAAGAGGTCGGATCACCGCTTCAAATTTCCTCCTTTCCGGAAGGGACAGTCATGATCGCCAAGCACATCCGCTGTCCAGTAGGTAGGTGTTTTCTATGCTGGCAAACTTTACAAAATGAACTTAAATATATAGTAGTGCAAAGAAGGAGAGGTCCATGGAAGGAGATATATTGTCTCAGTTAAGGAAAATGGAAGACAGAGAATCTCAAAGACCGTCTTATCAATAGTTTATTAAGAAATAAACTGGAGTTGATCAAAGTTGTTCCGAGCTTTCGATGAATGCTCCAGCATGCCAACAGTGTCACGCTTTAAGATTACAAGAAATCAATAATAAACTGTCATGCTTCTTAAGTACTCTAGCTATCCGCTAGAAAGTTCATTAAACTTGTTTGTTTTCGTTGCTGTGGGCAGGCAGGCAGATGCGGAGTGGGTTCCATGCTCCGACCAGGACAGCCTGTGTGCCGTCCGGGCCCTCCAATCATATATTTTCTTTAATATGAGAATATCCAATCATATGCTCTGTTCAGCCCTGACGTGTCCTGGCGATTTCAAAAACAAATTCAGTCAAGTTTCACATCGGCGTTTTGTATAAGCGGGCGTCGCTTTGCACCACGAAAATGGAGTGCACGGAGTTGATCGGAGCCGAGCCTCCACGGAGTAATGCGTTGCTATTGACTGGGTTAAGGATGGCTTACCGTTCTTGCCACGCAGTCGGAAAAATGTAAATACTACTGCACTTAAATTTACGGCAACCTTAATGGTGATTAGAGCAGTTGTATCTAGTCTTGCCACGTGAGGAGGAACGCCTAAGATGATGTGGAAGGGATATAGCCTGTGACAAGCTGATCGATGAAACTCCTGCTTACCCTTGAAGCGCTTGTCAGGCTCGTGGTGGTGTTTAGGTTCAGAATTTTAGCTGTTCTTTCTTTCAGTCTTTTCAGCTGTTTAGCTTGGTACTTGCCCCTTTCGTGGGTTTGAGCTTAACTTGATGTTGTATGACGCTGTGGTTGCATTCTAATAAAATGTAATCAGGAGGGACGCCCCTTTTTGTATAAAAAAAATATGTGGAAGGGATATTAAATAAGACAGTGAAAAGAGAGATGCTGGCATCTACTAATTTGGAAACGGCTCTTCGGCCAAGCTATGCTGGTAAAGTTCATATAAAAAAAACCTTAAGGCCGTATGGATGCAAAGGTCCTTTTTGTAAAATAAATTAGGGCTAGAAGACACGTACGCTAACATGTTCCTTACGTATGTTGCCATGTTGGTAACAAATGATAGAATCCATGCGCAGGATTGGTGAACTCCGGTGAAAATTCTACACCGACCTCGGTTGATGCCAGCGTCCTCAGACATCGCTCCCTAGTTGGAAGCATTGTTGAGAAGTCCCATCACCACCCGTACTGGTTTTGTCTGTCCGTGTAGTGGGTGATGTCTTACTTTTCGCCATTGGCTTTTTTTTTTTTGAGAACAACCTGCGCATGTATTCAAGCAAGAGAGGGTACAAAGACCAAAAAACAGAAGAGCATACATACGCACACAACAACCCAGAACAACCTAGCGACACCAGCACCTACGCCGGAGAAGATGATGCCGAACCGCCAACACACCACAGCCAGAGAGCAAGTCTTTGGTTGAAGAAAGTCGGCCGCCACCCCGTGACGGCACCTGAAGACGATGACCGGCCACGACCAGCGCCCTCTCCACCCCGCACGACCACCTCCAGACGCCACCACCTTCAACAACGCCAGCAGGAGCCACCGGCAAAAACTGGGGAACGCCGCAGTCGCCACACCGCCGCCGCCGGCAGAGACGACGACCGACGAATAGCTCCAAGAGTCAACCTCACAAGCCTCACGGAGACGAGGGAGCAGTCGCCGCCGTAGCAGGGATGAAGCCGGAGGACAAAAGTCCAAACCATGGTCGCCGCCACCGCCTCGCCGACCACGGCTAGACACCAGAGAGCCACCGATTCCTCGCCGCCCCTCCATGGAAGAGCACCGAGAAGAGGAGAACCGGGGCCACCTTATTCGCCGACGCGCCGCCGCCGTCCCCATCCGAGCCGCGGCACACGAAACCCAACTCCTACTATCTACACGCTGAGACCGAAGCACCAGGGTTCCCCACAAAACAAAACCATGGATGATCAATAACAACATTTCATAAAGATTTTCTTTGTTTTGTTTTGAAAAATTTCAGACAGATATTGAAATCAACCTAATAGTAGCGTAGTAGTACAAAAAATGAGGCCTAGGAGGACGATCGATAGATCGAAATAAGGAGCGGGCCCACGCCACATGAGACCAGGAAGGGCGGCAGGGCGCTGCGGCCACCGGTGCCCTTTCAACGGTCAAAGGGACAGCTTGCCATTAACACGAGTAAATTAAACAACCCAACGCAATTATCAGCTAATATTTCATTTTCATTTTTTTTCTCGCCTCTCTATTATAACCGAGAACCGCGGACTCCCTCCCTCGCATTTGCTCTGGTCCGCCCTCCTCTCCTCCGATCCTCCCCCCACGTCCCGCCGCGCCGCGCCGGAGCTGGCTGGGGAGGGAGGGGGAGCAATTCGTCCCGGAGCCAGACCGATTCCGCTCCCAATAGGGCCGGAAGCCTCCTCGTCCGGCAGGTAATCGATCAATCAATCCTAGCATCCTCTGTTCCTGGATCCGGCGATTCCGGCGGGGTTCCTGCGCATGGGGCGAGGGAGGGAGTCGCGGTTCTCGGTCGTGGCGATCGTAGGGCCGCGGCAGCATGCGGTGATCCTTTGCGTCCGTTTCAAAGGATAGGTGCTCGTTTTCATTTCATTTTTTCTCCTGGTCATGGAAATTTGGGAGCTCGGCTGCTTCCTCTGCTTGTTTCAAAGCGTGCCTCGATGCGTTCGGCGGTGGGAGAGGAGCTGGCGTGCAGGGATGGATGGATTCTGGCTTTGACGCGAATGTGGTGATCTGGATCGAGGACGCGTCCTTCTTAATTTCCTATGCCTGCCGTAGAATTTGGTCGAGAAGCTTTGGAAGCTAACAGCGGTGACTGTCGGTTATGGGTGATCAGAGCTGAATTGCTCATTAGAAAAGGGCGGTATGATACGTACGAGTTACAGCCTAATCCTTACCGTTTTCCTGTTTGTGCTGACACTGCTGAGGCTTTGATTGAGCTAGCGCCCGTTTTCATGTTTGTGATGCGAGTTTGATTGACCCAGCTCTCCAATCATGATAGGAATTACAGCCTGAAATTGTACTGATGACCTATTATTTTAGGCGGTCAGCTTCTCTTGCCTTTCTGACTCACGCTAGTGCTGCCCTTTGCAGGTTAACCAAGTACGGTGCATATCGAACGAACGGTATCCTGTACCTCATATTATTAGGTAATTCTGTCACAATATGGCCTCGGTTGGCGCGGTGCGTCCTTCCGCGGGCTTTCGGAACGACACGAGTACTAGTGGTGATGCTGGCCGCCTTCAGAATGAGATGGCCAACATGAGCTTAAGGGATGATCAGGTAATCTTTCTAGAGTTGTTGAACACTTCACCATTATTTTCTTTTGGCAGGTGATCAGTTCCTAATTTGGTTTCTAAACAATGCAGGACCCTGAAGATATTGTAGTCAACGGAAATGGGACGGAACCAGGACATATCATAGTCACAAGCATTGAGGGAGAAATGGGCAAGCGAAACAGGTATTTTGAAAAAATCTGCATATGTGCCGTCATGGCAAATCCTCTCCGTAACTCAATATGTTCTGTCTGCTGAGTTATGCATCTTGCATTGCAGACCATTAGCTACATGGCTGAGCGTGTGGTAGGCCATGGGTCATTTGGAACAGTTTTCCAGGTTCGTTGCTCGACAAATCAGTATTATTTAGTTTCCAGGTGTTTTAATTTGTGCACACGTTTATTCGGCAGTGGCTGATAGCCCCATCTTTTCTAAATTCTCTTTGCGTAGGCCAAGTGTCTTGAAACTGGCGAGACGGTAGCTATAAAGAAGGTTCTTCAAGACAAGAGATATAAGAACCGTGAGCTGCAAACGATGCGAGTTCTTGACCACCCAAATGTTGTAGCTTTAAAGCATTGTTTCTTCTCAAAGACTGAGAAGGAGGAGCTTTACCTCAACTTGGTCCTTGAGTATGTGCCGGAGACCGCTCATCGTGTCATTAAACATTACAACAAAATGAACCAACGCATGCCCTTGATATATGCAAAACTATACATGTATCAGGTAAAGTTTATGTTTTTTCACACCAAATATGTTGATCAATTGAAGCACTATTCTGCATGGACCATAACTTGTAAGTTTGAATTGACAGATATGTAGATCTCTGGCATACATTCATAACAGCATTGGAGTGTGTCACAGGGACATCAAGCCTCAAAATCTGCTGGTCCGTATATTACAAACTGGTCTAACCCTGCATGAAGCATTTCATGCTTAGTTGACCACTAATTTTAGTGTAATCAAATGGTTTGATGAAAGATTATTTGTTGCCAGGTGAACCCACATACTCATCAGTTGAAGCTGTGTGACTTTGGCAGCGCGAAAGTATTGGTATGATCACACATTACCTGATGTTCAGACTAGCATGACACTGACATTTTTGTGGTGCTAACTATTTTGTGATCTTGATAGGTAAAAGGAGAACCAAATATTTCATATATCTGTTCAAGGTACTATAGAGCCCCAGAGCTCATATTTGGTGCTACAGAATACACCACGGCTATTGATGTTTGGTCTGCTGGTTGTGTTCTTGCTGAACTCCTTCTGGGGCAGGTAAGTGATCACACAGAGTTATTGAATCATCGAGCTTATTAAGTCTATCTGCCTAAGACCCACTCTCTTTTTCTCATAGCCTATATTCCCTGGGGACAGTGGTGTTGATCAGCTTGTTGAAATCATCAAGGTAAACTTACAATCTTTCTCTCCCAAGGAAGTTGCCACATGTCAGGTGTATTTACTCCTGTTTACATCATCTCTCTCAGGTTTTAGGTACCCCTACACGAGAAGAAATCAAGTGCATGAATCCAAATTATACCGAATTTAAATTCCCACAGATCAAAGCTCACCCATGGCACAAGGTAGGAAACCTCGCGTTAGACTGTTTTATTTTCCTTGAAAACTGCAGTTTAACAACATCACTAAATTTTGTCCCCACCAGATCTTCCATAAAAGAATGCCCGCAGAAGCAGTAGATCTTGTCTCCAGACTACTGCAATATTCACCAAACCTTCGGTCAACTGCTGTGAGTGTTGCTGTATTTATTTTTTACTAGACAATTTTGATATAAATGCTTTTGCAGCAACACTGTATCATACAAACAAACACTGTTTTTGTACAAGCTGTAGTTGCTGTCACTTACATAGCCACTTGCTTTTCCTGTTACAGTTGGAAGCACTATTCCACCCATTCTTCGATGAACTCCGGGATCCAAACACCCGCCTACCAAATGGACGATTCCTTCCTCCCCTCTTCAACTTCAAACCCCATGGTAAGTCAGCAGTATCAACTTGCTTGCACTAAGTAAAAGTTTCAGAATCCTGCATCAACTACTTATCTTCAACTCTGCTGTGCTTGATCTTAACAGAGGTGAAGGGGGTGCCGATGGACGTCCTGCTGAAGCTCATCCCTGAGCATGCTCGGAAGCAATGTGCCTTCGTAGGGTGGTGACCTGTCAGTCAGTCCGAGGAAGGCTTGAAGATTTAGTTCAGGACCAATCCAGTTGTCGCCTACTAGAAACCCGAGGAGTTTGAGATTTCGTGCGGACATAGGCGACGATGCGTGTGATTATTATTCTTTTTTCTTTCATCGATTCATCGATGTCATGTATTCTTTCTCCCTACTGCCGATGTAACAATCACCTATGATCTTGTAAAGTTGGTGGCAAGTGTTCGACCGACCAGTCTACCTTGAGCTCGTATATTGATTTGTGTAGCACCATGCAAGGATGATGCACCCTGTGTACGGCCAGTGTTTGGTCCAATATTTTTTCATGGATCGAGGCTATAGATTCATTTGTATTCATCACATTCTTCTCTAGACAGATATTGTCCAGTTCTCAATTTTTTTCTCTCTGGTACAAACCGAACTAAGCTGACAAATCTTTAGGACCAGCAAGCTGTTGAACTTCTGTAGAGTTCTCATGCTTGATTCCCAGAATAACAGCCAAGGTTTGGTCATTGTCCATGATCAAACTGCTTTAGCATGCTGACACATACAAGTCATGCACCGATCAGCTAGCATGTTACGACATTTACAGATCATTTTTCTAAAGCAGCTTAACAGGTACATTAGCATTTCTAAACTGAGGGGAAACCACAGACTACTGTTGTGTTGTCTATCCATCATCAGCAAAAGCTTTGATAATGTTTGTGAACAAGGTTCATTATCAGCATGCTCAGACATCATGCAAGGCACAAAAAACAACTCTGAACACTTACACATACAAGCCATTTTGAAGCTTTAGTTCTTGGCCATAATCAAACTGGTCTATCAGCATACTGACAGATATAACAAGTCGAGCACCGACACATACAAAAGACACAAATCTGTCACAAATCATGGCTGTGAACATATTCTTTTATCAGCATGACAGGTTCAGCTCACATGTAATTTTTTTAAACAGTGTTAAACACAGAACTCCGCATTTCTGCACTATAAAAAGGTGAAATCCGTATAACTTTCAGGCTTGCGGAATAACAAGAAAGATCTGATTTGCCCCAATTAGCTAACGCTATCAAACATCTATATAAGCAAAAGAGCAAAAGCCAGTAAAAAGTTTGATCATGGCTGTGAACAAACCCTTTTATCAGTTGCAGACAGAGACATAAGACACAGAACGAATCAGTACACAGGACAGATACACAACAAAGACAGAACACGGATAAGGATAGTGTTAACTGATCATAAACTGATAAAGAGACAGTACAAAGTTCTCTAGCTGTCACAGCGTACCTCTACATAGACTACAGCCATCTACAAGTCTCATGATGCTACAGAACAGAACAAGGCAGCATAAGCCACAGCTCGTCGAAGATGGATGGTGTCAGACAGAATGCCCATGCATGCTTCGCACTCTCCTAACGACACGAAGATACTCATGGAACTGACCATAGTCGATCCCCATTGCTGCGCTCACGGTTTGGCCGCCTCTGCATGAGCTGTAGGTTCCGCCAACGACTAGGTCAAAGCCACCAAACTCTTCCACTAGTTTCTCGAGAGAAGTGGTATTCAGCTTCGTAATGCTATGTAGCTGTTCCAGCTTTCCGGTCTGCGTTTTTCCCCACCACCGTCTCAGGATCTTCCTGTTCACCTCAGATTGTTCAATGGAGACAACGCACTTCAACCGAATGCCAAGCCGATGCAGAGCGATTTCTGCTCCCCCAACTCCAGTATAGATAGATAAAACCCGCAGCCCATCTGGATAGATGGCTTTTAAGACTGACAAGAGATGACCAATGGTATCAGTTTGAAATGCACATGTCATCGCAGAAATTCTGTCTTGTTGATTTAGATCATGCAAATTTGTATGGTCGGCAGGATAACCTAGCACCCGTTCCAATTGGTGTGGCTGCAGAGTACTCAACTGACCTTGGCCAATCCGGTCTTCAATGCTCATCTGTGACTTCAGAACGGTCCTTCCTCTCTAGGAAGGTTATGAATATAACCCTCTTTCCTTGATAGAGCCGAGAATGACTGAGCATTTACAAACTCAGGCTGCACACTGAACAAGAAACCTGAGAGTTCATCCCATGTGCTTCTGGTGATGTCAATGACATTTCCATACAGAAAGTATGGGGGCTTAGCTAGGTCATCACGGATAGTTGCACGAGAGCCTGATCTCATTTCATGCTCTTCTACCTTTAAAGACCCATTACTAACACGGCCACTTGACCAGGGAGTAACACTAGGTTGCCGGACAACACTACTAGTTGAGGCCCATGTATCATCTCTAAGTAGATTCTTAGATTTTTTCACCCTTTTCTTGTCATCATCATCGTCATAGTAGCTTAATCTCTGATGAGATGTTGAATACCCAATTTCCGTTTCATTTGGAAAATCAGGCTCAGTTTTGACCTACATACAAATGAACATAAGATCCCAGATTAGACACAAGAGCGGTTGTTAACTGGATGTTACGTTTTGTATCCATAAACACAAGCAAAGAAGATATTGCTTTCCATATGAGAACTTAACTCAGTGATTACAAAACATGCTTTAGTAAATCACAAAGAAATTAATGCATTTAGTTACCTGTTTCTGCTCAATGGTATCAGCAATACGTCTTGCAAAAATTGAGTCAGCCAGCTCCTGGACTGTTGTTTCCTCACCTAAAAAGAGAATGAAAGGTGACATTTTAAGGTTTGTAGAAACTCATCTGAACAGATAAACAGTAGTTGACTATAAGTAAAACATGTACACGTCAGCTTAAAAATGACATACTAACACACTAAAATTGGTGGCTGCAGCTGTGCTTCTGTCCTAACATCATGTTTCATAAGTTCTGCATGCTTGTGCTTGGGAAGCATATGTCCACATGCTATATGAGATGAGACTTTAGATTAGATGCAATTTAATGCCCAATTTCATGCTTGACGAAAACAATGCACCAAATAATGCTTGCTAGAAGGATGAAAAGCATGTGGTTTGCATAAATACTATTTGCACAGATTACAAGCAATCCACTGACAGATGTATCAAAAATAATCTTTTGAAGGAGTAGTAGACTATATATATTTAATAAAGGTAGTAATGGAAGCTAACCATATGAATAATTTAAAAGACCTACCAAAACTGTCAATCGCAGTTGAAATTTCCTCCTCAGCAAAACCCATCTTGAGCAAATAATCAATTTTATTCATTTCTCCAAACAACGATTCCTGAAAAAGTTTCATTCTGAAGTTAATGTTCCAGCCTGTTACTTGCTCACCTTTGTGTGCGATTCAGAATCCAGCATATACAAGGTGTTGAAGAAAGCAAAAACAAATTGAAAACATAGGCTACAACCATGATGGACATTAGCAATCCAAACTGAAGTTCAGACTGCAATTGTTGGTCGTTACCATATTGTCATGATTGTCGGACAAGCTTCTTGTGTACATGATGGAAGCCCTCCTTTCCTGAGCTAGCCAGTATGTAATAATTTCTAGGGTTAATTAGATATATGCCACTGCAATTCATGCGAAATCGAGAAATGCCACTGCAATTTTCATCCTTTGAAAAATGCCACTGCAATTTTCAAGATTCTTCTAAAAATGCCACTTTCAGCCTTCGAAAAATGCCACCGTAGTGGCATTTTTTAAAGGATGAAAATTGCAGTGGCATTTCTCGATTTCGCATAAATTGCAACCCTAATTTCTACCCTCAAACCAGTACCCCCTCCGTTTCTCAAAATAAGGCGCGCACATTTCCCAATGTTTAACTTTGACCAAGCATTTGATCATCAAAACGTGGGTTATGTGCCACAAAACTGATACCATTTGAAACTTTTGTTGAACTTATCTAACCATATCAATTTTGTATCACATAAATCATGTATCGTTGGACCAATTCTTGGTCAAACATGCGCGCCTTCTTTTAAGTAACCACAGTAGATAACATAATGACTATTGACTCTTGCAGAAACAACATATTATAAGAACTATTACTTGATAGTGTAATCCATATCATGAAGGGCCCATGGAATGGTTAGCTTTAAGTTTACTTCACGTCTACAGATATCGAGATTCAGAGGTATAAACAGCAGCCGCAGTAGAATACAAAAGGCATAGAGCAAGAAACCTCATTTATGGCATGGCCATTTTCCTTGCCTCCGGAGGAGCCAGCTCCTTGAGCAGTGACAATGCAGTCCACAAGCTCACCAAGTGGCGCTTCCTCACCTGAATTAAGCATACGTTGGAGTATCATTGTCATGAATATTACGAATAAAACAATTATCAAAACATCTAAAGGTATGTGCCCCACGAAGATTGAATATCTTGGCACTTGAAAGGGCGATGCATAGGGCTCGGGGTCTGCATGGAACACCATATTTCAGAGATGTCGAGGCAACAAGTTTGTGGTAAAAATTCAGTTCTGAAGGCGATTGGAAACATGCCATGTACAATGGTCCTTCGCAATTTGACTTCGATGATGTGCTACTAAAGGAGTATGATGGGAATTTGAGTCCAGCAGAGATGAGTTTCACGTCGATAACAGTCTGGGTTCATGCACACCGTACCTTTGTCATGATGAATCAGTTTTATGGTGACCTCATTGGCAAATGGATGGTAATGTTGAAAGAGTTGATGTTAATAAAAATGGTATGGCCTGGGGTGAATATCTCAGAATCTGGGTGGAGATTCCCCGTTGACCCCTGGTGTCATTTCCAAGCCCAACACAGATGCAACGGAGGGAAAGTGGTTTGATCTGAAATATGAAAAGATCCCTCATTTTTTGCTTTGAATGTGGCAGATTGGAACATGACAGGGACAGTCCATGTGGGGGGAATGGTGATGATACAGTGAGACAGTAGGAGAGTGGCTGCATGCGTCTCCGGGACGATCAAGGAAGCCTGATCGTCCGGCAGCCCCTCCTCAGCGACCAACATTCTCTGCTGCCAGCCTTCAGGGTAGAGCTTTGGATTCTGAACCTTCTGCGCGAGGAAAGGCAGTGATCAGGGACCTGCCTCCACGCTGCAATCGCTTTCATGATTCAGCAGGTTCTCGTAGTTTGCGCACTGGCAGGAACAGATACAAGGAGACAGAAGAAGTTACCAGTCCGGATAAACACCACAGGGTGCAGACTGAACGGCAAGGATTACCTCGGGCGCCGGACGCCATGAACATCATGTTATAGAACAATCGGGGATTGGGGTTGGACCCAACTGTAGGTGAGCTAAGAGATATGGCGAGATATTACAACCCAGAGGTGGTTTTCTCCGTGAAAATAAAAAACGAGACAAAGCAATGGAGAGGCTGAGATGGAGCATTAGCTATCGGCATGATGTGACTGTTAATTGGTGTGACCGTAGCTGGGGCCTTGCTCTGTGGTGGATGGATGGTGTGGAGGTCGCTGTTAGGCCGTGGAGCCAGTATCATAAAGATGTTATCAAGATGAATGGCCAAGATTGGAGATTCACCAGAGTCTACGGCGAACCATGGACTGAACAAAAAGGAAAAAACTAGGATATTGTTTGGCATTTGTGTGCCCAAGCTAATCTGCCATGGTTGTGTGGGTGATTTTAATGAGATTACTCGCCAAGAGGAGCAAATGTGAAGGAATGACCGAAGAGATGGTAGCTTACAGAGAGTGCTTGGAAGATTGTCAGCTTACTGATATAGGCTTCTCTGGTATCCATATACGTAGACTGATAGAAGAGATGGGGAGGACAACATGCAGGTGTGTCCCGATCAGGAAACCTGTTCGGAGTCTTTCATGCAACTTTTCCCTGCTACAATAATGGAGCATATTGCGATGGAAGAGTCGGACGCCCCATCCGCTCAGGTACCAGGAGCTTTTAGGTTTGAGGAAATGTGGATGAAACACGAAGAGGCATGGTCAAACAGGGAGGCGTTTAATTACTGACAACGTGCTAATTTTGTATGAATGTGTGCACTCCATTAGGACCAGGAAAAGGAAAACCCATATATGCGCTGTGGCAAGGCGATCCAATATAGCCATATCTATTTCTACTTTCCATTGAAGGCTTTTTGACTCTCCTCAAGCAAGCGCGTCATGATAGACTCATTAATGGAGTTCGGTTTTCGACTCTACTGTTCACGGATGATAGCATTGTCATCTTGGAAGCCACAGAGCAAAGTGCTGCGACACACAAAACGTTGCTACAAAAATATGAGTGAGTTGGGAGAAGGTAAATTTGCAAAAGACATCTATCTTCTTTGGAGATGGGTGCTCTGAGGGCCACAAAGAACAAATCAATCAGAATTCATATGGAGGCTCTCACCTTGGTCTCCAAACTGTTGTAGATAGATCAAAGGAAGCTTTAAGCATATTAGGGAGAGATCATGTGCGAAAGTCCAAGGTTTATCAAAGGCAGGCAAGGAGATTTTTGGTTAAATCAGTGCTCCAAACAGTTCCAACATATCCGATGTGATGCTTCTCTTTTCCTAAAAAATGACGAAGCAGTTCAGTTCATCTCATCAAATTTCCGGTGGGGTGCCAACGAAGGGAAACGCAAGGTGCACTGGATTGGATGGCCGAAGATGTGTTTGCCAAAAAGTGAGGGGTGACTTGGCAAAAAGTGAGGGGTGACTACTAACTTGGCTTTCGCGACTTTGGCGCCTGCTAACCTCCCCTGATTCGCTGTGTTCTAAGGTTTTGACGGCCCGATACTTAAAAGGATGGGGATATTATCACCGCTACCTATCCACGTCAAGCATCACTTACCTGGCGCACTATATCTCATGGCAGAAACCTGCTGAAAGAGGGCTTGGTCTGGCGAATAGGGGACAGCAAGCACACCAATATATGGTCCTTAAAATGGATTCTTGGGCACGGCTTCAAACATCCGCTGGGCAGGAAGCAAGATACTGAGATTCAGAGAGTTAGCGAGTTGCTGAATGAGAGCAAGACAGGATGGAATAATAGCTTACTCCATCAGGTTCTTTTCAACGCGGATGCAACTGATGTCAAACAGATACATATAGGTGGACATAGTGTGAAGGACTATCAGGCCTGCAACTATACAAAAAATTGGTATTTATGTAACCGTCTCAAGAAGATTGCGGCAAGGTCAGCAGAGAACTCTAACTCGTGTTAGCAGCACAATGTTTGGATGTCAATCTGGGAGGCTAATGTGCAGAATAAATACAAAGTGCATGTGTGGCGAATGATCAGGAACGGCCTTGCTGTCGGCGGGGAGCTGCACCGCAGACGCATCAAACCGGGTGCTCGGTGTGTTGCCTGTGGCCGAGAAGAAACAGCTCTGCACCACTCCTGGACTTGTCCCCACTCGGTCCAGACGTCGCACCGCTAACTGCAGTGCTGACTACTTGACTAGCTCAGTTCCATGGGGGTTCATGATATTAGCCTCGCCTTTACATGCATCCACTTGCTATGGCAGGAGCGCAATGAGGCCAGGGATACTAAGAGGATGTGCGACATCGGCGCTCAGGTGCTCCTTGTTGAGGAATGGCAGGATGTGAAGCAACCAGCACCCCAAAACCAGTGAAGCAGAAGGTGCTGGCTCCCACCTGCTCCAGGTTAGAAGAAGCCCAATTCGGATGGGTCTCTCTCCCCATCTGAGTGATGTGGAGGAGGAGTGATCTTAAGGTATCACCATGGAGCATTCCTGTGGACTGCATGCCATTTTTCCCCTCTATTGCTCACCCGGATACTGTCGAGCTTCTGACGTGCCGTCAAGCCATGAAGCTGGCTTCAGAGCTGAGAGTTCGGAAGCTGGTGTTGTAATCAGATAGTACTGGATTGGTTGCAAAACTGGTCCAGGGAGAGAAGAATTGATCTGTTCATGGTTATGATGGGCCATTTGTTGAGGATACAGGTGATGCTGAAAGATTTCCAGTACCATGCTTTGCTGGCGGCCCGTTGTATGGCCCGTTTATTGGAAGACAGTTGCAGCAATCGTGGGAGTATTACTTGGTTTCAGTTCCACCAGATTGCATTAACAACCTTGTTGACAAGGAGTATACTTATGGTGGCTAACTATTAATATATGGTGGCATTATCTTCAAAAAATCACAAATGTAACTTTGCTACTTTTACAAATCAACGCAGAATCACATACCTAACTGGTGGAATGCCAATTCAACTTCTTTTTGGGAGAAGTTCATGGTACTGAGTAAATATGACTTCTTTCCTAAGAAGGAATCTAGATCGAGCTCCTGCTGAAGTTGCAAACATTAATAAGACTGGTCTAGAGAATTCAAAACGAAAAATATGATGATAACTTGAACTTGTAGATCACCTTGGTGTCTTGCTTACTGTTTTCTTCACTATCAGAATCAAATAAACTCCCCAAGGAACTTGACGATTCAGACCTAGAATTCTGAGCGGCCTATAACACGAAAGTAAATTTGAGAAATCTAACTAGTTCTCTTTTCTTCATGTGTAACACACAATATAGAGATTCATGAAAACTTAATGACGATATTGCTAGATTGGACACCGGCTACTAACTCTCCAAATAAGATGACTTTCTAACTTTGGTAAACTATTAAACCAAGCCACCAAGAACACAAGAACAAAAAGCATTAAAAAAGCATCAAAATATAAATTGGCACAAAGAGTTAAGAAAGGGAACAATTTACTATAAAAAGCAGACAATTGTAATAATGTTAAACACTATCAACAAGAGAATGCATGGGAAATAAGAACCACTTACAGAATGGGACAAAAGCGACTCCAATATACTGTTAGGATTATCACCTGGATGGGAGATTTGCCGGTGATTAGCTTGTAGGTTGAAGACATTAAAAAAAAAAGGTAGTCCGTAGAGAATAGCATACCATGTTTCTGAATCATCTTGTCAACCATCATTGGTGAAAATTCCATACCAATAAAGTGTGACCTTAAATCACTGGATGACAAGCTTGGCTGGCCTTCCTACAGTTACAGTTAAGAACATCCACTACAGGAATGGCCACCTGTGCCGACGGCCGCAGCCCGTCGGCATAGGTCCAAATGCCGTCGGCACATACCTATGCCGACGGCCACCGTCGGCACAGGGTGGTCGGCATAGACCACTGTAGGCACAGGCCACCTGGCCGTCGGCACAGGTATAAACCGTCGGCACAGCTTTTCCCGACGGCCAGAAACGCACCGTCGGCACCTAGGTTGTCGGCACAGCGGCGTGTGGGGCCCACACAGGCCGGTCGAGGTGGATGGGCCTGTGCCGACGGCAATGCCGTCGGCACAGAGTGGACACGTGGATGTTGCTGGGCGCTCCTGGGAGGGGCCTCTGCCGACGGCAATGCCGTCGGCACAGGTGTGCCCATTTGGTCACATTTAGGGGTCTGTGCCGACGGCATTGCCGTCGGCACAGGTGTTACCAGAATTTTTTTCATCCAGCAGCTCGTTTTTTGCAGCAATAATAGCAGTAAAATAATCAAAAATCACGACAAATTCACAACAAGCAAGATCACACAATGGCTCCATCTATTGATCACAATGGATCACAAAATGCTGTATCATCAAGTATATACACATAGGACCATCATCAAGTATATACATACATAGGAAGATGTCTAGACGCCGAAAGCCCTACATCTATTGCGGCGACGGGGTGTACCCCATATCTCCCCGGCTCATAATAGGTGAGCGTCGGATCGCCGCAGCAGAAGCACCGGAAGTAGGCGAATCACCGGAAGCACGAGGAGAAGCTGAAGCACCGGCAGAAGGACCACCGCTATGTAACGGTGTGGTGCGAGGCGAACCCGTCGAGGAACTAGGAGAAGCAGAAGGATCAATGTGTGGGTTCTCCGACGAGGTTCCCGTTTCCTACATGTTTGAGCAAGAGTTAGCAACTGCGAGGCAAAGGAAAGCAGTAACCAGTGGTTTGGGATCAAACATACCG
Source organism: Poa pratensis (assembly GCA_947311845.1). NCBI lineage: Eukaryota > Viridiplantae > Streptophyta > Magnoliopsida > Poales > Poaceae > Poa > Poa pratensis. Next base: position 61,307,582 of record CAMZMU010000042.1, read on the forward strand.
GGATTCTTCTGTAGTAGGAGAGAGCGAACACGTCCCTCGATGGCATCCGTGGAGTCGGACCCGGCTCCGGAGGCTCCTCCATAGGAGGGGCTACCCGCACTCCAGTGGTGAAAAAGTTCAGCACCGACTGCAAGATAGTTTAGATGTCAGGTGTTGCAAAAATGAAGGCTCAAACTAGGGAAGTGGGACTTGTCATATTTGACAAAAGTAAAGGTTAAAACTTACAGTTCGGAACAACTTTTGATACTCGGTCCAAGGCTTATTCTGCTCCTCCCACTTGGCAAAGGCCACCTCATACTGCGCATGAGCGGCAGCGTAGGCTTCCTCAAAATCGGGCTACAATTTCGAAAAGAATGAATCTCGTCAACTTAGCCATGGAAGAACGAATGTCGGAAAGAGGATGCAAAAAAACTTACATCGATGGGAGTGGATCGACGAGGCTGTGGACGAGGCGGGATCAGTGGGCTGTTGTCAGGGAGAGTAGCTTTTGCCTGCGTGAAGGTCATGGCAGGCCTAACCACCTTATTAAGAGTGCGATTACGGCCATGCGGCCTTCCGTGCCCCGAGAGGACCACCGCCCTGCATCGCGAAAAGAATTGTTATTCATACCAAGTAGAAACATGCGGTGAAAATAAATGCACGTTGTTCCATGTATATATATATATATATACCGACCTCTCGTCGACCTCCTCGCTCAAGGGGTCATCCACCTCCGGGTGAAACCCCTGGAACGCGTGCAGTAGCTGTTCACGGCCTCCTCGCTTCTGCCGTAGTACTCAGGAGCCTGTGGCTGAGGCTTCTTTGGATCGGGCTTCTTTTCCCTCATCTTCTTCCACGCACCGATGTGGGTGCTTACCGTCCCAGTCTCGGCGTCCTGCATCACGAAAAGAAATGTTATTCATACCAAGTAGAAACATGCGGTAAAAATAAATGCACGTCGTTCCATGTATATATATACCATCTTATCCTTAAAGAGGAAGTGGTTGCGGTTTCCCGCACTGTGTGTTCCCTCGGAGCCTCGGTTTGCCTTGTTCCGCTGGCTCACGGCGCTGAAATCCTCGTCTTCCCCGACCCACCTCCTAACCAACGCATCCCATGCGTCTTCTTTGCGGTCGGCCCAGTCGGGCATAACCTGAAAATGCAATTCAAGAAGAGCTAAGTGCAATGGCAACTTAGCAGCAATATAGAATTCCATTGACAATGTACTTACCGAAATGTACTCCTCCTTTGTCATCTCCGCTGCATTCTTGGCATTATCCGCCTTCTTGGCCCTCTTGCCCGTCTTCTCATAGGTAAAGTCATTGGCGGATGTAAACTTTTGGTTGTAGAATTGCTGCCGTGTCAACCTCACACAATGAGCATGCAAAATGCTATCCGCGGCTTGCTGGTCCAGCACACGATAAAACCGCTTCAACCATGCATAAAAAAATTGTGAGTCATGAGTTATCACGGTCATTAACTATGAACGAAATTCGAAAAATATGTGTTACCCAAAAAGTGGTGATCACGGCGTGAGCAGCTGTCTCGAACGGTGGGGACGGCGCAGCCTCATAGTCCGCCCATTTCGTGGCTAACTTCAGCTCGTCCTCGGGCCCTGTAGTGTACAAGCCTGGCCAGTATTTCCTAATCAGAGCTCCAAGCAAGCTCCCAGGAGTGCGTGGAATCTTAGGGCCTGTCCATGTCCATGAACTGCACAATAAGTAAACATTAGTACATATGCCAAATTGTTATGACCAAAATGAAATTTCATGTTCAAAATTACAAAACTAGTACACTTACTCAACGCCATGAGGCTCAATGAGGGTTTTCGCCTCCTCGGTCTTAGGCCAGTATTTTTCCTCGGGGACTCCTGCTTCGCCACGGCTCTTCTTCCGCTTCGGCGCCGCCTCCACCTCCACCTCCACCTCGTCCTCCACCTCGTCCTCCACCTCGTCCTCCACCTCCACCTCCAGGTGGTTCTGGGAAGCCACGTCGCCTGAAGCGGAGGGCAACTCGGAATCCACGTCGCCAGAAGCGGAGGGTGGGTGCTCCACGTCTCCTCCACCTCGTCCTCCACCTCGCCCTCCACCTCGTCCTCCACCTTGCCGTCCACCTCGTCCTCGTCCTCCACCTCGTCCTACTCGTGCACCCTCGTCCGCGGCGTAACGCGAGGTGGTAGGTCGTCCACTCCGTGTAAGGTTAGACTTCTGTGCCTTCAGCGTACTAACCAAGGTAGCTGCGCTTTCCTTGCCCTGACTCATATTGTTCAATCAACTGCATTGAGAAACAATAAATATTAGCACACAAGTATGACAACATTAATATTGAAGCAAATAGTAAACTAAAGAACAAAAAAGAAAAAGAGAGGAAATTTGATCGTCACAAATATAGTTCCTTTTATCGTTCTTCCACAGGGATCATTCATAAGTACAAGCTCCCGGTGATTTTACAAATAGCAATTTAGATGACAAATTTTACAAATTCTACTAACCAATGTTTCTGCTCAAGTCAATGCAAAATCAGGCATACACATGTAATTGTTTTTGGCTACCTATAGACTGCACCAATGCACTTGCACAAGAGCATCATATCCAACATTGCATAGCTATATCACAAGTTATAAATGGCCATTGTTAAAAAGATTGTTTGCTTCAGCAGAATGATTTGTGTGTATGGCAGCAGGGAGAAATTTTCACTAAGTCCTAAATCTGAAAATTCTGAATCTGTTAGCAATTATTGTTCTTACACAAATTCACAAATGTGCCTAGTAGCTAAACAACCGAAAAAAAATGCAGCAGTCTGCTCACAAATTCACATACATTTCAGATTTAGGAAACAGCTACCAAACTAGCACGTACATGTCTCTGTATTCCAATCTAGTCTGCTCACAACACTAGTTCACGGGAAATTGCAGAAATTGAAGAGAGGAAGAGATGAACCCACCTTCTGGTTGGTGGAGAGCAGCAGCAGCGACAGGAGTTGAGGAAGAGGAGCTTCAGGTTGTGCTTCTACCGGCGGCGGCAGCGAGGAACCCACCTTCCCCTCATGCTCCTTTCGTTGGTGGTGGTGGTGGTGGTTGCAGGGTTTCGAGAGGAGGGTGGGCGGCGTCGCGGTGGAGGGTGGACGACGGGGTGGAGGGTGGACGGAGGAGGCGTGGAGGAGGAGGTGGAATGGCCAGAGCCCAGCGGCGGGTGGGGGAGAGAAGCGGGTGGGGGAGAGATGCGGGTGGACGCCGGCGAGCAGGCCCGGCCGCGCCGCCGCTCGATCTGGTGGAGGAGCCGGTGGTGCGGTGGAGGGGGGGAGGGGGGAGGGTCGCCGGAGCAAGCGATTCGGGCGGGTGCTCGATTTGGATTTCGATTTGGAACTGAGGTAGCCGATTCGGGCGCGTGCCCTGTCTAAAAACAGAGAGCACCTATGCCGACGGCTTTGCCGTCGGCTTAGGCTTTTTCTTTTTTTTTTCCATTTAAAAAACAGACAGCACCTATTTGCTATAAATTTGTACAATTTTTTAATAAATTTTGTTATAAATTTTTACAGTTATATGGTAGGGCCACACAAAAAAAACATATTGTATTATATCTCCGGCGAAACCCTAGACAGTTGACCGAAGACAAAAAAACATATTGTATTATATCCCCGAAACCATAGACGTGCGTCGAAAGGGGGTAGCCCAGTGGACTTTTTTGCTTGGTTGTGTTAGGTCAGGCCATAGGAACATGAGAAACCAAAGTCTACCCCAAATCGACACAAGATTCCATCCGGTTCGCCCGAAAGGGGAGTTTTCACCTCTAAGTGCAGAAACTCACTAGAGAGAAAGTGAAGCCGGTGATGTCGGTCACACCTAGGAGTAGATTCTTGGACATTTGAAACACACAACACACTTGTACACATATGGTATGGCACAACCTAGGTTTGGGTGGGGTTCCGACGCTCCGGGGCCCCGCTTCGGCGAAACCCTGAATCCGCTGGAAAAACCCTAACGTTTCCGTCTACCCCATAGACGTGCGTCGAAAGGGGGTAGCCCAGTGGACTTTTTTGCTTGGTTGTGTTAGGTCAGGCCATAGGAACATGAGAAACCAAAGTCTACCCCAAATCGACACAAGATTCCATCCGGTTCGCCCGAAAGGGGAGTTTTCACCTCTAAGTGCAGAAACTCACTAGAGAGAAAGTGAAGCCGGTGATGTCGGTCACACCTAGGAGTAGATTCTTGGACATTTGAAACACACAACACACTTGTACACATATGGTATGGCACAACCTAGGTTTGGGTGGGGTTCCGACGCTCCGGGGCCCCGCTTCGGCGAAACCCTGAATCCGCTGGAAAAACCCTAACGTTTCCGTCTACCCCATAGACGTGCGTCGAAAGGGGGTAGCCCAGTGGACTTTTTTGCTTGGTTGTGTTAGGTCAGGCCATAGGAACATGAGAAACCAAAGTCTACCCCAAATCGACACAAGATTCCATCCGGTTCGCCCGAAAGGGGAGTTTTCACCTCTAAGTGCAGAAACTCACTAGAGAGAAAGTGAAGCCGGTGATGTCGGTCACACCTAGGAGTAGATTCTTGGACATTTGAAACACACAACACACTTGTACACATATGGTATGGCACAACCTAGGTTTGGGTGGGGTTCCGACGCTCCGGGGCCCCGCTTCGGCGAAACCCTGAATCCGCTGGAAAAACCCTAACGTTTCCGTCTACCCCATAGACGTGCGTCGAAAGGGGGTAGCCCAGTGGACTTTTTTGCTTGGTTGTGTTAGGTCAGGCCATAGGAACATGAGAAACCAAAGTCTACCCCAAATCGACACAAGATTCCATCTGGTTCGCCCGAAAGGGGAGTTTTCACCTCTAAGTGCAGAAACTCACTAGAGAGAAAGTGAAGCCGGTGATGTCGGTCACACCTAGGAGTAGATTCTTGGACATTTGAAACACACAACACACTTGTACACATATGGTATGGCACAACCTAGGTTTGGGTGGGGTTCCTTGCGATCCTACAGTGATTGCGTATGAGATGAATCAGTGCTAATTGCAAAACTATTTGCATCTTGAGGACCCTTCAAAACAAAAGAGTCACGTTACCATGGAACATAAGAAAACTAAACTAGACGAATGACAACAAACTTGGGTACATAGACGAGTGACAACAAACTTGCACTAGTAGGAATGTGCTTATAGCCACCAGTCTACATCTTTATTTAATCCATAATACATCACAAATAATGTAACTAACTTTTGCCGGGTCCTAAGCCGCGAGGTGCTGAGCGGCCGGCGGCTTGCACCCAAAGATAAGGAACCATCACTGGGGCAATACTCACATGAGGAGGATCCCTATAAAGTGTATACCACATATTGTCATGCACCGCTTGCGTATCCAACCTAACCAGTTAGCGACGGACATGCTCGTCCTCCTCTCTGATACGGCGACGCACCTCCACCTCAGGGGCCGGCGGCCTCTGCACCGAGGCTGGCCCACGCGAGGGCCACCAAACAAGATCCGGGTCGACGACGTCACCCGGATTCCTCACCAAACTACGCGTCCCGGAAGAAACCTCCCAGTGCCACCCCGGCGGAGCCCAGTCCCGGACATTGCCCGTGTCCAACAAATGGCCGGTTGTCATCATCGATTCCCGCCGAGATCTGAAAAAATGAGTGGGGAATTTGATCAAACAACTAAGGTGCGTGCAACCTAGGTACGTAGGGGAGGGAGAGGGCAGCACCTTGGCATGGCGGACGGCACACGCGGAGGTGACGCCACGGGAGAGTGATGAGGGATCAGATATCAGTTTAGATGTGCTATGCCAATGGAGGCCATGACTACATATATATAGTGAGAAATGGGCTTCTGAGCTGTAGTATGCCCAATCAGGAAGAAGCACACGGATCGTGTGTTTCCTCCCAGCGCTTCTGAGCCGTTGGATCAGCGGTGTGTTTCTTTCGCTTGATCCAACGGCTCCCAAGCTCTCGAAGGAAACACACGATCCGCGTACTTGTTCCTGATTGGCTAGCTGGAGGGAGTCACTCGAAAGGGCTTGTGAGCTGTAGTATGCCCAATCAGGAAGAAGCACACGGATCGTGTGTTTCCTCCCAGCGCTTCTGAGCCGTTGGATCAGCGGTGTGTTTCTTTCGCTTGATCCAACGGCTCCCAAGCTCTCGAAGGAAACACACGATCCGCGTACTTGTTCCTGATTGGCTAGCTGGAGGGAGTCACTCGAAAGGGCTTGTGAGCTGTAGTATGCCCAATCAGGAAGAAGCACACGGATCGTGTGTTTCCTCCCAGCGCTTCTGAGCCGTTGGATCAGCGGTGTGTTTCTTTCGCTTGATCCAACGGCTCCCAAGCTCTCGAAGGAAACACACGATCCGCGTACTTGTTCCTGATTGGCTAGCTGGAGGGAGTCACTCGAAAGGGCTTGTGAGCTGTAGTATGCCCAATCAGGAAGAAGCACACGGATCGTGTGTTTCCTCCCAGCGCTTCTGAGCCGTTGGATCAGCGGTGTGTTTCTTTCGCTTGATCCAACGGCTCCCAAGCTCTCGAAGGAAACACACGATCCGCGTACTTGTTCCTGATTGGCTAGCTGGAGGGAGTCACTCGAAAGGGCTTGTGAGCTGTAGTATGCCCAATCAGGAAGAAGCACACGGATCGTGTGTTTCCTCCCAGCGCTTCTGAGCCGTTGGATCAGCGGTGTGTTTCTTTCACTTGATCCAACGGCTTCCAGGCTCTCGAAGAAAACACACGATCCGCGTACTTGTTCCTGATTGGCTAGCTGGAGGGAGTCACTCGAAAGGGCTTGCGACCCTATATATAGCCCACCTCCTCAGACAGGTTACTCACTCACACAAAACATTCCAGCGTCACTCGGAGAGGCATCTTTGGGCAACCAGCGGCAAGACGTCTCTGATGACCTGTGACCGTTCCAAACGGTTGCAGATCATCAGAGATGTCTTGCCGTACGGTTGTAGAATATCAGAGACGTCTTGCCGGACGGTTGTAATCATCAGAGATGTCTTGCCGGATCGAAGTGACCCTCAAACACAAAACATTCGGGTTCCCTAGCTATGCCCGACACTGAATGCAACGACATTCGACCGTGAATCAGTGTCGGGCTGTAGCTAGGAGAAACCGTGTGTTTTGTTGCCCAATCAGGAAGAAGCACACGGATCGTGTGTTTCTTTCGAGCGCTTGTGAGCCGTTGGATCCAGAAGAAGCACACAGATCGTGTGTTTCCTTCGTGTGCTTCTGAGCCGTTTCCCGCCCAAATATTTCCCGCCACCGTTTCCTGCCCAAATATTTCCCGCCACCGTTTCCCGCCCAAATATTTCCCGCCACCGGTAGTTCTATATAACCCAGTCGAAGGTAGGCATGGTACTCACTTGAGCGCAAGCATGGTGTGTATTGGTCCTTGCGAGAAGTGTGTGTCTGGGTTTCACATTTCCGCATCCGAGCATCTCGCTAGGCTTTCAAGCAATTTGAAGGTAGATGGTAGGGTAGTTCCAATTGAAGAAATTTTGCACACTGAGAGTCATCTCGCTTCACTCGGGCGAAGCTATGCCGCGATGGGTTTCCGTATAGAACCCCGCTCCAAATTCGTGCAGAAATGCTCAGGCTTGCAGATAAGTTTGACAGGAAAGTTACGAATAGTCCGTTCTACCGAACTGAAGCTGACCGTAATTCGTACGGTCGTTCCTGTCTCTGGGTAGTTGACAGCGATGATGACGACGATTTCATGCCGTCGTCAAAGGAAAGGAGGGTTGAAGCACTGAGCAAGAAGGCTGAAGCTTCGTCTAAGGGCAAAGGTAAGAAGGCAGAATCTTCGTCAAAGGGCAAGGGTGGCAGCACACGCACGGCATAGGGTGGAGAAATTTGTTAGTTGTTCGTGATTGTTGTAATTTGTTCTACATGCATGTTTACTTGTTTCTTAGTCAATTATGTATCGGCGGTTCAAGAATGTTCTCTGTGTAATTTATGTTGTCACTGTAATTTGCATGGTTCGTTTAATATCAATGCGAAAAGTAGTTCAAAGGGGGTAGAAAAGTAGTCGAAAGGCCGGTCACACCTCGGAGTCCCAAGATCAACAGAATCTTGGGCACACTAAAATCTTGCAAACTTACACTAAAACCATTCTGAAGCAAAAATTCCTAACGTTTTCGTCTACCCCCAATAACGTGCGTCGAAAGGGGGTAGCCCAGTGGACTTTTTTGCTTGGCTGTGTTAGGTTAGGCCATGGGAAGGTGACAAACATCAACATTAACAAATTGCAAGAGATTGTTGACAAGGGAGACTGTTTGACCTATAGAGATGAAATCCTCTCATCTTGGTCTTCTTATTGACCCAAAGAGCGACTCCTCGGTGTCAAAAGTAGTTCAACAACTTGGTTTTGTGGGTCTGCAGCTCTACCGTGAGGGAAAATTCTACTCAAGCCGACTTCTGAAGGATTGTTTCTCAAATTTTGTGAATAGACACCCACCAATTGGACGACGCAATAGACACCCATCTATGTACATAAAAATGAATAAAAATGGTAGAGGCCTGTGCCGACGGCTTTGCCGTCGGCACAGAGTGCCGTCGACGTCACCTCATATGCTGTGCCGACGGCCTCCTGTGTCCCGACGGTGGCCGTCGGGAAAGAATGTCTGTGTCGACGGCCGTTTCTGTGCCGACGGACTTGTCGACGGCTGGTCCTGGGTCGCCCCTGTGCCGACGGCCCCGATAAATAGCCGTCGGCACAGATAATAGCCGTCGGCACAGTTCGCCATTCCTGTAGTGATCAATCAATTTTTAAAACTTAATCAAGGCCAATAACAGTGTCTCTAAATTGTGGTGGGCTTACGAATATGTGATTCTCTGTTCCGAATTGCAATATACGTAATGACTCAATCTGTAATAATTATATTTGTAACATGCATCAATCAACCGTTCTATACTACAAGGTTTCAAAGAAAATCTCACCTCCTCCACCTTAAGACTAACATGTGTGGTATCAAGATGTGGGTCCGCGCCAATATTTCTAGAAATCCTGGTGCTAGGGCCAATAGCGCCATCCTCGTCACAATCTTCAATTTTGACCTGTGTTTAGCAAAAGCAAAACAAAAAAAATGCGTGAGCACAGAGGTGAAAGAGGAACACAACTGAATAGGCCAACCACTAAGGTTCGCTACTACCATCTTGATCAAAGACGCCTCAAAACCTACCCCTGCGAAAGAAAAAAAAGGAATAAGAATATTCATATAAGAGTATTCCATAGAGACACACATTTCGTTACAATCTGCCCAAAATAAATCCCAAAAACCATTATTTCACTAGTATTCCTTTTACATGATCAAAGGACCATCCATCATGCGATGTCCACATCAAAATTTCATTCAAGCAATGTCCAAGACAACCGATGCCAAAATCGGTCAGCACAGTCTTGCACTTAGGAAAGGGATCGTGGATCATTACTTGATTCCCCAACTTATGCACATCCTCTGGTGAAAGTATCTTGATGACTTGATGTACCATACACTATTCACAGATGATGCGCTGATGAAGCTCAATTTTAAAAGGACTGATATTGGCATGTACAGTACATTCGTACACAGAAAGACTTAGACCATCATAACTTACATCAAGAACTTAAAAAATAAATTTCAAAAAAAAGAACTTAAAAAATAAAATACCACAAGTTGGAATCTGACTTCCTAACTTATAAAGACTAAGAGAAGGTGTGGTTCGGAATACAGCACACATGGAGTTATACAATTAGCACTTACAAAATAAAACATGTCCTTCAGAGTAGGGATGAAAACGGTACGGAAACTTTCCGACTTTTCCGCGGAAAAACGGAAACGGAATGGAAATACGGAAAAGGAAACGGAATTTCGCAAAACGGAAGCGGAAACGGAAACTTTTATGCGGAAACGGAACAGCGGATTCCGGCGGAACGACCACGGAAATTCCGTTTCCGCTAATACATTCCGTTTTTGGCTAAGCAGAACCAAAAATCCGAAGATAAAAAGAAAAACTCTAAAGTGATCATGTTAAATCCTTATGTATTCACATGTCATCTCCCTCTTGACTCATGATATTTTTTTTTATTGTATTTCATCTTAAAAAATTGACTACTTTGTTAATTTATTTGAATTTTCCTGCATTATTTAAGGGCCTTTTTGTTCCGATAAACATCCGTTAAATGTTCCGTTTCTGCATCATTTTCGGTATGTATCTGTTTCCGACAATATCTGTTTCTGTATTTGTTTCCGGTGTTTCTGTATTTGTTTCCGGTTCCGCAAAAAAATATGAAAACAAATGTGGCACCACTCAGTTCCGTCCGTATCCGCTCCGTTTTCATCCCTACTTCAGAGCATATCAATTAGGAAGTAACCAATCATCATATTCATGGTTACTAGTTAATGCGGAAAACAAGTCCTTTTAACCTAGTATGTGACTTGATAAGCTATGAACTGCAGTTGCCAGAAAAACAATGTCAGCAACACCAACCTGTCCTTAATTAATTACATGCCAATGTTATCACTATGTCATATTTTTACATGCTGAAAACCTCAATTATATATAGTTAAAAAAGGTGATGCATTAGCTAATGAAGTTACAATGACTGACATAGCTTTGCAAATTATGATGTGTCCTTTAGCAGCTTTACTTATATTTAGAACCAGACCTGGTAAAAAGTATCATGAAATATAAGTAACAACAGTACCATGGATTTAATTTGAAGAAAAGAGGCCAATTTGATATGGGGCATATACTGGAAAATAGCATCAAGACGTGCAAGGACATGGGATAGCAACAGGGATTTAATACGAGCGAGTAATATCATATCATCTGCATTCTGTTTTCATATATCTGTTTTTACAAGCAAAGAGGCTATACATGTTTTCATTGGCTAATAGAACAGATACTACATGCTAACCATTGTGAGTCACTTATAAAGGTGATCATGTAAACTTTCACAGTCTACCATATTTTCGTATCAACATAGCTATAACATGTAGTTTCTGTCCATGCTATACACATCAGTGTAGTTTCTACTCATAAGAACGGTACAGGGAACTTGATACCCACAGAACAAAAATGTGGACTGTGAAGTAGCTTTAGTAATACACAAAAGAGCAGATTGACTTAACAAACAGGCCGACCAACTTAATAGCTCAGTGCATATGAAGAAAATATATACGCAAAATTAGCTAGATAGAAAATATGAATCAAACATCGATCCAGAGGCATTAACAAAAGCCACCTTTATTTGATTGACTTCCAAAAAGGAAAAAAGGAGTTTGAAAGCGGTATGAAGGAAGCGGCGCAAAAGTTCAGGAGAACCGATCATGGGCTAGGTACTACTCAGGCATCTGGTAGCAGTAAATACTGTCAAACAAAGATAAAAAGATAGTAGCAGTAAGAGCATCTCTAACAGAGCCCTCAAAAGCCCCGGAACCTTAAAATAACTGCCAAATACGGTTTTGAAACCTTAAAAACGGACATAGTAGCCCCTTAAAATTCGCGGACCTATAAAAGTTTTTGAGGGCACCCGTGAAATCCATCCGCGGAACCGTGAATCTGTAGTTTTTGCGGCCAAACTGAAGGGGCCCTGTATACTAGGAAAACAGTTGGCGGGAGGGAATATTCAGGACGCGCCGGCGAACTTCCGCCACGGAACTCGTCGGAATCCGCCGGAATTAGCGGAAACTGAAGCAGCAGTTGCAAAAATGTGCCCGCCTACCCCAGGACCTCTACGCCGGCCTGACAGCGGCGGCGCCCGCGAGAACCGGCGGCGTCGGCGCCCGCCAAGATGTGCGGCAGCAGAGGCACCGTCCGCGAAAATAGGTGGCGACGACGCCTGCGAGGACCGGCCGGAGGGCCCCAGTGAGGGCGGAGCCGGGTGTGAGCAGCGGCTGCAGTAGCTAGCCTCCTGAATCGATTGGATCGATCGATAGCTAGCTTCACCGATTGCATCGATCGCTAGCTAGCTCAACTAGCTAGCCTCCAGCCCAGCTCCTGCCACGCTTTCCCCAAGCTCCAGCCAGGCCAAGCTCCCGCGCGCTCGCCATGGCAAAGACCACATGCAAGCTCTGCTTCCGCCGCTTCGCCAGCCCCCACGCCCTCGCCGGGCACATGCGCTCCCACTCCGTGGCCGCCGCCGCCGCCGCGAGGCAGCAGCAGATCTCCTCGACGTCCTCCACCACCCGCGCTGCTCCACGGCCGGGATTGAATCTGCCTGCTGCCTACTCCATGAAGAAGAAGGTGGGGAAAAAAGATGAAAAATAGTCAAAGGGGAATATTCTGTTTTACAGATTGGTTTTAAGGTTTCTGCTATCCCGCGCCGCCGCGCGTCATTTTTAGCCAAAAAAAGCGAGTTTCGCAAACCGTAAACCTGTTTTAAGGTTTCGCGGTTTAAGGGTTCTGTTAGAGATGCTCTAAACTGAACTTCGTACCATCCCTCTAGCTATCAAGCAATATAGAGGATGCACTCATGGGAGTTTATGGTTCTTGAACTGACAAAAGGCAAATGCAGAGTACAAACATAGAGCAGCACAGAACTTCATGGTGATGTCGAAGGCACACGAATTAAAGTAAAGTGATGGTATTGTCATGGCAAAAGGCAGTAGACACAAGAATCAAGACCCAAGATAGACGAAGTAGTACCACCCAAATGACCAGATTCCTTTCCCAACAGTTGCACGGATCAACTGGAATGAGTGATAACTGTCCCCGACTCAACAATAGTTAGCTTGCTTATCCGATAGTTCAGAGAATCATAATTTTACTTTCACTTTTACCCCATGATTTATTTATTTATTTCTTGTCCTAACAGCAATGTCTCAAGTCATTCCGAGGAGGCCTTGCTAAAATCGTACTGGTCGAGGTAAGCTACAAAGAAACCATGAACCATGGGCAATGTTTGTCAGCAGTTACAAATAGCATTGCCCGTTCGCCCTGGCTGAAATAAGAAGAGCAGTCACAAACTAGCACGGAAAAACAGCAGCGATGGGAGAAATCCGTGGCGAGGACAAGGGGGCGGGAGGGGACGAGGAGGAATAGGGTATACCGGAGAAAATGTCAGGCTGACGCCGGAGAAGGGGGACGGCGGAAGTAGCTGGGCGTCGGCGCCGTCCGGTGCTGAAGGCGGCGCCGGCGGCGATAGGGCTGGGGCGAGCGGCAATGCGGGCTGGATTCACGGCCGGGAGTCGCGATGCGCCGAGCTGCACGAAGGAAGACGTGAAGGTCCGGCGGCGTGACGATTTACACCAGGGAGGCGAAGGAATCCCCGTGCTCGTTGTACAGGCAGTCCAGTGGAGAGGGGGGAGAAGGATAGAACGGTCACGAGCTTCGGTCGGAGGAGGGAACGACAGATTTGGCGACTGGGGCGGAGCCGCGGAGGGGGTTTAGGCGGCGCCGCCGCCGGCTCCGGCCAAGACTACTTTTTTTTCGAGAGAGTGAGAGACCTTTCTTTGGGTTTTCTTCTTATTTTTTTCTACTATTAAAAGAGAGTTGGGGGCGGAGGGAGTTACTCCCCTCCGTTCCGGTTCCATGCACGCAGTTTGATAAAATATTTTCACCATTAATTTGGTAAGTATAATCTTTTGACATAAAATTTGTATGTTATTGACCGAATTCAATGGTCAAAGTTTTTCCTAAACTGTGTGTGGTCCGTCAATTTTACCGAAATATCCCGTGTCCATATATCCTGTGTCTATTGTCATCTGGAAATGGAAAGTTTTAGACACCGTGTCTGCATTATGTCCATATATCATGTATCTATTGTCAACTGGAAATGGAAAGTTTTAAACGTCGTGTCAGAGCACCCCCTGACAATGGACAACTCCCACTGGTCGCTTGACATGCCAAGCATTCCATCGAGGAGCGGGGAACTGGGGAGACCTTATTTGTTGTGTCGCTACCACCCATCAAGACGGCCCGAGAATCAAATCTAGAACTTTGTTTGTGTCGGTGTCGTAACTGGCTAATCAATTTGTATGTAGGTAAAACCTTGGGTGCGTTTGGTTCCTCAGCAAAATCGGTTATTGCCTCGCTGAGCCAGGATAGGCGTTTGGTATCGTGAAAATAATCTCGCTTTCAGGGGCAAGCTAGCCTCGCTAAGCCAGGATAACCTCACTCGGCAAGGAGAGCCAAATCGGCTCGCCTTCGACGGCAAACTCGGATCGCGCTGAAAAAGTCAACCGATTCGACAAATCGGCCCGCAACCAATCATCGTATTATCGTTCCCCACGGTGACCTCTCTCCGTTTCCCACGAAGATTATTTCTCATCCTTTAAGAGAACGAGATCCTCTGAATCCATGTGTCGTCCGTTTCCTATACGCATCAGCAAATCGAGTGGAGTAATCGATTCCTTGAGCTGTTGCAGCTGGAACGAGCTCAGGATCTAGATTGTATGCATACGCAGGTAACTACTCAACATTCATCTGAATTGACTACTAGCCGAGAAATCCAAAGAGGCAAAGAGCAACCAAACGGGTAGACCAGGCAAACTGAGCAATGCAACCAAACGCACCCTTGTGACCATGATCGGATGGGCTAACTGCCTCAAGCACACAAGAATGTATAAGGCTGGTCCTCGGGATCGTCTCCGGTATAGAATAACACCTAGCTATAGTCAGTCAACAAAATAACTGCAAAGTGTGAAAGTTGTAGCCATCACATATATAGAAGCTCACGTTCTCCATTGCGGGGTACCCGGCTGCATCAGCCTACAAAACTATGATTCGATCAAGACTTGGGGTCAAGTCGTTTAATCTGCTTAATCGGCAGCCCATGTGTCGCTCTCGGGTGATGTCAACTCGTTTGACAATAATTATAAGCGGGTTAAGCTCGAGCGTTTCAAAAATAGCTCTTGTGAAAAAAAATAACACTCGAGCAACTTTGCAGTATCAAAACTGCAGGAAGCGATGACCTTTGTCTCGGTCTCGTTTACGTGTTATATAGAGCCAAAGGCATGAGTTGTTACAGCGAGATTACAGGGGAAGAGATCATCTACGTGATCCGCAAGTCAGGGAGGAGATCATCTACGATATGCTTTATCAACAGCATATCAGTTACATTGAGATCCTAACAAATCCTATTACTAACATCCCCTCCTAATCAAAACTTGTACAAGTTTAGATTACGCTTAAAAATCTCTAACTCTCGAGCTGGCAGCGGTTTTGTAAACCCGTCGGCAACTTGTTCCTTTGAGGAGATGAACCTGATGTCAAGTAACTTTTTAGCAACCCGTTCTCGAACAAAATGGAAGTCAATTTCAATATGTTTGGTCCTGGCATGAAAAATTGGATTGGCAGAGAGATAAGTGGCACCCATATTATCACACCACAAACAAGGGGGCTCCGTAAGTTGTATGCCAAGTTCCTTAAGGATTGTTTCAACCCAAATTACTTCAGCTGTTGCATTTGCCAAAGACTTATACTCAGCCTCTGTGCTAGAACGTGATACTGTGGGTTGCTTGCGTGCACTCCATGATACAAGATTCGGCCCAAGAAATATTGCAAAACCACCAGTGGATCTCCTGTCATCTATGCAACCAGCCCAATCAGCATCAGAAAAAGGCACTTATCAGTGTAGAGCTGGATTTTCTGAAGGTGAGACCGGTGGTGAGAGTGTCTTGGATATACCGAAGAATATGCTTGACGGCCGTCCAATGAACTTAGGTGGGTGCATGCAAAAACTGGCAGACTTTGTTAACAGAAAATGAGATATCAGGCCTTGTTAATGTAAGGTACTGCAAAGCTCCTACAATGCTCGTGTATTTAGTGTTGTCCTCCGGTCCTAAGGCAACACCTTCATGCAAGGATAAGTTGTCCGAATGTGATAATGGTGTGGAATAGGGTTTGTAATTTTTCATACCAACTTTTTCTAGCAACTCGGCTGCATATTTGGCTTGAGTGAGTACAAGTCCATCTTGTATTTTTCTGACTTCTATCCCCAAGAAAAAATGAAGGTCGCCTAAATCTTTGATGGCAAAGTGTTTGTTCAAATCATGCACAAGAGTGGTGATAGCATGATGAGAGGAACCGGTGACAATAATATCATCCACATAGATCAGTACATACACAATGATACCTGACGTGTTGTAGATGAAGAGAGAGGTGTCTCCTTGTGAGGGATGAAATCCAAGGTCCTGAAGTTTGGTGCTCAACCTAGAGTACCTGCTCTTGGTGCTTGTTTAAGCCCATATAATGCCTTGTCGAGCTTGCAAACGTGATGAGGTGCATTGACATCTTCATATCCAGGAGGTTGCTTCATGTACACTTCCTCTTCCAGAACACCATGTAAGAACGCGTTCTTGACATCGAGTTGGCGTAGACTCCAGCCCCTGGAGACTGAGATAGACAAAACAAGACGAATAGTTGCAGCTTTGACGACATGACTAAAAGTGTCCTCATAATCTATACCAAACCGTTGCTTGAAGTCTTTTGCTACCAATCGAGCTTTATACCTTTCTATGGTTCCATCGGGATTTTTCTTGATACGATAGACCCACTTACAATCTATAAGATTTTTGTTACTTGGTTGAGATGGAACCAAATGCCATGTCTTGTTCTTCATGAGAGCCTCATATTCCTCATCCATTGCCTTGCGCCAATTCTTGTTGCTGAGAGCAGCTTGCAGGTCTTTTGGTTCTCCTGTGGTACACACGGAAAAATTATATCGAATGGTGCCATCGGTAATAATTTTTGGTTTCACAATACCCTTTTGAAGTCTGGTTCGTGGACTCTTTGGCGCAGGGGATGGTGCAGCACGCTGTGGCGTAGAGTATCCTGGTGGTATCTGCGTCGCTGATGCATCCAAAATGCATCTACTTTTCCAAGCACTTTGCTTCATAATTTGCTCCGGAATCTTCCATATTTGAATAAAACTGCTGAATCTGACGCTGTTTTTAGCAAAGTCTCTTCTCTGGCTATTTTTGCAGGAAATAAAATCGGGGAAAATACCACGTCAATTTTTATGGAAAAGGAAGGCAATGGACAAAGATGGACACGAGGAAGCGCTCGAGGGCCAAAGGGGGGTCCCACGCGGCCCCTGTACCTGGCCGCGTGGGCCCACCCAAATGGGCCTCGGGCCCGCCTCGCCTTCGGTCTTCGACGTACCCCCTCATATATACGAAAAGTGCTTGCCCTAGGAGGAGAGGAGTTTTCGCGAAACAGAACGCCGCCACCATCACGATCTTCGTTTCGGGGACAGATTGATCCAGGATTTCTCCTCCGGTGGAGGGATCCGGAGGCCGTCTTCACCGCCTTCATCACCGCCTTCATCTCCATCGACCATGAGCCCCTTCACCATCACCATGTGTGAGTAGTCCGCTGTAGGCATGTGAGGTGGATGGGGATTGGATGAGATTGATCATGTAATGCTACCCGTTGTTCGGGATTTTAGGGTTTTATCTTGAGGATACTTTTGTATTGTGTTGATGCACTCTTGCTATGTTTAATGCTTGCTACTAGGGCCCGAGTGGCATGATTTCAGTACTGAACTTATATTGCCCCATCATATATTTGAGTTTGGTATTTATCTGCAAAGTGTATCACCTGCTATTATGTTGAACCTGCGAACCCTAAACGTGACATATAGGGAAAACAAGGGGGAGATGTTTTAGTTTGAGGATTCTATGTGTTCATGAAGTGTTAATGCATTGTTCCGGTCTATTCGAAAGGGTAGACCTTAATTACCTGTAGTTCCAAGTTGGCCCCGGTGAAATGGGCAGGTTGGACAATAGATGTTGTGCAAATTCTCTTGGTTAGTACGCACAACTAAATATGGAACACATACCTACATATATCGGAGTTAGAGATAGGTCCCATTGTTATTTGTTTCTTATTATATGATCAATCTCATTCTTGCAACACCCCGCTATCACCTCATGCCTACGTTTTAAATCTCTGAGTTACACTTTCACTTTTCCGGTGAAAACTGGGAAACACTTGTTCACTGCTACTGTTCTGCTTGTTACTTGAATCATACTACTGCCATCACTATTACTGCTGCAAGTTATTGATATACAGGTGTGGTTGAGAGTGACGCCTCAATTGCCAAGGTCTTATTGATATTCTTGTGTTCCCATCGAGTCGAACTATAAATTTGGGTAATACTTCCCAACGAAGACTTCAGCGATCCCCTATACTTGTGGGTATCAAGACGTTTTCTGGCGCCGTTGCCGGGGAACCTAGCTTTATTGGTAAGACAACTTGTTATCATCTATTTGCTGCTTTTGCTTGTTCCTAACCATGGGAAAGGAAAAGACTACTCGAAGGAAGTGAGGCCTTCAACTACTCGCAGAGGTACGGATTTGCCAAGTAGGCCAAACTTTTCACCTAATGTTGCTTCTGCTGTTGCTCCTAAGAAAAAGGAAAGGTTTTATCTAGTTCACCATTGTCTAAAATGTCTACTAGTAATGAAAATGATTTATTATGTGGTAGCATAGACAAAGAAGTGACACCTGAAACATCTGAGATAACTGAAACACCTGAAAATCTGGAATCTTCTACTAATGAAAATGTGGAATCTGAGTTAGAAGATAATGAATACTGTGATGATGAATTTGAAACTTCTTCTGAGGAAGAGGAGGCATTTACTATGGCTTTTATGAATTCTGACTTTGATAAATTGGATAAACTTGATAGCTATAAAAATTCTCCTCTTGATGGATATTTTCCTATTACTGAGAAAATGAATGCTCCTGCTATTAAAATTAAAGATAAAGATTATGAGTTTAGTGTTGATCCTGAAATAATTGAAAAAGCTGAAAAATATAAGTTTTATGGTAGAGAGGATGAGTTTCCTTTTGAACACATTGCTGTCTTGCATGACTTATCTGTGTTATTTGGTAAAGATGAAATCCATCAACGCTACTATTTCTTAAAGCTGTTTCCTTTTACTTTGGGAGGAAGTGCTAAAACTTGGTATAATCGTTTAGAACCTGGATGTATTACTAGCAAGGAAGAATGTTTGCAGGTATTCTATAATAAGTATTTCCCTGCTGATAAGATTCATGGTTTGACTGTTGCGATTAGCAGCTTTTCACAGAAAGAGAAGGAGGATTTACCCCAAGCTTGGGGGAGGTATAGTAAGATGGTTAGGAAATGTCCTACCCATGGCTTCAAGAGTAATGAAATACTTGATATATTTTACAATGGTCTAACCGAAAACACCAGAGGCTATCTTGATGGTATTGCAGGTAATGTTTTCAGGGAAAGGACCGTTGATGAAGCAACTGAGCTATTGGAGACTATCTCTAGGAATTATGAAGACTGGAATATTGAAGAGATATTTCCGGAGAAGAAAGGAGGCATGCTCAAATTGGATAACGAAACAATGAAAGAAGCTTCCAAGGCTATTAAAGAGAAGGGAATTAAAACCTCTCATCTTAAGGAATTATCTGAAATGGGTGTTAAACTTCCTGATGATCAACCATGTTTTCCAATTCAAGTCAATGCTATTAGCTCCATAAAAGGTAATGAAAAGGTAACACCTCCTGTTGATGTATCCTACATGAATGATTTTGCTTATCATCATAATCCTGAGGAGCATAATATTAGAATGACTATTATGGAGAACTCTCACAAAATTAAATCTCTTCGAGAAAGTTTACATGCTAGTGTGGGAGAGGTAAAAAGAATTGTTAAACACTGTGAGATGATGAATAATCAAGTTGAACAAATGGTTTCTCTTCAAAATCAATTGTATGAAAGTCTTATGGTGAAGAAACAGGTTTGTGGAGTTAACACTAGGGGAGGTGCAAGTACTCAGGATCCTGATTTTCCTGAAGGCCATCCCAAGAGAAAAGAACAAGAAGCTCTCAAGAAGAAATCTTCTGCAGGAAAATCTCCCAATGAAAACAAGGACATTGATGACTCTGAAGAGCAAGATAAGGATATTTCTATTTCTGATGCTGAGACTGAAGATAATAATAATGAAGAAGAAGAATCACCTTCACCTGAAGAAGAGCCACAAGAGGATGAAAATATTGAAGAACCTGAACCTAATGATAAAGAAGACCCTCCACCATCTACTGAGAAGAATAAGAAGAAGAGCCATCCTAATCCACAAAGAGGTAAAGATAGGGATCCGTGGGTACAAAAACCCATACCATATCCCCAAGAGGTAATAAAAACTTTGGATGATGCTAGATTTGAGAAATTCTTTGAGTTGATTAAGTCTTTGTGTTTGCAAATTCCTCTTGTTGATGCTATTAAAATCCCTCCATATTCCAAATACATGAAAGACATTGTGACTAATAAAAGAAAGATTCCTACTGATGCAATAACTGCTATGCTTGCTGAATATTCCTTTAAAGGGAAAATGCCTGAAAAACGTGGTGATCCTGGTATTCCAACTATTCCTTGTCATATTAAAGAAACTTACGTGAAATATGCTCTATGTGACTTAGGAGCTGGTGTTAGTGTTATGCCTTTTTCTTTATATAAGAAACTTAACCTAAACAAATTGGTTCCAACTGAAGTATCATTACAAATGGCTGATAAATCAACTGCTGTGCCTATAGGAATATGTGAGGATGTCCCTATCTCTATTGCTAATGTGTTAATCCCTACAGACTTTGTTGTGTTAGAAATGCCTGAAGATGATAATTTGTCTATTATTCTTGGAAGACCCTTTTTAAACACTGCAGGGGCTGTTATAAATTGCACTGAGAGCAAGGTAACATTCAATGTCAAGGGAAATGAGCACACTATCTATTTTCCTAAGAAGAAATCTGTTACTATG
Organism: Poa pratensis; assembly: GCA_947311845.1. Lineage (NCBI taxonomy): Eukaryota > Viridiplantae > Streptophyta > Magnoliopsida > Poales > Poaceae > Poa > Poa pratensis. Next base: position 61,328,283 of record CAMZMU010000042.1, read on the forward strand.
GTAAGCCAGAGTGTGAACTCCATTAAAAGGAATACTCTTATAATAGGAAGCTTTGAGTTTGCATTGCCACCTCCTGAACCAAAATATGCTATCTTAATGATTGGAACTATTCCAATCAAATATGAGGTGACTTGAAATTGCTCAGAAACATATAAAATAAAGAATCATGTATTATATCTTTTGCATATTATTAATGAGACTTGATCAACCTCATTACTAATATGAAAATGATGCAAACTTGATTCCCATAAAAATTTTTGCATTTTGATTTCATTATAGAATTTTTAGATTATTTGCATGATATAATTATTTCAAAGTGCAGAAATTCCAGAAATGTAGTTTGAAAAATTCTGTTCAGAAATTTTCTCGAAAAATTCCAGAAAAATTTGGAGGTAAGTTATTTTACCAGAGGAACTAACAGCCAAAAGGGAGACACCAGAGGGCCACCAGGGCCCAAAAGGGGGTGTCCCACGCGGCCACAGTACCTGGCCGCGTGGGACCCACTATTTTGGCCCACAGAGGGGGTTAGGTGAGTATCCAGTGCCCATCTCCTTCCCCTCGACAGGAAACCAGCCCCAGGTATTTTTCCCAAATTTTCTCGAGCTCTCTTCCTGCTATCCTTGGATCTCCAAGTTTAGGGCAGATTTTTCAAATCTGTTTGGTGGGATTGCTCATTGGTATGTGACTCCTCCACTCATCCAATTACTTTTTGTTCTTATGCCTCATGCATGAAGTATTTTGCTGCACTAGGTGTCACCCTTTTATGCTTAGGAAATCCATAGATTCAAGTTTTCTAGTTGATATTGATGCATGATATTGATGTGGAGACTATTTATGGATGGCTTAATGTTGTTTTAAGGTGTTACATCTTGATTTTTGTTGAATATTGTTTTTGGGCAGCAAGGTATCATGTTTAGCAAGGGCAAGCTTTGGTTGGGATGAGCTCAAGACCAAGAAGAAGAGTGCAAAGTCTCCCTCAATTATGATGACACCATCTTGGGAGGATGATGCATTCTTTGTAGGGGAGAAGCTGAAAATACATACAACAAGATGGCAAGATCCCTATGTTCTTGACAGTGGGGATCAAAGAGGACTTCGACACCTTCGTCACTACAACTGGTTTGCTTAGGTTCTCAGAACCCCAAGATACATATGAAGAACTCTCTCGGGAATTCCTCTCTACCTTCAGATTTGAGGGCCCGGAGCCCAAAAGCACAGGAAGAAAGTAAGGCACCCTCTTACCTTTGTTTGCAAATTTACTATGAGAGGTGAGCGCCTTGTTATGTCTCTAGGGAATTTTGCAATGCTATTGGTGTAGAAAATTCAGGGAGTTGGAGTGAAACTCGTGCTGATACCAACCATGAGCTTGTTGAGTTTTGGCATACTATATCTGTAAACTCTCATGATAGATTAAATAGGGGTAAATTTACTCATATACAGCACCCAAGTTTGAGATATTTTGCGTTGTTTCTTGCAAGAGGATTTCTTGCTAGGGATAACAATTCTGCTTGCACTGGACCAATGGTTTATCTACTAAAATGTGCAAAAGAAAATACACCGTGTGAATATAACTTGGGAGTCATACTTGCTAGATCTTTGCATACTGCTGTGAGTAGAAATATTACTGATCAAACTCCTATTTATGCTGGTGCTATTGCTACTATGGTGTACAATTACATTAAAAACGAGAGAGGATATGGTGATAACATGGGTACTCTAGTGCGAGAGTCCAAATTACTTGATTTTGCTTTGACTACTCGCATGGATATAAGTACGTTGTATGGGGAACATTATCTGTATAACTATTTGAGCACTAGTGGGCAGCGAGTGTCCATTAGGCTCCCCCGTACTGACCTTTTTGACAGGAGTACCGGAAAATGGATAGTGGAAGAGGCGCCGCCTCAGGAGGAGCCACAAGCTCCAGAGACACAGGGGTACATACCTCAGGCGGAGCCCCTGTACCCAAGCATGCAAGGCTACCCATATAGTTACTACCCTGGAAGTGGAAGTGGATACGGCAACTACCCAGGATACTAGCTTGATCGCAAGCTTGGGGGAGTACTTCTCTTACTCTCCATTCATTGTTTTATATCACCGTTATATTGCTATGATAAGTTTCTTGAAAACGCAAAAACACAAAAAGATTTTATTTGTTTCTTTTACTTCTGGTTGTTTGTCTTTTGTTTCTTAGAACGAAAAATAACAAAAATATTTTCGTTTTCTTGAAACAAACGCAAAAACGGAGGTGCAGAAATTGCTGAAATCTGCTCGCTGTTTTATTTTTCATTTTTTCTCTGTAACTCCGATTGAGCTGAAATTTTAACCACTGCTGCAACACATCATAACCTACACACACGTAAAATATGAGATTTTTCTGAGGTGTCTAGGTAGGGTAAAAACAGTACTGTATGCAGTGACATTTTCTGGCAGATTTGAGTTTTTATTGTGCAGTTCAAGTTGGGAGAGGAGAACAACGATGATGAGTTGATGTGCATGAAGTGGATGAAAGGTATGACACCTTTGCCGTGCTTATGTGGACTTTTAATAACAGCAAGTGAGCACATCATAGTTTTTAACATCTAGAAAATGGTAGCAAATGTTTATCTTCTCCATGTTCTAGTATGTTATATGATGATGCAAGTGAAATTATTTAGTGACAATACTTGGTTGTGGATTGAATAATTGTGGCTCTAAACAAAGGTCTACGCATCCCATTGTGCTTACTAAACTTGCCAACCAAAAAGAGAAAAAAATTTTCAAATGTAAACATGAAGTTGTATGCTTGACAGGTTTAGTGGTTGGGAGTTAGCTGAAATGTGCTGACACATGAAAGCTTTCAACATTGCACAATATATTCAGTTGATATCATGTACTTTTGTATGGATGCTATCATGTGCGAAATGAAAGGAAACTTAGTAAGTTTGATGAGTAAGAATAATTGGCTAGAGAGACGCCTGGGCCGCCAACTTAAGCCATGCATCATTCATGGTGGAAATTTACAGCGACCATAGTGACATTCAGTGATGCACTCATAATAAAAAGCTACAAATGGTAAATAAAAGAGTGCTGAGATTGTTCATTGTCTGTTTGTCTTGTTGTTTGGACATGGGCTTGTCCATGTCCTGGGACAAGAGGTACCCCAGTTGACGCTCTTGATGACGCTTTTATTACTTGCAATGACTGAAAATTTCGAACTTGCTTAGTGACCCAAGTTGAGTAGCCATGGTGTAGGTACTCGTATTCACGGGGCATGAGGTTTTCAACCATAGTGGTCAAGCATATGAGTCATAATAGAATCAAATGGTTTTAAAACTAAGAGCAAGGTTGTAAGCACAATGATTTCACTAGTAACAAAAGAAAGAATCAAAAGACCTCAAAATCTTGTCATGATTCAATCATAGCGATGCAAGAACCTTTGTTTATTTCTACAGTTGAGCAAACTCATCCAAGTATTGACACTACATGTTATCTCCTTGCACAAATATAAATGCTTTAACATTGATTAGATATACCTTTGCTAGCATTTTTATTTGTTTTGAAGCTATGCTTTGAATGCTTGTTGTATTAAATTGTGTTACATATGCAATGCAAAGTTCTTGTCAAAGTCTTTTATCGCTTCTGCACTATGTTTGAGTTGTTCGAGGACAAACAACGAGCTAAGCTTGGGGGAGCTGATGCATCCAAAATGCATCTACTTTTCCAAGCACTTTGCTCATAATTTGCTCCGGAATCTTCCCATATTTGAATAAAACTGCTGAATCTGACGCTGTTTTTAGCAAAGTCTCTTTCTGGCTATTTTGCAGGAAATAAAATCGGGGAAAATTACCACGTCAATTTTTATGGAAAAGGAAGGACAATGGACAAAGATGGACACGAGGAAGCGCTCGAGGGCCAAATGGGGGGTCCCACGCGGCCCCTGTACCTGGCCGCGTGGGCCCAGCCCAAATGGGCCTCGGGCCCGCCTCGCCTTCGGTCTTCGACGTACCCCCTCATATATACGAAAAGTGCTTGCCCTAGGAGGAGAGGAGCTTTCGCGAAACAGAACGCCGCCACCATCACGATCTTCGTTTCGGGGACAGATTGATCCAGGATTTCTCCTCCGGTGGAGGGATCCGGAGGCCGTCTTCACCGCCTTCATCTCCATCGACCATGAGCCCCTTCACCATCACCATGTGTGAGTAGTCCGCTGTAGGCATGTGAGGTGGATGGGGATTGGATGAGATTGATCATGTAATGCTACCCGTTGTTCGGGATTTTAGGGTTTTATCTTGAGGATACTTTTGTATTGTGTTGATGCACTCTTGCTATGTTTAATGCTTGCTACTAGGGCCCGAGTGGCATGATTTCAGTACTGAACTTATATTGCCCCATCATATATTTGAGTTTGGTATTTATCTGCAAAGTGTATCACCTGCTATTATGTTGAACCTGCGAACCCTAAACGTGACATATAGGGAAAACAAGGGGGAGATGTTTTAGTTTGAGGATTCTATGTGTTCATGAAGTGTTAATGCATTGTTCCGGTCTATTCGAAAGGGTAGACCTTAATTACCTGTAGTTCCAAGTTGGCCCCGGTGAAATGGGCAGGTTGGACAATAGATGTTGTGCAAATTCTCTTGGTTAGTACGCACAACTAAATATGGAACACATACCTACATATATCGGAGTTAGAGATAGGTCCCATTGTTATTTGTTTCTTATTATATGATCAATCTCATTCTTGCAACACCCCGCTATCACCTCATGCCTACGTTTTAAATCTCTGAGTTACACTTTCACTTTTCCGGTGAAAACTGGGAAACACTTGTTCACTGCTACTGTTCTGCTTGTTACTTGAATCATACTACTGCCATCACTATTACTGCTGCAAGTTATTGATATACAGGTGTGGTTGAGAGTGACGCCTCAATTGCCAAGGTCTTATTGATATTCTTGTGTTCCCATCGAGTCGAACTATAAATTTGGGTAATACTTCCCAACGAAGACTTCAGCGATCCCCTATACTTGTGGGTATCAGTCGCACGTGTGCGAGGAGCTGCAGCAGGGCGGCTGGGGCCAGGAGTCGCAGTGCGGCTGGGGCCACTAGCCGCGCGACGCGTGGAGGTGGTGGACCTCAGCTCGGGCCCGCGCGGGGACGGGGCGTGGCTGGACGCGTGCGTGGAGGCCTGGGATTACCCAGGTGACGCGTCGGAGGGTGCAGTGGCCGAGGGCGAATCCTCTCCGGGATCGCCGCTGTCAGCGGGACCAGCTCCAAATCCCGTGTCGGACAGGGAATTTGTCTGGGGATCGGTGTCGACCGGCCCGTCGTTTTGTGACATGAGATCATCTTCGGATTCTTCTCCGTTTTCACTCGAATTTGCATCGTTTTGCTCCAGATTTTCAGCAGCGGCCTGTACAAGATTAGTGACAAGCATAGGAGCAGCAATATTAGGCATAAGATCATCAGTATTAGTACCCTCATGATTTGGAAGGAGATGTTGTGGAAGGAAAAGTATTTCCTTTCGAAGGAGGGCACCGGCATTGGGATGAAGGGAGGCAAAAGGGAACACGTTTTCATCGAACACCACGTCTCGAGAGATATAGACTCGACCTGTAGAGACATCTAGGCACTTGAGACCTTTGTGGCGTGGGCTATAGCCAAGAAACACACACCTTTTTTAGCGGAATGCAAGTTTGCGAGAGTTGTATGGGCGCAAGTTAGTCCAGCAAGAACAACCAAAAACACGGAGGGACTTGTAGTCAGGTGTAACACCTAGAAGACGTTCGGCTGGTGTGGTGTTGTTGATGACCTTGCTAGGAACAATGTTTATAAGATACGTGGTCGTGAGAAAAGCTTCGTCCCAAAATTTAGTGGCATGGATGCATTAGCAAGAAGAGCAAGGCCAACTTCAACTATGTGTCTATGCTTGCGTTCGGCTGAGCCATTTTGTTGGTGCGCATGTGGGCAAGAAACATGGTGTGTGATGCCAAGTTTTTGAAAGAAAGGATTTAGCTTTTCATATTCACCTCCCCAATCTGTTTGCATTGTGACAATCTTTGTACTAAATTTTCGTTCAACAAGATGCATGAAGTTTTCAAAAACAGCAAAGACATCAGATTTCTTTTTGAGTAGATAGATCCAAGTAAATTTACTGAAGTCGTCAATAAAGCTCACATAATAATCATGGCGACCAACAGAAGTGGGGGCAGGACCCCAAACGTCTGAAAATATTTGTTGCAAGGGAACAGTGGAAATACTAGTGGAAACAGGATATGGGAGTTGATGACTCTTAGCTCTTTGACATGAATCACAAACCGACTCAAAACTAGAATTTAGGGAACATGGAAGTTCAAACTTATTGATAACTTGTTGAACTACCCGACTTGATGGATGACCAAGCCGGCAATGCCATCTCTCATGTGAGGGCTTGGTGGCGACACAAACTTGCTTGGGAGTGGATGATGATGATGAAACGATAGGGTAGAGGCCACCTTCACACCGTCCCTTAAGAAGAATTTTCTTCGTTGTCCGATCCTTAATCAAAAAATGCCATGCATGAAATTCAAGGAATACATCATAGTCAAGAGCAAGTTTATGGACAGAAAGTAAATTCTTGGTGGTACTAGGAACATGAAGAATATTTTGGAGATGAATATCACGATTAGGGGTTTAATACATGAATGACCAATATGGCTAATTTGCATACCTGCACCGTCTGCGGTGTGCACCTTGTCACGCCCGCGATACCGATCACGGATCATCATCTTCTCGAGGTTGCCGGTGATGTGATCTGTTGCCCCGGAGTCGGGGTACCAGTTCGTGTCAACGCCATAGGCGGCATTGGCACCCTCCTCGTAGGTGTCGTCGTCGCCGTATGATGCATGTAAAATGCATACATGAACTTTGCACTATATTACTTATATTCCAATCATATTTGCATCATATAAGGGCTATATCACTGTTATATAATGATTTTTGGGAATATTATATTTATTTCCTATTTTTATGGAATTAACCCTGCGTAGGCAGAAAACCCTATTTTTTCCTTTTAAGTTTCAGGGACCCAAACGTCGTCCAAATCACCTGCAAATTTATGAGCATCATTTTTTGGAAGGAACAAGACTTAGGGGCGAAGGAAGCGAACAAGCGGAGCCCGAGGCCCAAAAGAGGGGGGCCCACGCGGCCTCTGTACCTGGCCGCGTGGGGCCCACCAAAATCGGCCTCGACGCTCTGTTGCCATCGATCTTTTCTCCACCGACACGGGTTTGACCTAAAACCGACTATAAAAATAGCCCCCCGTCGTTCTCTGGAAGGAGCGCCGCCGAAACACAGAAACACCGAAAGAGAGATCTGGAGCTGCAAATTGGAGGGGGAAAACTCCGGCGGGGCGCTGTCGCCGTGGTCTCCATCTTCTCCATCGACATCTCCACCGTCTCCATGATGAAGAGGGAGTAGTCCACCTCTGGACTATGGGTTTGTGGAAGTAACTTATGTATCTCTCCTCTCTTTGAGCTTCACTAACTAGCACCGTATGAGCTGGCGAACATGATTACGGTCATCGTTGTAATTCCTATGTGGTGGATCTTTTTATGAGTTAATATATGTTTGAGATTGCAAATGTTTTGTTTCAGTTATGAATATAGATGCATAATATGTACCCGTTCTTATTCACTTGTTATGATCAAGCATGTTTATGAGAGCGTGTGTGGGGTGATGTGTGCATTAGTTGGAGCAATGGGGGGTGGCTAGTGCAGTGAACGTGAGAGATAGTTCTGCGATCCACTTGGGTATCTTTACCTTACTTTGTTGCCTCACTAGGGATAAACAAAAATACCATGCTACCGGAGATGTGGGTGTGACCATTGCCACTACTCCATGACTAGATCTAGCATGTTCTTATTTTAACTTCATGTAATGATACTTAAAGCTATACTCTGAGTTATCTTAATTACTAAGGTGTTATGATTTAGTTCGCATCTTGTCGGAGTATAAGTGAGACTAATAACCAAAAGGTCTCTATGTTAGGATGTGATGCCCATATAATTAGTAACTTGTCATTAAACTTTGTGTTGCAATCTCATATGTCAACTCTACTGTTCCATTGTCTACCACTTTATTAAAGAGAGAGTGCATTTGTGAAACCATGAACCCCGGTCCATTTTTAATCATAAGAAACACCTTTCGAACAACTTTTACCACTTTTCCGAGGATATCATAACAAAGTCAACATCACCAACTTGTGCTAACACCTAACCTTGGGGAGGTTGCACCTGCGTGAGCATCATCTTATTCATCTTTACATTCAAAGCAATTTATTTGTTTTGTCATTGTCTTGCATTTTTCATTTCGGTTTGCATATTTTATTTTCAGATTTGCATTGTGTGTTGCATTTGTTATTTCGGTTTGCGTTTGTTAGTGTCATTTTATTTTCAGTTTTGCATAAAAAATTAAAAAAATACATAAAAACTTGCAATCATGGTTCTAGGAAAACAGGGAGTAAGTTCTCCATTGAATTATGTCTCTAACTTTAAACAATATCATGGAGAAAGAAACATTAAAAGATGCTTGGGTGAGAATTAATAGGATGCACTATGAGGATCCTACACCTTGTGAACATGAAAAGCTTAATCTTTACTTTTACTATGGAATAGACCCTTGGTATCAAAATGCTTTAGATGGGGCTACAGGTGGAAGTTTTGTCTTGTCAACACCACCTTGTGCAGCCATGACACTTAGAAGAATTTTTGGTAGCTTTGTGGGTAGCAAGAAAAAGTTGGAAGACACCACAATAGCACTTGCTTTATCAAAAGATAAATTTGAAACTAAGATAGAGAAGCTACCAAGTAAGGAAGATTTTGAACAACTAGTATCTTATTCTGAAACATTATTCCAAAGATAAACAATGAATTGGTTAATGTTATGCATAAACTGAGATTATGTGAGAAAGAATTTCTTGAAAAAGATGTTTATTTGAACAATATTGAGGAAAAGTTGGTTCGAGTAAGTGATTCATTGAGAAAAGAGTCATCATCTAAACATGTGAAAGAGGTTCCTGTTAGGCAACAAGTTTGGGTTAAGAAGGAAAAGAAAGTTGAGGAAGTTAAAATGCTTAGTGAAGTCAAGGATCCATTGCTTGACTTAGAAAATTGTAGCTTGCATGAATTAATATCTATCTTACAAAAGTTTGCAAGTGATCCTTCCATCAACTCTAACCAAGCTGGCTTTGGTTCTTATATTGCTGATCAAGTCTTGAAAGAAAAGATTGCTAGGTACAACCAAGAGGCTATGATACCACCTAAGCTTGGGGATATATGGATTCCCAAGGTACTAGTAACTATTGGAAAAGAGACACACCATGCCATACTTGATCTAGGATCTAGTGTCTCTGTCTTGTCTAAAGAACTTTATGAAATACTTGAATTGAAAAATCTTGAAATATGCTCTATTGAACTTGCACTTGCTGATGATTCCATTAAACATGCTTTAGGGAAAGTAAGTGATGTTATGTTAGAGTTACATATGACTTTTGTGCCTGTTGATTTTCTAATCATGGACATGGGGAATAAAACCTCTAGTCCTATTATTCTTGGAAGACCTTTTCTTCGTACCACAGGTGCCATCATTGATTCAAAAGAGGGGAACATGAAGTTTCAGTTTCCACACAAGAATTGCATGGAACACTTCCCAAGAAAGAGGGGAACACCAAAGTTCAAGCTCCCTCCTGAGCTTCATCTTCAATAAACAACAAGTAAGAAGCCTAGCTATATGGCTATAAAGAAAGCGCTTTGCGGGAGGCAACCCGGTTATTTTTATGTGTGATTTTCTTTGTGTCCTCTTGCTGTATCAAGAGAGTTTGTTTTTAGTTTAGTTTCTGGAATTTTCAATAAAGTGCCAAGTTTTACTCATTTTGGTTTGAAAAAGTTGCTTATAGCGTTCGGAGATTTTATTCCTACACGAATCTGTGCACGGTATGATTTTTAATTCTTATTCTGTAACACCGAATGAGCTCATATTTGAACTGTAGTTGCAACTTTTCATCTTCTGTATGTATGAATATTTTCGGAATTTTTCGACAAAGTTTGGTAGGGTAGAAAAATACGTTTTGCTGCTGCTGTTTTTCTGGACAGATTCTGTCCCATTTTGTTTTATGCATGTTTTGAACTTTTAACTTGAATCTTTTTGATTCAATTGAGTTTATGAGTTGGCATACAACATTATATACTTTCTGGACATTTATATGATGTTTATTTAAGGATTCTATGCAGTAAGAAATCTATTTGTTTATCACTACTAATGCACCCCACAGAAAAGAAATGGGAGAAACAGTGTTTTGAAGTTTTTTCACAGGGATTGGAGGAGATGCACCAAGAGCTATCGAAGAATGGTGAAGACCATAAGCTTAAGCTTGGGGATGAGAAGACAACCCCATTGGACCTACACACTCTCGGTTTGCACACGTCTAACTTCTGTTTTTCGATCGAAACACTTTATCGCATAAACTTGGAGCGTCTTTTTGTTTGTTTTGGTTTGATTTTTTTTGTGAGACCACCACATTATCATTTATATATGAAAGAACTACTGGAAATATGGGTTGAAATATGTTGGATGCTATTATAAGATTGGGAAAATGGATGTTTGAGTTGATTTTTAAATTTACATATATTTGCATGATTCATGAGCTTGTTAATGAGTAATAATTTGCAAATGCTTTATCATGAGCTATCACTTATTCATGTTTTGATGCTGAATGTTATTTTACTTTGTTTAACATGGATTAGTTAGTTCTATGGACATTCATGCATGCATTTAGATGGTCAACTTTCTCCCTCTTGCTAGCCCAAAATTTCAACAAGTAAAAACTTGTTTCCAACACCTTCAACCAAAGTTATTCCAGTGAGTCCACCATATCTACCTATTAGCTTTATGCTATTTCGAGTATGTTTATCATGTTATTTGTGTTATCTATACCTCTGAATGAAAATGTTTATGTTATTGATTGTTATGGGAAAAGTTGGTTATATAGCTCTCACGAACTTGATGCACACTTTACCTTTATTGCATAAATAAAACATGACCCATTGTGATTAAGATTATGATGTTAGTGGCTTGATAAATGTCCAAGGTTGGGAGTTAGCCCATATGTGCTGTCCCATGTAAAGCTTTCAACATGCTCCTTCATCATTTAGTTGATATCATGTACTTTTGTTTATGGATACCTATCATGGTGAAATGATGTGGAAATGAAGTAGTTTAAATGAGTTTGTATAATTGGTTAGAGAGACTCCTGGGCCGCTAATCTAAGTCATGCATCATTCATGGTGCAAATTTACTTACATGCTATGGTGAACCGTCTGTAATACACCTTATAATAAAAAGCTATTCCAATGGTAAATAAAAAGGGTGTTGAGGTTGTTCATCTTGTTTGTTTGTCTTGTCATTTTGATATGGGCTTGTTCCATATCCTGGGACAAGAGGTACCCCAGTTGACGCTCTCGATGATACTACTATTACTTACAATGATATATAACTTGAACTTGCTTTGTTTCCCAAGTTGAGTAACTCATGGTGTAGGTACTTGTATTCAAGGGGCATGAGACACCTAACCTTTACTTTGTCAAGCACACTACTCATATTTGCTTTCACATTAAACTTTAATCATTCAAAATGCTATGATAGGGGTAATGAGAGCTTGACACCAAGGATTCCACATTGCAATCATTAACTTAAGTAGAAGAGTTTGGAAGTTGGATGAAACTTATGCATGCGTTACCTCTACTCACATATATATCTTTTCCAAAGTGTCCACCTTTTATATTCATATTTTCATCTATACTCTATGACCAATGTAGGATATTCTTACTTATCATTATGCATACATGTGGTCCATATTACTTTCTTCTATGTTACACTTTGTGAGCTATCATTGAACATCCTTGCTTTGAATACTTGATATCACTTCATAAACTATCTTGCATATTGCTACTCCTTTGAAGAATGAATCATTTGACTCTATGTAGCAGTAGTAATCATCTTTGATATCCATTGTTAGTATTAAATTGCAAAGTCCATGTTAGTTTTATCACCTTCATACTCGAGGGCGAGTATTGGTTAAGCTTGGGGATGTTGATGCATGTAAAATGCATACATGAACTTTGCACTATATTACTTATATTCCAATCATATTTGTATCATATAAGGGTTATATCACTGTTATATAATGATTTTTGGGAATATTATATTTATTTCCTATTTTTATGGAATTAACCCTGCGCAGGCAGAAAACCCTATTTTTTCCTTTTAAGTTTCAGGGACCCAAAAGTCGTCCAAATCACTTGCAAATTTACGAGCATCATTTTTTGGAAGGAACAAGACTTGGGGGCGAAAGAAGCGAACAAGCGGAGCCCCGAGGCCCAAAAGAGGGGGGCCCACGCGGCCTCTATACCTGGCCGCGTGGGGCCCACCAAAATCGGCCTCGACGCTCCGTTGCCGTCGATCTTTTCTCCACCGACACGGGTTTGACCTAAAACCGACTATAAAAATAGCCCCCGTCGTTCTCTAGAAGGAGCGCCGCCGAAACACAGAAACACCGAAAGAGAGATCTGGAGCTGCAGATTGGAGGGGGAAAACTCCGGCGGGGCGCTGCCGGCGTGGTCTCCATCTTCTCCATCGACATCTCCACCATCTCCATGATGAAGAGGGAGTAGTCCATCTCTAGACTATGGGTTTGTGGAAGTAACTTATGTATCTCTCCTCTCTTTGAGCTTCACTAACTAGCACCGTATGAGCTGGCGAACATGATTACGGTCATCGTTGTAATTCCTATGTGGTGGATCTTTTTATGAGTTAATATATGTTTGAGATTGCAAATGTTTTGTTTCAGTTATGAATATAGATGCATAATATGTACCCCGTTCTTATTCACTTGTTATGATCAAGCATGTTTATGAGAGCGTGTGTGGGGTGATGTGTGCATTAGTTGGAGTAACGGGGGTGGCTAGTGCAGTCAACGTGAGAGATAGTTCTGCGATCCATTTGGGTATCTTTACCTTACTTTGTTGCCTCACTAGGGATAAACAAAAATACCATGCTACCGGAGATGTGGGTGTGACCATTGCCACTACTCCATGACTAGATCTAGCATGTTCTTATTTTAACTTCATGTCATGATATTTAAAGCTATACTCTGAGTTATCTTAATTACTAAGGTGCTATGATTTAGTTCGCATCTTGGCGGAGTATAAGTGAGACAAATAACCAAAAGGTCTCTATGTTAGGACGTGATGCCCATATAATTAGTAACTTGTCATTAAACTTTGTGTTGCAATCTCATATGTCAACTCTAGTGTTCCATTGTCTACCACTTTATTAAAAGAGAGAGTGCATTTGTGAAACCATGAACCCCGGTCCATTTTTAATCATAAGAAACACCTTTCCAACAATTTTTACCACTTTTCCATTTTCTGCAATTATTAAATCCGAAAATACAAAAACACTTTTACATCTTGCATTCATCATTAAAAACCCAAAAATATCATTTATCATTGTTATCATCATCCTTGCATATTTATTTACCACCACCATTGCATATTTATTTCTTGTTTGCATCACATACTATTTTGATATCATTTTTACACCTTGTGCTTGACAACCACAGGTGAGGTTGAGGACCGAAACATTTAACTTTGTTTTGTAGGTAACCAAAAGAAGGATAGGAAGATAAACCTTTCACTACTGATTCCCGAGAGTTCGATATTAAACCCTCGAGTCACCCTCATGGGGAAAACACGTCTTCCACTCAGTACATACTCTACACTTGGAGGCTCAACCTAACCCCGTTTACTTATCATTGCAGGTAGCTACTGAAGGCTATCACTTCTACGGGTATCACCGTAGCGCCACCAACACTCACTGGCTGGATGGCCGTGTTTCTTGCAAATCTGGCAGATCACGTCGATGAACTTGGATGGGACGCGATCGCCACGACCACGTCCTCTGTTTCCTGATGGAGCGCGGCGCTCGCCGCGGTCCCGCGGCCTCCGTAGTTCCTGTCCTCACGGCCGTTGCCACGACCGAAAAAGTTCTTCTTCTTGTTGTAGTTGTTGTAGCCGCTGTTGTAGCCGTCATGACGGCCACGGCTCGCTGCATTGGCCGAGGTTTCAAACCCCTTTTGGCCACCACCGGAGAGCATGTTCTGCCTCATGTCATGCGCGGCGAGCAAACCATGAAGTTCACTCACCGAGCAGTTTGGCATCACGTCACCGCAGCCACCAGGTCGTTGTAGTCCTCCTCTAGCCCGTTCAAGATGAACGCGACCAGTTCTTCATCGTCGATGGTGCGGCCGTCGGCGATGAGCTCGGTGCTGAAGCCGCGCATCTTGGCGATGTAGGCATCGGCGGACAGGTTCTCCTTCTTGGTGCTGGCGAGTGCTGCACGCAGATGTGTGACACTCGCTTTGGATCTGGAGGAAAACATCAAATTTATCAATGTCGATACCTCTGCAGCGTGATTCATACCGAAGGTCTGAATCAGGATGTCCTTCGATAGCGAGTTGACGAGATAAGTCAGAGCTCGCCGGTCCTTCTCCATCCAGCTCTCATACGCCGGGTTGGAGACCACCACCGCCTTGCCCTCCTTGTCGACCTGCTTGATGGTCTCCGGCGGCGCCTTCTCTTTTCCCTCCAGCAGATCAAGCATCCACGCACCCCGCAGGGCTGGCAGAGCTTGAGCCTTCCAGAACAGATGATTGGATCTTGTCAGCTTCTCCGTTGGAGGAGCGCCAAGGCCTTGTGTTGCGGTGGAGGAGGAGGCAGCCATTGAAGGGGTTACGGTGGGTGTTGTTGTTTTTCGATGTCAGGGAAGAGATCGCTTTGATACCATATCAAAACTGCAGGAAGCGATGACCTTTGTCTCGGTCTCGTTTACGTGTTATATAGAGCCAAAGGCATGAGTTGTTACAGCGAGATTACAGGGGGCGAGATCATCTACGTGATCCGCAAGTCAGGGAGGAGATCATCTACGATATGCTTTATCAACATCATATCGGTTACATTGAGATCCTAACAGATCCTATTCCTAACATGCAGTAGAGAGTCTCGAGTCTCGACTCTCAAGGGAATTAATTCCAAAATAAAATATAGCGGTGAATTGGAGTTCATTACTATTTTCTCACGTGCAATAAGCAGTCGATCACGGTGTTTCAGTTTTGATCTTTGCTTCAAAGAAAAAGGAAAAGTTTTGACTGAACCCTACGACACGTTCATTCACTGACTTTCGAGTTTTTTTTGTCTCTCAAACAATATAGTACTCCAATTTACTGCAAAGGTTTAAATCTGTAAGTTGTATGATTTGAAAGATTAAAAAGGGAATTTATTGAGAGGAAAAAAAAAAGGCTAACACGTGTAAGTGAGTAGGTGTTCAGAAAAGTTACAAAAAAGAGTAGAAAACTCCTCTAGAAAACAAAGGAAAATGGCGAGTGGATCAGTGGCCGTTCTCATGCACATGTGCAGAGCGCGTCGAGCTTGGTGCGCGGCTCGGAGAAGTCGCCGGAGAGTATCTTGGAGGCGACGATGGCGTTGGCGTCCTCGGTGTAGTGCACGCCGTCCCAGCTGACGTGCCTCTCCCCCTCCGGGCACGCCGTCGCCGTCGGCTGCCCGCACGTCTTGAGGTTCACGTAGTTGTACGGCGGCCCGCCGGTGCCGCAGCACGCCATCAGTGGCCGCTCGATGCCGTACTCGGCGTGGTTGGCGAACAGGTCGTACTTGATGGCGTACATGTCGGTGTACACCACGGTGGCGCGATCCCCGTACTCGTCCGAGAGCCGACGGCAAGCGGCCGCGAGGCCGGCGTTCAGCGCCCCGGCGGCGGCGTTGTAGGCGGCGAGGCAGCCGACGGAGTCGAGCTCGTCGCCGGGCTTCTGACGCAGCGCCAGCGTCTGCGGCAGGCACCCCAAGGGCCCCGTGTTGTACACCCAGAACTTGCGCGCTCCGGCGCCATACAGCGCACGGACGGCGGCCTCGACGCTGGCCCCCACGGCGGCGAGCGGGCCGCCGTCGGCGACGATCTCTGGTAGTGTGAGGTTGGCAAGGAAGGCGAGCGTGATGTCGTTCTGGCCGACGTCGATGGAGTACACGGCGCTCCGGAAGTCCTCCTCCCGGAGCATGGAGCCCAGCTCCAGCGGCCGGAGATCCCGGGTCTGGTTCTTGAAGTGCAAGAACTGGTTCACCTGCGTGGCCATGGAGAACGGGATGGCGCTCTGGTTGCTCGACGCCGTGGCTCCGGCCACCGCGAAGTTCACGCCGTCGGTGAAGTTGGATCCCGACGACTCAAGGTACGGGCTCAGGTACCTGATCCCGAGGCTCTCGGCTGCACTAACAACACGTCGGAGTTAAGCTCTGCTCTCCTTCGCATGGAAATTAAGAGTGGTCGTTTGGACAGGTGGTATGTACGTACCGATGAAGTCGATGTAGAGGCGGCCGTCGGACCAGCGGCCGGTGGTGCGGTGGAAGAAGCGGCGGCCGGCGGGCGGGCCGAGGTAGAAGCCGAAGGCGGCCGTTAGGGCGCCGGTGTCGGAGTTGGAGTCGCCGAAGTTGAACAGGACGCACCTGCCGTCCGTCCTGCGTGGGAGTTCACAGCACTGCAGCACGACAACGCCGACGGCGAGGATCACCAGCCCTCGAAGCATTCTTAGCTTGGATCTGAACTTTCTGTGGTTCTTGCTCCACGGGTCGTTCCCTTATACTCGTCTGAAGTTGACTGATTTAGAGCATGAGCATGTGTGATAGTGTGAGGAGTCTTCGGTCGACTTCTTTTTTTAATCACAACTGAGTCACTAAATAATTGAAATTGGACATATAGAGATCGAGCCCAGCCTTCTATCTAAAGATGCATGGATCTTCTTCCTAGGTTTTCTTTTGCGTGACAAAGGACGTGTTTTAAAAGGATCTTCTTCCCGAACATTATTTCGGATCGGAGGAAGTAGGAGAAACAAAATGAATTCAGGCCCTTCTCCACGTACCATGGATGCATGCTTGCAGCTCCAACGCAAGACATGGCTCTTCGCCGTCAGGGACGAAGCACTTGGGCAGGGAAGCAACATGATGCTCGGATTGAACAGTGGCGACAACGTCGGCCGTCCAAGGGCCACTAGGGATGAACTCCATAAGTTGCATATTATCAACGTGGTTTTAGAAGAAATTATCGCAAAAGAAATACCCACATGGGTGATTGGTGTTCTATTTCTAGGGCATGTCTGAGGACCGTGGACTGATATACCACAATTTTGTCACTAAAATTGCTCGTTGGTCTAGTGAACTAGAGTAGAAAAATTAGCACGACCATACTTTGTCATGAACTCATGACTAAAATTTTACTTTATTTTTTGAGTATAACTAAAATTTTACTTAAGATAAGTTATTAATAGGTAGTTTAGTGAGCGTCGTGGCTGTGGTGAGAGTTAATGAGGACGGTGCACTAACCGATCTCAAATAGTCGGTGCGAAGCAGCGCACCTGGCGGCTAACTCGACGGTCGAGTACGCCTCAACCGAGGTTGAAGAAGATAACTCAACCAATCTTTCGTCGCTTTTCTTATGGAATATTGGTTTGCCCAAGAGTGAACTTACCATAGTTCATGGCCACTTAAAAAATCATATTGCAAAAATTGTTAGATGCCAATTTTTTCCCATATGTTGAGTTTTTTTTGTTCCTTTTTCTCTCTTACAAAGTTTGAACGAAAATTAATCAATTCCACACTACAAAGCATACATTTTCTTGTCGCAGCTAGGGGCTTTACCTCCATGTGTGGGAAAATGTGATTACCCTTAACGAGCAACGTACTTAATGAGGATTTAGGAAGATGAATGGATGAGAAAGTTTGGGACTGAGTTCGTAAGGTGGCACATGCTCATAGTTTTTTTGCTTGTATTAGAGCATCACTAGCAGAGCCCTTAAAAGTCCAACCCTTAAAAGGGGAATAAGGGTCGAGAAATGGCAGTTTTAAGGGTTGGAAACAGAGGGCGTAGATCAGTACCCTCAAAGCCAACCCTTAAAACAGAATATTCCGTTATAAGGGCTTGGTTTGAGGGCACTGCTAGATGCCACAACCCCAACCCTTAAAATAGACATGTATGTTTCATCAAAAAATTCATAGAACAATAATAGTTTGAACAAAAAAATAATCATTCTAGTTATTATTACAACACCAAATAGTAGTTTCAAACACATAATAATCATTCAAATTATTACAACAAGGGTTTTTCGAAATTACAAGAATTGTTCGAATCAAATAGGACATGGAAAAGTAAAACAATGGTAGATCATTGGCGTTGGCGACGACGCCCATCTAGCTGCCAATGGTGCTCGATAAGATCCTTCTGCAGCTGGCAATGAGTGTTGGCACTCTCAATATCTCGATGTGTTTGGAGAAAAGCTTCTACGCGATTTGGGTTTCTTTCCGGTTGCACTCGGGTTCCAACATTGTCATAGAAACAAGGCAAATTCAAACCCCTCTCATCCTCAAGGATCATGCCGTGTAGAATCACACAACATTTCATAATGTTCTTTAGGGTTTTCTTGTCCCAAAAACGAGCTGGACCCCGAACTATGGCAAACCTTGCTTGCAATACACCAAAAGCTCTCTCAATGTCCTTGCGCGCTGACTCTTGTGCCTTGGTAAAAGTAGCCTCTTTTTTGGTTAAGGCCACTCCATTTTTCTCCTTAATGGCCTTCACAAGAGTTGCCCACTCAGGATAAATGCCATCGGTGAGATAGTATCCCATTGAGTACTCATTATCCATGACTTTGTAGTTGCAAGGTGGAGCATCTCCAGAAACTATTCTAGAAAATAAAGGGGATCTTGCTAGCACATTGATGTCATTGGGTGCTCGGAGATACCAATCACCATACAAGCGGATGATCATTTTGGCAAACCTACGGATGGACTCCGTGGTTGTATCTTGGCCAATGCGAAGATACTCATCGGTATAGTCCGCGGGTACGCCATAGGCTATCACCCGCATGGCAGCCGATATCTTTTGGAATGCACTAAACCCCATGGTGCCGGCGGCGTTTCTACGCCGCTTGAAATAGTCGGAGTTGGCCTCACAATCCTTCACAATTTTCACAAACAAACTACGGCGCATTCGGTAACTTCTCCGGAAGAGGCGAGGTGGGTACGTTGGTACCTCCGAGAAGTAGTCTTGCATCAGTTGGTCGTGCCCGCCAGCGTGGTTTCTGGGGATGCAAATGCGACCCATCTGAGACCCCCTTCTCTGATCGAGCATCTTCGCTCGGTCCTCTATATCTTGCACGGCGAGGACGACGACCATCAACTCGGCATCGTCGTCTTGAAGCAAATCATCGATGTCGGAATCGTCCGACGACGACCAACCCGAACCATCGGTCATGGAATCATCGGTGTTCATCTACAATATACAAAATATAGTTAGTTTGATTTGCTACAAATTAAAACAAGCAAAGAAAAGGGGAAAGAAAACATACCGTAGTTGCACGGAGCGGCGGCGTCGTCGAGGGAGCCAGTCGAGGGAGCGAATCGCGGCGGCGTCGAGGGAGCTGCGGCCGGGCTGGAGGCGGAGGCGGCGGCTGCGGGCGTCGAGGGAGCCGCGGGCGACCAAATCGCGGCGGCGGCGTCCAGGGAGATGCGGGCGAGCTGGGCGAGAAGGCGGCGACGGCTAGAGCCGGGGCGAGGTGGCGGCGTGGCGGCGACGGCTGGATCCGGCCGATGGAGGGCCGGAGGAGCTCGCGCGAGGCCGGGGGCGACCAAATCGCGGCGGCCGGCGACTGGCGCGGGCGCGGGACGGCATGGGCGCGGCGCGGCGCGCCGGACTGCCGCTGGCGCGAGGTCGGGCCGGGGAGGGGCAGCGGGGGCCGGCCGGAGACGGAGGCGGCGGCGACGGCGGGCGCGGTCGGTGACGACGAAGCGGAAGCTTCAGCCCGCGCGTCCTGGACGGCCGAGTAGGGATCGCCTCCAGTTTTCCCCTCCAACCCTCACCTGTACAGGTTCGTAAACGAAAATAGGGGTCAACCCTCAAACTTTTTTTTTACAGTTTTAAGGATTTAAGGGTTCTGCTAGTTCGTTTTTTCCCTCCCGAACCCGTAAAAAAGCGGTTATTTTTAAGGGTTGGCCCTTTTAAGGGCTCTGCTAGTGATGCTCTTACACGCCCCGTAATGTTGTATTATGCATTCTTAGACGTGTTGTAAAAATGGCAAGAGTTATCATGCAAGTGCCTAGATTAACCTAATTAGTAAAAACACATATATAAATATGACTTCTTATAATATGTTTTTAACTACTGATGTAAATTGTTGCTAAATATGACACCGATGATAGCTCCAACACAATGCCTTAAACAATGGAACAACTAGAACAAAAACATTTCTAGGTGTAACCGGTGAAGGTCAAATCTAGGGTTTCCACCGCGAAACTTGCTACTGGGTACTTGAAGAGCACCACAAAAAGGTCAACCTACAGATATATGGTCAATGTTACGATATTTTGGGAATGGCATATATCATAATTCGCCCATAAACTAGATATTCTGATCTATTCAGCCGTAACTAAAAAAAGTATGATTTCTAACCATAAAACGTGAATATCAATAAACTAAAATAATAATCTTATAACACTTTAAACACACTAAAAACAATGTCCTCACAATTGTGATGGCTACTGTGCTAGTTCTTTAAAATAGCTTGGACTTTTCCACGTATAGTTCTTTACAGTTAATGAGAAAATTGTTGCCAACTAATGTTATTACCTTTGTTTCTTCAAAAAAGGCTTATAATTATCTAAAGTCAAATTATAAAGTTTGATAGATGTTTTTTTTTGGAAAAGACATTCATCAAATATATAAATACAAAATCAGTATTGTTCACAGATACTCCCTCCGTTCCGATTTACTCGTCGCGACGGACTTTTTACGAAAACCCCCTTATGTTTTCTGAGACACAACCCGCACTCCTCTCCCATCCCATCGCGCTCGATTCCCCTCCCGTCGCCGACACCGGCATCTCCCTCCCCCACACGCCAGCGTCTCCGTTCTCCACACTCGGGCGCCGCGCGCATATCCTCTCGCTCCACTCGCCGGCGCCTTTCCATCCCTTTTCTCTCCCGCATGCGACAGCAAGGGCACAAATGTGTGGGCAAGGTCAAATGTCAGATTTTTCTTGCGCCGGTGACGGATTTGTGGGCGGTGATGACGGACGAGCTGCCGGAGTCCGGCGATGTTCGTTGGGAGGAGTAGGGCGGAAGTGGGTGAGGCGAGGCGGCGAGGAATCGGTGGATTCGCGACGAATCCGGGATTCTGTCGGAGCAACATATCAAAACTACCTTTGTCCCCCATGGCGGCCGGCGGCGCGGCCGTGGGTGATTAAGATGCTGAGGCGGATGGGAGACCGGCCATGGCGGAGCAGCTCCAGTCTAAGGCGTGCGAGGCCAAGCACGGGTGCACGTACCATGTGGAGCAACAACCAGCTCGTACGACCTCCGGCGGGAGATCTTCGATTCCGGCAACGATGGGCTTCCCCGAGCACGAACGGCTACATCAAGACCATCCCAGTGAGATGCTCATCCGATTCTCTCTGTCTCCCATCTCTAATTCTTCCCGTAGCCGACGCGAGCTTATGCTCTCTATTGGTCGACATGAACGCCATGGCTGCAAGCTGTTGCTCGAGCTGCTGCTCCTGATGCTCGGGCCTCTCCTGCCGCTCATGCACACCTCCTCTGTCCAAATCTGGGTGTCCTATGTCTGCTTACATTATTGCACTGAAATCACAAGTTGCTGGCTGTCCTATGTCCAAAGCGCCATGAACATCACAAGTTGCTGGCTGTCCAAATCTGTACGAAAGGAGTATGACCGTATGCAGTAGATTGAAATAGTGATTGGGGTACACATGATCTGCTTACATTATTCACATGTTAGTCTTTTGTCTCACTTGAGATGTTGTGAATCTTTGGCAAGATTTACTCACTTGTGTGATTGTTTTACTGCCATATTGTGATTGTTTTGCTGGCATTTAATCTATGCTATCATCATATTACTCTCTTTAATTGAGTAGTCATCATATTGATGTCATTTGATCCATGCTCTTGTTTTGATCTGTCATATTGGAGTGCCTGTAGTAAATGTGGTCTTGTATTGAGTTGTACCTGTAGTACGTGTGATCTGTCATATGGAGTGCTTGCTTTTTTTCTTGATAAAATTCTGTCGCTGCCAACCGCTCGGACGTGCTGCTTCCGACGACATCCCCGACCTGCTGATGCCGTTGAGGTCTCTCTCCTCCTCCTCCTCCTACTCCATCTATTGTTGCTTAATTTTGTCCCAATTGAATGCGTACGCACTGGAAAGTATGGATCAATGCACATCTCTTGTGGGTGTGTGTACAGGACCTTAAGCTCTGTTCTCAATTCCTCATTCTCTTTTGCCAACCCAATTGCAGTTTCATGAGCTTCTTCTCCTCTTTGACTTGAAGTAGCTACTGCATCAACTAATGTCTTAACTTCCTTCTCAGAATCAAGAAGGACGGATTGTTCACGTAGCTGAAAAAGTCGTGTATTTTTCAGGTTCAAACCAGAGGAGGGAGGATGGGTCAACGGCATACTGTATGCCTACATTTGTTTGAGAAACTGTAGAATTTAACACTCTGAAGAATGTGATGGATAACCTGAAACTTGTGATATTCATAAAGAAAGGACTAGATGGTCTGAAACTAGTTCAATCAGTTGAAGAGTACATATGCTTATGTTTTCTGCAGTTCTAAATTTAGCTAGAGCTTGATACTTAGATGACCCTGCCCAAACTAGTTCAATCAACTAGGCAGTAATAATATGGGCAGCCTGTTTAAAAATATAATGCAGATCTACTAGTAGCAGTTTAGCTTGAACTTTTACACAATGGAGTAGCTAGTTTAGAAATAGGCAGCCTGCTTGTTTCGGTTTAGCCTGAACTTGTACACAATGGAGTAGCTAGTTTTGGTTTCATAGAATTTGTTCACAATGGAGTACATCGAATTTTTCCAGTGATTTACGTACAGCTTGAATTTGATCACAATGGAGTAGCTAGTTTTTGTTTCATAGAATTTGTTCACAATGGAGTACATCGAATTTTTTCAGTGATTTATTTAAAGCTTGAATTTGATCACAATGGAGTATTTAGCATTGATTTTAGAGTAAATAAAATTAGTATAATCATGTTAGAGACGTTCAGATCAGGCTAATGCTTGGTCACTGTTTTATGTCTTAATCACAATGTGTTTATACACAGTTGTAACAGTTGTTTGCTCAGTCCTGATCCATCGAATCAATCTGTCCTTGTAGGCATTCTTGTCCATTGGCAATGCAATGTGATGCAAGCACAATACATTCGATGATTGCAAGAACTGTACATAGCCGATTGCACAAAGATAAATACTCCCAAATTTTGACTGCAAAATAAACTGCATATTTTGTTGCTGCCTGGAGTATTAAGATGTCTGGAATATTACTGTACCTTGTCCTATTCTTACAAAATTTGTTTCAGCCTGATCACTGAGTCCCAGGAGCTCGACTGGCCGGTGTCGACTGGCCGGAGCAGAGATGGAGCTGTCGATCTGAGGAAAACTACTCTCAAGGTACACATTGCCAATCAATGCAGTTCATCAGGTGCAGTAACCAATTCTTGCACTAACTATTTCATCAGCTGAATCAGCTGGATCGGGATCAGCTGCTTGGATCAGCTGGATCAGGATGCGTGCGCTAGTTCACTGCCGGCTGGACGTGTGCGCTACTCTGGGGTGGGGCAGAGCGCGGCCGGCGGCGGAGCGCTGCCTGAGACAGAGGTGGAGCGTCGAATCACCAGCGGGAAGGCTGAGCTGCCGGCCCACCGTCGCCGGAGGGCTGAGACGAGCTGCTGGCATGTGCGTGCTGGATCACTGGACGAGCTGCTGGCCTGTGCCTGTGCCTGGCCTGAGCGGAGCTTCCAGAGAGCTGAGACGAGGCGTTGGATCACTGGAGCGGAGGAGACGCTTGCCTGTGCGTGCCAGATCGATCAGCTTGCCGGCGGTGGCGTGTGCTTGCCTATCCGGAGCTGGAGGAGCGGATGTGTGCTTGCCTGTGTGTACTGGATCGATCAGCTTTCCGGCGGAGGCGTGCTTGCCTGTCCGGCCGGAACTGGAGGAGCGGAGGCTTGCTGGATCGATCAGCTGGCCGGCCGGCCGGAGATCGCGTCGTCGATCAGGACGATGCGGGATAGATTAGGTAGAATTAGAATTAGAGAGGACTGGAATGTAAAATGACTACGTGAAGCGTTTTCTTTCTGTCGCGACGAGTAAATCGGAACGGATGGAGTACCTTGTAATATAATTTATATGATATCTTTATAACCTCCGATCCATATTAGTGGGCATAGCTTTGTCTAAATTCATATGTATCTAGTTAAGTATATAGACTAGATACATGTGTATCTAGACAAAGTTGTGCCCACTAATATGGATCGGAGGGAGTACTATTATATTTTTCGATAGTTTTTTTTTAACTTGTCAAACGTTGTTGATAGTTTTTTTAATAATGTTACGTTCTGTTTTATACTGATGTTACATGCATTCGACCTCTGTTGTGGAATCCGCCTTCGTTGCTCAGCTCTGACAGACGACAACGCCATCGTCGTCAGCTATCCCCGGTCGCCACATCACCATGCCGCCGGCGACTACGACCGCCGCGCCGCCCATGTCCGGCAGCCTCCTCCACCACTCCGCGTCTCTCCGGCGACCTTTCCCCGCCGCCCGCCTCCTCCCCTCGCGCGGGCCTAGGCCGCCGCTCCTCCAGGTCAACTCGTCCTGGCCTCGTCGCCGCCCTGCCACGGCCGCGCGCGCCGCCCAGGGCGCTCCCGCCTCAGGTCAGTAGCCCTTCTCCTCTCCTATACTAGCATCGCTTCGCCCAGATGCGATGTTTACCCCTCCGTCCGGTTCCTTGATCCAGCTCGCCTTATTGCGTTCCCATCTGTCGGTTTCTTGCAGGGTACCTGCCGGACTCGGAGTTCTACAAGATCGAGGCCATCCTCAGGTGAGTACACACCACTGGAATCAAGATTCGGAAAGTTCCTATCTTTTTGGCATTTGGCTGATGCATGCCGAATTGGTGCAGGCCATGGAGGGTGTCGCATGTTTCCTCGGTGAGTGAGTGCGGGCTAGTGTGTCGCATGCTGCTGGTCTGAGTACTTGCCCGTAGTAGGCCGGGTGTTCGGTGAAATAGCTCCCTGGAATTCTCTGCAGGGTTTGCTGGAAATGGGGATCAGAGGAGTCACGGTGTCCGACGTCCGGGGTTATGGGGCGCAGGGCGGGTCGACCGAGCGGTATGAAGGTATTATCTCGGCCCGTGATTGTGCCGCCTTCATCAAAGCTAGGTGCTAATTCGTTGTTTGCGGTTTGCACCCCTTACTAGATGTGTTTCGTTGAGCTAGTGTGTCATTGAAGCGTGGTAGGAATGGATGCTGAGAATAATTGATTTCATAGTTATGAACAATATTAGCAAATCATTGCTGCCATGTGATACTTTTTGGGTATTGTAATGTGGATTTCCCCCCTATTTGGAAAAAAATGGTCATAATGTGGATTTCCCCCCTATTTGGAAAAAAATGGTCATAATGTGGATTGCCAGACTTCATTACTGTTTAGAACACTGACTGTAGGGCAAAGCCCCACAGTATTTTATTGAATATTAAAGGGGAAGCAAAGAGAATTTACAGTTATTTACATCAAGGGGGGGGATGTACAGAAAACTATACAAGATTGTCAATCCATATTGTCAATTCCTGGACATGTTTAGCCTTCACCCTATGCGTATGCAGGGTGATTTCATTTACAAAGCCTCTTTTCCAAGCCCTGAAAGTGGGCGTGATGTGTTGAAAAATTGCCTCATTCCTTTGTTTCCAGATATGCCAGCATGCTAAGATGACCACTTCCGCGAAGAAAGGTTTTTGGAAACGTTGTCTAGCTTGTTGAAAAACTTGTTGAAATGAGTTTCCATCTTCCCACTGAATTTGTAAATAGTTCCATATTCAGACACTGAAGTGGCAGTGGAAGAACAAATGCAGCCAGTCCTCTGTGACATGAGAAGGGCATAGAACACAATGAAAAACATCAGTGACATTCCAATGCCTCCTTCTAAGCATATCTCGCGTGTTAAGTCTGTCACTGACCATCAACCAAGCAAATACTTTCAGTTTTAGCATTAGTTTGCTTTCCCATATCCAATCATAAACCTTGCTGGCTCTCTGTTCTCTGAAACAATGATGGTAATATCTGCTTGAAGTGTACACGCCATCCTTCCAAATTGTTCTCCATTCATCCCGTGAGTCAGACGCCAATATTACCTCGGCAAGCAAAGTTTCTAAACCTTGATATTCCTCAAACACCTGCTGCGACATGGGCAAAGCATAGAGTTGTGACCAGTCTGCGGTGGAGATCATCTCCTTGACAGATATCTTATCATCGATGGCGAAAGAAAAAAGTCTCGGGAATACTCCAGGTAAAGGCTCCCCCTTCCATTTATCAGTCCAGAAGAGAGCAGTGTCACCCAAACCGATATTAACTGTGCAAATCCCCTGATATATAGGAGCTAACTTCATTATATCTCTCCACCAGAACGATCCACAAAGATTTGCTGTTTGTGGAACTCCCTCAGGGTAGTATCGCCAGACCAACTGCACCCATGGGATCTCCTCCTTGTTGTAGAACTTGTGTAGGTGCTTGAGAAGTAGCCCTTGATTTTGTTTCTGAAAATCCACAATGCCGAGTCCACCACTTTTTTTCGGTTTACATAACATTTCCAAAGATGCTAAAGATTGTTTCTTTGAGTCTGGATTGTTCCCTCGCCACAAGCATTGTCTGATTATCCTGTACAGTTGCTTATTAATTCCTGGAGGTATTTCTAGTGAGCACAGGAAGTAGATGGACATGGATGCCAAGCAAGAACCAATCAGCTGCAATCTACCCCCATAGGCTAAAAACATTGAGCTAGCCGTTAGTTTCCTTTCCATCTTTGTTACTAGAGGCAGCAGGTCAATCATCCGTGGCCTGGTAGTTCCCATTGGGAGGCCGAAGTATGTGAAAGGGAAAGACCCCACTATACAACCAAATCCATTGGCCAGTTGCGTCACCAGATCATCTGTGATATTAATAGGAAGCATACCTGATTTATGGAAATTAATAGCCAGTCCTGTAGAAGTGCTAAAATCCTGCAAAGCTTGCTTCATAATTGTTAACTGATCATGATCTGCCTCTAAAATGAGAAGGGTATCGTCAGCATATTGGACAACCAGAAAATCCTCATCTCCTGTTTGAATTGGTAATCTTAATAGGCCTCTTGATTTCAGGTCATTAATAGCAAACTGCAAAATTTCAGCCCCCAACACATATAGAAGAGGGGACAGAGGATCTCCCTGCCTGACCCCTCTCCTACACTTAAATTTCCTTCCCGGGACACCATTGACAAGAACTGAAGAGGTGCCAGTTTCCAAAAGAATCCGAACCCAGTAGATGAATTTTTCGGGAATCCCATTTGTCGGAGCACTCTATAAATCGCCTCATGTTCAATCGAATCAAAGGCTTTCTCGAAGTCCAACTTCAGGATAACAATTGGTTTCTTGGACAATTTACAGAGATAAATGTATTCAAAGGACCAAGCTAAGCAGTCATGTATTGATTTACCCTTGATGAACCCATATTGATTTTTGTGGATGCATTTCAGAATTTTCACTTGTAAATCAGCCACCATTTTTGTAAGAAATTTCAGACATGTGTTGGTCAGAGAGATAGGCCGAAAATCATTCACCTGCTTGGTGATGGCTTCTTAGGTACCAGTGTGATGAAAGAAGAATTTATATTTTCCAGATTTATCGTCTGTTGGTGGAAAGCAGCAGCAAGAGCATAGAAATCTATCTTAATATTTGACCAGCACTTCTTGAGAAACATCCCATTAAAGCCGTCCGGTCCAGGAGATTTATCCACAGGCATATGACTTATCAAATCATCCATTTCCTTGATGGTAAACTCAGCCACTAAGTCCTGCAAATCATCCACTCTTGGAATAAGTGTGGGTAAATCAAACGCATATTAATACCATGAGAAGTCCCCATTCTCTGTTTATAGCTCTCCCAGACTACAGTAGCCATTTGATCATGATCCGTGACCACATGTCCATCAGGCAGAGTGAGACTTGCTATAGAATTTCTTCTATATCTTTTTGTTGCCATGGCGTGGAAATTTTTCGAATTCTCCTCTCCTAGCTTCATCCATCGAACTGTGCACCTTTTCCTCCAGTACTGATATTGGCTCCGAAGTAGTTTTTCATAATGCTGTTTCACCACTTTCCTGAAGTTTACCTCCGGCACAAATAACGGTTTCTCTTCCTCTAGCTCATCAAAATATAGGATGACCAAATTACACTTCGATATCAGGAGCTTTAGCTTTGACAGTCCCATTTTCCATTTCTTAAGTGAGACTCTCAATCTCTTCATTTTTTCAGTCATGATTGCTGACGGTGCGCTGGTTCTAGTGGGTTGGTTCCAAGATTCTTTAACGCAGTCATAAAACCCAGGTTGCTGTACCCAGAAGTTCTCAAAACGGAACAGATTTGCCTTGGGGATAACAGTGTCAATGCTCACAATACACGGTACATGGTCAGAGGTGGGCTTAGCCATTGCTGAAACCACCGCATTTGGGTACACTGTAGTCCAAGAAGGAGACGTGAAGAACCAATCTAGCTGCTCCAGTAGGGGATCTTGTTGCATATTTGACCAAGTATATGGGCGTCCTTTTAGAGGAAGTTCCAGAATTCCAAGGTGATCAATCAGTTCATTAAAAGGAACATATCATTAACATCCCCTCCCGGCCTGTTTCTATTATCTTGAGATCGTATGAAGTTGAAATCCCCCATGAATAACCATAGCTCATCATCCGGGATAGAGAGATTATATAGCAATTGCACAAAAAATCCCGCTGTTCTCCCTGACATGGCCCATAAACCACTACCAATGTCCAGTTTTGATTTGTTTGAGAAGATTTGAAAGAGATGATCAGACCGAAACGTTGCACTTGAATCAGAGTTCCATAAAAAATAGTAAAATACTAGACTTACAAACCACCAAGATACCCCCCCGAGGCTCCCACAGAAGGTGCAAAAGCAAAGTTATCAAATTGTCTCGGGCAACACTTCTTAATGAAATTTCTGTCAAAATTTTCTTTCTTTGTTTCCTGAATGCAAGCCACAGCACATCCACTTTCCACTATCTTATTAATTATTATACAGAGCAAGTTGTTTATCATCCGCATTCAAACCACGAATATTCCAGCACAGAACTTTCCATATGAGATAATTAATATTGTAATCCATTGGAAACCAAACTAGCGTAGCGAAAGTATTGGAACACCCAGGTGTCCAAGCAGTACAAAATAAAGGCTATTACCATAAGAACCAAAGTCTGATCGAAATAAAAGAACAGATACTGGATATGATATAAAGGGTCACATCCACCCTTTTGAAGGTGAAGTGCTGCACTAATCATCGGACACATCCACTTGAGAGGGCTGTGCAGCAGCCGATGCATTAAGCTTCTCGGCAGTTAGGCTGGCTTGGTCGATCTCCAGCATGTCACCCAGCTTCTGAAGGATCGGTATCAGAGTTGGAGGCCTGACAGAGATTCTTGCCATCTTCTTAGCCCTCTTTCTTGGAGCAGTAACCCCTTTTGTTATCTCAGGCTTGTGACCATCCAGCTTGGTCTGACTACGTGTTTTCATTCTCGGTGTGTTATTGACCATGGGTGTGCTTGGTTTCTTGGCAGCTTTCCTGGTACGTGGCACCCTCATCTCTGCAGCTTGGAAGGTGATGTTCGGTGCCCAGGAAGGCTATTGCAATTAGTAATTGTATGTTTTTCATTCAAAAGAAGCTGTTCGCAAGGGATGAGCTTTTAGGAACCCAAAGCAATCCATGATTGTTAAAAATGCTGCTCTTAGGGTTACACACCAGTTTATTGTATGGTCGAATATTGGCTTGAAAAATCTCCAACTCAGTTGCTGACTACATTATCCCAGCAATTTCAGAATAAATATAAAAGTCAAACACTCCAGCAGTGTGTGTTCATGAGTACAGGCCAAATGCAAGGAGTAGAGTGAGGTCGAATGCAAGGAGTACATGCCAAATGCAAGCAGTAAAAGCTTTGAGAATTTGCAACGTTTGTTCGTTGTTTTCTAAACTTCACGTTCACTCCCTAGGTCCTGAATGACTCTTAACTGACAAACATGGGACATTACTTTGTTCTATCTTTCTTAAATATTTTCCTTGTAATCCTTCATATGAAAGTAGGCACTGTATATTTAGAAACTTGGATTGCAAATAATATTAGTCAAAGTCAACTGTCTTAAAATATGGATTCAGTCAACTGCTAGTTATCATGTGTGCTATTATGGGGGACACTCATGAGCAAAACATGACCAGAAAAGGCCATTGGCAAGAAACACGAAAACAACATCAACCTGAGAAAAAGGCTGGGAACAGGAAAAACATTGGGATACAGATTCATGTATTTTTTATAATTTTATCATTTGCAACAATAATGATAAATTACAGCTTGGGTCACTTGGGTTTTGGCCCAATCGATCAAGTATGTTAACTATAAACCTGTTTGGAAGCTAATTTAATTCCTGCAGCCATAAGTTTCTTCGCTGATGCTTCCTGGTTGTTTGTTTGCAGGGTCGGAATTTTCAGAAGATACATTTATCGCTAAAGTCAAAATGGAAATAGTTGTGTGCAAGGAGCAGGTATAAGCGTGTTTACGTCATTAATCCTTACCTGCTCGTCCCACTAATGGCTGATGTCTGTCGGCCCTGTATATAACTTACCGTAGCCTTTCTTTTTCGTTTTCGCTTTTTTTTCCTCTTTGGTTTTTGCTTTGCCTTTTTGTTCTCTGTTGGGGTTGGACTCGCGCTTTCTCGGTGCTTTCTTCTAATACAAATGACATGCATTTATATGCGTGTTTGAGAAAAACTTAATCCTGAAAAAAGTGCAATTGAGTTCTTCCATGCCCTCTAGTTGCGGTAAGTGATCATAGTGTCCAAACTGAACATGCAGATTGTTAGCTTTCTTTTATATACAATTGGTTTTCTTTTTCACTTCAATAGTATTGTTGAAGTATCAGTGCTGTCCATTCCGTGTGATGCTCTCAATGCTTTGGCTTGCATTGTGTTAATGTGTTGTTGGATTGTCCAGGTTGAGCCAGTAATTGATAAAATAATTGAGAAGGCAAGAACTGGGGAAATTGGCGACGGGAAGATATTCTGTAAGTGTTCTTCATGGCCGCTTCTAATTTTGAATCACGCTGTTGGGTTGGCCTTATTCAGGTGCCATTTAGTGGATTGGTCAATCTGAAGTGCTTATGTATGTTCTTATGAAGCACTGTTTCACACGCGTAGTATCCTGGCGAGCCAGCTCACATTCTTATGAATCCAGGCATCATGACATCTATCATTAGGCCTCACCTATTGTCTTCCTTTTTTCCAGTAATACCCATCTCAGACGTTGTGAGGATACGCACCGGCGAACGAGGAGAGCACGCTGAGAGGATGACCGGCGGTCTGTCAGACAGGCTGTCCCCGATGATGACGATATCGTGAGTAGCATTGTGTCTGTGTTTGCTGCCTGCAAGTGCGTCTCTCGGTTTCGTCTCTCGGTTTGTTAGTTGTCAGTGTGTGTGTGTGGTGTGTGATCTTCTGAGAATAATTTGTTGAAGTTTGGGCGGAACGACGAGCGATGCGCGTGTTGGATGCTGTTCTTGGAAACTCCCTGCTGCCTGCTGGTGAGAAAATAATAATGTGGATGGATTCTGTACGAGTTATATGCTTGTTCAAACATGGGCGATATTCTACAACAACAAACAGGCATGACCTCCTCTGCCACCCAATGCAGCAAGGTGCCCCACTGCCCATTCTACGGTACGCCGATGACACACTGCTACTCCTGCAAGGATCAGTTCAAAGCAATCCGTGATGCACTCGCCTGGTTCAGCGGCTTGAAAATCAACTACTACTACTCTAAAAGCACCATGGTCCCAGTACATCTTCCTGATGAGATTACTACACAGATTGCTGGAATCCTGCCCTGGGATGCACTATCACTGTACTGCCCATTACATACTTGGGCATGCCTCTGTCCATGAACAAGATCAAGGGTCATCATGATCAATGTTGTTCTTTCTGCAATACTAAACATTTTTCATGGCTTGTATTGAATGGCCCAAATCAAGCATCGACAAACTACACAGAGTATTTTTAAGGAAAGGAAAAGCGAAGTACACGGCGGCCACTGCCTTGTTGCCTGGGAAACAATAGGTAACTGATGGCATGACTCGCCGTGCTTATGTTTTGTGACCCATACATTGAAGCGTCGATGACTCGATGATATTCTCGGTCGCGCCGCAAAGGAGAAGCGTAGACGGGCACTTGTGCATGGCAGGTGCGCGTCGGCCCAGGTGCCGACACATGTGCCACGCCATATATTCGCGAGCATGTTAGATGATCTTACCGGTGCTCGGTTATTGGATGCACCGGCACAACAACTTCCCTAGCAACATCCCTAATAGAGGTAAAGTTGTTGGATGGGTCCAATACAGTGCCCGACAACCCTCCTTAGCGCTTAATTAGTCCATTAGGGGAAGTGGCAGTGCCAGCACCTTGCGGCAAATGTCGCCGTATCGACATGAGGGCCTGGTGTGTCATTGACTCAAACACCTATTGCGGTCGGTATTCACATTTTAATGGCGCATCAGCTCCCTAGGTGGTGGCTGAACATTCATCGTTGGCGTCAATGCATGAAATGGGAACCGGTGCTAGCCATTAATGGTCATCACCCACCTTCTCTTCTTCGGCTAGGTTTAAGACGACGGGCCTCTCTTCTCTCCACATAATCCACCATCCACTCTCATCTCCCAAGTCCCGCCGCCAGCAGATACACCTCCCACCATCCGTGGCCACGACCCGCGAGGAGTAGATATGGAGCGCCTCCACAGTTTCTTCCGATCGAAGTGGTGGCGGCGGAGTACGACGCGCGCCTCCAAAGTTTCTTCCTCCCGCCTGCATGTCGTCACCTCCTGCAGAGCTCTCGTCGGGTGATGAGATGGACGGCCCCGACCCCGAGCCGCTAGATCTAGGGGTTAGTTCAACTCTTGTTTAATTTTTAAATTTTGTTTAGGTTAGTTAACTGTTCTTCAAATTTCAATGAAAAGTCACTTGATTTATATTCATGTTCCAATTTATTTTTGGAAAACCTAATGAAAGCGCCGGCGAGGATAACCGCTCCCAATAGCCAAACAACGTGTGCATGCTCACAATAAAACTGGTCCAACACATTTTGCCGTAGGATTTGTTCGGAGAAAACCGATAGAGATGCTCATACCTGTGCGTTGACGGAGAAAACACACGTTTCAATATAACGTGAGCATTCCACCTGGACCTCCTCCCCGTTCCCCACCTACAGTGAATAGGGGCGATTTTTGGGCGAAGCCCGTGCAACCAAGCTCGCCGCCGGCGATCCGCTCGATTTCTCGCCCTCCGCGGCCGCTCCGGCGGCGGGAGGACGGGGAATCGACGGATCCCGGCGTGTACATAGTTTAGGTGTGTGTGGGGTGCCTGCCGGCGGCGCTGTGGAGGTGGCGGCGTGGCCGGAGAGGCTTTTGGTGGCGGCGGCTCCCTCCTCTGTCCTTGGTGCTCCGGTGGACGCTCGGGACAGATCCGCCGTTGCTGGTGCGTCTGCTGCTCCTCGGAGCCGCGGCGTGCCTCCCCCCGAGCTGGTGGCCGTGGTGGCGGTGCTGGCTCCTGTACATGGGGTCCTTTGCCTTGCACCACGGTGCAAGGTGGTGCTTTTGCTAAAGTTCTATGGGAGTTTGCAGGTGAGAAGCCCTTCCTCGCCGGCGACCTCGGTGGGTGATGTGGAAGATGGATCGCGTCTTCGTGTTCGTCTCCGGCGTGAGACGGCGAGGGCGAGCTGGCGGCTCGAAGCCGATGCCCGTTTATCGTCAAGATGCTGGCGCCTGCGTCAGTTGGCCTTTGCAGCGTCTCAACGTGGTTGTTCGAGCCGGCGGCTTTGGTGCGTGGTGAGCTCCCCTCCTCCTTGCCCGGCGGCGTGCTGTCGGTGTTCGTTGGTGGTGTGCTGCTTGGTGGCTCCGTGTTCGTCGTGCGTCGTGTGCGTCTTGCCTCTCTTCGTGTGTGCTTGTGCTTTCTCTGGTTGATCTTGTACACGAACTCCTTTCAAAAAAAAAAAAACACACGTTTCACAAGAGAAAAACACACTACATGAGCATGGCTATCGGTAATAAAATTCTTTGCCTCGTGGGAGCAGGGCATCACATGAACACCAAGTCAACCAACCAATCAAGCGCTCAGTCATGGATGACGCGGAGACTCCCCGCGCGTGTCAACCCGAAAAAGCTGCATCGGATTGCAGTCAAACCGAGCAACGTAATTCTGCAAAAATGCACATCAGTTCCCAAGCGTGGGATCTCTAAATTTGAATAGTATCCGTCGCAATCTCGATGGGCAATACGCCACAAGTGAAGAAATTTCATATCTTGGGCTCGGTTTAACAGCCTTTGAATTAATCAAGCTAGATATGCGTGAAAAGTGCCGGTCGATTTAGCACGCCAAGTTGATTAGCTTGTTCTCGTGTAGCAATAGCCCACGACTTATTTTTATCTCTCACAAGGGCGCGAGCTCAGCCTTGTTTCACTAATTAAGAGAACAAATCCAACAATTCATAATTACTCGAAATTAGTTAAGTTTTAGACGAAAAGTACCTAATTTAAAAATGGGATAGCAAACTGAATCAGAACGAAAGTAATTAAGTAAATCACTACAAGAAATATGTTCGTTGACTGTTCATTTTGATCAATAAGTAAATCTATTTGCAATGGTCTCGTGCTGAAATATCCCTCTCGTCAAACTCATAGATATAAAGAGAACCTAAAAATCGGAGGCCTAATGTAAAAAAAAAAAAAAAATCGGAGGCCTAAGTATCTGTGTGGGACGTTTTTTTTATTTATGAAAAACGTAAACTAGCAGTTATTTAATTTTTCGGGGGCTTTGATGGAATCGGATAGGAATGCTAGCTCTTATAGCACACAGAGGTATACCAAACAATCCATGAATAGTATTTTCACTATACTTATTCTAAGCGTCCCTTTTCAATACACTTACTTTTTCCTCCCACATTTTGGTGCAAATTTCCGACAGAGTCGCGTGTACGTATGTATAAAACTTCAGCCCCCGTGGTCACCTTTGTGTGCAGCTCATATGAATCTGAAACTAAATCAACAATTGAAACAGTAATCTCATTTGTTGGCATGTGTTTGCAGCAGCAGAGAACCATTTTCAGTCTAACACGTTTCAGATTTATGTATCAAACTTCCATGGATTTTCTTATAAAAAACAGGAGCAGACACGTGAATGGGATGGCGATCACTGGCCGTGTTTCATCAATAAGTAAATCCATAGGTTTTTTTTGACGTGTGTAAATACATAGTTTTGCATGATAGTAAAATAAGCATTTCTATGCTAACAACTAATATGCTACCAAACATAACCATATGAATATAAAAATACGTAATAAATCTTGCTGCGCAAATGGCAGGTCATCCAGCTAATTTTACCAAAGATAATTTACAGGTTTATGCCAATGGTTGTTGTGCTCGGCAACTTCAAAGACGAGCATGAGCTATTTCATTATTTTTCTGTATATTAGAAGCAACACGTACGTGCTAGGGTATGTAGCAGATATGTATGGAGAACAGTAGGATGAGCTATCAGTTTGCTCCGGACAAGGTGGAAGGGATAAAATTCAACATGCCAGTTACGACCGGACCACGCAGGATATATTTAATTAAGGAAGCGAGACTGTGTTAAACATGTTACTGGTGCCGATCAGTTGGCCGTTCAGAAGCGGCAGTCGTGTAGCCGCCAGAAGCGGGGAGACAAAACTGTGTTGAACACGTTATTTTCTACGCTGTGTTGTTTCAAAACCATAAGAGCATCTCTAACCGTTGGAGAAGCCGACACCCCTCAACTATTGACTTAAAAAACCCTTTCCATCATAAGTTCATAACCCCCACCTTGAATTCTTAAATCAATGACTACACGTATATTGAATGATTTTGTGCACCCATCTAGAATACAAATTATACCTACTCCGAGCTATGCCGACGGCCGGATTCTATGCCGATGGCTTTTTGTCGGGGCCGTCGGCATAGGCTCCGATGAGGAATGTCCACCGACGCGGCCGTCGACACAGGTTTAGCCGTCGGCACAGGGTCTATGCCGACGGCAAAGCCGTAGGCATAGGTTCAAAGGCATAGCTATGTTTTTTTTTCTGTTTTCGTTTAATATGAAATAATTCATATCTTTAAATCTATAAATCGAAATTTAACAAATAAAATGTCTAAATTGATTAGAAAAATGAGAGGAATCCAAATATGACATCCAAATCATCTTTTTCATCATGCATATGACTTTTTGCAACAAATTATGCCACGGGTCTATTTTGACCATTTTTTCAAAAAAATAAAAGAATGTGAAACAATACCCAAAAAAATAAATCCTTTGGCATGGACTCCTTAGATGTGTACTAGTTGTTAGGGAAAATGATAAACTTGAGTTTTGAAAAAAATTCCACAAAACTTCTTCACAAAAAGATCAATCATCTATAAACATGTATAAGTTTCGAGTCAAATGACCTAGATATGATCATCTATGTACCATAGTTTGTGATAATGTGCCCATATTTGACACATAGGTTTGTCTTGTTATGACAAACAATGTTGCAGAACTAAGTTTTTTCAAATTATGTTTATAAATATCATTTTTCATTTCTTAATTGTAAAAAATGACATTTTTTGTGAAGCAAGTACAACAAATATGGTGCAAAATGGCACCCATCCAATTTCCACACAAAGTAGATCATATTTGATGGACAATCCAGAAATATTATGAATTTTCTCGGTTTCTAACTAATTTCGCCTACTTAAATGACTTTATGTCTATTTTCCGAAAGTAATTCAATTTTGAACTACAAGTGTGTGATAGTTTATTCTGAAAATTTTACAAAAATCATTTTAAGATACAACAATAGTGGTTATATCACAGAACCATCGATGGTTTTAAAAAATGCGACCCCTTTGAATGAATACACACGACGGCCATTTTGACCATTTTTTGAAAAAAATAAAAGAAAGTGAAAAAATACTTAAAAAAACAAATCCTTTGGCATGGAGTCCTTATATGTGTACTAGTTGATAGGGAAAATGATAAAATTGAGTTTTGACAAAATTTCCACAAAACTTCTTCACAAAAATTTCAATCATCTATAAATATGTATAAGTTTCGAGTCAAATGATCTAGATATGATCATCCCCGTGCCATAGTTTGTGATAATGTGCCCATATTTGACACATAGGTGTGTCTTGGTATGACAAACATTGTTGCCAAAAATAATTTTAAAAATAATTTTATAAACATCATTTTTCATATTTTAAGTGTAAAAATAACTTTTTTTATTAAGAAAATACCAAAAATATGTTACAAAAAGTCATATTCATGATGAAAAAGATGTTATGGATGTCATATTTGGATTCCTCTAATTTTTCTGATCGATTTAGACATTTACGGATTTACGGATTTGAAGATATGAAATATTGCATATTAAATGTAAAAAGGAGAAAATAAAGTAAAATAAATTTTATTGTTATTTATTCAAATATTATTATTACATAATCATTGTTATTTATTCAAATAAATTTTCAAAATTTAGATAATAAAAATGTAACATCATGAACCAGGGGTTAATATGTTCGATAGAATAATAACATGAGTAAGTTCTAACATCTCATTTGGAAGCTAATTTAGAAGGAACTCAAAAGTTAAGCGTGCTTGGGCTGGAGCAATCTGAGGATGGGTGACCGAACGGGAAGTTTGACCGAGATAAGTACTTTGACCTGAGATTAAGTGTCTAATATGTAATTAGAAATTGTGGGTGGCTAAGTTGGAAATTTCAAAATTAAAAAAACATAAATTAGAAATTTAAAAAAATAAAAAAATTATTTAAAAAAAATGAAAATAATAATTTTGAAAACATATGCCGACGGCTCTGTGCCGACGGCTAGACCTGTGCCGACGGGTTTCTAGGCTATGCCTACGGGCACCTATGCCGACGGACCTATGCCGACGGTGGCCGTCGGCATAGCCTATGCCGACGGTAAAAAGACCTGTGCCGACGGCAAAAGGCCGTCGGCATAGGTGGCCATTCCTGTAGTGACTGTGGATGATATACGATTACAATCACAACTAGGATAACTATCGCTCTCAAAGCAAATTTGAGAAGCATCTCCTTCTCAATGTCATATTTCCTAATCTTCGTCATTTTCAACCGAGTTACATCCGTCTTGATCTTGTATTCATCGACGATGTCAGCAAGATGCAAACCCATTTCCATCTTATTTTCTTCAAATTTCCGTCATCTTCTCTTGTCTTCCTCCATCTTCCAGTTTGTCTTGAGCTTTCCTAAGCTTTTCTTCGATCCTAATATTTTCATCAATTGTGAATTTTAAATCTTTTATTTGAAATAACAATTTTACCTCGGAAGAATTATTCAACTCACATATCAGTATATTACACCTCGGAGATTGCAACTACATGTTGATGAATCCCTTAACAATATGCCATTCAAATCAAATATAACTGCAAACAATTAACCTTGAAATTTGAGCAAACCTAACATACCGCTGGAATTAGAGGAGGTGATGTTCCCGTTTCCTAGGGTGAAAACCTCATCCTCATTTCCCACGGAGGCATGCGCCTGGGACAGTAGAAGCAGCGTGGGGAGATAACCTCTGAGTCAGAGAAACCCATAGATTAGGCAGCCATATTTTGGGAGACCTCCGCGCCACACGAAAGGGTCTGAGAGCGACATCAATGCTTCCCCGAAATGGGACATAAATGCACGAACTGCGGCCGCCACAAAGCTCTTCTCCGACCGAAATCTGATAAGGATAGTTGAGGTAGGAGTGCAAATGGCGGCAGGGTGTGGGTGAGCGCCGGGGAGGCCAAAACAGCGGCCAATGTAGGCAAGGGGTGGCAGAGCTACACAAGGTTTTAGGGAAAAGTGGAGAAAGATACGTGTCGGCTGAGGGGTCAAGCTGATCTAGGTGATATGTGGTGGGTCCAGCATGTCAGATTCGACTTGGCGGACGCTTTCGGGCTTGTCCAGACAGCCCCAACCGCGTACCCCAGCCCCGGCCCTCACACACACATGGGCTGGATGTGAGGGATGCCGGAGTCACCCTTCGAGCCGCGAGAGCTCGTTGTGGTCGTTATTCAGATACCCATGAAAATTTCCCCTCATCCGTATTGTATTATTTTTTATGTATGGAGATAAATTTATGATGTTTGTGTGTGAACTTTGAAGATTAAATACGAGTGATTCAGAATTGTTGTTGTACCATATGGGAGCGAATCTTAGAAGAATCTTGAGAAAATTTCCGTTAGTATTAGTTGCGTCCTACACACAAACTAGTTTGTGTGCCTAATGTGCATGGTTAGCTGGTTGTGTTAGTAGTAGTTGGAATAAGGATTACTAGTTTGATTAGGAGATAAGGCAGCGTCGTGTCCGTGGAGTGTATTAGGGGTTAGCCTTGTAATAAGAACGACGTGAGTCCAGAGAAGAGGAATAATAACGAAAAGAGTGGCGCGACTCGTGCTCTTGGCCAAAAAAGTTTCCGTATACGTATGTTTATCGAGTTTGATGTGATCATCCAGCAGAGAAGATGTTTTGGGACACTACTACAAGTAGATTGGGAGGTTGTGGTGAACGTACATTACTGCAGCGAATCCATTCGTTGGACACAGAGATGACTGCCTTCTCCCAAAATTCGCATCTACACATCAT
Source organism: Poa pratensis (assembly GCA_947311845.1). Classification (NCBI taxonomy): domain Eukaryota; kingdom Viridiplantae; phylum Streptophyta; class Magnoliopsida; order Poales; family Poaceae; genus Poa; species Poa pratensis. The sequence goes on from CAMZMU010000042.1 coordinate 61,368,231, forward strand.
CACGCACGTGGGCACTAGCCCAAAATTTGCATAGCACGCCTTATAATTTCGGAAAATAAATCAAGTTTGCACCAAGATAGATGTTGATCATTCTACTACATACGTCAAACCAGCAGCATGATGAGCAGAACCGCTGGAGGGATGCATCAAGTGTGGTCGGGCTGTGTCGAAGGGGCAGAGGCAGACAACCAAATACCCAACATTTGTACTCCCTCCGTACACAAAGGATGTCTCAACCTAGTACGTACAAATTTACAGGCATCTAATATAATTTAGTGCATAGATATACATGTAAATTTGGCCTAGGTTGAGATATATTTTTATGTACGGAGGGAGTATTAGACGTGGTCTGGTTTTTTACGTCATGTGTAAAATTTAGATGTGGTCAACCAACCACATGTACAGTTCGAGTTTCGTTAGATCAGTTCTAGCCTAACTCCAGGTCCCAGGAAGCCCTAAAAGGTGTGCACGTTACCAAACACGCCCGTCCTTCTGTGGTGTTTGGGACATACTACAAATAGATAGATGGTGAGGTTGTGGTGAACATTACTACTACAAACCAAGCTGCAATTTATCTATTCGTTGTAAGACAGATCACTCGTCGACACCAAGGGGCAAGAGATGGCTGCCTTCTCCCTCCTCGTTGGTGCGGCCGCGGCATCACTTCTAACCAGCTACGCGTTGCAACCACTCGCCGACGCACGGCACCGCCTCCCTCCCGGCCCTAGGCCACTCCCGGTGCTCGGCAACCTCCTTGACGTCGACGAGAACCCTCACCGCTCCTTGGCCAGCCTCGCCGACCTCCACGGCCCGGTCATGTTGATCCGCCTCGGCACCGTCCCCGTCGTCGTGGCGACCTCACCGGCGGCAGCTCGCGAGATACTGCAGAAAAAGAGCGCCAGAATGATGTCTCGCCGGGGCCTGGACGCCTGGCGAGTAATGGACCATGACACCAACTCCATGATCGCGCTCCCGCCGCGCGGTAAGTGGCGCGCCCTCAGGCAACTCTCAACATCTGCGCTCCTAGGCCCTCAGCGGCTTGACGAGCAGCGAGCCGTGCGGGAGGAGGAAGTGCGCGAGCTGGTGTGCCGTGTGTCCTCTTCCGGCGGCGCCCCGGTCGCCGTGGCGCGCGAGTCGTTCGCGACCACGGCGGACGTGCTGTGCCGCGGAATGTTCTCCGGGAAGCTCGACCCGGCAGTTGTATCGGAGCTGACGGACGTGGCGAAGGAGGCGGCCGTGCTGTCTGGCATGCCCAACGTGTCCGACTTCTTCCCGGCGCTCGCGCCGCTCGACCTCCAGGGCATCCGGCGCAAGTCGGGCGACGTGCTCGCGTGGATGTACGCCACCATCGACGAGCAGATCGAGCAGCGTAGGCTCCTTCGGGCGGCCGGCGAGGCACGCACGAACGACCTGTTGGATGTGCTGCTAGACAAAGATGGCGACGTGCAGGACGAGGATGGATGGGTGATGAACCAAGAATCCATCAGAGGTCTGTTCATGGTAAGCATGCATACACGACACGCGACGCACGAATGAAATGATAGTTTCTCAAAGCCTTGCTACAACCGACCGACCATATATTACAGAGCATAGTTATAATCATCTCCCGTTCGTGCATGCATTTTCAGGAGTTACTCCTGGGCGCGCTGTCGGTCCCAACGACGATCGAGTGGGCGATGGCAGAGCTGCTGCAGAGCCCAGACTGCATGCGCAAGGTCCAAGAGGAGCTCAGGGACGTCCTCGGCAGCACGCCGATGGAGGAGTCCGACATCGGCAGGCTCCCGTACCTCCTGGCCGTCATCAAAGAGACGCTACGGCTCCACCCGGCGGTGCCCTTCGCCAACGGCCTGGCCGAGGCGGCGGTGGAGATACAGGGCTACAACGTGCCCAAGGGCACGGCCGCGCTGGTGAACATATGGGGGATATGCAGAGACGCCGAGGTGTGGGAGGAACCCGATAGGTTCATGCCGGAGAGGTTCCTCGACAATGACGAGGAGATCGACCATCACGGCGCGCATTTCGAGCTCATCTCCTTCGGCGCCGGGAGGCGGATATGTCCCGGCCTGCAGCTCGCCACCAGGATCCTGCCGCTCATGCTCGGCTCGCTGCTCTACCACTTTGACTGGACGCTCTCGCAAGAGGCTGACGGTGGCGATCCTCATCATCGGGTGGATATGACGGAGCAGTTTGGGTTGGTGTTGTGCATGGCCGTCCCGCTACATGCTACACCCAAGAAAGTATTCTAGCTTGCATATATGTATATTTATTTATTAGCATTACGTACTAAATTGTTAAGTATTTTTTGATTTTTTTAGCTACACGTGTTGAATATTTAGTTTTGGGACTCTTTATTTAACAGACGCCTGATTTTGATTTCGGGCACAAACGCAATTCCCAGCCAATCACGTGTTCACACGCAGACAGAGAAATACAAGCGGGGCAAATTCAGACGCGCGGGAAGAGCCGTAAGGAAATGGGACGTCTAGTTTTCGATAATGGACTTATTCTTCAGCCCGCCCCGGCCCGCTAAAACCTATTTAGCCTCATACGCCCCAGTTTCCTTGACTGGGCTCCTTCGTGAACCTCTATTCCTTCGTTTCATGGGCCTGACAAGAAGGTGGCTGATCTGAAAAAAGAAGAAGATAGAGAGGCGGAAAAGAAATAGTGTCTGATCTGCAGAAGAATGTTTTTGATAGGGCTCGAAAAGGCGGAGATGTAAGCCTATGATCATACACAAAAATAATTTCGCCAGCAGTGATTCACAGTAGAAAACCTCTTATTCCTTTGGATTGTTTGTAGATCTGCGGTCACTAAATCTCATGACACGTAACAACACAAAGTACTCAGCATATGTGACAGATATTCAGAAAAAAGTAAGAGAAACTCATTCAGAAAAAGTTCCGACGATCACATATGGATTTAAACCATTACAATAAACTTGTTTCTGATATAGTTTAACCCACTACACACTAACACTCTGACAGACACTTGGTAAGTTCCAAGTGAACCATTATACCACTAGTAGAAAAAGAGGCATTGGTGCGCCCCCTTTAGTACCGGTTGCACAAAAACCGATACTAAAGGGGGCATTAGCACCAGTTGTGCTGCTGCGCCAGCAGGGTTCCCGCGGCGAGGACCTTTAGTACCGATTGGTATTAGCAACCGGTACTAAAGGGGTATGCGGCCGCGGTCGGTGGCCCCACGGCCAGACTTTTAGTATCGGCTAGTATTAACAGCCAGTACTAAAGAGAACCCTTTAGTACCGGTTGCTAATACCAACCGGTACTAAAGGTCCTGCCTATATGTCTTCTTTCACCCCGAGCTAGCTCCATTTGAAGCAACTCGAGCCAACTCCATTTTTCCTCTCTAACAAGCTCTCCCAAGCTCTAGTTCACCCCATTTTTCTCCAACATTTGTCAAGATTGGTGGCACCCTATACAAGGGTTAGCAACTTCTTCATCTTCTCTTCCGGCATTTCAAGTTTAGCTCATTTTCGTGCAAGTTTAGCAAGTTTGATTTTGGTGGTGCTTGCAAGGTGTTTGATGAAATGCCTAAGTTAGGGATTTCATTTGTTTTATATGCATTTTGAGCTCAAATTAAAGTATAATTTGTGGTTTTATATAGTGTCGTCCCGTCCCCTTCCTCACCGCCGTCGATCGCCCGCGCCGCTCCGTCGCCGACACCACCTCGGTGAGCCTCTTTTTTATCTTTTATTTTAAAAATTGTTAGTTATATGATTTAAATGCATAATTATTTCTTGTATAATTTTCTTATGTTTTTTTTATATATATATAGTGTCATGGTTTTGATATCCGTCCCCGTCGGCCCTCGTCCGGTCTATGATTCGGATGTGGTATATCTTTTTAACTATTTATTTTGTTTCGTGTTTATAACAATCATGCCGACCAACTTGACGTAGATATATTTTTATTTAGGAGGTAGTTGAACCGGAAATTCCGGCCGACCCTATTGTCGAGTATTTTAAAAAAGAAAACGACGATTTGAGAGAAGATAAGTGAAGATCTTCGTCTCCAATGCCTAGAAGAGAAGATGGAATTGGACTTGAAGATTGCCGACATCGTTGATGCTCACGGGGTCGAGCTTGCCGACGTCGTCGCTGCTACGAGAGGAAGATGGATGCAATGCGCGCCAAGCTTAAAAAGATTAGAAAATATGCCATTAGTCAAGAGGCTTGGTATCATTATGCTGTTGGTTCAATAGTTACCTTGGTTGCGATTCTGATCGCATTTGTTGTTGGATTTAAATTCTTTAGATAGTTGTATGTTAGTTTCGATTGATGTATGTTTCGTGAGAACTATGTATTACATTTGGGCACTACTCTACTTTGATTTTAATGTGATGAACTTGTATAATTAATTTGGTCACGTATCTCTATTCATTATTTAGCTGGTGTAATGGTTTTTGATGTATTTATGTAATGCAGATGAGCCGAGAATGGATGTACGGTGATCGACGCTGTCCCGAGTTCATTGATGGCATGCATCGTTTTCTCGATGTGGTTAAGTTAAACAAGCTGAAGAATGGTTTTATGATTTGTCCATGTGATGAATGTCGGAATACGAGGAATTACCCGAGCGTAAGAACCATACACTCCCACTTGTTGCGACAAGGCTTCATGCCCAATTATTTTTGTTGGACCAAGCATGGAGAAAGAGGGGTTATAATGGAAGACCCTGAAGAAGAGGATGATGACAACTATCCTGTGTTCTCTGAACACGGTGATACTACAATGGGGGAAGACGAAGTTGAGCTCGAGGTCATTGTTGATCAGTCCGATGATGATGATCTTCGTCGGGTCATTCTTGATGAACAGATGAAGTGCGGAAGTGAAAACGAGTGGTCGAAGTTGGAGCGCATGTTAGAGGATCACAAAAAATTGTTGTACCCAAATTGTGAAGATGGCCAGAAAAAGCTGGGTACCACCCTGGAATTGCTGCAGTGGAAGGCAAAGAATGGAATATCTGACAAGGCATTTCAGGAGTTGCTACAAATATTTAAGAAGAGTCTTCCAAGGAATAATGAATTGCCGCACAATACATACGAAGCAAAGAAGATTGTCTGCCCTCTAGGATTAGAGGTGGAGAAGATACATGCATGCATCAATGACTGCATCCTCTACCGCGGTGAGAAGTACGAGAATTTGAATGCATGCCCGATATGCGGTGCATTGCGGTATAAGATCGGGCGAGATGACCCAGGTGATGTTGAGGGCGAGCCGAGCCCCAGGAAGAGGGTTCCCGCGAAGGTGATGTGGTATGCTCCTATAATACCACGGTTGAAACGTTTGTTCCGAAACAAAGAGCATGCCAAGTTGTTGCGATGGCACAAAGAAGACCGTAAGGAAGACGAGATGCTGAGACACCCCGCTGATGGGTCTCAGTGGAGAAACATCGACAGTGCGTTTGGGGAATTTGCAGCTGACGCAAGGAACTTAAGGTTTGGTCTAAGTACAGATGGCTTGAATCCGTTTGGGGAGCAGAGCAGCAGTCATAGCACCTGGCCCGTGACTCTATGTATCTATAACCTTCCTCCTTGGTTGTGCATGAAGCAAAAGTATATTATGATGCCAGTGCTTATCCAAGGCCCGAAGCAACCCGGCAACGACATTGATGTGTATCTGAGGCCATTAGTTGACGAACTTTTACAGTTGTGGTCTGACGAAGGCGTACGTGTGTGGGATGAGTACAAACAGGAGGAATTTGGCCTACGAGCGTTGCTGTTTGTAACCATCAATGATTGGCCTGCTCTTAGTAACATTTCAGGACAGTCAAACAAGGGATACAATGCATGCACGCACTGTTTAGATAAGACTGACAGTATATATTTAGGTAACAAGAATGTGTACCTTGGTCATCGTCGATTTCTTCCAAACAGGCATCCCGTAAGAAAGCCAGGCAAGCATTTCAAAGGTGAGGCAGATAACCGAACGAAGCCTACACGCCCTGATGGTGATGTTATATATGGCATGGTCAAGGATTTGGAAGTAATATTTGGAAAGGGTCCTGGCAGTCTAAATGTTCCGAAAGACGCTAACAAGCGCGTACCCTTGTGGAAAAAGAAATCTATATTTTGGGATTTACCCTATTGGAAAATCCTAGAGGTTCGCTCTGCAATCGACGTGATGCACGTGACGAAAAATCTTTGCGTGAACCTGCTAAACTTCTTAGGCGTGTATGGGAAGACGAAAGATACATCGGATGCACGGCAGGACCAGCAAAGTACGCACGAACGAGACAACCTGAATCCAGAGAAGTACCAAGGTACTGCCAGCTACGCTCTTACCAAAGAAGAGAAGGAGATCTTTTTTCAAGTCCTGAGCAGTATCAAGGTCCCGTCTGGCTACTCGTCGAATATAAAGGGAATAATAAACATGGCAGAGAAAAAGTTCCAAAACCTGAAGTCTCATGACTGCCACGTGATTATGACACAATTACTTCCGGTTGCATTGAGGGGGCTTCTACCGGAAAACGTTCGAGTACCCATTGTGAAGCTATGTGCATTCCTGAATGCAATTTCTCAGAAGGTAATCGATCCAGTATTTCTACACAACATGTTCCACCGTCCTTCTTCAATATTATGACGCACCTCATAGTTCACCTCGTCGAAGAGATTTCCATTCTCGGTCCTGTATTTCTACACAACATGTTCCCCTTTGAGAGGTTCATGGGAGTCTTAAAGAAATACGTTCATAACCGTGCTAGGCCAGAAGGAAGCATGTCCAAGGGCTATGGAACAGAGGAGGTCATTGAGTTTTGTGTTGACTTTATTCCTGATCTTAAGCCGATCGGTGTTCCTCAATCGCGCCATGAGGGGAGACTGCGTGGAAAAGGCACGCTAGGAAAGAAAGCAACAAGATTATGGACGGGCATTCTTTCACTCAAGCACACTACACAGTTCTACAAAATTCCAGATTGGTGGCTCCGTATATCGTGGAACACATGGATATTTTACGCTCCCAATACCCGGAGAAGACTAACTTCTGGATTAAAGGAAACACGTGGATACTTTCGGCAGTTGGTTGCGTACACATCTCATTAATAACACACTGTTGGACAAGAGCTATACTTGTTGGCCAAGTCACCATCTTCGACTATATTGACTTTCCAAGGGTACGAGATAAATGGGAATACATTTTACACGGAAACCCAAGACAAAAAGAGCACTAACCAAAACAGTGGTGTCCGCTTTGATGCAACAAACGACGATGGAACAAAGGACACATATTATGGTTGCATACAGCAGATATGGGAACTTGACTATGGACCTTCTTTTAAGATCCCTTTGTTTCAGTGCAAATGGATCAACCTGTCAAGCGGGGTAGAGATAGACCGGCGGTACGGAATGACTAAGTGGATCTCAAGAATCTTGCGTACCGCACCGAGCCATTCGTCCTAGCCAATGATGTGGCTCAGGTTTTCTATGTGAAGGACATGTCTTCCAGACCGAAAAAAAGAAAAGATAAGCAAGCCGGTACATCATACGATGAGCCAAAGCGCCACATAGTTCTTTCAGGAAAAAGAAATCGTGGGAGTGGAGGACAAGACAGACATGTCAGAAGATTACAATAAGTTTCATAAAATTCCGCCCTTCAAAGTGAAAACTGACCCAAGCATCGTGTTAAATGATGAAGAATGTCCATGGCTACGGCGCAATCAGAAGAAAGGGACACAGAAGAAGAAAAAGTGAACACTATATATTGATGTTGCTTCTAATGTGTAATAATGTATTAAACCTTTTATATAACTATGTTGGATCAAAACACACGGCTTCCCCGTCATACAGCCCAACGGTGGCTCGTGAGTGCCCTGCATATGAAATGCACCGTTGGGCTGTATGACGGGAATCCGAATGATTTGTATTTGGTCGATGAACTGGAGTATTTTGTAGATAGAACAAAACACACGGTTTCCCCTGCGTACAGCCCAACAGTGGATCGTGAGTGTCCGCATATCAAATGCACTGTTGGACGTATGCAGGGAATCCGAATGCTTTGTATATCAAATGAGTGTCGAACATTCTCGAGAGGGGGGGGGGGGGGGGGTTTATATAGGGTCATGTGGCTGATCCAACACTGGTTTTGCCCTCAAAAGAAAAACACACCCCTGATCCAACGGCTCACAAGTTCTTCAAAGAAACACACCCCTGATCCAACAGCTCACAAGCGCTTGAAAAAACACACGATCCGTGTGATTCTTTACTTCCGGTTGGTGTTACCAACCGGGACTAAAGGCAGGCTTCGTGGTCACGACTCGTGTCAGACACGTGTCCTACCCCAGCGCTGGGAGGACACGTGTCCCCCCTACGTATTGACGTCGTTGTTGTTATTATTATAAATTTTAATACAATTAAATTACACAGATATAAAATAAAAAGAAACTAGAGAAAAAACAAAACAGAAACCAAATAGAAAAACACAAAAGAAACCAAATAGAAAAAACAAAACAGAAACCAAATCGAAAAAACAAACAAATCGAAAACAAATAAAAGGCCCATTAGTACCGGTTGTATATTCCAACCGGTACTAAAGGTTGGGCTTCGCGCGCGAAATTTCGCCACGGCCCAAAACATACCTTTAGCACCGGTTGTGCTTTAAAACCGGTACTAAAGACAACCGGTACTAAAGGGTCTTTAGTACCGGTTGTAAAGCACAACCGGTGCTAAAGGGGTCTTCAATGTGTTACCTGTGGGATCGACGATTCGATCCCCAAAACTCCCAAGTCTCGCGCCTGTTACTCGTCTGCTCCTCTCCGGCGAACTCCCGGCGAAGCCTTGCTCCTCTCCGGCGAAGCCCCTGCGCTGCGGCCCACCTACGCCCTCCGCCCTCCGTGCTGCGGCTCGCCTCCGCCCTGCTCCAAGCCGGCGAAGCCCCTGCGCTAGCTGCGGCCCACCGACGTCGACGCATTCTTCTTCGACACCGACGACGCGCGCCCCTCGAGCGAGCTCCCTCCTCTGCTCCGGCAGGCCGCCGCCGCACCATCTGCCGCATGCCACGTCTCCCTCCTCTACTCCTGCCCGGGAGCGCCATCGACGCCCCGGCCTGCTCCGGCCTCTCCACGAAAGAGGTAATTTTTTCTTTTTTTAATTTCAGTACTGTACTTCTTTAAATTAGTCAAAATTAGTGTAAAATTTCAGTACTGTTCTTTTTTTTAATTTCAGTACTGTTCTTTGAATCAATAATTAGTGTAAAATTTATGTTTGTCAAAATTTTGAATCAATAATTAGTGTAGTCAATAATTTTGAATCAATAATTAGTGTAAAATTTATGTTTGTCAAAATTTTGAATCAATAATTAGTGTCGTCATTGTAGTACTCATACATGATTAGGAAATTTTATTGGATTTATTTTATTAGTGTAGCAAATTTGTGTAAAGTCATTTTATTAGTGTGAATTTTAGTAAAGTTATTTAGAAAATTTTGAAACTTAGCAATTTTGAAACTTAGCAATTTTTGAAAGTTAGCAATTTTGAAAATTTTGCTAAGTCATTTTAGTTGCAATATTGTTATTTATCAAAGCAATGTTATTTTTAGTTGCAATATTATAGTGTATAAGAATATTAAAGTTGTTTGCTATGAATTACCAATTTGCAGTGACATTGAGCTATGGAGGACGATGCCCCCATCATCGAAGCCCCCTTCATCAGAGATTTGGAGGAAGAAGACGGATGCAACAAATAATATATAATAGGGCTATCGGACCCAATTCCGATGGAGGAGATTCCGATGGAGATTCCGACGAAGAAGACGCGGAAGAATTCAGCGCGAAATGTTTGAACGACTCCGGTGAGGGACTTGAGTTACAAAACTTCAGAGACGGCGACGACGACGAAGAAGAACTGTCGTTAGAAAACTCCGTAGAAAACTCCAGATCACTAGCTAAGAACGACTCCGGCAAGGTATATATTAAGTCTTGTTGATCACTATAGCTAGATGCATTAATTGATTTATATGCACACTTATTAACGAAACATTTTCTTCTAGCCCCCTGGATCTAAGTCGTCAATCCCTAAACGAGGCCCGGCCCAAGGGTTAAAGCTCCCGGAAGGTGCAACGTTGTCGATCGACGAAGTTACCATAAAAGGCAAACCGGAGAAACCCGATGGAATCTACACTAAATATGTAGCTCAATGCGGAGTTTTGGTAAGCGACATGGTCCCGATCACCCTTTGGGACTCGATGTTGGCTAAATTCAGTCTACCGGCAGATCTCCCACAGAGTAGGAAGGATAAAGTCAAGGAGTGGACTCTTAGCAAGATGGCCCAGCAATTCAACAACTGGAAGAACACATTGTGGAGAAAATATGGGAACAAAGATATAGTTTTCACTGGACATCTAGAGAAGCTAAAAGATGAATGGGCTGAATTTGCGGCATATAAGAATTCGGCCGTCGCTGTGGCCCGATCGACACAAAATAAGTTGAATGCTAAGAAGAGAAATATTTCCATCATTTGGGCTCAGGTGGCTACAAGACTGCCTTGCCTAAGTGGCTAGCCTATGAAAACGAGCTGCGACTAAAAGGGATCACTCCACAGACAGATGACTGGCCCGACAGGTCCAAGTTCTGGTTGTTCGCGCATGAGGCAGTGTTGGACCCAGAAACAGGGCTGATTGTTGCAAAGGGAAAATGGCGGAAAATAATTAATAGAGTCGTCAAAAATAAAATAAAAAAAGTAATAGTACTAGTCAAGGAGGGAAAATATGTTCCCGATAGAGAGGACGACGAGCTTTCACAAGCCCTCGGGAATAAAGAACACTGGGGACGATGTCGAGGCAGAGGAGGCGGGGTTGGTTTTTTTGAAGGGTTTCCGGAGGACGTTGCAACTTATAGAAAACATTGCAGAAGTAAGAAGAGGGAGGCGGAGAGGGTTACTGCATTAGAACGCACCGTGCAGGCTATGCAGGAGCAACTGGCCTCAATTACCCAGCAAAGGGAATCTCAGCTGCGAGTAGAAGATCCTGCAGTCGATGCTACAAGGGAATCTCAGCGGAAAAGCAGCGTGGGTTCCACGCAGCTACAAGATCCTGCAGTTGATGAACCAGTTGCTGAACCGTCGGCGGCTCACTACCCCGTGGATGATATCACGGAGAAGACAAATTGTGAGTTACATGCGCCAAGGAAGAACATTAGTTTCCCGGTGGCGATTGGCTATGCTTTACCACATCAAGTTGGAGCAACCTTCCATTTTGGTGAGATTCCGGCAGGATTTGCTCGTGTCGGGGTCACGAAAGTTATGTCAGGATTCAACTCAATAAATCTTGACATTCCTGGAGCTGAAGGCGAGAAGACATTGGGAGAAGTCGAGCTTGGTATCGTTCTATGGAAGAAGAAATACATCAAGTTTCCAGACTCGGTGCCAAGGCCACCGACTCCTCCGGCTAGAAATTCACCACATCAAAGTCCACCCGCCTCCCCCGTGGATTGGGAGCCCACCGCGAGTCCATCGCCCGCGCCGTCCCGTCAGCCGACTGATGCGCCCACTAGTAACTTGACAAGGCGGAAGCTGTTTACGTCGTCCCCTGTCAAGAAACGTGGAAAAAAACCCAAGGAAGTCAAGGCTCCTGAGAAGTTAGCTCCTGAGATGACTCAGGAGGAAATACATGTGAGCCTACGTGAAGAGTCGATCGCCTTTTTTGAGAAGAAAAAAAAAGGAAAGACTGGAGGCAAAACTTGACCCCATAAAGGAAATTCTGAAGACTATACCAAATGAGGTAAATGATCGCACCATTGACAACCTATATGACCCTCCACCGCCGCCCATTTCAGACTATGAGCGAGGTATTGACAAGGTACTTTCATCGCAGATGGAGCAAGAAAAAGTGTGCGGGAAAAGAGTTGCCCAACTCGGAGAACAAGAAGCACAATCGCTCGCCCCGCTCATTGTGCCTTCTGAAGCTCGGGAAATCGAGCATGGAGAAGTTGTCGTTGGCGACTCAGGTTACCCCATGGCGGAGGTTACCCCACGATATGCTTTTGAACTCGGGCTTCCTCTGGTCGAAAATCCGAGTGCTCTAACAACAACAGTTATATAACTTGCATACCTGGTACATGACCGCCGCAAAAGAAGGGAGAAGCTATCTCATGGCGGCGGTTAAGGAACAACACTACTTCCGAGAATATGGTGTGCAGGTTGAGTTCGAAGAACTTTTTCAGATGTACAATCAACTTGCTCTCGACAAATCTATCATCAGCTGCTATTGTCTGTAAGTAATTTATTCATGTAATTTAGTTATTTATATTTAAAGCTCTCGTTCATTGCTTGTAATTATCCTCACAACATTCTTTGTACGCTATATGATGCAGAATGAAGATTCGTGAATGCATACTGGGAGGAATCTGGGACATTGGGTTCATTGACCCGGATAAAGTTCATATCAAGACCATAACTGACCATCCCAAGGACACAGAGGAGATTCTGCTAATGCTTTTTAAGCGACAAAGTACCAAAAAAGGAAATACTTTTTCCTTACAACTTCCGGTGAGTGTTACCGTCTTGTACACATTCTATTTTGCTTTCTCGATATTAAGTGTAATCGATGAGTTCTGAATACCTGTGTATATAAATGTGCGCAGGTACCACTTCATTCTGTTTATCATTAAACTCGACGATGGAGAAGTTGAAGTCTGGGACTCATTAAGGAAAGATCAAGATGAATACAAAAGCGTGCGTCTAATGCTCAAGAGGTAATTTCAATCGCACTATATCTTCCTCTTTCCTTCATTTTCGGATATCAAAAGTATAAGTAATAACTACTCAATTCATTTTCTTTTCCGGACAGGGTTTACAGAAAGTTCAAAGAGGAAGAACGAGGTGAATGGCCAGAAAAGCTGGAGTTCTAGTCTTAGTAAGTACTACTATGTGTATCTTTCTAATAACATTATCTTTCTCTTGATTATTATTTGATTAAATTATATTCTTGTATATATAGTGGTATCTGCGACAACCACAGGGGACGGAACTATGTGGATACTACGTTTGCGAGTATATTCACATGAGGGTCAATGAGAGAGTCAATAGTGTAAGAAATCGTGAGGTACGTAAACATCATACACAACTTTTACTTTGCTACCATCAATTGTGTTTAGTTTCGATCATAACTGATTTGATCTCCTTTTTTAAAGATGGCAAGGAAGCGGGGCCAGCTCCTACCACACAACCGCGTAAAAGCTATTGCGGAGGAATTGGCGGGATTTCTTCTTACGCATGTCACAGATGAACTCGGTGAATTCTACTTTGTCGACAGACCCCCACCACGCATGGAATAGCTAGCGGTGATCTCCATTAATTGTAATTACGGGTACTTTAATTATATGTAACGAGAGTACTTGTATGTGTATAATGAGTACTTTATATATGTAGTGAGTACTTTAATTATATGTAACGAGAGTATTTTGTATGTGTATAATGAGTACTTTATATGTGTAGTGCGTACTTTATACGTGATCTCCTCCGAAACCCTGAAAAATGAGCGAAAAGGAAAAAACAGAAACCCTAAACCCCGAAAAATAATCGAAAAGAAAAAACCAGAAACCAAAAAATAAGCAAAAAAGCAGGAACCTTTAGTACCGGTTGGTATTACCAACCGGTACTAAAGGTCCTCCGCTGCGCGCGCGGCTGTTCGCCCACGTGGTGACCCTTTAGTACCGGTTTTAGTTGTGTACCGGTACTAAAGGGGTACCCCTTTAGTGCCGACCCTTTAGTACCGGTTGCACAAGCGGTACTAAAGGCCATCCACAACCGGTATTAAAGGTTTTGTTTCTACTAGTGTACAGGTACGTAAATCACACAAACATTGACACAGGTCCTTATATAAACAACACTTCGTCGTCAAAACCTATCGTGTGTTTAAGGTCTACATGACATCGAATGAAATGATTAGGGAGCCATCATCATCATGGAACAAAATGAGCATATCAAAACCATGATGCAGCTCATTGTCGTAAACGTGGTAGTCAGTGGCGGAGGACAAACATATTTAAGGTCGGGTGAATCCTCTCAATTTATAGCCTAAATACATGGGTAAAATACATATTGATAGAAAAAACATTAGTATAGGAAAATTAAGGTGTATTTCGTTTCAGAAAATGGCCGGTATGGAATTACCAATAGCTCCACTAGCTAATATACATCTCAATTCATTATTGGAGAAGCCAAAAACAAACTCATGAACACGCCGATTGATTTGGTTGAATTTGTTTTTTTAGGGGTATTTGGTCGAACTAAACTAACGAAACTAGTTGGGCAAGCCGAAGAAGACACACCAGGCCGACAGTGTTCCTCCAACTTGGCCCAAAGAAAGCCCAATAGATATCCTACATGTTTCCTTTTACACTTTCGTCTCCAAAGAACGCTCTAGAAAACAGAAACTGCCCACGGGCGAACTAGATCGGCTGCCAATGCCTGAGATTCATACATATATTGGATCTATTGGAAAAATTCAAGGTCGGGCGGCCGCCCTACCTTGCCCGAAGGGGTCCTCCGCCACTGCGTGTAGTACGATGATTGCATGTAGTTGCCTTCCTCTCCAGTAGTGAGAAGTGTGTTTCTAGTCTCGGGGATGTTGAGAACTGATACAATTTCCTTAGGGATGCGCTGTATGCAAGTAATGAACAGAACACAAAAATAACTTTAATTATTCCCAAGCTAGCAGCCCATAATCTGTGAGCAAAACAATGAAACAAATTGCAAAGATGAAGAAGAGAAAAAAGGGTCTGAGAATGACCAAACCATTGTGCACAACATCTGTGAGAGTTATGGTGCGAACATAAATAACGCCCAACCTCAGAACGCGCGTAAGAACACATTTGTTCATCTATGTCTGGCCAGCAGTCAGTTCAAGCCCCCCCCCCCCCCCCCCCCCCCCCCCCCCGAGAACACAACGCGGTTGTAGAATCCTCAAATACATGCGATTATGTGCATTTTGAGACAAAGAATAACGCATACATTAGGACTCACAGAATAAAATACTAATTTGGAGACTGAAAAATGACATTGTGGAAACCACAATATACATCTATTCCAGCATATAATCATGCATCCAAGAAAATACAGAGACAATCCCGAAATAAATAACTAAGAGACAACGCCAGTGTTATACAAAGGGACAGATAAACTACGGAAAAGAGAGAGACTGTGTGTGTGTGAGAGAGAGATATAGAGATAACTGAATAAATATATCACAGAGAGAGATAGATATCAGAGAGATATAGAGACAGTAATAGGCTATGACTGAATAAATAGATACATACTCACACATATATATATAGAGAGAGAGCAAGAGACAAAGAGAAATCCATATGGTCACAGAGAGAGAGAAATATCAGGGAGAGATCCATATGGCCAGAGAGAGATAGAGAAACTATAGAAAGAGAGAGAGAGAAATAGAAAGAGAAAACCATATCAGAGAGACAGAGAAAAGAGGTAAAAAGACTGAGAAATAGAAAGAGAAAACCATACCAAAGAGCGAGAGAAATAGAAAGAGAAAATCACATCAGAGAGAGAGAGAGATAGAAAAGAGGGAAACAGATTGAGAAATAGAAAAAGAAAGAGAAAATCATATCAAAGAGACCGAAGACTGAAAAATAGAAAGAGGAAAGTGCAACACTGAAGCCTGAGAAAATGAAAGAGGAAAGTACATGGAAACTGAAAACTAAGAAAGAGAAAGAAAGACTCATATCCAAGGAAATGAAGAGTCATAAAGAGAAAAGAGAAAATGCACATGAACCAAAACTGATATCCAAGAGACTAAATAACCCAAAGACAATGAAAGAGACAACACCAGTTGATATTCAGTCGGAAGAGTTTAGGTAAGACTTCCAAAATAACTCTCGACGGGAGAATCGAGTCTATTCGAGAAGAATTACAACAATTCTTCAATCCTAACGAAGTAATTCTGGAGGAATCCAATGAACAACAACGACTACTTAGGATCAGCTTGGGAATTTGCAGCACCATACTAGAATTATTACCAACGGCACGCTGTGCGCCTAAGTGCGAAAAGATAATCTATTGTTTGGTATTCCATATCCTGCACAGAGAATAGGACGCCGAGAAAAATATGAGAAGGTCACCCATTGAAAGAAACAGAAAAAATGAGATACACTATGTCACGGGTAATAAAAAATAACTCACATCATTGTCACTAGATAAGTTGTTTCCTTCGCTTTGCCCGGCATCAAACATATTATCAACTGATTCATCCGTGACAAGGTTGGTGCTGCGTGTGCACTGAATAAGCACATTGAGTATGCATTTTAAAAAGGATAAAAACACTAGACTGTTCACTATCTTGCAACTAAATATGACAATTATTTCGATTGCTAGATTCAGAAAACAAAATTTCAAACTAGACCAAGCCACTAAAAAGTAAAGCCAAAAGATCAAACAAAATACAAAATGAAAAATAGGGAATAAACAGATTCGTAGCAGTCCAAAAACAGCCCTAATAGATTTAAAAAACTGAAAACTTCAGTCTCAACCCTATTCCCTGGCCTACTTGTTATTGTAAATTACACACTAGCACAACAAACTCATAGACATGCATATAAAGCTCTGGATGCTACAGTAACCATATGCAGAAACTAAAACACAAACCCTGTGAATATTCAGACCTGTGCTACGGAAAAATGATAAACAAATGACTTTGAAAAAAACACAGATGACTTTGAAAAAATAATACGAATACAGGTATCCATACACTGAAGTGGGAAAGTATTTGCATACATATATTTGTAAAAACTTAATGTTCCACTCGACTACAGAAATCCAACTTCACTAACCTGACTAGATACAAAAAATTAACTGAAATTCAATCTAAAATTCCTACTGAAGAATAAATGAAAACAATGTTTGGTTCAGCCGACAAAACATGAAATAAGCTCAAGTTCTTCTTAACCATTGTTGCCGTTACCAGATTAAGCCTACCTCAGACTTATCTACCTTAAGAAAACATTCGGCACCACAAACAAACCTAATGCTCCGGTGAATAAGAACCATCAGCACGTACCTTAACACCCCCACGAATGGTTTTCCTTTCAGAAAAATTACCCAACATCTGATGAAACAACACCCCACGTAGGAGCATGGCCGGACGCAGCGCCCCTACTACCCGACGCTTGCCCGGGCTTCGATGCCGTCCGCCTCCTGCGCGACAGCCCTTGTTTTTTTTACGGTAGAGCTCTTCTTATTCATTGATAGGGAGAAAGAGTGTTACATTTTACAAAAAACCACAAAGGGTTCAACCTGATGGCGTTTCCATCTGGAGGAATAACATAGATGTATAGCGACAGCCCTTGTAAGCTAGCTAATGACGATAGATCAGGGGCAAGACTGCTCAGCTGTGTTCACAAAAATTAGAAAACTCCGCAGCGAGGTTGGGCATTGAGGCATTGGGCCGTGCCTCATTCTCGCACACGCAGGCGCGCAGCAGGCCAACACTTTTTTTTTGACCCAGTACTACGGCGGGCCAAAAAGGCCAGCCTGAACAACTTTATTAAAACCTGCTTGTTACATTATGCAGATTACAGAGAGAACGGGGGCGTGAGAGAAAGAGAGTTTGGGGGGTGGGAGGTCATCGCTCAAGGCGGCTCAAAGTTTACAGGCCAAGAAGCAAGGCGGGCAGCAGCCGCTGCCGAATTACACCGATTGGACCAAAGTCTAATGTCATCGAGACATCGTTGGATGGCGAGGGAAGGCGGCTCGTCGATGTTGTTGAAGATGATGGAGTTTCTTCACTTCCAGATGCTCCAGGATATGGCCGTACAGATTGTACCCCCTTCAAAGCTCCGGCAGTGAGCATCCCAAAGCGCCGGGACATCATTGATGGCAGGTTGCGCGTCATTTCGGAAGAAGAAATTCCACAGTTGACGCGCCCGGTGGCACCCAACAAGAAGGTGATCGACATCTTCATCTTGATCATAGGAGGGGCAGCTTGGCGACCCTCCGAGCTGGTGCCGGAAGCGGCGTGCGTTAGTAGGCAGCCGCCGGCGTCGCACCAGCTAGTTGAAGATTTTGCACTTGAGGGGGGCAGCGTTGGTCCAGACCATTGCGGCTTGATCATCAGTCGGTAGTTGTCTGAAAAAATTAGCATAGAAACTTCTAGTTGAAAGGCATTTGTGCGAGGACCGGCAGAGTCTAGTATCGTGCTTGTCAGGGTCAAGGTCCGTGTTGCCAAGGACAGAGAGCAGTATGGCTAGCTCATTGGTGGCAGCGTGAGAAAGCCAGGGAGTAAGAGAGTCAGCGAGGGAGGAAGTGAGCACTTTGGAGACACTAATGTTTTGTCGAGTAGAGTGTGAAAAAAGAGCAGGGAAGCGGCAAGCAAGAGTGGCGGTTCCATGCCATTGGTCAAGCCAGAAAGAGGCGTTTTCCCCATTGCCGATGGTGACCACAGACAAGCTTCGAAATGCAGGAAGGCAGGATGCGATGTTTTTCCAAATGGGAGTGTCCAGGTGGTGGGCGTCACCTAGATCCCTCCGGTTTGACCAACCATAGAAACGCCGAAACCAGCAGACCCAGGAGGCGTTTTCATGCATTTTGGTGAGGAACTTAGAGAGGAGGGCAGAATTCTGCTTGGCAATGGAGAGGACGCCTAGGCCACCAAGGACTTTCGGCTTGCAGACCTCCTCCCAAGCGACCTTACAGTGTCCCCGGAGCAAGTCTCTTCTCCAATCCAAAGGAAGGCGCGACACCTTTATCCATGGCTTCAATCACCCCAGGAGGGAGTAGGCCAGCGCACATGGCATGGGCCAGCTTGGCCGTGATGACCGAGTTGACAATGAGGAGGCGGCCGCCAATAGGAAGGGAGCGGCCTCGCCAACCCGAGAGCTGAAGGTCACACTTGGCAATGACCGGACCAAAGTCGGAGAGTTTGAATTTGTATGTGGAAAGGGGCAGGCCAAGGTAAGTTTGCGGAAAGGAAGAGACTGCACACCCAAAAGCAGCAGCCATATCTTGGGCGAGGGAGTCGTCAGTTTTGATAGGAACGAAGGTGCTCTTGTGGAAGTTGATGTCCAGTCCAGTGGCCTCAGAAAAGGAGTCAAGGAGCATTTTTAGGTTAGCAACATGCTGGACGTCGGCTCGGATGATTATGAGAGTGTCGTCTGCGTATTGCAGAATAGGACAAGGGAGGTCGTCTACAAGCGGGTGGAGAAGAAGGCCGTCCCGGGAGGCCTGGAGAAGTTGCTGTTGTAGAACATCAGCAACAATGTCGAAAAGGAAGGGTGAAAGCGGGTCCCCCTGCCGAAGTCCCTTGCGGCATTGTATCCAGGCTCCCGGAATGTTATTAAGAAGAACAGCCGTTTGACTAGACGTGTTCAGAATGCGAATCCAGGATCTCCAAAGCTCAGGAATACCTTTTGCTTGGAGAATTCTGTCGAGGGCCTCCCAACTTATAGAATCAAAGGCTTTCCGGAAATCCAGTTTGAACACCGCCGCAGGAGCAGAGCGTTTGTGACAGGCTTGGACGATATCCGAAGCATAGACAAAGTTTTCCGCAATCGATCGACCGGAGATGAACCCTGTTTGATCCGGGTGGACCAAGTAAGGGAGAAGTGGCCGAAGGCGGACAGTAAGACATTTAGAGATAATTTTAAGGCTAAAGTTCTGAAGCGAGATGGGCCGAAAAATATCTGGCCGGTTGGCGCCGGTTTTCTTTGGCAAAAGGATGATGTAAGATTTGTTGATTGGCCTGAGATCACACTGAAGGGAGTGGAATTCGTTAAGAGAGTCCAGGAGCGAATGTTTGACAAGGTCCCAATGCTTCTTGTAGAAGGCAGGACCAAAGCCGTCCGGCCCCGGGCTGGAGTTGTCTTTGAGAGCAAGAACAACATTCTTGATTTCCTCTAAAGAGAAAGGCTGAATGAGCGGGACAGCTTGGGATGGGTTAAGAGACGTAGACGCTACAAGGGTGGGCAGGTGCAGGACGTCCGAGACCTGTCGCGAAACACCCAGAAGCTGCTTGAAGAAGTGGTGGAGAAGTTGTGCCTTTGCCGAGTGGGAGAAGACAGCGTCACCGTCATCATTTTCCAGGACTTTGATCTGGTTTTTTCTGAGGCGGCCAGAGGCACAAAGATGAAAGTATTTAGTGTTTTCGTCTCCCAGGACACAGTGCTTAATCTTTGCCCTTTGGCGCCAATAGGCAGCCTTGGCAGAGTTCAAAGAGCTGAGGTGCGTTCTAGCAAGGTGCCGAAGGCAGCGCTCCATGGTTGAAAGCAGGCGAGTTTCCTCCAAGCGGTCAAACACAGAGATGACCGTTCTGCAGTTTGAAAGGTAAGTGGAGGGGAGCCGGCGTTCCCGGGACCAGGCCTGGGCGGCCGAGCGGATGCGCTTAAGGCGGAGGTTGAGAGAGGCAATAGGTTTGGCCACCATCCTGGAGGAGTCGACACTGTTCCAATTAGCAGAAACAATATCGGTGAAGGAGGTGTTGGAGAGCCACGAATTTTCAATCTAAAGAGATTGCTACGTGGAGCTTTGGAAGAGGCCTCAAGGTGGATGGGAACATGATCCGACGTAGGCCGCACAGAAGAGGTGAGGGTCGAGTCTGGAAGGGCAGAGCTCCAGTCGGAGTTGACAAACAATCGGTCAAGCCTGGCTAAGATGGGCGGATTTTGATTGTTGGTCCAAGTGAATTGCCTGTCCAGGAGGGGAACCTCAATCAAACTAGAGCCATTTATGAAATCATTGAACAAGGTGGCTCAGCAAGGTTGAAGTTATTGTTGGATTTGTCCTTAGGAGCGCGAATAAGGTTGAAATCTCCGATAACGGCCACCGGTCCATGAGTGGCGGCAATAGTAGAGGTCAGGGAAGTGAGGAATTCCACCTTGAGTTCATGAACGCAGGGTCCATAAATGTTGATAATGGAAAAGGAGAGGTTATCGGATCGAAGGGCGAAAGTTGTGGTGACAGAGAATTCATCAATAACATGATTGGTCATCTGGAGCAAGCGATCATCCCATGCCGTGATGATCCCCCCAGACGCGCCAACAGACGGTTTGAAAACAAAAGATCGAAGAGAGGGCGGAAGGAAAGAGGGAGCGAGATAAGATGGTATATCCGTGAGCTTTGATTCTTGTAGACAGAGAATAGATGGGAGACGGGTGGTAATTGCAGCTTTGACGTCATCTCGTTTAACTCGTCTACCGAGCCCACGGACGTTCCAGGAATCTAACAGGATTTTGATGAACATAAGAAAAGTTGGACAACGAGATGAGAAAGCAAAGACAAGGCAATCAACGGGAATAAAAGGTTCAGGATTAAATCCGTTACAGAGGTGGCTTCGCAGGCCCAAATTAAATGTTCAGTACAGAAAAGAAAGAAAAGGCCAGAAGGCCACTGCAGGGCCGCACTGTTCCAGTAGCACAGCCCGACAGAGGAGGCGCACATGGAAGCCCCGAATAGGTAGCGCAGCATAGTTCGGCGAGACATAGATAGCGATAGATAGCGAAGCCGGCCCAGTTGGCCTAGAAAAAGGAAGCGGGCCGTATCATGGAGAACCAGAGGACTCCCTAGCAGATTCAGAGCATGCCGCATCCACCTGAGCAGCGGCAATGTCGCAGGCAGAGGCCAGAACGTAGATGTCCGGCGCCGGAGAGGGGCGGCGTCCTCCATGGCCACCGCAAGGAGGTTCTCCTCGTCCAGCTCGCCACGGAGGGAAAGGCGAGAGGGAGAGTATCCCTCCATCTTCCCCTTCTTCCTCAGGGCCGCACGATCCACAATGGACAGGTAGTTCGCCGGCGCAGAAGAGGCGAACCTGGGGCTGCGCCGTGGCCCAGCCAGCAGCCCCGACGTCGCACTTAGGCCAGGAGCAGCACCAATAGCGCCCTCAAGAGGGGCAGCAGGAAGCAGATCAGCAGTGCCAGCCATGGAGCCAGCGGCGACAGGGACGGCGTCAAGGGCGGGAGCAGGGAGGAGGAGCTCAGGCTGAATCGCACCCTCCTGAAACTCAGAGTTCTGCCCCTCCGCCTCTGCATCCTGCAGAAGAGCAGGCGCGCCTTCAGCGGCAGGATCCGCCAAGACGAGCTGCATGGCAAAGTCGACAGGGACGCCGAGCTCTTGAAGAGGTGGCTTGCCGCGGACAAGGATGTCAGCAGTGACGGTGGGGCGACGCAGGGGGCCGACCGTGGCAATGGAGTCTATGATACCCACAGTTGCAGAGGAGAAGTTGACGACCAGCATGCCCTCACTTCCCTTACCCGGCGCGGCACGGCGCATGGGCAGGCGGTAGAACGCGCGCTCACCCTTGGAACCAAGGACGAAGATGTCGTAGAAGCCAAGGTGAAGCTTGAAGACGACGCGTTTGGGCTTGGAGTGCAGAGGAGAGCCCAAGACCACCGGCATGGGAGGAGCATTGCCAATGGCCCTCTCCACAATGGGCGCAGCCGGCGCAGTATTGGAGGCGACCCCGCAGGCCACCACAGGGGGTGGAATGCCCAGGGCATGAAAGACACCCCAAAACCCGCACCTCCTTCCAAATCAACTGCCTCCCAGTCGCCATCGCCGGAGTCAGCATCAGGGATGGGCGAGAAACCCGGGTCGGAAGGCGGGTCCGAGCCAGCGCTGCTAGCAAGGTTGTCATAGCCAATGATTGAAACACGTCCCACCGTGCCGGTGCTGCAGTAGTTCTTGACATTGAGGAAAGTGGGTATGTCAGCGATGGACTCCGCCTTAACCATGACCAAGACCGCAGAGTAGTCGAGGCCCATGAGGCAAATAGGATCAATGTCATGGGGGTTGGCGTAGGGGCCAGTGGAGTGGATGATGTGAGCGCGGTGCCAATGCTCAAGCGGATAGTCTTCGACGGCGAGAGCGGCAAGAACCTCATGCTCAAAGAGGAAACGGTTATGACAACACTCGATTTCCTCTGCCACTAGATCTAATCGACAAACTAGGATGCTTTTGTTTACTGCATGCATCTCAGCCCAATATCGTGAGAGCGGAAAGCCTACTCACCTTTCTTAAAATTACTCCACCACTTTCTAATCTACGGCGTAGACCAGAAGGCCGTCGGTGTAGACCAGAAGGCCGTCGGCGTATCCATACGCCGACGACCATACGCCGACGGCCACCGTCAACGTATCGCCGTCGGAGTTTGGCCTCGTCGGCGTATGCGTACCCTGTCGGCGTACGTGGTGGTGGGACCCACAAGACGACATCCCGCCGTTTCCGTCAACTCCTCATATTTGCCGTCGGCCTTTGCATCCCGCCGTTCCGTCGGCTCTTTTTTCAATTTTTTAAACTTTTTTTATTTGAAATTTCTAACTCATCCACATACTAAATCTCTAAATACACACTTAATCATATGTGAAAGTACTTACGCTGGTCAAAGTTTCCATTCGGTCACCCATACTCAAATTGCTCCAGCCCAAGGACGCTTAACTTTTGAGTTCTTTCAAGATTAACTTCCAAATGAGAAATGAGAACTTACTGATATTTCTATCATATCAATCATATTAACCCCTGAATTATGATGTTACACTTTTTCATTGTTTAAATTTAAAAAAATTATTTGAATAAGAAACAGTGATTATGTAATAGTATATTTTGAATAAATGACAATAAAATTAATTTTACTTTTTCCTTTTTACATTTAATATGGAACTAGCAGGGTGGCCCTCGCAAATGCGAGGGCATCATCTGAGTAGTTTGAAAGTGCTTAAGAAAAAATGGTTTCATTGATATCACATTATTTCTAAATATGTATTAACAAACAAAATTATTCAACATTTATCTCAAATGTTGGGTAAGCAAATTATCACTTATGCGAGTAACATCTTTGGCAATCTGAAATTTGTGGTGAAATGAATATGATGCCATGTGATAAAACACCTATGCAAATGATATTGGATCTGTAAATTGAACTATGGTTGTTATATGATGTTAGATCAGTACTCTATGTTAGTTAACTTTGATTAAAAATTGCTGAATTAAGATAAAATGATGTACGCCCTTAGTAGGTTGGTCACTAAATAATGAGAATTATCATGTTCTGAGTTTTTTCAATCTCATTTACTGTCACGGTATGCAACACTTCACAGACATGAACATGGTGAAACGTTGGCTATTATTCTTATTTGAATATGCTTTTAAGGATAAATTATTTTGGTCTAGGTATATTTGGCAACATGTTTATGCATCGGTAGTCAAAATTCGAGAAGTCTGACTCTGAATTTTCAGACTCATAACTTATTTTATCTTTATTCAGTGGTTTTACACACCCGGACACGTGTAATTTATGTGTTATGCAAAATAACGTTGTTGGTTAGATATCATATTTCAACAGTATTCATGAGTCGTCCAATTGCTTGTGCAGTTGAAATGACATGTGCTCTTATATTGATTTTGTTACCTGAGATAGTCCAAATAGGTCTACCATACAAACTAAGCAATATCGTCAAAACAATTCATAATAATTAATTAAATGCTTTGCAGGTCCTCTAATTAAAAGTAGTATTAGCACCGTGCTCGGATACTAAATATGAAATGTATTAAGCGGGGATCTATGGTGGGTAAAACCCGTGTGAATCATTAAGTCAAAATATTTATAGTGTGAGAGATATTTCCGTTGATAGTGTGTCGTTGTATCTTGATCAGTTTTAAATGGTTGACGCCTAGTGTCCCATTAAGTCAGAATATTGAGTGGAAGGACATTGTCATCATCGTGCGAGTATGTGTTGCCTGAGCACGGTGTATCATTAAGTCCGTAATATTATTAGTGTGAGGGATGCTCATGTCGGTAGCGTGACTATTGTCGTTGACTTCCCTAATATTTAAATTCTATGACTCCGAGTTCCGAACTTCTGCAGGTGTTTTTGAGAGTGTTTGTCTGATGGCGATCGAATAAAGTTGTCAGTTATGTGTACCCAATAACTGAGAGACTGTACGGTCGTGCGACTAATGTCGTGACTTGACTAATTTTTAGATTCCATGACTGCATCGTTCTGCTGATGATTCGCGAGTACTTTTGTATGATGCTAGTCGAATAGATTTGTCATTTATGTGTACTCAATCATGAAAATAACGGGTTCACTCCATTCACAATTACTCCGTGTTCTGAATTTAGTCAAAATTAAAATTTGTAAATTTGGACTAAATATATAGGAAAAATATGTAAACATCCAATATTCACAATCCTTATTATTAGTATCACCATAAAATGTATTTTCATATTATACGAATTTGGTTATTAATATTGATATATATTGGTACATCTTAGGTCAAATTGTACAAAAAATTGAGTTTGGGTAACGTAGAATCCGGGTAAATAAAACATAAGAAGTACTTAATGAAACATTTAAATTTTTTCTATACTGTAGTACGTATCCTAGCAGCCCCAAATTTTGACCACGTTTAATCTAGATTTTTGTGCAATCACGACTTAGGAAGGTAGGTAGTCTCGTACACTGTTTTTTAAATGTATGCACTCATTTGCACTCTTGGAGAAGTACGTTTTCTCCAGCAGCTCCAACCTTTGCCACACCATTTAAGAAAAAAACTTTGCAACCACGTCCAAGTAATTCTTTTTTATGGTTCTAGCCATCACGTTCCAGTAAGTTATCTAGTCTCGTATACTGGGTTTTCAAACGGGCGTAGTCTTGCGGAGGTATGTGTTTTTGTTTTTTGTTTTTTTGCATCTATCACATTCCAGCAGAGATATGTAGTCCGGCTGGCCTTTTAAACAGGTTACGTGCACGTCCACCACATATATCGTGTATGTTACGTGACTACTAATATTTATTAAATCCTAACCACACATTTTAGATCTAACTACTAAAATTAATTTAGATGATGTGGCTTAACGTGGTGTCTCGAAAAACTAACTCATTTTGTTTTTAGTATATAATAGATAGATAGATAATTCATATCTTTAATTCTGTTAATCAAAATTTGAATAATAAAATGTCTAAGTCAATTAGAAAAATGATAGAAATTCAAATATGACATCTATATTATCCTTTGCATTGCATAAATATGGATGGTTTTTAGAAAATTGACCTCTTTCAATGAATAGTCATGTTGGCCATTTTAACTTTTTTTAAAATCAAATAAAGTGAAAAAACCTCAAAAAAGGTATCCTATGGCATTGAGTTATTGTATGTGTACTAGTTGCTATTAAAAATTATAAACTTGATTTTTTACAAATTGTTAAAAAAAAACTCTTCACAAAAAGTCTATCATCTATAGACATGTATAGATTTCGCGTCAAATGACCAAGTTATGGCCATCCCCGTGACATAGTTTGTGATAATGTGTCCATACTTGACACATAGGACACATAGGGGTAAACATTGTTTCCAAAACCCACGAGCGAGTAGGGTAGTGGCACTGCGCCGGTCTACGCGGAGACTCCCCGCACGTGTCGTGTTAACCCCAAAAGGCTTTATCGCGTTGCAGTCAACCAAGCAAAACTGCATGCCGTCTCGATCTCCTGTTGAACTTCTCCCAACTCCTCCTCCGTGCAGAGCTCATCTCTCCTGTTGAACAGTTTTATCACCTCTTTTCTTCAGAGACTCAGAGTCAAAATGTGCTATCGATAATCGATGCGTCCGTACGTCGCAATCTCGATGGGCGATGGACCAGGCAGGCAGGCCTGATCTTCTGATACGCGTCCCAGCTCAATTAACTATACTACTTAGTCTACTTAATGGGGTTCTAGTCTAGTGTTAAAGCTGCAGTGTGTGCCGGAATTAATAGGGTTGGCTCGATCTCTTCGACTTGATCGATCCTCTATCTGCATATTGCTCGGTTATTATAGTACGTCCGAGCTTGCTAATGACAAGAACACGGATTCAGTGTCATGATGCTTTTTTTTGATTCAAAATAATAATGCCTTTCTATCCGCCACTGTGGATTGACTTTTCACCGTTGACACTGGATGAAATCTACATAAGTACTATACTTTTTTTTTTTAGAAATGGGGAGAAGCCCCAGCCTCTGCACACGAGGATGCATACAGCTGTTTTATTACATTTTGGAGGTCTCAGGTTCAAAAGATTACAACTCAAGCATCAGAGAGAGTGGCGATAAACACTAGCCAGCGAAAAACAACATGAATGAAACACTTATGCATCACTTAATCTATTGAAAATCTGCCAGCCAGCGAAGTTGTAGAAGGCACGGGCGACCCCCTCAAGCCGGCCACACCCAGAAACCACTTCCTCCCGTTGCTCCAAGGGGAGGAGGAGCGACCACGCACCAAGCAGGGACGTAGCCTTGTAGATAACCTGCAAATAGTTCATGCGTTTGGATTTGTTAAAAA
Source organism: Poa pratensis (assembly GCA_947311845.1). NCBI lineage: Eukaryota > Viridiplantae > Streptophyta > Magnoliopsida > Poales > Poaceae > Poa > Poa pratensis. Next base: position 61,395,498 of record CAMZMU010000042.1, read on the forward strand.
CTAAATCATTTCTACACGTCCACAGGGACCAAAGTATAGCACATACGCCTACTCGTACACGTGCTTTATCTAATTTTGGCATCCCTCTCAACCAATTCCCAAACATATTCGTGATATTGGTTGGTGGTGGTAAATCAAATGTGAATTCGACAATTCTCCATATGAAACGTGCTAAGGGGCAGGTTAAAAATAAATGCTGAATAGATTCCGTTGAATCACAAAATTCACACTTTGTACACCCTTTCCAGTTTCGTTTAACCAAGTTATCTTTGGTAAGAATTACCTGTTTATACAAGAACCACATAAAGATCTTAATCTTTAAAGGAACTTTAAGTTTCCAAATATATTTTCTCAAAAAGACCGTGTGATCATTCAACAAATCATGATACATCGATTTAACTGAGAAAAGTCCAGTAGGGGTTAGATTCCAAACAAAAACATCATCGACATCTACCAAATTGACCTGCATAAGGCGTTGCACCAAGTGCCTCCATCGTTCCCAATTATTTCCAACCAGATTACGCCTAAACTCAATATTCAAAGGCTGTGTTGCAAACACATTTGCAATCAAAACATTTTTTCGACGCACTAGGTTATAAAGAGAAGGGTACTGAACAGCTAGAGACGTGTTCCCTAACCAAACATCCTCCCAAAAACGTGTGATCATGCCGTTGCCCACAACAAAATGACCACGAGAAAAAAAATCATCTTTGACAGCCATAAGACCTTTCCAAAAAGGCGAATCGGTCGGATTACTTGTCACTTGTGACAAAGATTTATTTCTAAGGTACTTATTATGTAACAACTCCTGCCAGATGCCCTCCTCGTTAAGAAGCTTAAACAGCCACTTGCTTAACAGACAATTATTCTTAACATCGAAAACTTCTATTCCTAGTCCACCCTGATCCTTGGGTCGGCATATAATATTCCACTTTGTCAAGCGATACTTCTTCTTGGCGTGATCACTATCCCAGAAAAAACGTGATCTGTAAAAGTCCAATCGTTTCAGCACCCCTTTTGGTACTTGAAAGAAAGAGAGCATGAACATTGGTAAGCTAGTGAGTACTGAATTAATGAGGATAAGTCTATCTCCGTATGAGAGTAACTTTCCTTGCCAGCACCCAAACTTTCGTTCAAAACGGTCTTCAATCGGTCTCCACTCACTATTGAGCAGCCGCCTATAGTGTATGGGAATGCCAAGGTATTTAAAAGGTAGTGACCCGCATTCACACCCAAAAATATCCTTGTAGGCGTTTACCTCGTCCTGCGCCTTACCAAAGCAAAAGATTTCACTCTTATGAAAATTAATTTTCAACCCAGACAATTGTTCGAAGATGCATAGGATAAGCTTCATGTTAACCGCTTTTTGTAAGTCATGTTCCATAAAAAGGATCGTATCATCAGCGTATTGCAAAATTGACACCCCTCCCTCCACCAGATGGGCACTAGTCCACCGACCTGACCCTCATCTTTGGCTCTATTTATTAAAATAGCAAGCATGTCAGCTACAACATTGAAAAGAATAGGAGATAAAGGATCCCCTTGCCGCAGTCCTTTTTTTGTTTGAAAATAGTGGCCTATATCGTCATTGACCCTTATTCCCACACTTCCCATCTGAACAAAATTTTCAATCATCTTACACCAAAGTTGATCAAAACCCTTCATTCGTAAAGCTTGTTGTAAAAACGACCACTTAACCTTATCGTATGCCTTTTCAAAGTCTATTTTGAACAAAACCCATCCATTTTCTTCCTGTGAAGTTCATGGATGGTTTCATGTAACACTACCACCCCCTCAAGGATATGTCTTCCTGGCATAAAAGCTGTTTGGGTCGGCTTTATAACTTTGTCCGCAACAGCAGAAATCCTATTTGTTCCAACCTTCGTGAAGATTTTGAAGCTCACGTTGAGCAAACAAATAGGTCTATATTGCTGTATCTGAACCGCATTTTCCTTTTTAGGTAGCAAAGTTATAATTCCAAAATTTAATTTATACAGATCAAGCTCTCCTGCCTTCAACTGTACAAACATAGACATTAGATCATCCTTGATGACTGTCCAGAACATTTGATAAAACTCAGCAGGGAACCCGTCTGGTCCTGGAGCCTTATTATGTTCCATTTGCATAATGGCATCATAAACCTCCTTAGAAGTAAAATCTGCCACCAAGATGCTATTTTCCTCATCAGTTAATTTCGGAATATCCTCATTTAAGGATTCATCTAAAGAGAAGTTACTTGGTGCCGGTGCTCCAAATAATTTTTTATAGTAATCTGAGATGAAAAGCTTTAAGTTCTCTTGCCCCACAATGGTCCCCTCATCTTGTTCTAATTGAAAGATCTTTTTCTTACGATGTCTACCATTAGCAATTAGGTGGAAGTATTTCGTATTGCTTCCCCCTTCTTGAATGAATTTCACTTTAGCCCGCTGTGCCCACTTAATCTCCTCATCTCTCCGTAGTTTCTCCAAACTAAGAGACGCTTCCCTTAAGGCTTCCCTTTCCACATTATTTAGAGGAAGTGATTCGGCCTTAATATCAAGTTGGTCAATAATCCTGCACAATCTATCCCTCTCCTGCCTATACACCCCACTTTTGTTCTTGGCCCATCCACGTAGGAAACGCCTGAGATGCCGAATTTTGTTTTGCCAAATCTGAATTGGAGAAAGTCCCGTATGGACTGACTCCCATTCCCTCTTAATCATGTCAAAGAAACCCTCTTGTCCCAACCAAGATAGTTCAAACGAGAATTTACTAGAGTTCCCTAAGTAAGATTGATCACCTGAATCAATTAACAAAGGTGTGTGATCAGACCCAGATCGAGTTAGGGCCTGAACCGAGACCAGAGGATATTTTTGCTCCCAATCCACCGTAGCTAGAACTCTGTCCAACTTTTCGTAAGTTGGAGTGTCAAGCCGATTAGCCCAAGTGTATTGTCTTCCTGAGAGATCAATTTCTCTAAGGCTTAGGCACTCGATGATAGCATTAAACATAAAAGGCCATCGGCTAGAAAATCTATCATTATTCTTATCCGCCGGTCGACGCAGGATATTAAAATCTCCCCCAACCAACATAGGTAAGGGTTGATCCTCACACATGCGTACCATCTCTGCCAAGAAATCTGGTTTTCGCGAATCTTGGGCTGCACCGTATACAGCCACAAAAATCCACTCAAACCCATCAACTTTAGACCTCAAATGCAGTTTAACCATATAATCTCCCGTGTCAACTTTTTTGACCGCCAGAGAAGTACAGTTAATACCAATAAGAATTCCACCAGAACGCCCGTGTGGAGGTAAACAAAACCACGTATAGTCTCGTCCCCCAGAAAGGTGGTTCAAAAAATGCAACGTAAAATTAGATTTGCCAGTTTCCAAGATAGCCACCACATCTAAATTACGCTCTCTAATCGATTCCTGGATAAACCAAATCTTACCAGGATCTCTAAGACCCTCACTGTTCCAAATGAAAGCACGCATTTCAAGATGATTTTTTAACTTTAAATCTAGAACTACGTCGAACGTTAGAAAAATCAATTTTCTTCTTCACCCTAGTACTCTTAGCTCTCGGTTGATGGGCTGATAGATCCGTATGATCATCCAACCCCACCGCCTCCTCATCCGCCAAATCCTCACATAAAGCCGACACTTTTGAAACAAACAGATTCTTAGGTGGCTCTTCCTCGGAACCAACAGTTTTGTGGAGAATAGTTAAAGACCTTTCTTTTTCTAGACTCCTCACGTTATGGATAGAACACGAGACTTGTGAAGGTGATTTACCTAGAGAAACCCCTAGCGTACTAGCATTGCTAACTAAATCAGCATCCGAAAAATTTAAAATGGAAAATTTGGATTTTTGCTTAGTACCTGAGGTAATAGGAGAGTCCCGCTGCTCAGCAATCTTCATTGCCCTCTCCAGCATGGGAACATCGGCATTCGGTTGTGCCCGTATACGATTACTCGAGCGCAACCCCGCCGAAGAAGGCTCCGGAATACCTCCAAAAGCGACAATATCCGCAGTCGACACCTTAGCAGGAGAGAACGGGCTCCCACCCACCCCAACGGATTGGGATGGCATGGAAGATTCAGGACAGTAGATCAAGTTCCCTTTAGGAGTTTTCTTAAAACACGAGGAGGGAGATAAAGCAGCATCACCCAAAGCAGCCGGAGGTGAAGAACGAGCGGCTGGCTGTCCATCTAGATGTATTTCTGCCATAGACAGACCAGGTGAAGAGAGGACGGAAGTCGGAGATGAAGGTGTCGTCTGCACCTCCAGAATATTTGACATCGGTCTCTCCTCGACGATTTCCTTATCAAGAAGAACATCTCGCAGCCCATTGGAAACTATGGAACACGGAGCCTGCATAAACCCCTCACTGAAACGCTTCGCATCATCAACCCTTCCAGCAGCACGCGCACAGCTCTCAGCAACATCCTGAGCCTTGGTAGAACCCGGAACGCAGTTTCCAACAGTCCACCTTGTCTCTGGAGGAGAGGCTGTTGCAACTTCAGAGACCGCTGAGACAGTCAGAACAGCAGCTTCCTGCGCAGCTAGGTCTAGGTCACACCCATCAGCTTTAGTGACATCCACAATCGGTGAGTCAAACAGAATACGTGCCTCAACTTCTTGGTCTAATTTCCCAACACGAGCATCTTCTTCCTCAACCATATCGGCCCAGCGATCCGAGAAGGAACCAAACTTTATGCTCGGCGAGAGGGCAGCAGTACGAGTATGAGAAGTAGGTAGAATCACTCCAACTTGAGGAGTTTTCGCAGAATTATTAGCTGTAGAATCACCATCTTTCTTGCCATCTTTATCAGATTCTTTTGATTCTGATTCTTTGCTACCCTTCCCATCATCACGGGACTCATTTGGAGGGTGTGGCACAGCCGGGTCATCATCCAGCAGTTCATCTTCTCCTTCAAGTCTAAAGGACAAACGGTATCCCTCTCCCTTGAATAAAATATCCTTATGAAAAGGAATAGCTGAAATATCTCTCACCTTATACAGCCCTCGCACCACATCAAATTGCCGAGTATAAGCCATGTCAATTTTCTTGGTCTCACCAAGCATATCACCTAAAGCCCACACAGCCAAAAAATCATTCCTCAAATCATCAGGAACCCCATCAATCAACACCCACACCTCCTCCATCTGAAAGGAAGGTTTAATATCAGTTTTCCATTCTTCAAATTGGACAAAACAACCTGAATTCTTCACCTCAAACTTTCCAATGCGAGAGGCTCGTATCAACTCCAACTTGCTAGGAAACTGAGTTTTAAAAATATTATCCCGTGTTGGCATAACATCCCACGGGAAGTCATCATCAAGTACAATCCACCTCAACACTTCTACTATCTGTTTAACAGACAAGGAACCACCAGTTACCGAAATTCGACCCATCCGACCACTTTCAGACTTAGGCCGGGCAGAGGAAGTAGACTGTGCCTCTAAAACCATAAGATCCTCATGAGCATAACCCAAGAGCTTCAGGGAGGGTTTTGGAGCCGCATGAAGAGGACAGTCATCAGTAATATGTTCTGCAACCTGACAGATATCACAAAGTACGGTGGTACAATCAACAGAGAAATGCCCCTTGAGATTGCATCTGAAACATTTAACTTTTTCAGCACTCTTATCTTTCTTTTCCACCACCTTATACACAGCAACAGGATCAGCTTTATTGGCACCACCAGCAGCCACCGAGGTCGCAGCAGCTTCAGTTCTCCCAACCTGTGGCTCTACTACCTCCATCGGTTGAGCTCCATCAGAAGAAGGGTTCTGAACCCGAGCAAAGACTTATCTTTTTTAGCATCAGCGGCCGCTACCGGCGTTGGACGCCGAGGGGGAGGACGACGAAAGTCCCTTAGATTGTTGTTGCGGTAGCGCCTATCGAAATTGCCCTCTTGATTCCCTCGAAAATCCCTTCTCTGGTTGCGAAAACCAAGGTTCTGATTGTCCTGGTACTGACCATAACCTCTTGAGCCTGGATGGAACCCTCCCTGGCCTCCACCTTGAAAATTGCTATCATACCCATCATTGCCTTGGAAATTGCCGGTGCGAGAGTTGCCGAGAAACTCACCACGATCATTAGAACCACCAGCACGGTCGTAGTCAAAGCCCACAGCACGGTAACCCCCGCCGCCGCCGGAGTTCCCATGCTGGTTGAAGTTGCCACCACGGGCATTGCTTGAACCCGCACCAGGATCACCACCCTGGAAGCGAAAATTCTGCTGGTCCATATTGTTCCCAAAGTTCCTACCACCGCCGCCGCCGCCATCACGGTTCGCCATCGAGATCTGACCACGAAGCACACGCGGCGCCGGCCCCGAATCACGCGACCAATATGACCCTAGGATTCTTCGAAAAGAATTTCCAGCTTTTGATTGGATCGTGACGAGCAGGCCCGTATGGCCAGGACGCAAAGTTTCCTTGCATGCCGATCGGCCCGTATGGCCCATGCAGAAATTGCGGGAATTCAAAAAAGACCTCCTCTTGGATCTGCTGACGCCACCGATCTTCTCCGGCGATCCGCCAGCTCTGCAGGCACCATGGCGAATGGACGATCGCCTATCTCGCCTTACAACCGTGATCCATTCTTTCGGATCGAAATCCTCTAGAACAAAAGTTGACGGTGACAGAACCGCAGAATACCGCACTGACGCCGGCGAACTGACCAACTCCGGTGAAGATGGCCTGACCGTCGTCGGCGAGGAGAACGAGCTTGAAATCATACCTTGTTGAAGATCTTCGACGAGGGCCATGGCCGCTTTGGACTGACGATGTTTGAGCATTCTCTTCTCTTGCCGCCTAGACACCACCTTGAGATCGCGGCCTGCATCCTCCTGCGGAGTAGCACAAAGATAGGACAGACTAGTTCCAGGACTCACCTCCCTACCTTCGTCCTCGGAGATCACCGAGGTCTCGCCGTCAGATTCCGGCGAGAAGCACCAGAATCGCCCTAACGGCTCTTTTCCGGCTTCTCCGCTCATCTCGCCCTCGTTTTAACTCGCAATATTTCCATAAGTACTATACTAAACACGTCTAGATATGTGCAGTGTAAAAAAAGTTAAACCATATTATATCTTCACTAGCAAAATGCCCGTGCGTTGCTACGGGTATAGCAAATGTTTAGTCCATATATTTAGAAAAACGGTTAGAGTTCATGTTTACTAAATGCAAATAATCATGTTCACATTTAATTTTATTTGTATACTCTAAAATATTTTGTAATTGATTGTCTTTACTCAGCCATCACTGCATCTAAAGTTGATACTGTCAAAACCATGCGTGATGATTTACTTCGTTCGTTGCAAGGAGAAGTTGATGCGTTTGAGAAGATGCACCACCTGATTTGATAGATCGCGAGGTGTTCTAGTGTCAGCTTTCAGTTTCACTTAGAAATTGATTTTTTTTATTGGGAAGCCATGCATCGGTCTTAACTAATTGATGAAGAATATTATGACAAGCCCCTTTAATAAACGAAATACGAGTAGTAGATTTTTGTTGGAAAATAAATGTATGAATTGAATTTATCTTACCTTTTGGTCTTTTGTAACTTTTTTTGACCTTTGTTCTGTATCATTAACCTACTGGCCCCTTTTGGTCTTTTGTAACTTTTTTTGACCTTTGTTCTGTATCATTAACCTACTGGCCAGTGGTCATTTTTGTTAACAACTAAAAGGAGAAATATATCAGTATATCACTATCTCACATGTGATAGGATAATGTATGACACGTTAGCATCTCACGTTACACATTCTCACTTGGTTCTTCTCATATCAATCCAATCCACGTTCTGCTGGGAAGCTCATGCTGGGCCGTCTGCTCAGTACAGCTTGCTTGGGCCATCACCAGTGTGAGCTATGCCTAGCCCATCAGCCGTCCTAGATATTGTCAAAGCATCTGAACGATCGAGAAAAAACAAGCGTGTTGAACATGTACTAGTTAAATTTGGTGCGGCGCACCGCCGCACCCGTGGTGAAAAATTTAAGCTGGAAAATGTCGGCATTTTTTTTTTCTCGTAAATTTGAGTTTTGATGGAATGCAAAGAGATGTTGTGTTTGGAAATTTTTTAGGCATTGGAAATTAGTAAAATTGGAAAGTTTTTTTTTGGATCTGCAATATTTTGATGTCAATGGAACTGTTAGATTTCAAACGCAGCTGGAATTTTTGAAATGTTCAAGTTTGTTTGCACTGTTGTGGCGTTAGAGTCGAATTTTTTGAATATTGATTAGATTTCGAAATGGAGTCAATTTCCCGTGTGGCAAAATTCATATTGGAAATCAGCGATGTTTTAAAATTATGTATATTTGATGTAAAGAGAGTTTGTTTTTGGAAATCGTATGGATTGCGGAAATTTATTGAGTTGGAATATTTTTTGATTTTAATTACTTTCATGTTAGTAAAATGGCTAGAATTGAAAGGCATACGAATTTTTGAAATATCCAAATTTGTTTTATAGCGGTAGAGTTAATATCCAAATTTGAAAGTTGGTGGTTTTTGGTGTAAATTTTGTGGGGATAGTTTTAAGATCTGTTGATTTTGGAACTTGTTGAGCATATTACTCATATATAACTCTGTGTAAATTGTTCGGGGATAGTCTTAAAATTTGTTAAATTTGGGACTCTCTGGGCATATTGTATTATTTATTTACATGTATGTATTTTTTTTTTAGAATGGAATGTACGTTTGAAAATTGTTCATTATTCGAATATTGGTGTAAATGGTATTTTTTTTCGTATTTGAATTTGCATGACGTTTGTAAAAAAAGTCGGGTCTGAAGAGATTTTGAAAAATTCAAAATTTTGAAATTGAGTTTTGATCATATGTCGTAAATGGCTACCATTTTTTTTTTTGCCATTTTAATGTATTTAAATATTATTGGGTTATGTATTTTTTTTTTGGATTTGTATTTTTTTATAATTTTTTTTAATTTAGAAAGAAAGAAGAAAAAAAAGAGGGAAAAAAGGGTTGTGTATAAAGCTTTTTAGTTTTTTTTTTTTTTTAAAGAAGGGAAAAAAGGGCTGTGTATAAAGTTTTTTGGATGTGCAATTTTTTAGAAATTTTCTAAATTTAGAAAGAAAAAAAAATTTGCAATTTTTTTAAAAATTTCTAAATACAGAAAGGAAAAAAAAACTGACGTGTGGGCCATTGTGACGTATTGCTGACGTCACAGTGGCCAGCGCCGGCCGCGGCGGGGGAGAGCTCGCCGCCGGCGCGATGCGGCGTCTCGGGACGCGCCGCTGGGCGCGTTCGATGCGCCTCGTCGCGGTCGACCCGTTGCTGGCGGCGCCGCCCCCGATGGGTCGCCGGAGCGACGCCGGCGACGCGCGGAAGCGGCGGAGGACGGCGGTGTCCGCGGCGACGATTCCGGCGCCCATGCGGCGGCGCAGCGGCCGATCTACGGCGATGAGATGGAGGCGGATGCGGCGGAGCTCGTGGCGGCGCTGGATCGGAGCGGGGAGTCCTGCAGCGACGGCGGCAGGCGTCGGCGGCCGGCGGCGACCTCGGCCGCGCGCGCGTGGAGGAGGGGAGGGGGTAAAGTGGTGGTTGTTTTTTCAGCGGGGCCCCTGAGGTCTGGGAAATTTTCAAGAACATCCTTCCCAGCGGGAATATGTGGAATCTGGTGTAAATTTTTTTTTCGCGGGGACTCTTTTGAAAAATGTTGCGATCCAGTGACGTTTTTGCACGGAACCCCCCGATCTTCTCGCGATTTCCAACTCTGTCCTTCCATCTCGCACTGTAGAAGTGCGTCTATCTGCGAATCTGGGCCGTTGCCGGCCGATCGGACGGCCGGGAAGAATGCGGGCGACGTGGCTGATTCGGTGGGGGGTTGAAACGGTGAACTTTGATATATTGATTGATACGTGTAGGAACCGGACAAAATTAACTTGAACCGAGTCTGGACAGGGATACGTAAACAGATTTTTTTTTTTGCTTCTTCTCTTGAACCTACCGCCAACCATCACCTCTAACGATATTATATAGTAGAGATCGGGAGGAGAGTAGTAATAATTAGAGAACTCGCATATCCAGACTACTGTATCAATCGGCGCTAGCTGAGAGCGAGATCAGCGCTGCTATATATCGCTTGAATAGAGATGCATGGCGGCGAAAACTTATCGAAATTTCTCAAAATATGTGATAAAACATGCATCTGTGTCTGCAAATATCCTGTTGAGTTTTAATTACTTCAATCAAACCCAAACCCTGTTGCTAGTGGGGCGTGAGAGAGATTGACGTGCCACTTAGCTTAGCTTTACCCTGTTTTTTTTCGGGCTTTCTGTTTCCAGCTTGGAGAAAGTCGTATGCTTGTCCATCTTGCCAACTAAGAGATGTTGATTAGCCGGCTCTTTAACGGCAATACACCACTACTGAAGCAGTTTCATATCTTGGTCTCACTTTACAAGCCTTTGAATTGACCAAGGTAGCTTTTTGAAAGTGCCGGTCGATTTTAAACAAGCCAAGTTGATTAGCTCGGTTTCGTGTAGCAATAGCCAACGACACTTACATTGATTTTTCACAAGGCCGCGAGCGAAGCCTAGATTGTTTCACTAATGAAGAAGAGAACAAATTTGACAATTCTAGTTATTTGTTCAAAACGAGGATAGTCATCAGTGGATGCACATAAAAGAACAAATATGAAGCTCAACTAGAGTAATAGGAAATCGAAATTACACTTATGCGACACAAAGTATATTACTAGACTGCCAGCTGTACAAGTTGAATTTTTCTATTTTTGTATTACGAAAGACACCGAGTACTCGGCTTGAACATTAGTAAAGCCCCAACAATAAGCCAACAAGACAACATGTTGCCCATTACTTTGCAAAGAACAACATGTGGGCTTTAGGCCCATGAAAAAATTCTTTAAATCTTACAAGAACCAACTCGTGCAAAGCAAGAGTTGATACTAAGTTAATTCCTAGTAGTCGGATAAACATATAATGGTTGATTTTCAAAACTAGCAACTGGTCCTTTACCGAACAACAACAAAAAAACCATTATGAGATTGAGAAGAGGAGTGGTACACGCGCTTCTCCGCCACCCGCCAAGCATCGTGTTTTGCAAACGGTCGGGCTCGAAGTTTGTGATTTAGTTTTTGAGTCATTAACAAATGTGTTAGTGGTAATTTGATGTTTTCTGCTACTTGGACCATGGGTCGTTACCAACTCGATAATTGGATTAACTCCATACATTTCTTGCCAGACCATCTACACCCACGAGAGAATCATAGCCGTCACCCAAAAAATCACATATACTTCTCCTCTCCCCCACCCCCTCACACCGTTGTAGCTTCGCTTATTTTTTTTGTGGTTTCTCCATCATGACGAACATCTGAGCGACAACAAAGGAGAGCAGGCGTTTGGAGTCCCACCGCTTGCAATGCTACACCAGGAAATAGGCAATAAGAAGATTTTGGGAGCGCTTGACGCTGCTGCTAGCTTTGTTTGCTACTTCCTCTAAAACGAAACAACACCGCCTTCACCATGATTTGCCACCGCCGATGTCATGGCCACCAAGTCTGTGGCTCTTGTGGTCATACAACCAGCCAACACATATGCAATTCTTCCTTCCTACCGTACATGTATTGTTCATTACATCATATTAAACCAAGATAAATGTGCTAGTTTTTACATGTTGATGATCTGTTGCATGTGTAGTTAGCATAGGCTAGTTATTTCGCAAAAAAAAAGCATATGCTAGTTAATCTCGTGAATATTATTGTCATGATATTATTTATTTTTGTATGCAGAGACTGTTATGATATTCGTCTGGATAACATTATTTCGCAAATTGCTGATTACTTCACACTACATGTTGGTTATAAATGGAGCGCAATTTGGGATGATAATGGTAAGATAATGCTCCAAAAGCTGAAAAAATATGACCAATAATTAAGAAAAAATGAGTCAACTTTTTTATAAATAGCCCTTAGATATAATACTACATGTTAGTCAGGTTGGCAAAAGGTAGGAAGTGCAGGCCGTGTAATCTAGATTCAGTCCCTTGATGCTCAACGTCGTTTCTAAAGACGGATAGAGACACCAACCCAGGCCAAACTGGTGTTATTTTCTTGTGATAAGACTAAACCGGAGTATACATATGCAAGATATTCACCACTATATATGCAGGGGTATCTAAGCAAGGTCAACGAATCTGTGAGGTCAGACATTAATTGGTTGGTTGACTCTTTTTAGCCCAGACATGGATTGGTGGTTGACTTTGTTAAAAGGCATCACTTTGCTTTTATTATTATTTGGCCTATGCCTGAGCAGAGTTTGAACTAACTCTGGCATCATGGGGTGGCATGAAAGGATTCTTAGACTTGGAAACATAGGAATCCACTTGCTGTCACCAATATACTTATACTCTACAATAATCCCGTTTGTCTTACTGTGCGTCAGTAAGTCTAAACTTTGACCCCTGTATGCATGCATTGTGCATTAGCAGCAGCCTGCTTTCACAAAATATCTATCAGTAGTTAGAAATGCAATGTGGGAGAATATTTCAATGCTTGATGTCATCATGTGGCACCTAGCGAGGTGCTGGGGACTGGAATAAACACACCTGATACTACACTATATATATTCTCAAAGTTAAGTTTCAACGTGCTCATAAACAAAAAGATACTTCAAAGTGTGAGATTATACGGCATGGAGCAATTTATACTCAAGAGGCGAACAGGTAGACTCACAATCGTCTGCACCATCACCATTCCGAGCCACAGAAAATTCCCTTTGTAGGTTTGAGGAGTTTTAGATTTCTGAATGTTATAATTTTTGAAAGTTTGAAATTTCTAGAAGTTTGAAAAAAAGAAAAAAGAAAATGAATTTTTCAAAAGTTTGAATTTAAGTATTTGAAAGTTAATAATATGTTAAGTTGGAATTGTCCAAAAACTGAAAGTTCGGAATTCTTCAAAACTTACATTTCCTAAGTTATATTTCCAAAGTTCAAAATGTATGAATAATTTTTAAGGTTCCAAAGGGGAACGGTATCAATCTAAAAAAAATCTCAGAGACGATAAGGCGGAATTCTTGTCGAAATATATATGGAAAGTTAGACATGTCCGAAGTGACTGCTAGGATTTTATTAGGTTACCTAGTTAACAAGTGACTAAAAAAAACCAAGTGACTCCAACATATATAGCCTACCACCTAAAAGTGGCGACAAGGCTCTCAAGCATCATGATTGTTTTAAGCCTTCACAAACCTCGCTACAGAGCATCATTTGTGAAGCAATGTATTCTTTGACAGTAGCGTTTGGCAAAGTATGGTTACGTATTTTCAAGCACAATGCGTGCCGCCTAACGTGCTGCCATTATTCAATTCGAGAGAGGTGAAACCAAAGTCTTAGATTCTTAACAGGAACTCTGGTCAACCACATAACTTACTAGTCCATCCGTCTGATTAATCTAATACATTAACTTCCATGTCAACGGCAGCGGCAGGCTGACTTAAACATTAGTTCGAGACGTTGACTGGATCCTACCATCGGGCATAAGCAAACGAGTTGTATTTCTCTGGCTTAAAAGTGATCTAAACTCAAGTAGAATATGTAGCATGCAGGGTAGATACTAGTACAGCTAAGGTGTTGAATCCATTGCACAACGATGGTCAAATTTTGTAGTAAGAGAGAGATTAAGAGGAGTTAAGTGGGTGATTAAACAATTAAGCAGAGATCTTTTGGCCAAGTCAAAGAGGCTGCTGGTCACATGCTTAATCATTTGGAACGTTAGATCTCAATTGACCCACGAGTTGTGCTGAGCAACTAAGTGCAAGTGTTTGGGGGGCGGGATCAAGTTGTCACAAAAACAGGACAAAAGTTAGTTGCCAACATTTGTTTTCTTGTTATAGTTTGGTTGTAGACAGGGCCATCTGAATTAGTACTTGTTTGTAGCTCTTGGTGGGGTTTCATGGTGCATCGGTAAGGATCATGTAAACATCAAACTAAAAGAATTAGTTGGATATTTTCGGAGATGTTCCTTTCAGCACCAACAACTCAAAGGATAACCTCTTAACAAAATTATAGGAGGACTCTAGAGGTACCTTACAAGAAAACACAACGACGCCGAGTGTATTTCCCTCGGAACGCGGCATATAGAATGTATATCGCGTATTTCTGGAGCTTGAAATTAACCTGTATGTACGTAGTATGAACTCAAGTTAGCACTCATGGCCCATAAATCAAACTAGCCGGTTAATTTGGTCCAAGTAACTTTTACTTGCTCTGTTTTCTTTTGACTTAAGTAACCGTGTCTCGTTTCCCACAATACCGATTGGGTGGACTTGTATGAGAAGGCAAGTAGACTATGAAAGAAACCACTAAATAGCCTGAAGGAATTAAGCACCGGTGCACCAAAACGTATTTCGAGAGTTATTTGCACTGGTGGTCACACAACTCGACAGCTATGTGCACTTAAGTCACACAACTGGATAACTGAATTTTTTGGTCACACAACTCGTCATCTGGTGCACTTAATTCACTGACCCCACCTGTCAGGCCGTTTTCCGTTGAAGTTGATGCTGACTGGACACGTAATTTTGCAAAAAAAACCCTGTATTTTTGTACATTTGCAAAAACCCCCTGTATTTTTTTCAAAAAAAACCCCTGAATTTTTGAAATGTCCAAAAATACAGGGGGGGTTTTGCAAATGTACAAAAATACAGGGGGGTTTTTGCAAGATTACGTGTCCAGTCAGCATCAACTTCAACGGAAAACGGCCTGACAGGTGGGGTCAGTGACTTAAGTGCACCAGATGACGAGTTGTGTGACCAAAAAATTCAGTTATCCAGTTGTGTGACTTAAGTGCACATAGCTGTCGAGTTGTGTGACCACCAGTGCAAATAACTCCGTATTTCGATAGTCAGCGCCGCCTTCGATCGGTCGAGCTACGGAGCTAGTAAAACTGAAGAGAATCCTTCACCTATGGTTGTTTGTGTCTCTCAACGGGAGGAGAGAGAGAGCATGCATATTAAATGTTCAGGGAATCCGAGGTATTCGACCAAAGAGAATTTTAAAATCGAATGGATACACAGATTTTAAAACTTAGTACAAAGAACAACTTGCAAGTTTAAAAATATACATGCATAACGGTAGAAATTTGTCAATAATCTTGGTAAAAACATGGTTATCTGTGAACCTGCCCAAAAATAACAAATGAATTATAATATACAAAAGGGTGCAGTACAAATTGATAACATGTTACGAACTAGTAACTTATCTTGTGATTTTTGCGAATGGTAGTCAAGTTCCTAGCCATTCTATAATAGAGTGGGTTTTTCATAATATTTCAGACACGTATAATAAAATTAGCCAAGTTTTAATGGGTTCATATGTATCTAACTTCAACGATATATGTATAAATTAAGATATACCATGTCCGTTCAAAAAAAAAGATATACCTTGTCATGAACCTATTAAAAAATTAGCCAAGTATTAGAAGGTGTTCCATCTGCACCTTTCCATACAAGCAGCTCAACAGGCAGATACTCTCATTCCTTGCCTGCAGATTAGAGAGAGCATTGTTTCTCCTCAAACTTGGAAACTCAGTGGATCAAAAAAAATCTCCAGCAAAAGAGTTTATAATGCCCCGTCTAGGCGTCTAGTAACCAGGTTGCACCTGCTCCCATGAGATGGATTTGTAAATCATGTGTTTTGCCTAAACATAAATTCTTTTTCTGGCTCTTAGTACAAGAGAGGCTTAATACTAGCAACCTACTCACCAGGAATAATTTTCTTGTGTCTCGCAAAAAAAAAAAAAAAATCTTGTGGAATCAACTGATTGTGTCCTTTGTTAAGATTGCAAAAATGAGAAACTAATACACCTCTTTTTCCAGTGTGACCTCAGTCAAACTTTCTGGTGGCAGTTAAACTTGGAATGGAACGCTGATATTCAGCTTCATGATATGCTGGTTCAAGAGAGGAACAGATATAAAATCATGTGTTTAAAATAAATCTTAATCATAAGAGCATAATCGTATTTGATGGTGCCATGGTCAACCATGAAGAGTGCCTTATCTTCTTCAAGGAGAACTTTGGGCGTGTTTGGTTTCATGCATACTGCCGGACCAGGCCCCGTGGATGCAAAAACAAGTGTTTGATGGGCTGCCCCGGTTCCACGTTGTTGGCCCGCACGAACCTCAAAACAGCCCTCAGCCAGGCCCGTTAGGAACGGCCGATTCGGCCGTTTCCCCTCAGCCACCCTTTTCTCGTTCACCTTGGTGCAGGGTAGGGGAACACAGAGCCGAGCTCGTGCGAGCTTGGAGATGGCGCGAGCTCGCGCGCGCAGGCGAAAAATCGGCGCGAGTTTTTCCGTCACCGCCCCCCTTTTCGGCCCTCTATTTCACCCCCTCCGGCTGACCGCCAAAACTCGCGCCACCATTCCCCCCCCCCCCCCCCCCCCCCCACACACACATTCGAGCTCCATTCCTTCGGTCGTAGGCAGAAGAAGAAGAGCGGCGGCTAGATCTGCTCCTCCGGTCGGCGGTACTCGGCGGCGAGATCTTCTCCACTGTTCGGCGGTGCTCGGCGGCGAGATATCCTCCGCCATGTCCTGCGGCTCTCCCAGTCGTCCCTGGTGGTAAGTAACCCTAACCTTATAGCACCTCATAGATTGAGTAGATTCTCGTAGATCTGTGTAGTTTTTAGCATATCGACTAGTTCTAGCTCACTGTGGTAGTGCCGTAGATCTTTGAGCATCTTCTTAGCAGATCGAGTAGTTTGAAGCACATCGAGTTGTCATCCTTGTGAGCAGATCCACCCTAGTTTGTGTATCAGAGAGATCGTGGTACGACAGTTGGTTCTACAATGTGTAGATCTCATCCTTGTACCACTGTCTATCTGATACATGACTGATTGTCATTGTTTTACCTTGGATGCGTGCTCCGATGCTATGAAATTTTCATCAACTATGAACACCTTTTTATCATGCTATGCGTGCTCCGATGCTATGAACACTGATCGTGGTATAAACTCTATATCTTTCGTAGGACACCACCACTGAGGTCTAGCTGACCTCCCCGGATCTGTCGGCTACATCAATGCTGTCTGTGAAGCCGCTTGGATACGCTTTGCCATCTGACTACATTGGACTGAGAGCGGGGAAGGGTCCAATGACATGGCCTCCGGCTTATCCACCTTTGTCCTCACAAGGATGGCTGAACTAGTGAAAGGGGGGGGGGGGGGGGGGTCGACATCAACAAAGGAATCAGAGACAAGTGCTTGGAGGTCATCTGCAAGAATGTTCTTCAGTTCTGCGGCACCAAAGTCAGCACTACGCAGCTGTACAACCATCTGAGGAAGTGGAGGTGCAGGTGGAACAGGTTGCGCACACTGGCGTAGCTAGAAGGAGTGGAATGGTGCGAGGAGAGTACTACCTTCAAGATGGATGACGATCTGTTCATCAAACATCTCACGGTGAGCATTTGCACTTCGAGTTTAGCACTTACTTCCCTACCTTGATGATGAGACTAACTCTGTTTTTTGTTTCAGCTGCACCCCAAGGATGAACCGTACCTGAACAAGCCAATTCAGAACTACGATCAGATGAGGATCATCTTCGGCAAGATCCGTCTGCAGAATCCTATCGGGGTTGAGTCCCTGCAACTCGCCCTGAGCCACCTCATGGGCAATGAAGACGAATGTCCTCCTACATTGCTTCGGGCCCTATCATGAGGAAGCAGTGGTTCACTTCCTTCCTTCGCAAGCACTACCTGTGATGAGGTGATGATGCTGCCGTAGAGTAAGTAGTAGTCCATCTGATGTGGTGATGATGGTGTGTGAAGATGATGAACTTCTGGTATATTTCGTGAGGCGGTACATACTAAACCCCTCAGCTGATGAACACCTGGTGCATCACCAGCACATAATGCGTTGAATTTGTGATGCCCCAATCTTTTGTAAACTATGGAGGCAACCCCTGACGAACTAATGGTGCATCACCAGCACATAATGTGCTGAATTTGTGATGCACCTCCACTTGTGCTAGTGTAGTACTACCTTTCTTATTTTTCTTTTTTAAGTGCATTGTGTGATGGTAATCTCACCACTCGAACTAGTGGTGAGAGTAAGTGTGGGCATGCACATAACCAAACACCAGGTTTTTGCATTGGTTCTTTACACAGCCAACCAAACACTGGGGCTGCGAAAATTGGCTAAGGAGCCACGGGCCTGGCCGCCTCTTTGTGGGCAACCAAATGGCCTGCACAACGTGGCTTTCGCCTCGTTTTCGTAGGGCCAGGCCCTGCTAGGCTACAGATGCAAGGAGGCAAAAATGATGCAGGAAACCAAACACGCCCTTTGCTCCTGTTAGGCATAGAGCTAAGCCTAGTTTGAATTATTTCATTTGAACCCTACCAAGCCAATGTAATTGCTCCATAATTATATAAAAAATAAAAATGATGCCGTAGGGATCTTCCCTACTGTCTTTTGAGTAACAAAAAGGTACCGGGAAATAATTTCAGCGGATTTCTCATAAGAATATTGTATTGTTTTTAATTACTTTTTTACTCACTCTGCTCCAAAAAATAATTTATGTATTTCGAGATTTAATTTTGACCATCAATTGGGTAATGTTATATTGTTATTGAAAAGGTCGATAATTCTGGCCTCTACATCGATTGATGCACATAATCATATTATACGAAAATCAACACAAAGACATCATCGAAGCAAAATAAAATAAAATATGAGGTCGTGTACCTTGCGATAGTAACTCCAATAGACTACCACTAATCTTATGATTAAAGAGAAACACGTGATAACTAGACAACTCCTATGCTAAACCTTCAAGAAGGGATCGCCGCACCTACGCAAGTGATGTAGAGTACAACCAAGGGTAGATCTCGAGATTTTCATCCGCAAAGCCGAGTTTTGAAAACCCCCACCTTCAACAAGGGAATGGCATAGACGCATGTTGATATAGTTTGTCAGTGATCTTGTGTTTTCACGAGAGTGAGCATACCAGTAGTCGAAGCCTCCTCTACCATGAACACTTTGACTGGCTAACATGACACCTCGTTAATCGTATACAACTGGAGCAGATATTGGAAGTGGTGACGCCCCCTCCTCGCTTCCGGTCATAGGCACAGCAGTGGCACCACCTTTGTTCTCTATCTTTATAGACATGACTTGACGCCTCCGTAAGGACATCGTGTGTAAAATATGTTGGCAACATGCACAACTTAATGCCCGCATGAGACGCCGTATGTACCAACTGCCGGCAACATGCATGAATTGTCGCATCCATAAAATTATTAGCACATGACGAGTTGGGTCGAACCCGATCTAGAGATACAGGGACGTCCCATACTATCGCCGGCCTCGGAATCTCCGCGATCAATGCGGAGTTGTAGCCCATAACTATCTCAAGATCCAACTGTAGCATCGTCCGCACGACCACTGTGGGCGCCACCATTGAAAAACCAGGGTCGGACCCGTTTCCAAACTGGTGTGCCGCCATCTGATACGGAAGAATTCTTCCGCACCTCGCCGCCCATACGATGATGCCGCACTTTCGCTGCCATTGGGATGCCACAATGAGTAGGGCTCTATACTCTCGGGATCCTATCAATGCCACACCGCTCCCGTGCGAGGATGAAAATCGGCGTCGTGATCTCCTTGTCGAGGGTATGCCAGCCCCCGTTGTTTCTCCTCGCGAGGAGCAAAAGAAGCCCGCCACCGCCGACGTCATTCGGGCTTTGTCCGGCTGCACCCTCCGGTGGTGGCGGCTAGGGTTTCTCCCGGGCCACACGAAGGATCAACACATGTCTCATTTCCTTCGAAGGCTTTGTGCCATAATAAAAGATATCACTGGAAACATCTTACAAACGCAGATTTGTATTACTTTATTCCACATAATTCATATATATAATTTGTATGATTGATTATCAAAGTTAATCCCCGAATATAGAATTAATGTCTTATATTTTGTGACTAAGAGAACAGTAGCAAAGTTATATGAAAAAAGACAGCCAAAGTAGCACCTCAGAGATTATCCATATATGAATCGCCATTTATTTTGGAGCTAGGAACAACTAAACTAGCCAATCGATCCCCTAGCTAAAATTCCTCTACCAAATGTGGAGAATACTTGGAGTTGTGCTTGAATCAACCACAGCCACAAGTCCAAAACTTGGTTCCAAACAGGCAAAAGGGAACGATGTACTCGACAGTAATCTGTATATTTGACTTTTGAATATGCCCCGAAGTTCCTTTGGCTGTTCAAAGATGCCCCAGCTTTTCAATTAGTTATAGTAACATTCCCGAACAATTCGACCTTAGCTGCACACATCCCTTCTCTTTCGGTAAACAACAATTAATTTAAATACTGAAAAGTTGGGAGCACCGATCTTCCGAAAAGTGATATCGCTTTGCAGGGGTAGTATGTCTCATATATATGCTAGTAGTAATATTGTTATCCTATTTCACACAACTTTTTTTTGTAAAGAAAACTTGTAAGCATATTAATATATTGCTGACAGTATGTACATCCGATCTATTTTTTTAGATAAAGAGCATATATTAATATCGAGATGATACCAATTACACCCAGCCTCTGCAACAACGCGTGCCCTAGCGGCCCCACGGATACACACAACCCAGAATAAAAAGAAGAATTACGAAAAAAAAAAGTTCCGCTACAGTGATCTATTACTTGTTACAGCAGACCTAACCCCACCAAAACAGTACCAGAAGTCCAGCTACTCCAAAAGCGACGCCTCCAAGACGGGAACAGTGCTCAAGCGCCGTCGTCGCCCTAATCATAGATCATAGGTTTTCACCCCGAAAACAGTCCACACTCGCAAAAACAATGTCTTCACCGAGGCAATTGCCAGACACAACCAATTAAGGCCAGACCTTGTGTTTTCACCCTGAAAGTTTAGACTCTGAACTTTTTCCTGTGCAGTCGCCCCCACTTGCCATTGCTGCTGTTCCAAGTTACGAATCACCTAGCCAATCCCTCATCCCACCAGGACTGGAACCACCATTGCAAGTCCTCAAAGCTCGGCTTCCATGCCATTCTCCGCACTCTGACTTCATCATAGAACAAAAGACAAATCCATGATGGCAAAAGACTGCATAGCTTCGCAACGCTACCTCTGAAACCAAACGGTCAGAAAAAAACATGGCTGCGCGCGACCGAATCCCACCCGATCCGTCAATCTCCAGGCTTGATTTTCCCAATGGAGTTCGCCAGCGTAGCCTTCCGGAACTCGACAATCCGGCCAAATCAATGAAGAGCTGAATCAAGTAAATCTTCATCTTGGTGTTAGAAAGATTCAGGACTGCCACATTTATTCAAACCGAGCCGGTGAGACTGGACGGTGTGGAACCAGCCCGTCGCCGCCTGACCGGCCGCCGACACCGCCACGGTGTCAAGCACCGGCGACACCAGGCATCCCGGCGTCGCCTGTCGCCAAAGCTGTCGCCTCAGGCCCGCAGGGACCCAGATGGGCCACATACGGGCTTGGAGTTTTGGCCGCAGCAGCAAGGGCTCCTGCACGGTAGGAGACCGCCGCCCTCCATCGTCACCGAAGCGCTCGCGTCGGGACTCCACGACACCTCGCCGCCGAGCCGTCACACGCACCACACGCCAGGATTAGATGACGGAACGGATCCGCCGATCCAGCCGCGAACCCGGCCGGCCACGTCCGGCGAAGGACAAGACCACCACCGCCAGGCCCAGGGCAGCCACCCCAGGCGACCTTGTGGTGCGGAACCAAAACCAAGACCTCCTCCACGAAGCACCGCCGGCCAGGACGAGCAGAGGACGGCCGCACCGCCTCTCGCCCGCCTCCACCGCACAACCACCATGGAGAGAAGATCCCGCCGCCGTTTGTCCGTCCCCACCGCCGGCAAGATCTAGATCAGACCGCCGCCGATCCGGATCCCTCCGTCGCTTGAGGATACGCCGCCGCCGCCGCCGTGCCGCCCAGGCTTAGCCCTGGCGACGACGCCAACGGCGGCAGAAGAGAGGGGGGGCGAGGGTGGGCTCGAGGGGAGAGGAGGTGGGGCGCCCCGGTGCGGGCGCGGCGGCGCCGCACGGGGACGAGAGGGAGGGGATTTTTTTTAATCAGTTAGTTCTACATAAGTAACAATGTTTTAAGAGCCAATCGAGACATGGATGATACACAGAGTTACCTTATTTGTTTAATAAGAGAGCCATGACGAAAACACTAATATTCTACATCGACCACCCTTTATTGCAACACCAAAACCGTGAGAAGATTATCCACTAGTAATGTCCACAAGAAGGAACTGATACATTCGTGTTATTGTCGCCGTATCTAACAACTTAATTAGGCTAGATCAGGGGGTTCACCTCATAGAGCAAGTACGAGCAAACGACTACAAACATTTTTTTATTACCCCATGGCTCTTGTAGAATGACCTGTTATTTATTACTACCTTTGTTCCAAATTATAAACCGACTGCCAAAACGGCCTATAATTCAGAATAGAGGTAGTATGTGTTTAATATTAATGACCCATGCTACATGTCACACATTTTTGGGTTATGGTTATGTGGTGTAGAACAATATCCTCGCTCTCATATTCTTATGGGAACAACAATGTATTTTATACAATTTGATTTTTTTAATGATATGGTTTTTTACAAGAAGAAAGTGGTATACTTTCCTCAAGGTGTTGTTCTTATGTATTGGTTGTGGCCGCGGGCTATCCTACATCGTACACAACACCAGGAGCAAATGAAACTTAACGTCAAAAAGCTCTATAAGTGACTTATCATTACCAAGGAATATGCTTCTTAGTGCTTGGCTTCGTGCTTCACATAAGCTTCTTGGTGGTTGATGATATCACGTGTAGGATGTCACACTTTTTGCATAGAATGGGTTTTTGTTGGGCATACAATACTCCCTCCGTTCCGTGATATAAGGTGTCTAAGGTTTTGGCATGGATATTAAGACGTCAGTATTTTGTGTTAGAGTATATTTGTGTTACGGAAAGATATGGTAGAGATAGGATTTGTTTCTTGTCTTGTACTCCAAGTCGGTCCCTTGTACGCCTATATATACTCGCCCATGAGGCTCAATAATACATCCAACATATTCCGCCAATCTCATAATTCTACATGTTATCAGAGCGGCACAAGCCGCCGCCGCCGCGCTTCCGCACCGCGCCACCCCGGGGAGATCGATCTCCATGATCTCTCTCGGGGGCCGCGCCGCCCGTACCTAGGGTTCGTCCGCCGAGCGGTTGCTCGGCTGCCCTAGAGTTTTTTTTTCCGGTCTCTTGATCCGTTTTTCTCTCTCTCGCCGGTCGTTTTTGATCGGCGTTTCTTTTTTGGTTTTCCGATCTTAGATCGGTTTGCGTCGCCCACCACCTCCGTCGTCTTCTCGCGCCTCTACTCCGACAACGGCATCGACCTGCACCGCCCCCCTCCTCGACAACCGGCTATCACGGCTGACTCGCCGGCGCCAACTTCGCACCGTTCGGCTCCTCCAAGCTGGCTATCGCGGACGACACGCCGACGCCGACTCCGCACCGGCCGGCTCGTCTTCACCGACCGCGCAGCAAGGCCGGACGCGCCGTCCACGGGACGTCTCGACGCGTCGCCGCCGGCTTCTCTCGCTTGCAAGGTCTCTATCGCCGGTTCGTCTTCGCCGTCATCGACCGGCACTTCATCGACAACTTCGCCATCGACTCCGACCTGCGCGTCGTCGTCGCCGCCATGGCGCGTTCTGCGCTGCGTCAGTTTGGTCAACCGATCACGCGCCTGCACCGCCAAGCACGTCCCCGAGCACGCGCCTACCACCGATCGAGCTACAGGCTGCCGCCGCATCGCCCCTTCGGGCCGCCGCGCCGCCGCCATTGGTCCATGTTGCCGGCAGCCAACGCGCCTTCCCAGGCGTGTATGCCGCTGGCGACACCCGCCGTCGCCCCAACCCGCGCACTGCTGCTGTGTCGCCCCTTCGGGCTGTAGCGCCGCGGCACACGGTCCTCTTCGCCGTCCCTGCGCGACTTCTACGTGGTATGCTCCGCGCCGACTCCCTCGGCGTGGGAACGCCACCGTCCGCGCATGGTCTTCGTCAAACCGCCGGGTTCTTCCTCGCCTACTTCAAGTAACGCCACCGCCATCTACAGGTAACCTGCCTGGCCACCTCAGGCCGTCGCAGGTCCCACCGACCACTCCTTGTCCAGGCGTCCAGCATGGCCACCCCCGGCCGCCGCTGCCTTCGCCGCCTTCTACATCTTCGTCCACCACGAACACGTCGCCAGCGTCATCATCCTCGTTCCCGACTACGTCTACTCCGACAACCGCGGACGACATCGGCACCTTCTACCCCCCGATGATTGGCGCCGCAATCGTCGTCGAGTCCTCCTCTGCTGGCCCCTCCGACGCTGGCGTATGGTTCACGGTGGTCCCTGCCCCCGCATGCACGGTACTGGCAACACCGGTGCGTGCCTTCGTCCCCGACGTGTCCCCTGGTCTGGCAAGCCCGGGTCGGCGCCTCGTCTACATCGGCCTCGACAACGTCTTCGGCATCGACTTCCTCCTCTACGACTGGCTCGACCACGTCACCGATTTCTTCTATGTGTACTCGGTTCTGGCAAAACTAGAGTATGCCTTCGTCCCCGACGTGCGCCTTGTTCCGGCAAAACAATGGCCGCACCTCGTCCTCGACGGCTTGTACTGCGTCGTCCCCAGCATCGGCATCCTCGACGACTGCCTCTACGCGTCCCCGTCACTCTCCTCGCGTACTATGCGCAAGCGGCTTCATCTGCGTCTACCTCGACACCGGCAACCCCGACCACGACATCGACCACGGCAACCTCTCGCACGGCTACCACGACCAAGGCTGCACCGCCTAACGCTCTCGGCTCCCTCGACATCGGCAACAAGGGCTACCACCTCGCTTGAGCACTCATCAGCTTCCTCTACAGTCCAAGCTCCGCGCCGCGACACCCGTCCACGACGTTCCCGCTCCTACTGCGGGGGGATGTCAGCCCCTGGATTCTACTTCGGCTTATCTCCAGTCTGACCGTCCGCGACGTTCCAGTTGTTCACAACGCTACCGCTACGACTGCGTGGGATGTTAGAGTATATTTGTGTTACGGAAAGATATGGTAGAGATAGGATTTGTTTCTTGTCCTGTACTCCAAGTCGGTCCCTTGTACGCCTATATATACTCGCCCATGAGGCTCAATAATACATCCAACATATTCCGCCAATCTCATAATTCTATATTTTGTATGTGCTGAACTAATTTTATATTGTTTTTTTGACAGAAATGAGTCCCTATTAGGCACAGACTGAAAATAATACGTTGCGATTCGTTTTTTGGTGGTTAAAATTGTCTATAAATCGTAATACAACTTATTTTAAAATTAGACACCTTATATCAAGGAACGGAGGGAGTATGTAATAAGATTTGTTTGTATGCTTCTACTCGATGCAGAGACTGAGGGTAATGAAAGCTTCAATTTTCTAAAAAAAGAGAGCAGGTCCGAGCAATATCCAGACCATGTCTTCGGCAAGGGATCACACATGCACATTGATTATGCAAGATATATACACCAGACTAAGATTCATCCTAGATCTCTAGAGCAAATACTCGAAGAGTGCTACCCGATCGAAGTCATCATATGCTGCCACACTCATTTGATGATTTTTTATGTAAAATGTGGCACCGATCTACAAAAGTTTTAGTACAAATGACGGAATTGACTCTAGCTAACTATTGCCATGCTTCATGGATTCGACCATTAGCCGACACTATGGACTCATGGGGAAATCCAAATCTCTATGAGACTACCCATTATCACGAATTTATTGATCCGTTGGCACCCGCCAAGAGGGGGACAGCCTTCTCCACACCAGGATCAATTCCAAGAAAGCAGGTGGCTTCAGATTTATCGATGTATTTTATTGTAAGTATTTGTTGAATATTTAAAACATGTTGTATGCATTATTTTGATGCAGAGGTCGACTATTTCAACCTCCTTTCAATAATAATACTCTACAATCTAATCTTTTTTGTTATCTTCATAGCCGTATCTAAACCGATCATAACTAGTAGATTTTCGTAACTATGACTACACAAACGAAAGCGATAGATTATCATAGTTGGAGACGGTGTTCAAAATTTCACCTGAATGCACATAATTTAAATTTAGAATAATTTTGAAATAAAAATTGTAAGTGAAAACTCCGAAATATACCCCGAAAATCCACAATTCCGGGTTGGCTCAAAACATTTATCTTTACAAAGAAATTACCAACATTTCTCAAACGATAAATATTTATATGTTTATTATTAAATTTTTGACCAAATCCTGATTCAAGCATGTTCGTTAAAGTATCTACTTTCTCCGTTCACTATTATACTATTTTTACATATTAATGTGGAGTAGATACGGAATAAATTGAATTAACCTTCACAGTGAAACTCGTTCTCTGTAAAAAGCAAACCCATCTTATTAGAATGCACGGTGGAGTATTATGCTCACTTCGTTTCTTAATGTAAGGCGTATAATTTTTTGAGTAAAATTTTAAAATATAGGGTGTATTGTGATTTATGGACAATTTTACGCATCCACAAATGAGTTTCAAATCTATAACCGAGAGATTTAAAGCACTGTTTTTAATTTGTGACTACCGGTGATCCTCTTTCCCATTTTTTCCAGGGGAGAATGAGTCCGCGATATACAAAATTCTCACGTCTTAAAAAAAATCGCGTTATGCTTGTGGGATGCAAGAAACTATACGTATTACAAAAAAATTACAAACATTTCTCTATCGATAAACATTTATATGTTTATATGTTGATTATTAAAAATTTGACCAAGGGCTTATTCAAGCATGTTCGTCAAATCATCTACTTTCTCAGTGCACTATTATAATATGTTTTATATATTTTAACTAGCTGGTTGGCCCGCGCAATTGCGCGGCTAGCACATACCATTTTTTTAATCTTCAAATGTATGAATTTTGTTTCAAAGGGATTCCATTTTTTGAGCAATGCAAGAGAAGCCAAAATACATATATGTCAATTTGTAGAGCTTTCATGTACTTATACGTTTGAGGTGATAGATATTTTGCACATGTAGAAATGCAAAGCTTTAAATTTTGAGCCCCAGAAACATAATGATGTGGAAAACCGGTGAAATAAATAATTAGTATTGACCTCTATCTACAAATTTGCTTCCATAAGGGATCTGACACATATTCACCCATGCATGAAAAAAAGAGGATTTTTTCGAATCTTGGGACCTAATGTAGACGTACCTATTCTAGTTGATTCTGATACCTGATAGACCTTAGCGCCTGCAACCAAGATGAAAAGCAATTCAAATATGCATGATCTAAAATATTTGGCACATCTGGCCCTATTATAATATACCACTATAAGTGCTGAAGATATTTTTTGAGGAACTGGCAGCCGTTTGCCTTTCGATTAGATAGAAATAGAGTGTTTATTTACAAAGCTAGACCAAGTCTCACAACTGAGACCTAGCCGAGGGAACCAAAAAAACAGGAAACTAGCCGTCTCCAGGGTCTTGCGTGTGCGCATACGCCCGCTGCGCCATCTCCTCTCTCACCAATGCCGCCACGACGTCCGCTTGAATCGCGACATTGGTGAAAACCCTCCTGTTCCGCTCCTTCCACACTCCCCAGATGGAGTAGATGATCGCTCCACTGGCCTCCCTTCGCTTCGCCTTTGGGAGGCCGGCTAGTGTCGTATCCCACCAAGTGTTGAAACCGTTGGCATTAGGCGGTGGGGGAGCCCCAATCTGCCCATGCAAGCAAACACCCGCTGTCGAACTGTGGTGGAGAAGCTACACTCAAGTGTGAGGTGTTGAACCGTCTCCGGATGAATTCTGCACAACTTGCATATTGGATCGTGCGGCCATCCGCGAACCGCCAAGTTGTCAGCCGTTAGTATCTTGCCATGGAGCGCCAGCCATGCAAAGAACCGACACTTCGGCTCCGCAAGTCCTCGCCAAACTTTTGCCGCACGGAAAGGGGCCATGGAGCCGGCGAACTGGCAACGGTAAGCAGTGGCGGCTGTGTACACCCCTGACTCCGTCCAAATCCATCTGATCGAGTCCGGAACCTGGAGTAGCATCACGGTCTGCATGAGAGCCCACAGCCTAGCGTACTGCTCCAAGTGCCTTGCCGTGGAGATCCTTGCCAATGATCGAATCCAATTTTGGTTTTCCATTTCCTTCTGAACTGTTCGCCTTTTTCTTGAAGCTATGGCGAAGAGCTCCGGAAACTGATGTTGCAAAGGGCCACCGTCTAACCATGTATCCTGCCAGAACCGGCATTTCGCCCCATCTCCAAGCGTGATCGCGGTGGAGGCGCGAAAAAGTGTCCGGTCGGTTTCATCACACGGAAGTTGCATCCCCCTCCAAGGTATTGCCTCATCCGTCCATTCAAGCCACAACCAACGAAGCCTCATGGCTCTCCCAAATCTGTCCAGGTCCAACACGCCCAAACCTCCAAGTTCCTTGGGCCTAGAAACTGACTACCAATTAACCAATGCTTGTGGTCGCGCTCCCGGAACAGCCCCTGATTTCATCCAGAGGAAGCTTCTCATTATTTTCTCAATTCTCTTGATCACCCATTTGGGGAGCTTGAAGACTGCCAGGTGGTATAGGACCATAGAAGTGAACACAGATCTACAAAGCACCACACGCCCTGCTCTTGTGAAATGCTTGCCCCACCATCCAGCAAGCCGAGCTCCAATCTTGTCAATGAGCGGTTGGAAGTGTACTATCTTCAGCCTCGAATGATGGAGAGGAAGCCCCAAGTAGGTGCAAGGAAACGCCCCACGCCTAGCCGGGAAAATCGCAAGTGCCGCTGCCACTTGCTCCTCAGTGCAACCAATCGGAAAAGCTTCAGATTTGGAGAGGTTTGTATTCAGCCCCGAGGCCTCTCCAAAGGCCCGCAGAATTGCACATACCACAGACATATCCGCTGCTTCCGGCTCAACAAAAATTCCGGCGTCGTCCGCGTAGAGAGAGACCGCGAAACGCATCGGTGCAGCCCTAAAGGGGAGGAGAAGGCCTCGCTCAGCAGCAACCCGGAAGAGGTGGTGTAGAGGGTCAATCGCCAGGATGAACAACATCGGAGAAAGCGGGTCTCCTTGTCGCAGCCCCCTCCTATGAGCAATGCGCGGTCCTGGCTTGCCATTCAACAACACCCGTGACGTGGCCGTGGACAGCAGGAGGCAAATCCATCTCCTCCATCTAGGCCCAAAACCGAGGATCACAAGAAGCTCCAGTAGAAAGGCCCAACTAACCGAGTCAAAAGCTTTGGTGATGTCAAGTTTCAGAAAAAAAAACCCGGCGTCTTCTCCCGGTGCATTGCTTTTACCATCCTTGAACGTGAAGGAAATTGTCATGTATGCATCGCTTCTTGATGAATGCCGATTGGCATGGCGAAACCAAATCAGGGAGAAGTGGTGCTAGCCGAAGAGACAAAATCTTGGAGAATATCTTGGACACACTGTGGATCAAGCTTATTGGTCGGAAATCTGCAATTGTCCTTGTGTCCGTCTTTTTTGGAAGCAACACAATGCTCGCTGAATTCAGCAGTCTCGATGTCGTCCCTCCGTGCTCCGCCATATGCAAAACCGCCTCTAGCAAGTCGTCGTCGACAATCGCCCAACATGCCCCGAAGAAAAGGCCGATGAAGCCGTCCGGGCCCGGCGCCTTCTCCGCCGGGAGTGAGAATACCGCAGCCCGCAGCTCCTCCATGTTGAATGGAGCCTCCAGATGCTCCAAGTCATGTGTTTCATATCCAAGCTCAGCCCAATTGAGTCTGGTAGTTCGGTACAGCAGTGCTGAAGATATTTCATTCTATGTCGAGGACGGTGATGAATTATTTTCAACCCTGCTAATAATATACTATAGTTTATGTAAAAAACATCAACTTGTCTACATTGTTACTATTTGGATCTCCAGAAACGATCCATTGTAGAAATATATTTCTTTGATGATATGGGAATGTGTTGCCATTGTTAGACTTCTCCCAATCCATATAAACACGTACCCGATGCCCTGGAGGGGCTATCGTTCCGCATAAAGCTGACAGCCATCTTTATACTGTCAGTAGTATACACACTAAAAACCGGTGGATAGATTAATTAAGAAAAAAAGTTGCTAGATCCAGATATCTGATTGTGGATAGGCGTATGTGATGTAAGTCATTACAAAGCTTTTTTTATTGTCTTATAATTTCCTCATATCACACCATCGTGGGTGTTAATTTTATTGCTAGGAGTTCCCTTCTTTTCATATGAACGACTGATGGACATAATCATGTTCAAGTGCGGTGCTTCTTTTTCCTATGGGGCATGGGTTGACTTCTTACCTGGAACTAATAATCTATAACTTCTTGCATCTGTACGCTTTCAGCCTTTATCGAGTATCCTGATGAAAACACATGAGAAAGAGGTCTTAATTAACCTGCTTGAGTCATCGATAAATATTCAAGTTATGCTGATGCAAACTGCATGCCGAGCCAGTGGGTCACCAAATCATGTATTGACGTCGCGCGCGGCACCTATGCTTGGTCCTTGATAGATCGGTAGGTCAACACCGATTCAAAGAGCCGTATAAGCTTTAGACGTTGTGCTAGATCGATATCGTTATTCGCACTCCTCAAAGACCTTGAGGTAGAACTCAGGGTACCTCCGCACCTTAGTTGGACCACGGTCATGGTCATTGCCTCGAGCCAGCTTCGTCGGCGAAATATCGCTGTTGCCGTCTTGAGCTTTTTGAAGGCTTTCCTCCTCATGCCGGTAAGGCCACAACCGTGCCGACTAAGCTGATTACACAAGCAGAATAATCCGAATCTCAGGATTAAGGTGGAGGCTACAATGGTACTTCCAATCAGCTCCGCTCGGTAATGTTGAGTTGCTTCTCCTTCCAGTGCTATGTTGTCTTCTTTGCCGCGTTTCATCTATATGTCAGCAAATGCTGGAGGATTTTATGGCGCCCACATCCGAGGCCACCGCGGCGACTGAATTTTCATGCACCTGGGCAATTTAACCGGAATCATGCACCAAAATAACTTAATCTGAATCGACTCTTCATAAAAATACCGCATTTATATGTTTGTATGTATATGCAGTGCATATTGATGTAGGAGTTTAGCCATTTTTTTGCGGCTAAAGAGTATTGTCATTTGCCAAGCTCGTTCAGTGGTTCATGCATGTATACACGTAGAGAGAATTGATATTTTCATGTGCCGCATGCAGCAGAGAAGCAACGAACAAAAACTTTGGGCTAATTCTTACATGCAAGCTAGGATCATGTACCGAGAGAGGGAGAGACTACCTGGAGCTATCGGGTGTCCAAGGAGAAAAGCTTTAACTCCTCGTAGGTGTACTTCTCATGCTCCTCCGCCGGGACGTCGCCGTCCATGACCTCTGCGTACTGGATCCAGTGCACACATGGCGAATATGTCAACTGGATGATGAATAACTGACGGGACGTAGTGCATGGTTTAAATTGTTGGTATCTTGCCGTCGCGAGCTATGCACACACATGTGCACTACAGGTTGCATCATCATACGGCATACATGGTGACTGCTTAATTCGATGGCTTCTCTTGCCGGCGGTGTGTCGAACCAATCGATCTGATTGTCTGATTGATTGTGCGGGCTATACGCATCTTTCATTAGGTGTAGATCTACACAGAAAGAGAGCAGTACTGGCCGGCGTATTGGCGTGTATCCCAGACGACCGTATCTTATCATAGCAAATCTGCTTGAATCTACATCCGTGATCAGAAAATAGTTTAGCTCAGCTCATGCAAACTGCGGCCCACATGGTCGATCACCAAATCCTCTACTGCCGTTTGTATCACTTGATTTGCCTCTTTGTACCGGCATCATCCAAACTTTTCTCGTGGCCTTCATTAGTCGTGCCTTTACACCAGATTGACGTCGCCAATTCACCTGACTTGTCTAAAAGCTTGAGGTCGATTCAGGGACCTTGTGTGTTCGTCTTGGCGCGCCTAGAGCTGGCTTCATCAGAGCCCGATCGACGTGGTGGCTTGGAGCTCATCGATAGGAAGATGTTTGCTTGGCCGAGATGCTAAGCCAAGGTACGCGCAGATTGCATGTTTATCTCCTTTTTTATTGCTCAGATCTGGGCTTCGTTTGAGAGTTTAAATTGTGTACGCTTTCCTTTTGCAAAACACGTTTTGCAGTTGGAATCTGCCTCATGCATGCCACAAAAATAAAGGAACGATGTATTCCAAACCGATCAGGATATAGCCTCTATTTCTATCGCCTAGATACGACTGTTATATCTCGGCCATTGGTTCAGTTATGTAAAATCTCCACCGTACAATGTGTGTTACTTTAATAATATACTAGATAATAGATAGATAGATGTGGACCAGATACGGAACAAAATGAATTAACCTTCACGGTGAAACTCGTTGTACGAAAAAAGCTAAAACATCTTATTAATTAGAATGCACGGTGGAGTATTATGTATATTTTTTGGCGTTATGCTTGCGGCTGGGTGGGAAGCTGTTTTGAAACGCCTGTGCCGAAGAATGTTCCAGATATAATAAGAAGGTTGTGTACGACCAAAGCTCACTCTCTTTGAGCAGAAGAGAGGAAGAATGTCCAGCTAGCTCTCTGCCGTGCGTGGGCGGTCAACGGTCAAAGGTGGACCGGGACGGGAACACGCTGTTTTCTTAATCCGTTTGAGTTGTTTAATCTGGCGACACGCACGAGCCTCCACTCTCGGCTTTACTGCTAGCCAGTCCAAATCCTCTCAAGCTAATTGCGGCTCAACCACAGTGCGCCGGCTTAATCCAGTTCCCCGACCCTCAGCCATCCCCTATATAAGCGCATCCATCTCCCTGTCCCACTCTCCTCAAGCTACACATCATCAATCACTGCTACCTACCTAGCTAGTGACCCCCACTCACGTCTTGAAGCTTAGCTTGATCGAGCTCGATCGATGGAAATGGACAAGGACTACTACATGGCCGGCATGGGCATGGAGGCCGCGCCGCCGGCGATGAGCCCTGCCGGCTCGTCTGCGGTGACGATGGAGATGGCAGTGGCGACGGCGAGCGAGGACGAGGGCGACCTGAGGAGGGGCCCGTGGACGGCGCAGGAGGACATGCTGCTCGTCGACTACATCTCCAGGCACGGCCAAGGGCGCTGGAACTCCCTCGCTCGATGCGCAGGTACTTACTACTTAGTCATGCTTTATTTCTCTTGAATTTCATCTGATCATGCATGTCACATCTGCTTTATAGTAGGAGTAGTTCTTTGTGATCGATCACATCGCAAGAGATAAGATCGATGGGCTAACACTTTCAGTTGCCGTAGCGTATAGCTAAGCTATGGGCACTGATCACTTGCAGCTCATTATTCGCTTAGGCCCTTCTGTCTGTTCTGTATTTCTAATAGCCCATTGGAATTGACACGTGTAGGTCTGAGGCGCACTGGGAAGAGCTGCCGGCTCCGGTGGCTGAACTACCTCCGCCCCGACGTCCGGCGCGGCAACATCACGCCCGAGGAACAGCTGCTCATCCTGGAGCTCCACTCGCGGTGGGGAAACCGCTGGTCCAAGATCGCGCAGTGCCTCCCTGGGCGGACGGACAACGAGATAAAGAACTACTGGCGGACCAGGGTGCAGAAGCACGCCAGGCAGCTCCGCTGCGACGTCAACAGCGACCGCTTCCGCGACGTCGTCAGGCGGGTCTGGATGCCCCGACTCGTCGAGCGCATGCAGGCCGACGCCGCCGCCGGTGCCGGCGCGGAGGACGTGCCGGTGACGGCGCCGGCGAGGGCGATGAGCTCCCCGGCTGGCGCGTCACAGTACCACAACGTCGATCACGCGAGCAGCTGCGCGCCAATCAGGACGGTGCCGGCATCGACCATGAGCCCCGGCATGTCCAGCACGCCTGGGTCTTCCTTGTCGACGGTGGAGGCCGGAGCGCAATTCTCGCCATGGGCAGCTGCCACGGTGAACGTCGACGGCAGGCCGGTACAGTGCGCCGGCACCGGTGGTCCATCGATGGGTGGGGACGACCACATGATCCACGGCGACGAGCTCAGCGGGAGCTGGTCGGACCTTCTCGCTGCCACCGGCCTCCCGGACTTCGAGTTTGGAGACTTCGACGACAACTTGTGGAGCCTAGAGGACGTTTACTTGCAACAGAAGCAACGCTGCTAAAATTGATCACATGAGCAATCCAAAGAGGAAGTAAGAACCAAGATCAAACATGTGTATATGTATCACCACAGAGGCCAGGGTGCATGAGAGGAATTTGACAGGAAATTATTAGCGTTCGTCCATAGTGTGACATAGCAAGCTAAATTCGAAAAATGTGCAAGATTTTGCGTGTTAGCGTGTTCTAGTTTTATGAGTCTAATTTTCATTTTTAATATCTTGTTAATATCTTGCCATGTACTTGAAGTTCCAAATATACCCTTCATTTTTCAGATGGATTTTTTTGTGCTTACCAATAATAAAACACAGATTAGATTGAGATAATTTTGATCTCAGCCATCCAAAATATTTAATTTCATAACTATTCATGGTCATGTCTTTGCTATTGATATGTTCATGTTATTCAAAAGTTCCAAACAGTATGTTCTAATTTAACACAAAATTCTAGGATGATCGACATATGCTAACCGACGACGGGCTCAGGAGACCGGAGACCACAGTTTTCTACTAACAAATATGTATTTTTTAAATAGTTGTAAATATCAAGTAAACTACATTTTCTCAAAATCAATTATACTAGTCGATCATGCGCTTATGCATCTTCATGCATTACATGAAAGACTAATTAATATTAATTATTAAGAAAGGCACCATTTATTGTTTCTAATAAATCTCAAAGAAAACGGTATACGTTGAGGAGGGGCCACATTTTGAGAACATTAACATCAAAGTAATGTAAATAATACAAATCTTGGAGCGGTGAATTATAAATTCTCTATGATAACGTATAAACGATATTTATATATGCTGTTTTTAAAAGAGAACATAGTTGTCAAAATTCAATCGTATGTTATATATAAACGTAAACTTGAGTGATGAGACTTACATCCACGTCCCACAATTGTTTTAGTTTTTTCGACACATGGAATGGAACCCACATTCATAAGACGGGAATTGGCATCTTGGAGAGATATTCCTTTTGCCCTGAATTGCCCTCCAATGGTTTCCCAGTCAGTCTTGATGTGATAAAGGGTCGGTGAATTGGAGAGGTCCCACCACGTACTTATATTTTTGCGAAACACAGTACAACGCAGACGCTCACATACACGCGCACACACTCACTCCTAAGAATGCACGCACGCACACCCTACCTCTATGAGCACCTTCGAAATACTCAGCCGGCGGGTCGAGTCTTGAGATTGACGAAGTCACCACAGGCGCCTCGCTGTCGACGAGAACGTCGCCTCCCACTGAAGAATATTCCGCCTTAAATGAGAAACACCAGCGTTAAAACTGGGGTTTGAACTTTGGTGGACTGGGATACAACCACCCTCCTAACCATCCTGCCACCACGTACTACTCCAATTTGGAGTTTTGACCCTAGCCAAGACTAGCTCGATCGGGATCACACCCCTGGTCTTCCTAGTTATATATATTCCATACTATGTACGAATAAAACACTAATTTGGCTAGCTTATCCATAGCTAAAGGATGCATAGTAAAACTCAGGTTGATACACTTGCATGCACTTTTTCTGTATGTAAAGGAGGGAGCTAGCTGATGGTTTTCTGCATATATGCGCTTGGATTCTTGTGTGCAGCATGCGTGCACTCCACAATGATATTCGAAACCAACTAGGCTTCGCGTGGCAAATTTCAAAAAAATAAAAAACTAGGCTTTGCGTGGCTGGCGGTTACGCAAGATGGCTGTGTTAGAACGTATTCCTCATTAGCGAAGACAGGAACTTAAACTGATTGCAGATAGAACACCTAATAGCATCTTAACTAAGGTATTAGGGGGTACTTACAGGTAAATAGGTAATTGAAGTAGATCGGCCTGCTTGACACAGCTTGACGCATGCGGTACTTGGGGTTGAAGGAGTGGTCGAGGTAGTCGTTGAAGGAGCGCCGTAGTCGTGGAACAGGCCCATGGATGCCGGCACTCCCCTTGGAGGTGGCTGGCGATGGTCTTGGTCTTCCCACCGTTGCAGTAGCTCCCCAGATCGGATCGGGGTGAACTTTTGAGGGCTAAGGAAAACGATATGTGAACTAGTCAACCAAACGTATCCGTAACCCCCCTTTTCCTTTTATATTAGCTGATGTACGGTAGGGAACCAAAACCCTTAGTTGGTTTGGACGCCCCTGATCAGGGCGCTACCGTTAGGATGGAGGCACACGAGCGTTGGTTCGTGGACTCTCCTTTAACGTTCTGCTTTTATCAACCAACATTCTCTCCCTTGATCGTTAGGCTCAACTTCATTCGTCTATTCTACATAGAAATAATATATCAAAGTAAGGTGTTACAACGGTCAATGGCATGCCATTGAACCTCAATACTTATAATACATCAGCCTACTTTGAAATAGAAAACATATTCTTACTGGGAGTGGTTTATTTAGAAGTCCTTATTTCCAGAATCAAAAAGCTTTCCAGCAACCCATGCCGGCAACAAAATCTTAAAATATTTTCATATATGTGCACTTAGGATGTGCATGTTATTCAAAAGTTTGAAACACTATTTTTTTTAATTCAACATGAAATTATATGATGATATATGCTGACTTAATAACTTCTTGGCTTGTAGTATGATTGACTTAATATGTACTAGTCATATTTATAAAGTGTTTTTGCTTACATGCTTTCCAATAAAAATATGTAATTTTTAATAAAAAATAAGTTGTAACTGCCAAGTAAACTACGCCTCATGCCTTGTCCGGAGCCGCCGCTCCGGCGCCAGCCGACCACCACCTGACCACCAGAAAATGGAGGTGGAGAAGCCCGTCGATCCGAACCTGGAAGCACCGCACCATGCGGAGGCGACCATATCGGGACGACAGCCCCACCCAGCACCAAGCAGGCCGGAGCACCACCCAACCTCCAAGCCAAACGCCGACAGTGGCGCCGGGAGACACGTCCGCTCCAGATCGAGCAGCGCCAGCCCAAGACCGAAGGAGCAGCCGCGCGAGCCTCCCGAGCATGACGGCAAGGGGAGGACGAAGAGTAGCAGCACCACCTCCAAATTCCGGCCGCCGCGCCGCCCCACGCAGCCACGTCGGCCGCCGCCGCCACCTTCTGCTTAATAAAAGGTGAGGCAAAGCTTTTGCCTCGGTTTCGAAAAAAGATACTCTAAAAAGAATGAAGGAGAACCCGCACGAACCTTATCCTCTCCCGTTCCCATCGTCTCTCCCAACCCGCCGCCGCCAGGCCCTTCCTCCTGCCGCCGCCCACCTCGCCCTCCCAACTCCCCTCCGCCTTCCCCTCCCTCCCGGGTCGCCCCCGCGCGGGCGGCTCCGGAGGCTCCTCAAACCCTAGCCAAAAAGCTCCCTGAAACGAGCTTTCCGGCCACCGCCGACCTCGGCCGTGGTGGCGGCGCCCTGGCCGTCGAAGACGGAGGGCTGAGGGCGGGCCAGCGGGGCTAGGACGCTCGTCTCGGCCGCTGGTCGCGCGGATTGGAGTTGCGCTCGGCGGCGGGGCCCTAGGCGCGGTGGGGCGACGACGTCGAGGTCCAGCAAGCGAGGCGGAGGGGCGGTCGGCACCAGGCACTCCGGCGGCGGCGCCCTGGGCTTGGCGGCGCTGGTGGTGGTGCTGCTGCCTCGCGGGAGTGGTGGTTCGAGGTGGGGCGCCCTGGCGGGCCCGTCGCTGTGGGGCGGGTCGGCGGCCAGTTGGTGTCGCCGGGTGCGTGCGGGGTGCGGCGTGGGCGTGTGGGTCTTCAAGCTTCGGCTCTGAAGCTCAGGGAAGGCACGTGGAGGTGGCGTGCGAACTGGGCCTTTT
Source organism: Poa pratensis (assembly GCA_947311845.1). NCBI lineage: Eukaryota > Viridiplantae > Streptophyta > Magnoliopsida > Poales > Poaceae > Poa > Poa pratensis. Next base: position 61,433,449 of record CAMZMU010000042.1, read on the forward strand.
TCTCCGGTCTCCGGCGGCCGTGCGGCGCGCATGGTGCTCGCTGTCGCGGCTGATGCAGGCTGCGGCCATGTTCCATGGTGGTTCTGGCCACGGGCGGCGCTCCTCTTGGCCTTGCCGGCATGGTGCTCGGGAAGGTTCAGCGGCTTGCTGCGTCCGGTGGTTCTGCTCCTGTTTTCCGGTGTTGGTCCTGCTGGCCTGCCTGGCGGGGTGGCTGCCGGTAGTCTCCGCAAGGTGCGGGTGGCTGCGGCGATCTTCCTTGCGCCTCTTCGTCGTCGGGCTTGTTCGGTGGTGGTGGTGGTTGGTGAGGCTTGCCGGCGACGGTTTGGATTGTTATGCGGCTGATGGTGTGTGGGGAGCTTGGGTGAAAACCCAGTGATAACGGCGGCTGCGGCCGTCGTATACCTTCTTGGAGGCATCACATTTTTGCTGCCACACCCTGTCGCATGCATTCAATCGTCGGTGCAGCTCCGGGGGAGACCCTTGATCTTGTGATCGGACGATGGCGGCGCCTTGGTGTCGTTTCCCTCTTGGGGGCTTCGTCTTTGGAGTTGGACATCGACAAGAGGGACCAGTGGAAGGCTGAGGTGTTCGCGTTGAGGCTTCTGTGGCGACGATGATGATGTTTGAGCGATGTCGGAGACGTGGCTGTGGCTGCGGTAGTCGGCTCTTCTCCGGCGTGTCCTTGGGGTTGCCTCGGCGTGTCTTGTTGCTGAGAAGTCGAAGCTGCTGCGGTGGGTTCCCGGTGGTGTACGATGACTGGCGGCAGATGTTCCTTTCGGCGAGTTTCCACGGCGCCAGCCTGCCTGGTTCTCCTTCTTAGCTCTTCTTCAGAGTCGGAGCTGCGCTGCCTTTGCGTTGTTGGGGAGCTGTCGCAGCTCCCCGGAGGGTTGTTCTTTGCGTTGTGCCGGGCTTGTCCCGTGGTGTCGGTGTTGTGGTGTGGCGGCGGCAGCTGCGGCTGTCTTTTAGGTCGGGGCGGCGGCCCCGGATGGTGGTGTGACGTCCGTGGTCTGCGAGCGGCTTTCCTGTTGCAGCTTGGGCTGTGGGTGGCCGTGTCGTGCGGCGTCGTGGTTTCTCGAGGTTGTGGGGCTTCGCCCCGTGGGTTGTGTTGTGTTGTTGTATGGTTTTTGCCCGGTTTCTTCCATAATAAACCGGGCACCTTCTGCTTAATAAAAGGTGAGGCAAAGCTTTTGCCTCGGTTTCGAAAAAACATTCTCGTAATCAACTAATCCACCTTTGCATGTGCATGTAATATATGAATTAACATTAATTATTAAGCATGACACCATTTGTTCTTTCTAATAAATCTCAAAGAAAACGGCATATGTTGAGGAGAGAGATTCAATTTGCCCTGAATTGCGTTCCAAACTTGTCTATGGAGTTTGCCGTGCAGAATGCCATAAGATCAGTGTGTTCCCCTTTCTTTGAAAAAAAGAGAGAAGGGAGACCTACAATGGTTTCGGCCCCTTGAGAATGGAGTAAAGGAAAGGTTAATTCCCCGTCAGTCTTGGTGTGATAAAGGGTCGGTGAATTGGAGAGATTCCACCACGTACTACTCTATTTGGAGTTTTGACCAAAGGCAAGATTAGCTCGATCGGGAAGACACCGCTGGTCTTCGTAGTTAATAATAGTACGTACTACGTACGAATAAAACACTAACTTGGCAAGCTTATCCTTACTTAGCTAAAGGATGCATAGTAAAACGAAGGTTGATACACTTGCATGTGCCTTTTCTTTATGTAAAGAGAGAGGTAGCTAATGGTCTTATGGAAAGGCGCCGATTCGTGTCTGCAGCATGCGTGCACTCCACAATGATATTCGAAACCAACAAGGATTCTGGAACTATGTGGAATTAGTTATTAGAAAAGTATACTCCACGGGACCCAAATTCAAAGTTTTTCGTTTTGTCTAGTTGATTAAAAACATTAATCGAACTCATTTTTGTAGGAAATATAGAGGCCATCTAGCGATTGATACTTCCGGTCCTTTTCTCATGCAGTATTTACTTGCACTTCCGTACGAGTCGGTTGAAGGTTAGTTCTTAAGTTCTTATCAACTCGGTGCTAAGTAACATGTTGTTATTTCTTTCAAGCTCCAAAATGAGTCATACAAAGAGTTGGATTATTTTATATCCATGTTCGTTTTGAAAGCAAAAATGAAAATAAAATAGACCGGTCAAATGTGTTGTCATTTGTCGTGATCAAACTTCTTAGAGGATGCCGTGTGGCAAAACTTCTCGGTGAGAAAATATGTTGGCTCGAAAGATATCTCCCAAATTCAATCAAAAATCACATTTTTTTTTGACAGGGTCGATAGCGAAGAGGAAGCATTTTTTCCGCTTCAGGCCATTCTTTATCTAGGAGGCTTAGAGATTTGGTTATAGGAGAATAAATGGCTAGAAAATACAATGCTTTGAGACCAATAACTAGCTTTGTATCATATTTCTCGCCACAAAAGCAACACTATTGTTGAGGTGTCTGAGATCGTCCCAACCAAATATGACGTTCAACCAGTATTAAGTTGGGCCTCGTCTTACGATATGTGGATGCCCTACAAGGATGGTTGGCTGTGGTTCAAAAGTTGCAAGGGCTTGATGAATTTTGATGGAATTAAGACGTATGTAGATTTCATGTACAAAGAGATGGTTCATTCAAACATGTCAGTTTATAACAACAAACAAATTTAGAAATTTAAGGTACCTTTGGAATGTAGAACCTTTACATAGTAACTTCGTAGAGGTGTCATGCTAGTTAGGATAATCTTGCATGACACAAATTGGCCCGAGAGGAAAAGTGTTGTTTATGTCATGGGGAGGAGACAATTAAGCACCTTTTATTCGAGTGCAAGTTAACCCGCACTATATGGTCAGTCATCGAGATGGTTTCGAACTTGTACTCGTCTCGTAATGTTGTCAATAGTTTTTGCACATGGCAACGAGGAATTGGTCGTAGATGTAAAAGAAGATGCATGAGGGAGCAGTAGTATTGCTTGGTCGTTTACAGGTTATCTACCGGTGTATGCACTAGCTCTATTCATGTTTTATTCTTCAGCGATAAAACATCGTGACGTGTTTACAGTGGCGTCATACGGTTGGAGCAGGTGGTTAAGAATGTTTTACCCAACATAGATAACAATGTGGTTTTTTGATCGGCCCTCCATACCCATATGATTGATATTAGTCGAACTTGACAATCTGTTCGTTTTGTTCATCCTGAATATGCAGAGCCCGGGTGTGAGCTCTTAACACAGTCTTTGTCGAAATAAATATTTACTTGCATTCATTTTCTCAACAAACATAGGCATTTTTCTAGGATTTTGTATTTGGAATGTAATTCTATTGACCGACTGTGATATGCAAATTAAACTACGAGAACTGATTGTCGCTTGTAAAACTATTCGTGCGAGTGAAGCATTGGAATCCGATATATGTGAGCGTCTGCGTTGTACTGTGTTTCGCAAAAAAAAGCATTGGAATCCGATTAACGTGTGGTTTTTTTGGTCAGCTGAACCTGTAAAAAAAATCATTATAAACGTGCAACGAAATCAGCCGCTGGCAGTGAAAACCAGCCGGCCAGGTGCATGCATGCACGGCGAGTCACGTGTGGCAAGGTCCTGGGCGCCAGCTGGCGACGTCAAACCTGGAGTCTCCGGTCTCCTGGGCCAGTCGTCGGTCAACCTGTGGTCAGCGCGGTGACCAGATAAGGCAGCCAGGGCCCACCCGTGCGGATCCCGTATTTGGTCTAGTTTAGTTCGCGCAGGACCCGTGATTGGACGCGCCAAAGCCGCTAAGAGAAATCCTGACCGTCCAACGGGTTAATCGCGCAGGATCGCTGTCTTCGTTGAACGCCGAGACTGTTTCGCATCAGCAGTGACATGTTAGTCCACTAACTCTACCTCTTTTGGATGGAGCATATGATTTGTGTGACAGACTGATCGATGGATCCTTCCACAGTGTCGGGTTATCAGGGGCGGAGCTGGGTCTACGACATGTAATTGACTTCAGCAAATTCTTAGTAAATATTCATAGACTGATATATATTTCGGCCCGTACCGTAATAAGTGGCGTGGTTTTAGTCCAGATTTAAACTAATACCACGGCCCGTATTTCGGAACGGAGTAAGTACAAGTTAAGTATTACTCCCTCCGTTCCGGAACATATGACGTTAAAGAGTTTCGTGTACAAAATTTGTCACGCTATGAAATGAAACGGTGCTGCTATACCTACGACGATATTGCGTACGATTTCCGTCCGATGCTACGTGGCAGCTACTTGCCACACGCGGGGCAACGGAGGCGGACTTGCTCCGTGCACTGTCTGGGTTTGGTTTGGGCCGGTGCTGGATTAGATTGTCTCTTCTATCATGGTAGTCGTTCGATCCCCTGGAAACCTAGCGCAGCCGCCACCACCTCCGCCTCCCCCATAGATCGGTTCCCCCTCCTCCGGCCCGGCCTCGCCGGTGTTGGGAGGGGTGGGGAACCCGATCTATGGGTGGAGTTCTTAAGAAAAATAGTGTTTTAAATAGATTGGATTAAGCTTTTGTTGCGTTTTCTTCATCAATGGAGTCGGTATCGTCTACAATAAGTAATCTTCAGTCCTTCCTTCGACGACGAGATCTTCTTCCCGACGTCAATGGTGGTGCTGTAAGATTAAATTTGTCTAGGTATGGTCTTTCAGATCTTGTTTCGCCAGATCGATTTTGGATTTTTTTTCTCATGGTTGTCGCGAGGATTGTCCTCGCAATATTTGTCCCGTTTTCTACGTCCTCGACAATGGTGATTCGTACTCTTGGCTCCCAGAGACGTCGACTAGGCTGTTCGGTTGTTATTCCCTGGAATATTGGTGTTGGTACTCTTGCGAATATTGGTTGATTACCTTAATGGATGCGTGCGTGCACGTAGCCTTGGCATTGCGGCTCAAAATTACAATTATGGGAGAACCCTCGTTGGTATTCACATGTCTGTGGTTTGATGTCACCATTTTGATCGACGCCCTCTTCTTCCATGTTGATATCACCATGTTGATCGACATGACCTCCTCTAGGTAGGCCGATGTCCTCTTCTTATGGTGGAGTTAAATTCAGGTGGAGAAGAACCATGTTGATCACAAACTCTTGCAGGTGCAGTGCCGGACTGGAGCCGTGTCGTGTCAGCCGTGCTGTCCCGGAGCCGTGCTGCAGCCAGGCAAATGGAGTTGCTGCCCTGGGGACGGAGTCGAAGCGACCTTGTCGGCGTTGAAGTGGAGCCGGCGTGCTACTCCTGCTGGGTGGGAGCCGGCGCGTTCTGCTGGGTGGGAGCCGGCGCGTTCTGCTGGGTGGGAGCCATGCTGCAGCCGTGCCGTCCTGGAGCCGTGCCGCAGCCGGGCAGATGGAGTTGCTGCCCTGGGGCCGAAATCGAAGCGACCTTGTCAGAGTCGAAGCGGAGCCGGCGTGCTGCTCCTGCTGGGTGGGAACTGGCGCGCTCTGCTCGCCTGGCCGGTGCTTGCTGCGTGCGAGCTTGATCTGCTGCTGAGGAGCTTGGGGTGCAAGCCGCTGGGCGTTGAGGTGCCGGTGGTCTGCGCTAGGGCGTCGAGGTGTTTTGGGCTGCGAGAGCTCCCGACGGCGAGGCCCTTGATGGCAGGATCCTTCGTTTTGGGTGTTTAGGTTGCGCTGTTTTGGCATATTCCCTATAGTATGTCCCTAATAGTACTTTCTTTTAATAGACACTTCCATGTGGGAACCCACCCGTCAAACACATAAATACTGTATTTGTTTTCCTTTTCTTCCATCTCGTTTGCCGAGGCGTCATCCGGAACTCTTTGTGGGTCAGGAAGATTAGGGAGGCTTAGGAGAGGAGGAGGCGTGCAAGAGCTCGGGCATCGACGACGGTTGGCCAGGGTCGAGGTGCACATGGCGGCCATGTCAACTCAAAGGATGGAGTCGCGGGAGGAGTGAGGCCAAGGCACCATTGAGGAGTGGAAGTAGAGGTTGTACGGCCAATAGAAACGAGCCGGAGATCGATAGAGGCAACCGACAGCATGGATGGTGGTGTTCTACGCAGCGGGTGATGAACGGCCGGGAAATTTCCTTTACGCCAACAGAAATAAAGTTTAGGGGAAGGGTATTATTGGCCCTACAAATTTAAGGCTAGGTGGCGATATTTTTTATCTTTGCAGTTTTGGTAATTCTTTTTTTTTTTTTTTGAAGCTCATATCTGGAATATATTAAAATTTGGAATTCGAGAGTACAGATACATCCAGATACGGGGCAGCTGTCCCCATTTTACAGAAAAGACCCCAAACAATAGGGAAAAAGAAAGAAACCCTAACCCTAGTCTGGATCTTCTCCGCTTCGAAATCTCTGCCACCGCTTGCATCTTCACCGACGGATCGCCGGAGAAGAAGGCGAGAAGAAGCAGCAGCTGTGTCGCCGGCTTGGACCTTTGGAGGAGAAATCCTCGTTGAAATCGCCGCATCATCCACCCGGCACGAGTGCCAGGATCTAGCAAGCCTGCGAGATAACGCATCGGCGGGAGACACGCTCCGATCCAGGCCGCCGTTCGGGTCGCCGGCCGAAACAAGCTAGCAAACCCGCAGAAGTCCATTCCTAGGAGCAGCCAAAGCAGCAGCATCTGCCGCCACCAACCCAACTTCCCCACCTCCCTTCTCCCTCCACCTCGGTAGCAAGAAGAGAAATCAAGAAGCAGCAAAAACTTATCGAGCTTATTGAAGAAGATGTCCTCAGCGTCGAGCCGCCGGCGCATCTCCCACCACGGGATCTCCACACCGCACCACATCGCCAAGACGTAGTCAACGCCCGCCCTTGACTGCATCGGACACCAAGAGGGGAAGACGGCTATTATTGCAGAGATGCCTCGGCCGAGCTTCGCCGCCCACCATGCTCGCCAGAGCACCGCGAGCCAGAGAAACCAGACGAGGGCGCACCAGATCCAGCCGATGAGATCCGGCGACCTACTCTGATACGCCACATAGGGCACAACCGCGATAAACGCGAAGCATAACCTAGATCTAATATGTACAGAAGAAGCACGACCTCCTACACCATCTCCTCGCCGGGCAGCAACGCCACCGGAGAGAAGGGAGGCGAGGGGCGGCGGCGGAGAACGAGAGTCGACTCTCAAAACGCGTGGGGAGAGAAAGAAAGACGGGCCCTTTCCTTTTGGTAATTCTAAGTGGGCTGAGAACTGTCTTATTTATCTTTGCGACTACCAGTTCGTTGGATTACATTGTGATTCATGCTAGACATGAATTGCAACCGATATTTTCCCAATTACAACTGAAATTTCGCTAGTACTTCACATGAGAGTTGCAACTGGTGAAAATGTTTCGGACCGTTGTTGGTTGCAACGTTAGTCAACTGAGAATTAGTTAGTCCCCTATCTTTGAGGAAGTGAATTAGAATTTTTCGCCAACTTATCAGGATACATTTTTTGCCATGCACGCGGATCGTTTTCATATCGCGGCGGCTAGCACTGTGCGGTTCTACTGTTACGTGCGTGCATGGTTTGAAGACTGACAACAGGGTGGAGGCCGCTTTCAGTGTTGTCAACTCGTACACCCGGTTCACAACGATAGCTTTCTAAAGTAAGTAAAACAGATTTGAATCAAAACTCCAAGGATTAATATTGCATTTCCTCTCTCTTTTTTTTAACTTGAATTTTACGTCCTGTCTACAACTGCATGCACATACCATGCTCAACTGACAGCTGCTGATGTAAACGTCGCGTAATGCAGGGAGCGCCAATGTATATGCAGTTCAAGGCAATGAAATTCAAGTGAAAAAAGAGAGAGGAAATGCAATATTAATCCTTGGAGTTTTGTTTCAAATCTGTTTTACTTACTTTAGAAAGCTATCGTTGTGAAGCTGGCCTACGATAAAAGGTGTTTCTATTTTATTGTTTCTTGAAATGATGTTTTTATTACTTCGCAGCTGAAGTACTGACAGAAGAAGGTAGGCTACATAACTACGCACCGCATATGACCAATAGACGATGTTCTGGACACTGACATGTCTTTAAGTCATAACTTTGAATAGTACTAATTTGTATTGAACATGTGTATATAAACTAGGAGAATTATGAAACTATAGAAATTTCTGAGACTAATTTGTACCTATGATTTTCAAATTTCCAATCTTAACCATTAAAATGATATTCACAATCAAACTTTTGAAACTTGACTGAAGACATCTTCAAAGCATTATGCATTTATGATGTGGGCGAGCAGTTGCTAATTAAGCTAAATTAAGGTGAACGCAACAATAGCCTAGTGGAATTAGCTTTAACCCCGTTTTTGTATACAAGGTCACTTTCTCATTTTTTTTTTATATTTAGAAAATAAAGTCAACTAATAAATAACATGGTTAATTAATTGAATGGAAAGTCTATCGTGTGTTATGAACTAATTAAATATGTTGCATGTGGTGACTCATTCTCTATGGCTGCATGAAAGGTTTGCATTAATTAGCACTAATTAGCACGATTGTATGAGATAGAAACCTGATAAATTCATTTTGGTAAGAGATAGTGACCTTGCATAGCTGCAAACTATAATTTTGATAGTAGTACTGTATTAGAAACCGGAGAAAGTACTACTCCCTCCGTTCCTAAATGTAAAATGTTTTAGGTCATCCACATGTTGATTAGGTGCATGCAGATGCAAATAAATGAACATATAAACTAAAATATGTCTAGATATATGTATATACATGTGAATGTGGACAAAAAGTAAAACATTTTATGTTTAGGAACGAAGGGCGTACTAAGTAACGTCTATTTCTCCATTCCCTGCAAAGGAAAATATATTTTTTAATTACTCCATTTAAAAACCTAGACAGGTTAGTGTAAAAACGTCAAGCTTGAACTGATTCAAGTACAGAACTTGTCAGCACTCAAGGGGAAAATTACGAATGCAGATAGGCAGTTGCCTCGTCTGACGGCCGTTGTGCAGCTCTGCGCCGATGAGCGACTCAGTGACAAGCCATCGGTCTCTTTTTTTGTTTTATTTATTGAGGGAAAGCCATCGGTCTCTTTGAGCATCAGTTAGGATGTTGGGCCACAATCTGACGATTTTTTTGGCCCAATGCAATTATGAGCTGCTAATATTGTAGGCCACAAATATAGGCTCGAGGAGCGCGCATGCCACTTCGTTGGGCACGTCTAGGGGTGAATCCTATAGGGCGATGGCTTTTCGTTGCGTCGCCTGAAGAACTCTATACTAGGCCGGGCCCATTTTAGTTTGCGAGCTTCTTTTTCCTTTACCGGTTTCGAAAGTTTCGAAGCGAAGAGAATAAGAAGATACACGCTGCTTCCTTATTTCTTTTTTCTTTTTCCTGTGTTCGTTTTTCTTTTCCTTTTTCTTTTTTGTTTTCTTTTCCTTTTATGTTTTATTTTTCTTTTTATTTTTCTATTTTCATTTTCTTTTCTGTTTTCATTTTTATTTTTATTTTCGTTCTTTTAATTTTTTCTTTTTCTCGTTTTGCACTTTTTATTTTATCTTTTTCTTTTTTTCGTGTTATTTTTTTTTCCTTTTGTTTTTCATCCCATTTTCTGTTTTTAAAAATCGTGCAAAAATAGCCCCCATTTTCTGTTCACTTTTAAAATCGTTCAAAAATAGTTTCCATTCGCCCACATTTCTGTTCATTTTTTTAAATCGTTCAAAAATAGTTTCAGTTTAATGGCCTTTTCTGTTCACTTTTAAAATCTTTCAAAAATAGTTTTCGTTCACTTTTAAAATCGTTCCAAAATAATTTTTGTTCATAAACATTTTTCTTCTCACTTTTTAAATCTGTTCAAAAATAATTTTTGTTCACCGAACTTTTTTTGTTCACTTTTTAAAATCGTTCAAAATATTTTTCGTTCACTTTTAAAATCGTTCAAAAATAACTTTCGTTCATAAACCTTTTTCTGTTCACTTTTTAAAATTTTGTTCACGACCTTTTTTTGTTCACTTTTTAAAATCGTTCAAAAAAATTCGTTCACTTCTAAAATTGTTCAAAAATAACTTTTGTTCATAAACATTTTTATGTTCACTTTTTAAATCTGTTAAAAAATAATTATTGTTCACCGACCTTTTTTGTGCACTTTTAAAATCGTTCAAAATAATTTTCTTTCACTTTTAAATCGTTCAAAAATAACTTTCATTCATAAACCTTTTGTTAACTTTGAAATTTGCTCAAACATATTTTTCGTAATAGAAAAATCATTCATGTTTTTAAAATCTTTCAAATCTTAGTTTTTGTTCACTTTGAAATTTGTTCAAAATAGTTTCTGTTCAAAACATTTTTTTCATCCACGTTTTTAAAATCGTTCAAATCTCAGGATCTTGTCTCTTTGAAATTCAGGTTTATGTGAAAATTTATATTTATTTTTTCTGACACTTCATTTACTAGTATTTTACTAGTGTAAGAAAAATTTAGTAAAAATTTCAAAATTTCAAAGTACGTAATGTGACAAACTTTTTATGTGACATGGTACGACTGAATAAATAGTACGAACAAATTTCACGCCACGCGCTAGCTTTACTAGAAACAGTCGAAAAAAGAGGGAGAATGCCACGAAAGAACGAACCGCAGAAGAAACAAATGTCACGAAGAAACAATATTTTTAAGGCATCGGACATATGGGCCGGCCCGCAACGAGCTTCTAGTAGGCGACAGTGTCCAGTTCGGTCGCCGTAAGGCGACCTACAGGACCTCCCACGTCTAGGTGATGGCCGTTTGCTAAATGGCATGATTGGGGGGCCGGCCAAAAAATTAGTTTTGTGTCTCTCGTCCAGCACATGCACGACGGTTCCCATGGGGATCGCATGTGTGTCGACCCGTGCGACGATAAGCACGGGTCGCACACCCACTCTCCTTCTTCTTCCTTCCCATCGCCGCACCTCCGCGCCGCCCCCGCCAACACCGCCCGCCACCGCCTCCGCGTCCTCCGCCCGCCTCCACCTTCTTCCCCGAACCGCCAACCGACGCCGGCCATGCCGCCTGCTGCCGCCACCCGCGGCCTGCGTCGCTACCGTGCCGCCTGCTGCCACCACCCGCGGCCGGCGTCGCTACCTCCCCGCCCTGCCCCAGCCGCCACCTCCGCCGGTCCACCGCCGCCCGGCCGGCCATCCCTCGAAACCCCCCCCCCCCCCCCCGCACCCGCACCCGCACCCTAACTCCGGCCTCCCGCACCCGCACCCGCACAAGATAAGGTTCCTACCTCGCCTCCACCTACGCCGCCGTGTCGCCGCCGGCTACGGCGAAGTCCATCCCTCGCCTGGCCGGCGACGTCGCGGCCAGCCGCGCCGTCCCCGTCGGTGGCGAGGTCCTCAGGCTCGTGCACGGCTCGCTCCGGTCATCTTCTTCCTCCTCTCCGTCCGAGTTGGGCCGGCCCATCGACCTGGTCGACATATAGGTTTTGCCGTTCCCATGCCCTTTTTGCTAATCTCTGGTCCCATGTCCATTAGCCCATGCACGGCATAACATCTTTCCATGGACTCAGCCAATCAACATGCATATAGTTACTTTAAAAAAAAAATCAAAATGCTATAACCTTTGAACAGAGAGTCAGAATTAAGATCTATTTTCACGGTTAGGTTTCTCGCAACGAGATATTTAAAACTAGTTCCCATTTGAGTACGTTCTGGTAATATTTTTTGAAAAGCAATTTTTGTGTTGAGACATGCAAGTTTACAGACAAAGTTACTCTTGAGGGTGTTGAAGTTGCTGCTAAATGAAGGTGTTGAATTTGTTGTTGAAGCAAATATGTTATAACATATGGTGTTAAAGTTGCATTAGATTGTTCTGAAGTTGCTACTAAATAAAGTAGAGTTGAGGTAGAGGGCAATGTTGTTGTCATATATGTTGGTTGGTTGCTACAAAGGTTGCAACAGAGGGTACATAAGTTATTCTGCACGTACTGAAGTTACTGGAGGTGCATGTGTTGTTAGTTGGTTGCACCCTATCGCTGGCAAATTTCCTATAAAAGTTGCAGCGTAGACTATATAAGTTACCGCTGGAGGGACCCTACTTGCTGGTGAAGTAGTGTAGAAACATGTTGTTGATAGAGATAATAGTGATGGTAGTTGGTTGCTCTCCGCCCCTCTCAAATTTACTACAAAGGTTGCAATAGATAATACATAAGTTGCTGCTCAAGTAAGTGAAGTGGCTAAATAAGCCAGTTTTTTTTTTCCTGGAGATGAGAGTGATACTAGTGGGTTACTGACCGCCCGTTGCAACTTTCTAACAAAAATTACAATAGAATACACATTACTTGCTTACTTATGTACTAAAGTTGATTTCCAGAAAATGTTCATCAAAACATGTATAGATTACACTAGACCCCGGATCGGTAGAGCCAGACACTACGGGAATCGACCAAGACGCCGACGGCCGGACGCCGTCGGCGTATGCACGAATGCCGTCGGCGTCTCGCCGTCGGCGTCTCGAACTATCGGCGTACCCAAACTGCCGTCGGCGTCTGCGGCCGCCGTCGGCGTACGCTCTGGTGGGCCCCACAAGACGGCATCCCCACGTTTCCGTTAGCTCAACATACGCCGACGGCATTGCCGTCGGCCTCTGAGCGCCACGTGGCCGCTTCCTGGGCGCCTGGGAGATGACCTATTTGCCGTCGGCGTATGGGTGACCATATGGTCCGCTTCGGGCGACGTGGCAGCATCCTGTGCGTCCGGCCGAGATCCTACGCCGACGGCATTGCCGTCGGCATATGGATGACCATAATTTGTTAGTTTAGGTAAATTGGTTCCGCTGGTTTCTAGCACATTTTAAATACAATTAAAATTGCACAAATTTTAAAACATCACAGAACATCACATATATAATCCAAACCATCATGCAAGTTCCAAATGACTCAAACACAATTCGAATTCATACAAACATTCATACAAACTCTAAATGACACAAACATAGTTCGAATTCATCCAAACATTCATACAAACACACCCGGACACATCCTACATCTCCTGAGAGCTCGAGGTACCGATATCTGAGGCCGATGATTTCTTGCCTTGGCTCATCTTGGTCAATCACCTGCATTGAGAAAGGGTAAACAATTAATAAGCATGTTGAAAAATAAATACTAAGCATAATAAAGACATAATAAAATGTAAAAATAAGAATAAAGATGTAATGCAATTAAGAAGAAGCATGTTGAAAGACTAAGCATGTTGAAAAGTAAATACTACGCATAAGGACATAAAAGACCCTCACCCGAATCATCAGTCTCATAATTAAGTCTTGGGTTCTCATCATCACTATCAACATCACTATCACGTGTGTAAGTTGGAACCTCATCGCACGGTGGAGGCTCATCATCGTCATCACAATGTAACTTGTTGAGCATATCTATGTCCTTTACATCCACCACTAAGTCACCACCTGTCTGTGCATTGTCCTCGCGGTCCTCAAGACCTTGTATGCCAAAGTCCCCAAAGGTTTGTTCCTCTTGATAGAAAATCCCCTCGTATGTTTTAGGGTCAATGTTGTTGTAATCGTCTTCCGAGGGCATGGGTAGCTTACCATGTGGCGATACATGGAACACGACTTCCCAGCCAATGAGTCCCTCTTTCTTGCATGGGTAGGGCAAATAATAAACTTGCCTAGCTTGGTGAGCCACAACAAAGACATCGGATCCATGGTAGGTGGTTGAAGGCTTAACTTCAACTAACCCAATGGAAGGGGTACTTTTAAGTCCATCCACAGGGTCGAACCAGTGGCATTTGAACACAACGAGCTTGAGTTCTATGTTCGTGTTATTGAACGTCAGCTCGTATACGTTCTGTAACCTTCCGTAGTAATCAAATTCACCGGCTCCTTTGGTGAAGACCCCGGTATTTATAGTCTTTGCATTAGGCCGACTGTTCTGGTGAAACTCTGTATGGAAGCGGTACCCATTCACATCATACTTCTCATACATCTCGACTCTACGGTTACAACCTTGGGAGACACATCTCAACTCATCCGACATCACAACGTTGGGATCAGCTCCCTACAAGTACAAATTGTTTGTGCATTAGTAGGAGGGACAAGACACGGATTGCAAGGTAGAAGGGACAGGTTAGAAATTACCTTTTCCCTGAACCAAGCCGTGAATTTTTTCTTTCCGGGGGCACCATCTTTCAAAAGAGTGTCCAGCTCGGCTTCATCGGGTCCCTCTGATGTTCCCGACCACATTTCATCCTTGAATTGGCTAAAAGGAGAAAATACGTATTAGACCAAAACCGAGTTAGTAGTTGCAAAGTAATTTGTTCACCATTTTACCTAAGGAAACTGCCCTCTTCATCCTCCCGTCGCGGACCACTTCCTTCATGTTCATAAGCACATAGAGCATTATGCACTCCAGCTCTTCATTGGTCAAGGTATACCTTTTTCCGCCACCGCCTTGCCACCGGGAAACTGGAAGAGGGCGAGCTTGGGGTCTTGCTTGGGCTCGTCGACATTGTACCGAGAGGCCTGGTTATGCATAGTGGGAACATCATCGGGATAGTACGTTAGCCTGGCGTCTGTCATCTCCTGGAGGATAGTTGCCTCAGCTATGCATGCTTCAATCTTATTTTTGTTTCCACATTTGGTTCGAATATACTTAAACTCTCTCTCAATACAAAACTGCCAACGAAACTGCACCGGTCCACCCAAGAGTGCCTCGTTCGCGAGATGCACAACAAGATGTGCCATCGGAGTAAAGAAGCCTGGCGGAAATATCGTCTCTAAGTTGCATAGCAACTCCGGCACTAGATCATGCAGCTTCTGAATAATCAGGGGACATATCTGCTTAGCACAGAGCGTGCGAAAGAAATGGCTCAACTCCGCGAGCACTCGCCAGACACGGTCGGGGAGATACCCTCGAACCATCACGGCAGCAGCCGCTCAATCCATATATGATAGTCGTGACTCTTGAGCCCGGTGACTTTTCCTGATTTTATATTGACTCCCTTACTTATATTCGAACAATAGCCATCAGGGAACATCACGACGAATTTGAGCCAAAAGAATGCCTCAGCCTTTTGCATACTATTAAGGCAGAAGTCGGCATGCGGCTTGAACCAGTTCTTTCGACGGCCTTCAGGAGGCTTCATGTGTAATCTCTTCCTATCACAGAGCTTCTTGACATACTCTAGCCTTAACATTATCCTTCGACTTCTCAGGAATGTTCAGGACTGTGTGAAAGAGGGACTCTCCAACATTCTTTTCGGTGTGCATCACATCGATGCTATGGGGAAGTTCGAGGTCCTTGTAATATTCGAGCTGCGTCAAGCCTGCCACGTGAGTCCAGTTGTGCGTCACACCATATCCCACATATCGTGGGCCATTTCCCCCAGCAGGCACGAGAGCACTTAGCTCGGCATCAACAGCTGCACCATCGAAAGTTGGTATCTCTTTTTCTTCATGCTCAACTCTGCCCTTCTTGAAGTTCTTTTTGTCTTCTCTAAACCGATGCCCTCTTTTGAGGAACTTTCGATGTGTGTCAAACGCGGAATACTTCTTACCCGCGCTTAGCCACATGAACTCAAGTCGGTTCCTGCACACTGGGCATGGCCACTTACCAGCTGTACACCATCCGCAGACTAGGGCGTACCCGGGCATGTCGTGCATGGAATTGTGGAACCAAACTTTCATCAAGAAGTTTGTCTTCGATGCACGATCATATGTCAACGTCCCGTGGTGCCAAGAGTGGTTCAGATCATCCACAATCGGCTGCATGTAGACACTTAAATTCTTCCCCGGGTATTCAGGACCTGGAATGATCAGCGACAGGAATATGGTCTTCTTTTGCATTAGGGCTCCGGAGGGAGATTGAGCGGAATAACAAACACGGGCCAGCAGCTGTACGAGGCAGTCGACATACCATATGGATTGAATCCATCGGTTGCTATCGCGATTCTGACGTTTCGAGCCTCTCCTGCCTCATCGGGGTGTTTCATATCAAAGTTCTTCCATGCCGTACCATCAGATGGATGTCCCATCTTTACCCGTCCGTGCTCATCCTTGTATCTCTTCCCCGTCTTGTGCCACTGCATCTGTGTGGCAGACTCTTTGTTCATGTAAAGCCGCTTGATTCTGTTTATGAATGGGAGGTAACGAAGAATCTTAATGGCGACTTTTGTCTGCGTCTTCTGACCATCGGCTTCGTTTACCTCATGATACCTAGAGGCCCACACAGGCTACAGTACTTGTCATCCGCAAACTGTTTCCAAAACAAAAGGCATCCTTTTGGACAACAATCTATCTTTTTATAATCCATGCTGAGATCTCGCAGGATTTTCTTCGTTTCGTACATGCTTTTAGGCAGACAATGCCCTTCGGGCAACATGTTACCATATGTTTGCAGATGCGCTTCAAAGCATGAACGGGTGTTGCCGTACTCGAGCTTTATGGCTAGTGCTTGCGAGATGGCATCGAGCTGAGAAATTTTTGCACCCTCGAACAGAGGCCTCTGAGCCGAGGCCATCATATCAAAGAAGGCCTTCGCGGTTGGCTCCGGGTCCTCTGGTTCACGCGGTTCCTCCGGTTCTGGAGGCTCCTCCGGTTCTGGCGGTTCCTCCTGTGAGGGTGGCGAATCTGGCACGTCGCCATCACGGAGATCATCTAGCCAGTTTCTAATCCCATCATCTTCATTGCCATTGATCCGCTGCCGCATCACCCTAC
The DNA here is from genome assembly GCA_947311845.1 of Poa pratensis. Classification (NCBI taxonomy): domain Eukaryota; kingdom Viridiplantae; phylum Streptophyta; class Magnoliopsida; order Poales; family Poaceae; genus Poa; species Poa pratensis. Next base: position 61,450,086 of record CAMZMU010000042.1, read on the forward strand.
CATTCTCGCGTTCGTAGTCATCAAAGTCGACTGTCGTGACGAAGTTCGGCATATACCCATGAGACCAGAGGTGTTTAGTCATCTCATCCTTTCCCTGACGTTTACGCATCTTGCAACGAACGCAAGGGCAGTTTGGACGCATGCCTGACTTTTTTGAACCACGCGCAAACTCCTTCACTAACAAACTGGTCTTCCATACCCACTCGTCTGTTCTGTCAACCTGACTAGTTCGGCCACTGTACATCCACCCATTATCAGCCATCCTCTGCTTTCCTATGAGCCAAATAATAATAATATGAAATTAAATGCATGCAATGTCACCGTAAATTTATTCAATGTCACCAATTTATTACGGCCAAATTTTATCTTTTACAGCATGCAAGGGTTCACCTAAACTTCTAATAGGAAGGGCCTATCCCACCCGAGTATGTGTAGATCGAGTCGTGTTCCATGTTCTACCCCGACCCGAGACGGAATTTCGGCAGCACCTCCCCGCTGTTCTTCAGAATACACGTCTCGAGCTTGTCAAGCCGAGAGGGTGTGCATCCGAAGAACAACGGGGAGGTGCTGCCGAAATTCCGTCTCGGGAAGGGGTAGAACATGGAACACGACTCGATCTACACATACTCGCGCTGTCCAACAGGACAATCCGGAAGAGTTACGGTTATAAATATGCAAAGATGGACAATCCTGCATATTTATAAATTTGTAACCCTTCCGGACGGGATCTGACTCGGGTTACGCGACTGACTTGGTGATCTAGACAAAAATAAACCTATGCAGCAAGAGAGGCGAAAGATTTATACCCTCGATGCGTGACGGTGGCCGGAGAAGGTCGAGGACGTGCTCCGGAAGCAGGGCGATGAAACAGGGGCACCGAGGCGGCCCCTCCTCAGCTGGTGAAGAAGCCCCGCAACGACGCGCGGGACCGACGATGCTGGCTGGCGGGAAGCTACGTCATCTGAAAAAGCACACAATCGACATATGGGCCTTAAAGCTGAATATGGTTAACTGAATATGCCAATTTTATTTACCCTTAGCTATCTATTGGAACTTGCTTTGCGTTTTTCTGCTATCTCTCTCCATCTCTCCTTGATACGATGGAGGAACATATGCAAGTACTTTTATAGAGGTTGGATGCAACCAATGTAAACTACTCTCGGTCTGGCCATCGATGCATACTAAACATAACACATATAGACAAGTAGCACAATAATACATAGGTAGCATGCATGATAAGTCTAGCAGTACGACAGGTAGCAAGATAATACATAGGTAGCATGCATGATAAGTCTAGCAGTACGACAGGTAGCATGATAAGTCTAGCAGTACGACAGGTAGCAAGATAAGTCTAGTAGTACGACAGGTAGGATGATAGACATCCTAAACTCGACTCGCGCCGGTGTCAGTGACGTCGTCCAAGCGGTCCCAACAAGAGGAAAGGGCGCTGCTAGAGTCCTCCTGCTGCTGCGTGCCAGAGGGCCGACCTCGCCCTGCTGCTGCGTGCCGGAGGGGCCGGCCTCGCCCTGCCCGCGCTGCTGCCGGCTCTCGCTGAGGACCTGGTACTGGACCGCCATCACCTGGGGATCAAGGAGGAGATCCTTGACCAATGGGTCATCCTCCTCGCGCTGGTGGCGCGCCCTGAGCAGCCTCTCTGCCTGCCGGTGCTCCCTCTCCTCGGCCATCGTCGCGATCCTCATGCCATCTGGCGCTAATATATGCACCACGCTCCGCTCATCCTCAAAGTTGAGGATCGCTCTCGCCCCAAAGTGCTGGACCGCCGCGCAGTCGTAGGCGCGGGCCGCCTGCCACGGGCACCTGAAAGTACCAAGCTGGATCTTCTTGTGATCCACTGTGATCTGAGCTGCCCAAGTCGGGATCTTCGTGGGTCTCCAGTGAACACCACGAAACTTTCGCTCCGGCTCCGACATGATACTTCGTTAAGTAAAAGCATTTGATACAGGGGTTAGTCATATATGAAATGAATATATGTAAACACTAACACCTAAATTTTCCTCGGTGACCTTTGCGTACTAAGATAAGCCATAGCAAGACATGACATCTCAAAATACATCTCTGTCAACACAATTCTTTTTCTTTTTCTTCTTTTATTTTCTTCGGTAATGCTAGCAACCAACTCATTATGAGACATGGTGTATCTACAACATACACATAATTCGAAAATTAATTTCAAATGTGAAATCTACTTCAAACATGAACATGCAACACATATGAAACAAATGCTGTCATTTACACACAGGTATACATCAATCTATGAGTAAGAAATTTTTATACCTGCACTCAAGCTCTGCTGCCACTAGAGTAGGAATCCTGCAAGCAAAGGGACTTTTTTAGTCCACATAACAAACAAATAAAGCTGCTAGAAAGGGCTTCGGTAGAGGCAGAGAAGAAATTAAGATGGATATGGCTGCTGCTCGGAAGTGCTACTGGGAAGCACTACTAGGAAAAGGGTTATAGGTGGGTTGTCATTCTGTGGCGCACCCTTAATTGGTGCGCCACAGAACTATTTCTGTGGCGCATGGTAGCACGTGCGCCACAAACATTTTGGACATTCTGTGGCGCATCTGATGTCCATGCGCCACAGAAATCAGACATTCTGTGGCGCATGCCAACCCATGCGCCACAGAAATATCGTGGGTCCCACGTTCCAATTATTGGACCAGGTCCATCTGGGGACATTCTGTGGCGCACGTGTCCCAGTGCGCCACAGAAAGTTCACATTCTGTGGCGCACCAGTCACCATGCGCCACAGAATGTTAGCTTTCTGTGGCGCACCAGACTCCATGCGCCACAGAATGTTAGATTTCTGTGGCGCACCGGACTCCGTGCGCCACAGAAAGTTGACATTCTGTGGCGCACGGAGCTACGTGCGCCACAGAATGTTGGCCCAGATCCACAAAAAGGTGGCACCACCCACTTTCCCCATGTGACCTTCTTCATTCTCCCCCATGCATCTAGCTCGAGCTCCTCCTCTCTCCCATGGCATTTTGACCATCCTATTATCCATTATTTGTTGTTAAATCTACTTTGTTTGACATATAATTGGTGAGGGCTTGGGGAGAGCCTCCATATATATTCTCCTCCTCTCTTTTCGTCCACTATTTCCTCTCCATCACCACACACTCTCTCTCATCGATCACGGTCACGTCTCGGCAACGGATCTAGATCTACTAGGTGAGTATTGTTGGATGAATATGTGTGTACATGAAGCTTGTGTGTGTTGTGCATGTTGTTGCCTTTTGTTGTTGTGTTGCGCCGGCGTGGTGCATGGATGTTTACCGAAATGTTGATTCATTTCCATTTCGGTAAATTTTTGCACCACATATGTCCTACTTGTAGGGGAAGTCATGCCGAATTTTTTCGTCGAACATTTCTCACTTAATAACACATACTCTATATGTATACCGCGTAGGCGACCATGGTCATGAAGATGAGCTCCAGTCGAATCAACAACTACAAGGAAGAAGCGAAGGCGGAAATGATTCGGTGCAACAAGCGCCACATACGATGTCCGTGTAGAAGTTGCAAATTTGTGAGATGGATCGACCCTGATTCCGGACAATTGGAGGAACACCTGCTCAGGCGCGGTTTCATGGAAGGCTTCAATGAAGCGCCGACAGCAAATGTTGCGCCGACAGCAAATGTTGCGCCTGAAGACGAGGGCGGGCAAGATGATCGTGACGAAGGAGATGCCGACGGACATGGTCATGATGAAGGAGTAGATGGTGGTGGAGAAGACGCGAACACGCCGCAGAGCTCGCTAATGTCGGCCTTGATGGAGTCTCATGTTCAAGAACTGCTCCTCAAGGAGGCGAGGACCGTTAGAGAGAAAGCCAAGCTGGTGGAAATGGAGAAAGATGGGAAGACTCCGTTGTATCCAGGGTGCCGGCCACAGGATACGCGCTTGCAAGTAACGCTTGATGCTCTGGAGATGAAGTCGGAAAACAAATGGACCGACGTGAGCTTCAACAAGAACATGAAATTCTTCCACGACCGTCTTCCCGAGGGGAACACATTGCCAACTAGTATCGAGGAGGCCAAGAAAGTCGTGTGCCCTCTTGACCTACCGCACGTTAAATACCACGCCTGCATCAATGATTGCGTAATTTATCGGGGCGAGTACGAGGACAGAACCACATGTCCGGTGTGCGGCCAAGGACGGTACAAGAGCCGTGGGAAGAAAGGTCCTCACAAAGTGGTATGGTACTTTCCTATCACTCCCCGTCTGCAGCGGTACTTCGTGGACCCTAAGGAAGCAAAGCTCATGCAATGGCACGCGGAAAGGGAGAAGCCTGAAGAAGATCCGGAGAAGGGCATGATCCTTACACACCCTTCAGATGCTAGCCAGTGGCAAGAGTTGGACGCCGTCGGAAATTTCGGAGGCGACGCAAGGAACGTCAGGCTCGGTATGAGCACCGATGGACTCAATCCGTTCGGCAACCAGAGTAGCGCGCATAGCACCTGGCCTGTGTTTGTATGGCCTTACAACCTTCCCCCGTGGTTGTGCACGAAGCAAAGGTACATACACATGAGTATTCTCATTCAGGGGCCGAAACAAGCAGGAGTCCACATACATCTGTATCTCGCGCTGTTGAAAGAGGAGTTAGCCACGTTGTGGGAGACGCCAGCCCGTACGTGGGATGCCTACACTGGAGATTATTTCGACATGAGAGCCGCGTTGCTCACGACGGTGCAGGACTATCCTGGTTGCTCATATGTATCGGCCCAGGTAGGCCACGGATTCTGCAAATGTGTCAGGTGCATGGATAAGACCCCGCATCTCCAACTACCAAGGAATCCTGGGTCTTCGAAAACCGTGTACCCAGGGGCTCGAAGGTGGCTTCACATGGATCACCCGTGGAGAAAACGCGGTGACCTGTTCAATGGTAAGGACGAGCCCGAAGGACCCCCGATCCCGAGGAGCGGCACAGAAATCGACGAGCTGTTGAAGAATTGGAAGGAGTGCCCTGCGCCGGGAAAGAAACGACCGAAGGTAGATCCGCTGCTGGGTGTATGGAAAGCGAGGGCTGTTTTCCACGACTTGCCCTACTGGAAGGTCCTCAAGACGCCACATAGCCTCGATATGATGCACATTACGAAGAATGTCACCGAGGCTCTGCTTGGCACTCTTTCCAACATGCCGGAAAAGTCCAAGGATGGGACGAAAGCAAGATACGATCTGCAATGGCTTGGTGTCAGGAAAGATCTTCAGATCCCCGATAGTGATGACGATGATGATGATCAGACGGAAGGGACTCAAGGTCGCCGCAAAAGGGTAAAGAAGAACACTGGGGTGCTTCCCGCTACGTGCTTCACTATGAGTCCGGAGGAGCTCGAGCAATTCTACAGGTGTCTTCTAGGAGTCAAATTTCCGAATGGTTACGCGGGGCAGATAAGCAGATATCTGGACGGAACGAAGAAGAGGTTTAGCGGGATGAAGTCTCACGACTGTCACGTGCTGTTGACGCAGATACTTCCCGTTGCGATTCGAGGGATAATGGACGAGCACGTCCGTGATACGCTGCTTGCCCTTTGCAATTTTTTCGACGTCATCAACAGGAAGTCAATCGGCGTGAAGCAGCTCGACAGGCTACAGGAAGAGATCGTGCTGATACTATGCGAGCTCGAGATTTACTTCCCGCCAGCATTCTTTGATATCTGCGTGCATCTCCTTCTCCATGTCGTTGATGACATCAGGCAGCTCGGGCCAACGTTCATGCACTACATGATGCCGTTCGAAAGGATGAACGGTGTCATGAAAGGATACGTTCGCAACAGGGCCCGTCCAGACGCAAGCATGGCCAAGGGCTTTCTAACCTACGAGTGCATCTCCTTCTGCCAGAATTATCTAAGCACCGAGAATCAGGATGTAGGTCTGCCCACGAGGAAACACTTCGACAGGCTCAATGGATATGGTCACCGAGAGGGCGCCAGCTCAACCTTTGTCAGCATGCAGGGTCGAAAGGACGACTTCGAAAGGGCTCACCGGGTCGCGCTACAACACTTAAAGCTGATCGAAACTTGGGTGGAACAGCACAAATGCTCACTCGAGAAATATTACAGCAAACTGGGCCGGCCGAGGAAGAAGGGAGACGTAACCAGAGAGCACAACTCCAGCTTCACGCGTTGGTTCAAGCAAAAGCAAATGGAGCTAGCAAAGAGGAAACCGCCATCTACTGAAGATGAAAACCTCATATTCTCCTTATCACGGGGTCCCTCGCACAACGTAAAGACCTATCAGACGTACGACATGAGCGGCTACAGATTTGCCACCGAGGAAAAGGACAAGAAGTCGGAATATCAAAATTCTGGAGTAACTATGCTATCCTACGGCGATGAGGAGGCTACTGTCAAGGAAAGATACTTCGGAAGGATTGAGGACATATGGGAGCTCAACTACTGTGGAGAGGTGGTGCCAATGTTCCGTGTAAGATGGGCCAAGGACGTCGTCAAAGAAGGCCGGTATTTCACCACCATGGTAATACCCGATGCCAAATCGAAGAACGCCTCCGCGAAAAATGAGCCATGGGTACTCGCTAGCCAAGTTGAGCAATGCTTTTTCATTACCGACCCGTCAAAGCCTAGCCGTGTTGTCGTGAGGAGGGGCAAGAGGAGCATCGTCGGAATGGAAGGAGGCGCCACCGAGCAAGAATTGGACAACGAGCCAAAGATCGAGGAGGAATTCGACAAGTTCTTCGACATGCCTACTACTAGTACACAAAGAAGGAAGACTTCCCTACCTAGGGTAGGTTGTCCGTTCACGCGAAGAAATCTCAAGGTCACCGGCCTAAAGTTTTCAACCGTGAAGAAGGGAAAGAAGAGAAGCTAACTCGTGGAACCGAGACGAAGAAGAGACTTTTTTGGTGTATTTAATTTGTGTGTCTATATATGTATGTTCATGATATAATGCATGAGAGGGCAAGATGCAACTTAAGCTAAATTAAGCGGAAACCGGGGTCCCGACAGTTAATGTTTATGTGTTCAAGTTCTTTTATCTACCCATCAATATTAAATGTTGATTAGCAAGGCATAAGCATGTCATGGGTGAGCTACACAAAATTAAATGGAATAGGGCAACATATAAATTAATACCCACATATTCCATATATAATTGTTTAGGTGCTTTATACAAAACCCCACTAAACCACAAACTACATGATGCAAACATGAACATTGATGACAAATTAATATTCATTGCATTTTTCTGATAAAAATAGACATATACTTTGTATGAATTGGATTTGTAAAGCAAAAGAAAAAAAGGTGGGATTTATGCTCCCAGGAGGACTCGAACTCGGGTCTCCAAGAAAGAAGAGAAGGATCGCATCCACTGGGCTAAGGCTCGGTTGTTGTATGGAACCGAGCGCGACGAAATATGTAGATTGGACTGAGAAATTCTGTGGCGCACCAGCCCAACGGTGCGCCACAGAATACAGACTTTCTGTGGCGCACCCCTGAGACGGTGCGCCACAGAAATCCTTTGTACCACTTACATGTGGGTCCGCCGTGGCGCTTGCACTGAGAAATTCTGTGGCGCACCAGTCCAACGGTGCGCCACAGAATACAGACTTTCTGTGGCGCACCCCTGAGACGGTGCGCCACAGAAATACTGCGGCCACTACTTACATGTGGCCCCGCGGCCACGTCGCGCTTCTTCTCCCCGCGCGCCTCTTCGAAATTTCGCTAAGTCCAGAAACCGTCGACGACGCCGCGCCGTGCCACCCCTCGCCGCCCATCCCTGCGCCCCCGCCTCTCCCCGACGCCGCTGTGCGCTCGCGTCCTCCTCCTCGAGCAAGACGCCGCCGCGGCCACTGCACTGCTCCACGCTCCCGTCCTCCTCCTACCACGCACACTCCCGTCCTCCTCCTACCTCGCCGCCGCGGCTGCAAGACCTCCACGACGCCACCGGCTGCAGGACCTCGACGCCGGCTGCCCCTCCACGACGTCGCTGCCCTCTCCCTCCCCTTCCCGATCGAGGTGCTTCCCCTTCCCCCTTCCTCCCTCCCCTTCCGAAATCGTGCAAGCAAGGTGTTTGTAGAAATTCCCCTCCGAAACTTTGCTTGCTTTTGTTGCCATTTTTCTCCTCTGTAGTGTGTAGGTTAGTGCTAGTTGCTGTTAGTTACTTGCTGTTAGGTTAGCTAGTGCATATTTGCTTGCTGTTAGGCTAGTGCATAGGTGCTGTTGCTGATAGTGCATAGTTGTTGTTGCTGTTATATTAGTTGCTTGCTGTAGTTTAGTGCTGGTTGCTATTAGTTGCTTCCTGTAGGTTAGTGCTTGCTGTTATAGGTTAGTTGCTATAAGAAGTGATTTTGTGAAGTGTTAGTACATGAAAAGAAATACCAAAACATGCAAAAGAAACACCAAAACTGCTATGTTTTGTGAAGTGTTAGTACATGCAAAAGAATGCCTTCAATTAAGGTTTTAGATGTAGCTAAATCATGGTTTTGTTAATTTATTGCAGCACCACGAGGAGCACCTCCACCACGCCGATCTCGGACCCGAGCCTCCCTTCCCTACCCGAGGTAGTTCCTCTCTCCCTCGATGTGGATGTGGTGATGTATGTGCACGAGGATATGTGTCCACGACCATCGTGTCGTGGTTGTTGTGCTCCGACCATCGTGTCGTGGAGATGCCGGCCGGAGATGCCGGCCGGCCGAGATTCGGATATTTTTTGTGAAATGCTTGTGCAGGTACCCCGTGAGGCCCTTGAGATTGCCGGAACGTCGATTAACTTCCGTTCCGGCAAATTCGGGTACTCCATATGTCCTATTTTTAGCAAAGGTCATGCCGAAATTTTTCGTGAAATTTAGCATGACTTTGCTAAAACTAGGACATATGGGGTATTGCGGCTAATGCATGGGCCGGGGTATCTTAGTACTAAATTAAGTGATGCTTTTGTTATATTTGTTGTACTAACATTTTGCCTCTTTTCAATGTAGTGCAAACATGTCCTCCGAGTCCGGCCCTTCTGAGAAGCACATGAGCGTCGAAGAACAAGCCAGACAAAAGAACATAGAGTTCTGGGAATTGAACCCGCAGATGGAGGATGCGGAGGCCGCCGAACTGGCTCGTGACGGCGATGGTGACTTTGTGTTAGAGTCTGCCGAAGCCACCACCACCGATGGAGAACCCACCAGCACGGATGTCGGGGGTGGCGACCACACGGATGGCGGTGGTAGTAACCCGCCTGCTAAGAGGCCTGCTAAGAAGCCGAGGAAGGACCGGACACCGCAAGCGGTCGGCAACGTCACAGACACGTTCACTAAGGTCTCCGTAAGTGGCCAACCACTGGAGCCTAGGGACATCGCGAAAGGGTACGGCATGCAACTAGGGTGCATCCTCCGGGAAACCGCATCGATCAACACGTATGACCTCAGGAATCCGGAGAATGAGGCTTTGCGCAATGACCTCCTCAAGAAGCTTCACAAACGATATATTTTCCCGGCTGATGAAAGCAAAAAGGTGGACAACTTCGCCATCACGAAGATGAACACCGCCTTGACAAGCTGGAGAGGCCGGGTGAAGGAGAAGATTCTTAAAAAGGATCTTAGCTGGGAGGAGATCAGTGCCAAAGAGCCGTACCTCGAGAAAGACGACTTCGATATATTCAAGGTGTCCTTGTCATCTCCGGAGGCTGAAAAATGGACCGAGTGGGGGAAGAACATGCGGGCAATGAACTTAGGTAACCACCGTTTGGGAAGCGGCGGTTACGCAGGAAAAAAGCCCGTTTGGGACAAGGAGGATGCCGAGGTTGCGAGACTTGGAAAAGAGAACCCGTGGCATAAAATCACGGACGAGCAAGTTAGGAACTTTGTTCGGTCCCGCTACTATCTGAAGCCGGGGACGGGAGAATTCGTTACCGACTATGAAGATGTGTTGGAATTCGAGAAAAAGCTGGTAAGGAACTTAATTACCGCGGATATCTCAAAGTCCATTTGCGTTGATTTCTACATGGGTTCACGTTTATTTCCTTTGTCCGCAGGAGGCTGAGTTGAAGGCTGAGGCTGAGGCCGGCCCGTCGTCCCAGGAGCCTCCGGCCGGCCCGTGGGACACGACCTTCAACAGGGCGATGAACGTTTACAAGGAGGGACAAGTCAAAGCCGCCGACGTCAGCTGGCCGTGTGACCGGCTTTGGTACGGCGATGAAGTTCACCGAGTACTACAGCACGGACACCGAGAAGAAAAAGGAGAGGAGGAAGCCGGCTAAGATAGAGCCGAGGTTCTCGAGCTAAGGAAGAAGCTGGAAGCACTAGAGGCCGAGAAGGTGGACTCCAGCGTGGTGGACAAGCTAGTGGCCGAGAAGGTGGACGAGAAGCTCCGGGCTTTGTTACCCGATGCATTGGTGCAGGGGATAACTGCTTGGCATGCGGGAGGTCAACAGGGGCCGATACACGTGCCCAGCTTCGCCGGCAGCACCTCCAGCAATAACGTGTCGCCGGTCCTGCCGACCCCACCGGTGCCCCCTGCCGTGGAGCAACATACACCAACGCCGGAGAATAATGATAATGCACACGAGCGGCCGGAGATTGATAGGCCGGCCGCCGGCACCGGCGCCCTTGTCTCGCATTAGCCGAGCTCAACGCCGTCACCAAGGTAACTAATTAGTATGTGTGTGTGAGGCAATGGAAACATATATATGTATGATCATGAATATGTATGATACATTGTGTGTGAGACTATATATGCCTTATCTCATGGTGCCCGCTATGTGTTGACTCCCAGGACATGCCTTGCATACTCCTGCATAGGGTGGGGGCCGACGGCGAGTTGAAGGAAGTCGCAAGGGCCTCGACCGTACAACCTTTGACCCGCGATATCCACAACGTCCGAATGAGCGAGCTCGTGATGAAAGTAAATGTGAGGAGGTACTGCCTGAGTTCTGTGACATCGACCCCCCTAAGCAACCTCAGGGAGCCGAGAAACACATGAAGCTTGGCGAATGCGGGCAGTGGATGCTGGAATGGCCGAAGACCCAAATTCGTCTTGGGGATGTTCTTCATGGGGCCAGGCGCACCGGCGGCGCCACCTCGAGGCCCCGAGCCCCGATCGTTCGGCCCCCGCCGAGGCGGACAAAAAAAGATGCTGCGGATGAACCGGCGCCACAAGCAGCCGTCACCACCACCCAGACGGAACCGCCGGTCGCCGCCACCGCCGGCCGGAAGCTACCGCCGGTCGCCGCCACCACCGGCCGGAAGCTACCGCCGCCGGTCATCGCCGCCACCAACCGCCACAAACAGTTGTTGGGAACGTCTTCCCCGCAACCGTCCAAGGTTAGTTCTGACTTTCCGAATTCCCCGACTTTCCGACTTTCCCGACTAACGGATGTGCTATTGTTTATGTTTAGGACAAAGCCGTTGCACCTCAACTTGGTGGCAACGACGACAATGTTGAGGAGGATGATGATAATGATGTAAACGTCGATGACTACATCAACACTGGCGCCGCCGCGGATGATATGTTCATGCCTCTTATGGATGAAGAACCCTTCCGCGACCACCACATTCAACCTGCTCGTCCCACTTCATGCACACAGCGCCTGGCCTTCACCGACACGCCTCCGGATGCCGGCGATCATCAAGCTCAACCGGGTAACATTTTCAGCCCTACCACACTGAAAGAAACAGTTAAAGCGGGGTTCACTGCACCCCCACAATCCCCAGAGACGAAGAAAAAGAAGAGTCATCAAAGGAAGAGAAAAGCATCCTCTGCGAGCCAGCAAGATCCTAAGATCCGGGGTCCTGAACACGAATCCACACGGCTACGACCGAGTTCATGAAGCTGGTAAATCTATCTTGTGCGGGGACATGCTCCGCCTTGCAGAGGACCCATGATTACTTTGCAGAATAATATCTTGTATCTAGAGGAGACCCTTCTTAAAGAGAAGAACCCAGGTTACCCGGCGTTCACGGTCAAGGTGCCAAAAGAGTTGGTGGACTTCGTCCAGGAAGACCCCGCGGATTTGTTCTTCATAGCGTACGAGGACATCTTCAACCTGTATCACTCCAAACGGCTGGACTATAACATGGTCCGCCTATATGCGCTCGATGCGGCGATGAAGATCAGGAGAGATGATACCCCGTACGTCGCGATAGTGGATCCCTACTACATGCGCGACAGCCATCTGGTGGAAGGATCGACAACACGGGAAACGGCCAAGGAGTACCTCGTTAGGGTCTTCCTGGCCAACAAGGACAGGACCGCCCTTCTTCTGCCTTACTTTTTCGAGTAAGTACACATCTGCTCGCCACCGTCCTATCTTATGCCTTCTTGTACATTTCTTCCATCGCTGATCCTTTGTCCAACATTCTGCTTCAATTGTGTTGAACAGGGACAAGTACTGCGCACTCATCCACGTATCCCCGAGGTGGTCCGTTGCCACTTATTTGGACTCGGGGAATAAATCCCAGCCGAGATCATACAACAGATTAAAGGGTGTTCTCGATGACGCTCTCGAGGCCTATGCCAAAAAGGGCGGCCCCTTCCATAAGAAGTCGGAATTTTTAACGGAGGACGACAACACACACAAGTTCTTGCATGGGACCGGATTCCATTGCGTCAAGCAACCGGATGGCAGTCAGATGGAGGCCTACTATGCCCTCCATCACCTTAAAACGATTGTCCGGGATTGCGAGAAAACGAAGATTGCATCTAATCTCGCAGAATACACCAAAATGGCGGATGGTCTCACCGATGCTGATTATAGACAAGACTTCCATCGCATCCGGCTGCAGTTAACAAATATCATCCTCGACGATGTCATTCACGCCTCAGGGTCCTTACACTTCCGCTTCGGTACGTAGGATGTATTATAAAAGATAGCCTTGCTAAGCATTACTAGCTAGTGTGTACTTTTTTGTAGAAGTGCATGTGTAGGGTTATATATTATATATATGCTATGCTATGAAACCCAAATAGGATAGCCATATGATTTCCAACCATGACAACATTGATTGATCGTCTTGCCTCTCTACTTAGATGAACAAATTATACTCTATGTATATCACTAACCAATATATATCCCAATCCATCTTCAGCATTGTCTCAGAGGGATGGAAGAACGACTAGCGGCGCAGAATGACACCAGGGAGTGGAGGACGAAAGGGGGCATTCTACCGTTCCCGGCGCCGCTCAAGAAGAGGAAGCCATGATCATGCATGCTCCCGCACACTCTTGCTCACCATGTGTACTACATTTGATCCTAGTTAGGCGGTGAACACTTCATTTGTAATGTGTAGTGTGAAATGATGAACTTTTGTTTCTATCATAACTAATATATTGTGTAAATTAACATTCGGCACTTTTTGACTATGTGTATGTATCTCGGGCAACTAAGTAATATGTGTGATGAAATAGTGATTAATGTGTGTCTGTTTATATACCTGTCAAATATATCTGTATTTCTGGATAAATCCTGTATAAATCCTGTATATACCTGTATTTATACAGCAAAATGAAAAAAATACCTGTACTACTGTTTCATATTTCTGTGGCGCACGCTTTTCTTTTTTTGTGGCGCACCACTTTCTGTGGCGCACCAGGCGTGGGTGCGCCACAGAATTACTTTGCTATGTGGCCTACCAAGTTATTTCTGTGGCGCACGTCCGTGGTGCGCCACAGAAAGTCAGTTTCTGTGGCGCATGCCCATGGTGCGCCACAGAAATAATATTTTAGTGGCGACGATTCTGTGGCGCACCCAGCAATTCTGGGGGTGCGCCACAGAATCATAATTTGGTGCGCCACTGATGACCCTTTTCCTAGTAGTGAAGGGGCTAACGTGGGAGAGAGGCAGGGAGAGCCCGGATTTGGGGAAGAAGGCTCCCGCCACCACTCTTGCTGTCGTCGCCGTGTTCCCTTCCGCACCGGGCTTGCACATCGATCTAGGGTTCGGGGTGAGAGGAGGGCGACCAGGGGGAGGCCAAGGGAGGGCAGGGAGGGCGACGGGAGGAGAGGGAGGGGATGAGGCCGGTTGGGGAGGAGGACGGCCGGGGAGGAGAGAGAGGGCGCTTACCAGCCGCCGCCACCGTCAGGTGGAGGCCAAGTGATACGGAGGTCGGTGGACACGGGCGTTGGGGTGCGGGTGGGTCAAGTAGGTAAGGTGGACGTACGCCGACGGCAAAGCCGTCGGCTTAGTCTTTTTTTCCTTTTTTCATATTATTTAATTTTAATATTGTAAACCATTATAATTTATTACATTATAAATTTATAGAGTTTTATTATAATTTATTTTATTATATGGTATGACCACACGCAAATTTTTGAGTGATTCCGGCACTCTAGCTATCCGGTTTTATTGAAACCCTAGTCCGGTGGGGCCCGCATATCTACCCCCGAGCTTGGACATTTGAAACACCCATCATACTTGTATACATATGGTATGGCACAACCTTGGTTTTGGTGGGGTTCCGACGCTCCGGGGCCCCGCTTCGGCGAAAAACCTAGATCCACTGGAAAAACCCTAACGTTTTCGTCTACCCCCTTGAACGGCGTCGAAAGGGTAGGCCAGTGGACTTTTTTGCTTGGTTGTGTTAGGTTAGGCCATAGGAAGGTGGGAAACCAACTTTTGTCACAAGTTGTCACAAGGTTGCCCCTTGTTCGCCCGGAACGGGAGTTTTCACCTCTAAGTGTAGAAACTTAATAGAGAGAAAGTGATGCCGGTGAAACCGGTCACACAACAGAGTAGGATCTTTCACATTTCAAACACACAACACACTTGTATACATATGGTATGGCACAACCTTGGTTTTGATGGGGTTCCGACACTCCGGGGCCCCGCTTCGGCGAAACCCTAGATCCATTGGAAAAACCCTAACGTTTTCGTCTACCCCCTTGAACGGCGTCGCAAGGGGGTAGGCCAGTGGACTTTTTTGCTTGGTTGTGTTAGGTTAGGCCATAGGAAGGTGGGAAACCAACTTTTGTCACAAGTTGTCACAAGGTTGCCCCTTGTTCGCCCGAAACGGGAGTTTTCACCTCTAAGTGTACAAACTTACTAGAGAGAAAGTGATGCCGGTGAACCCGGTCACACAACGGAGTAGGATCTTTCACATTTCAAACACACAACACACTTGTATATATATGGTATGGCACAACCTTGGTTTTGGTGGGGTTCCGACGCTCCGGGGCCCCGCTTCGGCGAAACCCTAGATCCACTGGAAAAACCCTAACGTTTTCGTCTACCCCCATAGACGTGTGTCGAAAGGGGGTAGGCCAGTGGACTTTTTTGCTTGGTTGTGTTGGGTTAGTCCATAAGAAGGTGGGAAACCAACTTTTGTCACAAGTTGTCACAAGGTTGCCCCTTGTTCGCCCGAAACGGGAGTTTTCACCTCTAAGTGTAGAAACTCACTAGAGAAGAAGTGAAGTCGGTGAAGCCAGTCACACCCCGGAGTGGGATATTTCACATTTGAAACACACAACACACTTGTATACATATGGTATGGCACAACCTTGGTTTTGGTGGGGTTCCGACGCTCCGGGGCCCCGCTTCGGCGAAACCCTGGATCCACTGGAAAAACCCTAACTTTTTCGTCTACCCCCATAGAGACGTGCGTCGAAAGGGGGTAGGCCAGTGGACTTTTTTGCTTGGTTGTGTTAGGTTAGTCCAAAGGAAGGTGGGAAACCAACTTTTGTCACAAGTTGTCACAAGGTTGCCCCTTGTTCGCCCGAAACGGGAGTTTTCACCTCTAAGTGTAGAAACTCACTAGAGAAGAAGTGAAGTCGGTGAAGCCGGTCACACCCCGGAGTAGGATATTGCACATTTACAACCCACAACACACTTGTATACATATGGTATGGCACAACCTAGGTTTGGGTGTGGGGTTCCGACGCTCCGGGGCCCCGCTTCGGCGAAACCCTGAATCCGCTGGAAAAACCCTAACCTTTTCGTCTACCCCATAGACGTGCGTCGAAAGGGGGTAGGCCAGTGGACTTTTTTGCTTGGTTGTGTTAGGTTAGGCCATGGGAAGGTGAGAAAACAAAGTCTAACCCAAATCAACACAAGATTCCATCCGGTTCGCCCGAAAGGGGAGTTTTCACCTCTAAGTGCAGGAACTCACTAGAGAGAAAGTGAAGCCGGTCACACCCCGGTGTAGGATATTGCACATTTACAACACACAACACACTTGTATACATATGATATGGCACAACCTAGGTTTGGGTGGGGTTCCGACGCTCCGGGCCCCGCTTCGGCGAAACCCTGAATCCGCTGGAAAAACCCTAACGTTTTCGTCTACCCCCATAAACGTGCGTCGAAAGGGGGTAGGCAAGTGGACTTTTTTCTTGGTTGTGTTAGGTTAGGCCATGGGAAGGTGAGAAACCAAAGTCTACCCCAAATCAACACAAGATTCCATCCGGTTCGCCCGAAAGGGGAGTTTTCACCTCTAAGTGCAGGAACTCACTAGAGAGAAAGTGAAGCCGGTCACACGCCGGAGTAGGATATTGTACATTTACAACACACAACACACTTGTATACATATGGTATGGCACAACCTAGGTTTGGGTGGGGTTCCGACGCTCCGGGGCCCCGCTTCGGCGAAACCCTAAATCCGCTGGAAAATCCTAACGTTTTCGTCAACCCCCATAGACGTGCGTCGAAAGGGGTAGGCCAGTGGACTTTTTTGCTTGGTTGTGTTAGGTTAGGCCATGGAAAGTGAGAAACCAAAATCTATCCCAAATCAACACAAGATTCCATCCGGTTCGACCGAAAGGGGAGTTTTCACCTTTAGCTGCTGGAACTCATTAGAGAGAAAGTGAAGCCGGTCACACCCCGGAGTAGGATATTGCACATTTACAACACACAACACACTTGTATACATATGGTATGGCACAACCTAGGTTTGAGTGGGGTTCCGACGCTCCGGGGCCCCGCTTCGGCGAAACACTGAATCCGCTGGAAAAACCCTAACGTTTTCGTTCTACCCCCATAGACGTGCGTCGAAAGGGGTAGGCCAGTGGACTTTTTTACTTGGTTGTGTTAGATTAGGCCATAGTTGAAATAAAAACACACATACCCCAACTCTTGCGAAGATTCCCCGTTCGCTCGATGTGGGAGTTTCCAACTATATGCCCAAAAACTCGCAAAGGAAACAGTGATGCTCGTGAAGCCGGTCACACCACGGGGCAGGATAAATTGAGCCATATATTTAATATTTATGATGTAGGTGTATATTACATGTGTTGTTTTTATTTATTTTACATGTATATGTTGTATGGTCGGGTTCCGGAAGACTCAAACCGTTATTTTATGCGGGTGGGATACCGTAATTAGGAGGGAAATGCTAGATCCAATATATATATAAATTATACCTACATTAAATATTATAGATCCAATTTATATATAAATTATACCTACATTAAATATTACAAAGAGAAATTAATAAATCTAAATTAATTTATAATTAGTTGAAAAAAAACAATTATACGCCGACGGCCTTTTATACGCCGACGGTAGCCGTCGGCGTATCAGGGCAGCAAAAGGCCTCCCGTTTGAGCACCGTCAAGGATGGCGTTATACGCCGACGGCCCTTTGTACGCCGATGGCGGCCGTCGGCCTATGTCGGGCTACGCCGACGGGGTTCGCTACGCCGACGGCCGCGTTCGTGGCTCCCCGATCTCGCCTTATACGCCGACGGCCCTGACATTTGGCCGTTGGCCGTCGGCGTATAATCAGGCCGTCGGCGTCTTGTGGCTTTCCTGTAGTGAGACCGAACATCTTCAATTACTAATCTGAGTAAAATTCGCGTGAAAAAACAACCAAATATCCATATATATACACGAATGCGTGCGAAAGAGTATGCATGGTTAGCTGCTAGCCGGTACGTACTTTTGTAGTTGTACTATTGGCAACCACGGAGGGCAAACAGTACAGGTGCATCGTGCGTGCGTGACAAGTCATCCAGCCATGCACATGTGGTAAAAGCCGGCGTGTGCTCTGTACATACACGATCGAGCACGGGCGCCGGAAAATAAGTGCAAGTAGTATAGTAACCCGGCGGCATGGACGGCGCAATTGCAGGCGAATCTATCTCCGACGCGTCCATCCATCCATCCATCCGTCTTGGTTAGACGGCACACGGCCGACGTGAAATAGTGGCACTGTCACTTCGAGGTAGCGTGCGCGAGCGACAGTGGTGTCGCGTACTCTCTCCGTTTTTTAATAAAGATGTTTACCATATATTCACATGCACATGTATATAAATGTATATACGTAGACACATTTTGATGTGCACGTTCACTAATTTTAGCATGCATGTAAACAACATGTGCAATAAGTAAAACGTCTTATATTCATGCACGAAGGAGTAGGTGTGTACGTGAGCGGCGAGCATTCAAGGCAGGTACCTTCTCCTTCTTAAAAAATTATTGTTTACGAAACACAATACATATTATTTTTTACGAAACACAATACAGATGTATATGCTCGCATTCGCGTGTACACACTCACCCATATAAACACACGCACATACATCCTACCCGTGACCTCCACCTTCACCCAAAACCACAAAATCCTCATTTTTACCCAAGGAAAACCTGATGTCGATATCGAAACACCCCTATGTTATGTACCCGCTTGGTTGGCTCTATTACAGCCTAATACCGGTGTAACTCGCAAGTCCGTGATTTTTTTCTGACGATGGCATAGAAACTCACTTGGACAGTCTTTTTTCCTTTTCAATTTCCATTTGTTTGATTGCGTCGTCTCATTTTCTGTCTGTCGGGGGGCTACCCCCGGGTAGGGTCATGGTAAAGGAGAACCCGGCAAAGGAGATGCCCGTAATCCTGCCCCTAAGGTCACCAGATCGGCGAAAGTGCCGCTGGAGAGGAGGGAAACCCTCCGAGACCAGTCCGGTTCATCCAATGTACCGGTTAGGCCAGCTCATCTCGAGGAGATAATCGAGAAACTGGCTGTGCCGGTAGCTGCCGGTACAGATGCTGCCCAAATGGAGGCAGAGTTGGAGGCACGGCGTCAGAGCTTGCATCAGGAGGCTTTGGAGATGGCCGAGGTGAGGAGAGAGTTTGGAATAACTCTCCGTGAGTATAACCAAGCACATGGTTTAACCCCGGTAGCTGCTCGCCCTAGTCGAGTAGAGGATGTGCGCAAGAGGGGTAAAAACCTTAATGCCGAGATTGCTAGAGATGGTAGATCCAGTTCAAGCAAAACTCCTAGTAACTTGTCGGTCGAAAAGCCGAAGTATAGTTCCCCTGCTAAGACTCTTAGAGCTGCCGAGGCAGCAAGAGCCGAGTTGTCAGGCTTATCCGGAGAAGCACTCCGTAAACAGCAAGATCGAGTTAATGAGTTGGTAGCTGTGGCTACCCGGCAGAATGAGGCCTATCGCAAGGCCAACACAGTTGCAGGTGGGTCCGAGATTGTTCACTCGGCTAGGGAGCCAGTGGATCTAAGGGGCAAGCTTCATCACCGCATGTCGGTGGAGATCGGGACCGGAGTGTAAACTCCGGTAAGAGCAAGCAGATACAGGTGTATGATCCGGCATGTGCCGGAAAGCAGTTAGTTCGGCGAGGCAGTGCAGGCTGGGGTAAAAGCAATCCCGGTCCGGGCGGTCCAGGTGCCGGAGTAGTTAACTCGGTTGGCCGAGGCTATCCACCTCGGTATCCAACACAAAATCTCGCCCAGCAGCAGCAGCAAAATGTCGAGCATGTCCAGCAGCCACAAGGTGTTGACCAGGCGGCTAACCGTTATGATGATGGTTACTCGGCTATGGAGAAAGCCGGGTATCCGAGATATGAGGGTGCACTGGGATCCCGGTTGGGAACTCGCCAGTTCTCACCAAATGATGCACGCTACAAGTTGGACAAGATTTATATGTCCGAGATGCTGGAAGAGCAAGGTCCACCTGGCCCGGCATGCTTTGGACCTCGGATCATGAGGGAGCCACCGGTGCGGCACTTTCAGTTGAACCGAGGCGCAAAGACATATGACGGCAGTACTAAGCCGGAGGACTGGCTGACAGATTATGTGTCGGCAGTGCATATCGCGGGAGGAAATCGCCGATGGGCGGTGAGGTATATCCCGCAGATGTTGGAAGGGAAACCGGATCTGGCTGAACAACCTGCGAGAGGGCAGTGTTGATTGCTGGCTGGACTTTGAAGAAGCATTTGTTAGTAACTTCTCCAGCACATACAAGAGACTGAATCGTCCTCAGCAGCTTGCGATGTGCAAGCAGAGGGATAATGAAACTGACCGGGATTACTTGACCCGGTGGAGTACTATTCGCAATTCCTGTGAAGGAGTTGTGGAGGCGTAGGCCATATCTTGGTTTGCCCAGGGATGCCGACACGGCTCCATGCTCTGGCAGAAGTTGCAGAGGGAGATGCCGGCCACCCTGGCCGAGACAATCCGAATTGCGGATAGCTATGCACTGGGTGATCCGATGCAACCCTTGCTGAACTCGGTGGAACCGAGTAGAAGATACCCGGTGAATAACAGACCCGGGCCAGTCAGGCAGAACGATCGCCACGATTTCGGTAACAAGAGGAGAGAGCACTAGTACAGAACGACACATCGGATACCCCTCTATGGCAACGGCAGGAGTTAGGCGACGGTAAATCGCGACATCCCCCGCGTGCCCGCACTGGGCCGTAAAGCAGGCCCACAACAAAGGCAACGGGTGAATAGTGGAATATATGTTGGCAACGGAGTTTGGTTTAACTCCGTTACCGATGTGTGCTCATCGCACACGGACAGTTTCGTAATCTCCGTTGCCATTAGAAGCAGCCCGACAGCCGGCCTATAAGAACGTACTATGCCCTTCACTCTCACTCTCAGTGTCTCACTTCCAACCCTAGCCGCCGCACAGTCTCCTCTCTCTCCACTCTCTCGCATGGCTTCCACCGTCAGCGCTGGTAGATCCAGCCATCGCGGCCGCGGCCGTGGCCGCCCCACCCTCCGGGCCTTCAGGCAGCAGCAGCAGCGTCAGCTGGTGTTGCGGGACGAGCTTGCGGAACAGGCCGCTGCCAATCCGGCCCCCGCGGGCCGGTCCCGCAGCCTTGGCGCTCGTCCGCACGGTGAAGGCTCCGGCCGCACCCGCTCATTTGGCCACCATTGCAGCTACCGCGAGATCCGCCAGGCGATGTACCCCGGCCGCCATCCGTCTTCCTCCTCCTCCTCGTCCTCGTCATCCGACGAGGAGGAAGAGGAAGAGGAAGAGGAAGAGGAGGAGGATCGTGATCTGGAGATCGCTTGCCAACTCTCCCGCGCCAATTTCGAGCACGAGGACGCCAAGCGTCGTCAGGGCGAGGCCGATCTGGAGGCGGCGGTCCTCCTCTCCGAGGCGTCGACCCAGGTCGAACGCGCCGAGGAGGCGGTCTACTAGTCTGACCTCCGGGCCGCCATATCCCTCTCTTTGGTCCACGGCGAGGGCAAGGCGCCGCCAGGGGAGGCCGGCGCTAGCTCCGTCGCCGGCGGCGACGCTAAGCGAGCTCGCCTCGCCTAATGTAAGACCCCAGTTCAGTAGGATAGCTGTTTTCTAGTTGTAAGTAGCTAATTGTTTATCCATAGATTTGCTCTGTTTTTAGTAGGCATTGTTTACACATAGATTTTAGCTGTTTTCTAGTTGTAAGTAGCTAATTGTTTATCCATAGATTTGTTCTGTTTTTAGTAGGCATTGTTTACACATAGATTTTAGCTGTTTTCTAGTTGTAAGTAGCTAATTGTTTATCCATAGATTTGCTCTGTTTTTAGTAGGCATTGTTTACACATAGATTTTAGCTGTTTTCTAGTTGTAAGTAGCTAATTTTTTATCCATAGATTTGCTCTGTTTTTAGTAGGCATTGTTTACACATAGATTTTAGCTGTTTTCTAGTTGTAAGTAGCTAATTGTTTATACATAGATTTGCTCTGTTTTTTGTAGGCATTGTTTACACATAGATTTTAGCTGTTTTCTAGTTGTAAGTAGCTAATTGTTTATCCATAGATTTGCTCTGTTTTTAGTAGGCATTGTTTACACATAGATTTTTGCTGTTTTCTAGTTGTAAGTAGCTAATTGTTTATCCATAGATTTGCTCTGTTTTTAATAGACATTGTTTACACATAGATTTTAGCTGTTTTCTAGTTGTAAGTAGCTAATTGTTTATCCATAGATTTGCTCTGTTTTTAGTAGGCATTGTTTACACATAGATTTTAGTTGTTTTCTAGTTGTAAGTAGCTAATTATTTATCCATACATTTGCTCTGTTTTTAGTAGGCATTGTTTACACATAGATTTTTGCTGTTTTCTAGTTGTAAGTAGCTCATTGTTTATCCATGGATTTTCTCTGTTTTTAGTAGGCATTTGCTCTGATTTTAGCTTTGTTTCTGTTATGCCGATGATTAAAATTAGGTGACACCGTGTGATCCGGGGGTGGTGCTAGTGATCCTTGTGATATGCACAAATACACATCGATCTTGTGCATCCTACTTGGCTCGCTTGCTCCATCCCTGGAATTTGTGTGTCCAATCTACCTATATATGAGGCATTGTTTAGGCTATGTTCTAGTTATAATTAGTTCTATATTTTCTGTAATGCCGATGAAGAAGCATATGTCTTGTGTATAGAGATGAAGGATCTTACATTTTGATTTTTTTTCATCTCCTTTAGGGCGAGGAGGAAACCTGCAGACTATGCGGCGGCCGTGAAGACGTAGGAGCGGGGCTCCGTCCACACGGTCCACTGAAGCCGGCACCTCTAGGAGCAAGACTTTTGTGCAGTACTAAATAGATAGAAGAAGACCACGCAATGAAGCTGGGCGAAGAGGAAGGTGAAGAACCGGCGGCCGTCAAGCAGGAACCACAGGGCTCCGTCGACGGTGCAGCAGGCGTCACCAGCTTTTTTTTGTTTCCTTTAGCCCTCATTACAAACGGTCAAAAACTAATCTCCGTATCTGATGTAAAGACTAAAGGCAACGGTTATATATTATGCCCGTTGCTAAACTTATTGCAAACGATAAAAATCTCCGTTGCCATTGTGAGGCTTCACATCAGTGACAGAGGCGGGGACACGGACCCTTTCTCCGTTGCCGAAGGGGTTTTTGGCCCGTTTCCGATGTGTCGTTCTGTACTAGTGGAGCCGGATTACCGGTATGGCTCAAACCAGGTTGCAGTGGTAAACCAAGACCAGCCAGATGCCGGCAATAGCCAGCGTCCGAAGTACAACGGCCCAGCATGGGGCCAGAATCAAGAAGGAAAGAAGCCATGGAGTGACCAGAAGCAGTCCTTCACTTATGAGGCTATGTTGGATGGACGTTACAGTTTCCACACCCAAGACATCCGCAGGCCTGCAAACCATACAACTCGGCAGTGCAGCTGGTATCAGCGCACAAGGGGGGAAGGAGCTAGAGCCGGAGGAACTCAGACGGGGGCACCTCAAAGAATTCTGCCGAGGCAAAACTTACCGCTCACCGGAGCAAATGCTATCCCGGTGAATCCGCCAGCTCCGAGGCAAGCAGATCCGAAACCTGTGAATCAGGTGAATGTCGGAGGGAACAACAACACTGGTCCCAGCAGGCAGGGAGAGTATCCCCAGGGAGATTACAGAGAAGCTTATCAGAGCTATGTGGTCTTTGTGACCAAGCCAACTGACAAGAAGAGCTTGCATCGGCGTGCACTGGAGGTGAACACAGTTATGCCGGCAGTGCCGAAGTATTTGCACTGGTCCGAGCAAGAAATCATTTGGAGCAGAAGGGATCATCCCCGAGTTATGCCAACTCCGGGAGGTTATGCATTGGTGGTGGACCCGACATTCTTTGGACCCACCATCAATGTTCGGTTCACCCGAGTTCTCATTGATAATGGGAGTGCTATCAATTTCATGTACCGAGACACCATGGTGAAGATGGGTATCTCGGCGAATATGCTGCAGCCGAGTTCTACAACCTTTTATGGTATAGTGCCGGGTGTTTCATGTGCACCTATGGGCAAAATTTGGGTTGATGTGTTGTTCGGCACCAAGGAAAACTGCCGAACTGAGAGCATCCAGTTTGAGGTAGTGGACCTCGAAAGTCCATACCATGCTTTACTCGGCAGGCCTGCGCTGTCCAAGTTCATGATATCAACCCATGTGGGTTACCTCAAGATGAAAATGCCAGGTCCTAATGGCATCATCACTGTCTCGGGTGATTACAAGCGTGCACTGGAGTGTGCCTCGGCTGGATCGTGCTTGGCCGAGTCGCTGATTATCGCTGCAGAAAAGAAGAAGATCGATGAAGTGGTGGCATTGGCTCAGTCCGCGCAACTCGGCATGCCGGGTATGACTAACCCGGAGCAGAATGCAAATTTCGAGGTGCCCAAGGAGACCAAGAAGATCAATGTTGTCCCGGCATGTCCGGACCACAACGTCATCATTGGTACCGGGTTAACGGAGAAATAGGAAGGCGAGCTCAGTCACTTCCTCCGTGAGGGAGTTGGCTGAGCACTCTTTGTTCGTCAGACCGGATATGAAACCGGTGAAGCAACCTATGCGACGTCTCTCGGATGAGAGGAGAAAAGTGATAGGCGATGAACTGGCCA
Organism: Poa pratensis; assembly: GCA_947311845.1. NCBI lineage: Eukaryota > Viridiplantae > Streptophyta > Magnoliopsida > Poales > Poaceae > Poa > Poa pratensis. Next base: position 61,474,599 of record CAMZMU010000042.1, read on the forward strand.
GATTACTTGCATCTGGTTTCATCATGGAGGTGCTGCACCCGGACTGGTTGTCTAACCCGGTCCTGGTGGAAAAGAAAAAAGATGACCCGAACGTGGCCATTGTGTGGCGCATGTGTATTGATTACACAAACTTGAACAAGGCATGTCCCAAGGATCCATTCCCGCTGCCTCGGATTGATCAAGTGATCGATTCCACAGCCGGGTGTGAGCTGTTATCCTTTGTAGATGCGTATTCTGGTTTTCACCAGATACCACTGAACCCTGCTGATCAAATGAAAACTGCTTTTATCACCCCGTATGGGGCTTATTGCTATCGTGTCATGACATTTGGTTTGAGAAATGCTGGTGCTACTTACCAGAGATGTATGCAAAAATGCTTGCATGATCAAATAGGAAAAAATGTGCAGGTGTATGTCGATGACATTGTCATCAAGTCTAAGGAGAAATCCACTCTGATTGATGATAGCGAAACATTTGCGAATCTAAGGAAATTCCGGATAAAACTTAACCCGGACAAATGTACATTTGGTGTGCCGGCAGGCAAGTTACTCGGTTTCCTCGTGTCGAGCCGAGGTATCGAGGTGAACCCGACAAAAATCCGTGCTATTGAAAGCATGAGGTTACCGACATGTCTCAAGGACGTGCAGAAATTCACCGATGTTTGGCATCCTTAAGTCGGTTTGTTAGCAGGTTGGGAGAAAAGGCATTGCCTTTGTATCAGCTCATGAAGAAAACAACCCACTTCGTGTGGACCCCGCAAGCAGATGCGGCGTTCACCGAGTTAAAAAAGATGTTGGCAACTGCGCCGATACTGGCCTCACCATTACCCAAAGAGCCGATGTTGCTCTACATTGCAGCCACAAACCGGTTGTGAGTGTCGTATTAGTAGTGGAGCGAGAAGAAGATGGCAAAACTGTGCAAAGGCCAGTATATTACCTGAGCGAGGTGATCTCGTTGTCCAAGCAGAACTATCCTCACTACCAGAAGATGACATATGGTGTCTATCTGGCTGCTAAGAAGTTGAAACATTACTTCCAAGAGCATTCAATCACTGTGGTATGTGAGGCTCCTATCTCGGAGATCATTGGGTGTAAAGATGCAACTGGCCGAGTAGCCAAGTGGGCTATCGAGGTGTCCCCTTACACTCCTCACTATGAAAGAAGAGATGCCATTAAATCTCAGGCACTGCCGGATTTCTTGGTGGATTGGGCCAAATGCAATATGAGCCACCATTGCCTGACTCCAATTACTGGAGAATGCACTTTGATGGTTCCAGGACGAAGATTGGTTTAGGTGCCGGGGTAGTCCTTACCTCGCCAAAGCATGATCAGCTGAGATATGTGTTGCAGATTCATTTTGCGGCATCTAACAATGTGGCCGAGTATGAGGCACTTGTTCATGGGCTAAATGTGGCCAAAGAAATTGGTATTCGCCGGATAGAATGCTTCGGAGACTCGGATCTGGTGGTGCAGCAAGTCTCGGGAAATTGGGATGCTTTAGACGCCAACATGGCGTTGTATCGGTTTCATGTCCAGAAGATCTCGGGGTTCTTTGAAGGTTGCGAGCTCACGCATATACCTCGGGCTGAAAATGAAGCCGCCGATGTACTGTCCAAGCTAGGTTCATCCCGGGATCCAATTCCACCCGGCATAGCCTTGGAGCATTTGAGGAAGCCATCAATCAAACCATCGCCCGAGTCCGAGTCAATCTTTATCCCGGCGAAACCGGAGTCTGGTGCTGTTCCCATGGACATCGATGTCGGGTGCATTTGGGAAAACCCGGGGACTGCTTGGCAGAACTCGGGGACTGGTTACTCATCTCGGAAGAAGCAATGTCGGTTGATCTCATGGAGGTGGATGATCCGGTCTTTCCTGTGCGTCCTGTGCCGGAGTGGGCACAACCAATAATGGCATATATGATGGACGGGAGTTTGCCAAGTAATGAAGTTGAGGCTAGGCAAGTGCAAAGAAGATCCAAGGCATACACCATCATCAACCAGGAGTTATACAAGAGAAGTGTGACCGAGGTACTGCAGCGCTGTGTCGAGCCGCAGGAATGCTCCTGGAGATTCATCAGGGAGAGTGTGGTCATCATGCCTCATCAAGAGCCTTGGTGGCTAAGGTATTCCGGCATGGGTTTTATTGGCCCAGTGCTTTGAACCAGGCAGAAGATATCGTCCGAAAGTGTGAGGGATGTCAGAGGTTTGCTAAAAAGATCCACCTGCCAGCCTCGGCACTCAAGACAATTCCAATCACTTGGCCCTTTGCAGTTTGGTGTCTGGATATGGTGGGAGAGTTCAGGCCAGCCCGAGGTAACATGACTCATATGCTGGTGATGGTGGACAAGTTCACCAAATGGATCGAGGTGAAGCCAATCAGGAAGTGTGATGGTCACACAGCTGTGTCCTTTTTGAAGGACATCATTTTGAGATATGGTTACCCCCATAGCATTATCTCGGATAATGGCACAAACTTTGCTGTGGGAGAGTTTGCTCGGTTCTGTGCGGAAAAAAGAATTCGGTTGGACATAGCCTCGGTGGCACACCCAGAGGCAAATGGGCAAGTGGAAAGAGCAAATGCGTTGGTGTTAGCCGGTATCAAAGCCCGGTTGATTGAACCACTGTTGCGAACTCCGGGATGCTGGATAGAGGAGATACCAGCAGTGTTGTGGGGTCTAAGGACCACACCGAATCGTTCAACTGGCTATACGCCATTTTTTCTGGTCTATGGAGCAGAAGCGGTCCTGCCGACCGACATGGAATATGACTCGCCGAGAGTGGCGCTGTACACTGAAACCGAGGCAAAAGAAGCTCGGGAAAATGATGTTGATTTGCTCGAAGAAGCACGAGAACTGACCTTATCTCGGTCAGCTATATATCAGCAAAATCTCCGACGCTATCATAGCCGGAAGATCAGCCCTCGGGTATTCCGAGAGGGAGATTTGGTGTTGAGGCTAGTGCAACGCAAAGCAGGCCGACACAAGTTGTCACCTCCATGGGAGGGACCATTCATTGTGAGCAAGGCTCTGCACAATGATTCATACTATCTTATAGATGCGCAGGCACCGAGGAAAAATGTGATGGACAAATCCGGAGAGGAGACCAAAAGACCCTGGAATGTAGCTCTACTCCGCCCCTTTTACTCATAAGGGCGCAATGTATGTATCTCGGTTTTCCTTTGAATAAAATGCCGGCACTCCGAAAAGAAACTCGGGGACTGCCTTTGTCTATATGCTTGTGTTTTATCTCGGTTTTTCTGTGTTGTTCATATGTCGGATGATTTTGAGACCTCGTTTCAAAGTTCAAGTAATGTATGCTATTTTGTTGTGATCTTGTGACTCGACTGACGAACGCCGAAATGGCAGTCAAGAGCAGAGGTTATGGTATATGGTAAACATGAAAATGGACTCGGGGACTCGGTCCTAAAAAGATCCGACATATGTCGTTTACTAACCCGGTTTTTTCTTTCCTTTTCCTTGTGTCGGATGACTCTAAACCTTACCTCAAAATTTACAAGTATTGTGTGCTATAATGATTGATCTTGTGACTCGACTGTCGAACGCCTAAATGGTAGACAAGAGCAGAGATTACTAAGTATAGTAAACAAGAAAGTAAACTCGGGGACTTGGTGCAAAGTGATCCGGCATTGAGCCTGTCTTGTTGAAACTAATATGATAAAAGTAGCACGGATAAAAGTAGCACTGCGAGATACTTAAAAGTATATTTACATCTGCACCCGGCATTCCGGGGATTTAATGGTTCAGTTGTGATAAGTTTAGGCAGCTGCCTCGGAGGAGCTCGGAGCAGTTGGAGCGGTGCGAGGCTCAGGAGCAGTCTCGGCGGCAGGAGAAGCTTCGGTTGTTGGAGCAACCTCGGGTGTTGGAGTGGCTGCCGAGGCACCGGCAGTGTCGGATACCGGCTTCTCAGAAGTGTCGGTCGCGGTCGACTTGGCAGTGTCGGTCGCGGTCGGCTTAGCGATGTCGGTTGCTCCAGCAGCAGCAGTGTCGGTGGCTCCGGCACTGGCAGTGTCGGGAGCTTCGACCTCAATCTCCTCATCGATGTCATCTTCCTCGTCTTCACCCTCTTCATCATCCTGGTCATCTTCTTCGTCATCCGAGTAGGCTGGACCAGGAAGAAGTGTCGGGTGGGAGCATAGCTGGCCATGAAGGTGGCTGCCTCCTTGCGGCTCTATGAGTGTCGGATCTGAGGTCCATTTGGAGCCTTGGCGCAGGGAGCGCACGGCATTGAGGTTGATGGCCTCATACCAGGAGAGCACAAAGGTCAGGCTTGATCAGCTCCGGCTCGAGCTGCAGAAGATCTCCACTCTCGGACCCTGGCCTCGGCCCCCGACAGACACTTGGACAATTCTTCAATGCTAACCGGAGTCTGAGATCCTGGCCATAAGGCTCGGTAAGCTCGGATGCCAGCATCAAGAAGATCCATGCCAATGGCCTTCAGAGGAGAAATGCGAGCGTTCAGAGCGGTCAGGTGATCTTCAATATCCCATTCCTCCGGGATTGGGCCAGCCTCGGCTCTTTTGCTCGTGCCTGCGGACAGTGTTGATTGCAGCGGCCTTGGAGTGGGAGAAGTGATCTGAAGATAGAAAAGCTATCACCGAATTGAGTTATATACCGGCATATACTTAATGTCGGTACAAGCAATGGAAACAAAAAGAAAGGATAAAGGAAACTTACTGTCCATCTCCTTGTTAAGCCGGGTGAGCTCGCGCAGCCAGATGTCGGATTTTGCCTTGAGGGCATCCAGTTCTCCTTGTGCCGAGGTAGCGCGAACCTCGGTCGCCTCGAGGGTTTCCTTGTGCTTCTGCGCAGCTTCCTCCCTCTGCATCAGGGCCTTCTCAATGTCGGTCTTCTCGCCCTGGACCCGAGCAAGTTCCTCCTGGAGCCGAGACACTTCCTGTCGTTCCTTCTGGAGGGCAGTGGCGTGTGCGGCTTCCTTGTTCTTCAGCGCTTCTGAAGCTGCTTGTGGGACCTCTTGAGTTTGTTGTGGTCCAGAAGCAGCTTCTGAAATACTGTGGTCCGGGCGTTGGTGCAATCCTGAAAAGAGCAAAGGGTTAGTATGATTTTTTGAAGATTCATGCCGAGTAAAGCTGAATGTCGGATTTTTTGAAGATTCGTGCCGAGTAAACTGAATGTCAGATTTTTTGAAGATTCGTGCGAGTTAAACTCGAAGAATCTCGGACTGAATGTCGGATTTTTTGAAGATCCTGAATGTCGGATTTTTTGAGATTAATGATGGAAATTTTGTGAAGATTCGCGCCGAGTGATCTTTACTCGGGCGAGCGTAGGTCACTCGACCCGAATCTCGGGGACTGGGGATTATATATGTTTATCATCTATTACAAAGGAAAGAAAGGTCTGGCTGAGGAAAAAATACCTCGGCAAGCTTGCTGGCTCGAAGGGTCGAGAGTTGCAAGTTGTGCATGGCCTGAGCAAGCGCACTGGGTCCAGCTGGATGTTGGGTGACCGGGTTCGCAGAGGAGACCTCGCTAGTGTCGGCGGCATTCCAGTCCATGTGGTACTGCTTCTCCGAGCCTAAGCTATGTCCGCTTTGAGTTCGAAGCTGAGGAAAAACCCAGCTGCCAGTGGTAACTCGGGAGACGGAGGTGGTGAGAGCTTGGTGCTCCGGTGTAGTGGTTGGAGTCAACACCACTTGTTTTTCCGGATTGACAAGTTGTTTCCCGGTGGCCACTTGGCTCTGTGCCGGCTTGGCTAGTGGAGTAGCTTTCCGAGTTACTAACTCGGTGGACTTTGTGGTGGACTTCGGCCGTGGCGGCTGTTTTTGTTGCTGCTGTTGCTGTTGCTGCTGTTCCTGTTGCTGTTGCTGCTGCGGCTGTTGCTGTGGTTGTTTGTTGCGGCTGTTGTTGTTGTGGTGGTGGTTGCTGTGGGTCCGGTGTCACCGAAGTGTCGGCCCGCGGAATGTCGGATTCCGCGGTGGGGGCACCGGAGCCATCATCTTGGTCGAGGACCACGACCTCGGGAATGACGGATGGAGTGGCGTGTACCCCGGGGTCACTTGACCGAGGTTCCGCTGCACTCGGAAGGGGCGAGCGCATGGAGGAGGCACTCTGGTTAATTTCAAGGGCGGCACTGCATCAAGCAAAAAAAGTGTTATGTCGGGGAAAGATTATCCCGGGAGAAGGAAAAAAGGGAAGCGAGCTTGTGTCGGCAAAGAGTATCTTACCCTTGAGTAACTGGCGGTGTCTTCTTGGCCTTTTCGGCTTAACCGCTCCTCTCTTCTGCCGCTTCGCCTTCGGTGCTGCTGGATCTGAGGATGTGGAGGTCCCGGTATTCGAGGTACCGGTCTCTGCACGCTTGCGAGATCCCACTTGTTTGCCCGTGGTAGCAGGGCGTGCACTCGGAGCAGGGCCGCCCGGGTTAGCTGATGCCGAGGATACTGGGTGAGCATATGCGATGGGACGAGCATCAATTATCTCTAACACTTCGCAATCATCATCGTCCGACCAATCTCGGATGGAGGCTCGGGCTCGAGGCTTACCCGAGGTAGGGGCGCCAGCAGCCGGAATCGGCAGCTGATCCTCATCATCCGGGTCTTCTACCTCGGCGACGGCCGGGGCAGGGATATCTTTGCCCCATTTGGTGGAGGGATCCTCTCCATCTTCAGTCTTTTGCCGGGCAAACCTCTGCAAGCCAGAAGCAGTAAAACCGAGTTACTTTATGAGCAGAGTATGGGGCCGACATAAGAGTTATCTCGGAGAAAAAAGTATGTCGGTATAAGTTGCAAGGTTACTTACTTGCTCCGGAAGCCGAGTTCTGTCATGAGGTTCTAGACCCCATTCCCATTCCTCGGTCATCGTCTTGCGGGCAATTGCCTTGACACGTCTTCTGACCTCGGCTTGGGTCAGCTCGTGGGTGCTGATCCGAGTTGGATCATACTTGCCACTCATTTGGCAAATCTTGTGAACCCGGTCTTGAAGGGGGGAGACTCGGCGGCTGACGAAGGTCCTCAGGAGATCATCGCTTGTTAAGCCTGCCCCCACAAGCTCCTCGACGATCTTGTGAATCTGGTTGATCTCGAGGTTCATGTCCTTCGGGTTGAGGGACCAGTTAAACTGTTCAGAGGGGGTGGCAATGTTGAATATCGGCAGGTTCAGAAGGTCGAGATTGTCTGGGCTCTTCACATAGAAGAACGTGCGCTGCCATTTCCGGCATGACTCCAGGCCTTGAATCCGAGGCAAGATGGAACCTCTCCGAGGTATAATGGTAGCGGCTCCGCACGGGGTCATCTCCTTGGGGAAGTTCTTGTTCTCCGGATCCGGGACACTCTGCTTCCGGAGTTGGAAGTACTTGGCCCAGAGCTCAACGGTGGGCCAGAGTCCGAGGTATCCCTCGGAGAAAGAAACACACGCAGAGAGCGTGGTAATGGCATTGGCTGGAAGGTGATGAGGTTGACACTAGTAGGGAAACCCTATATAGGTGGGTGGACACTTTGTGGCGCACCCTTAATTGGTGCGCCACAGAAATATTTCACTTTCTGTGGCGCACGGCCTGGGTGCGCCACAGAAATAATTTTAGTGGCGAGAATTCTGTGGCGCACCCAGCAAACCTGGGGGTGCGCCACAGAATCCCAAAACCATGCGCCACTAATAGCCGTTTATGTACTAGTGCGCGAAGACGGAAGCGATCCAAGAAAGATCGGAAGAACTCGCTCGCCGGGAGTCCAAAGCCGTGCTCGAAGTGCGCGACGAAGACCACGCGCTCGCCGGATTTCAGCTTCGGCTCGGCCTCTGTGCCGGGAACCCGACATATCACTTGTGCTGGAATTCGCTTGGTCCAGACCAGCCAGTCTATCTCGGCCTGGGTTACGTCGAAACCTTCCCACCCGGCGCGCTCACCCTCTTCGACGACATCCTCGGCAAGTTCCGGGGTATGGCTGGATGACATCTCGGTAGGGATCTGCAAAAGAGGCACATGTTGAACCGAGATAAGTATCTCGGAATATTTGGGCAACAGAGCAAAGTGCATAAGTGGCGGGAAACACAAATCTGTGAATAAGTGTTTGGCAGAAAGATCTACGGAGAAGGATAAATAGAGGATAAATGCAAGGTTTATAAGTTGAAACCTAGGAGAGTCTACGGAGGAAGTATTGCAAGGATAGTAAGAAGCACAATGGAGAAGATCTAGAGGGGATCTAAGCAACTAAGTTCAATAGCATCTACGGAGAAGAGGTGAAAGTTCATCGGGGAAGATGAACAAGTTCATCGGAAAAGAGGAACGTGTTCATCGGAGAGGATGAACACGTTCATCGGCAATGTCAAGGACAAGAATCTTACTGGAGTTGCGACGGCGATGCGAGGCGAAGAAGCGCGGGGCGTGCCGGAGTTGAGCGCGTTCGGCGGCGGCGCGAGAATCTCCGGTCGTCGGCGGCATGAGTGCTCCGGCGTTGCGCGGTGGCGAAGATTGCTGCGCGGCGGAGATGAGCGCGATGGTGCAGGAGAGAAAGGAGAAGAGGGATGCGAAGAAGACGATGAGAGGTGCCCGCTCCCCTATTTATGGGGGTGAGGACGTGCGGTTACCATTTTTACCGCGTGCGGTTCCCGTAACGGCCGCGCGGATTAAACCGCGCACGATCTGCGCGGTTGCGATAATCGCGGCTGCACGATCGGCCACATCGTGGGCCACAAGGTGATAACCGCCCACGGCGCGATCATGTGCGGTTGTTGGCGTGGGAATCGAGGAGGCGCACCGCGGTCAAACGCACTCAAGTGCCCATGCGACGTGACAACGCGTGACGTGGGCGGCGTGCGCGCAGAGGTATGCCTGTCCACACACAGGAACCGAGGCAACGTGCAGCGTCTCTCTGCCACGTGCCGTGGAGAAATCTTTGGAGAGATTGTGGTAATCTTTTTGTGTCGGAGAGACCGGCACAAGGGCAGATCTCGAAGATGGAGGAGGAAGTTTGGTCCTTGAAGCTTGAGATGAACCGACATAAGAATGTCGGATGTTTGATCAGGATAAAACAGTTGCCTTGCGTCGGAGAAACCGACACAGGGGCAGATGTCGGAATCAGTTGGAGAGGTTATTAGTGGCTTTACGGTTGAACCGACATGGTTATGTCGGATGCTTGGTGTGGTTGTTTTGGTTGATTAAACCTGCTGTGGCCCTTCATCCAAGGCTGCAGGACCGCACCAGCTTTGGGGACTAATGTCGGGGGGCTACCCCCGGGTAGGGTCATGGTGTGGTATAAGCAAGGTCCTAGGTGTGGGCCAAGTCACAGTAAAAGCCGACATACCTGGACCTCTGGTGTGACCAGGGTGTGGAGTTGGTGCATACCGACATAAGCAAACCGAGGTAACCTGGGCCATAAGGGATCGAGGTATCTTGCTGGTGCAAACCGACATATGTTGACCGAGATATGAGATCCGAGATAAGGGATCTGAGGCATCATGACCGACATATGTATGTCGGTATCTTGTGTGTTTTCTTATGTGCAGGGAAGATTATTCAAGAAAGGGAATCCGGCATATCCATGCCGGGTTACCGAGATGAGACACCTTATGTCGGACGGAAGTCAGCGCTGCTGTCCCATCCCGTCTGTCACGGGAGCGCGGCGTGCGGTACGGTGCATATCTGAGGTGACTGGGCTTACCTCTGCTGACCAAGGAGCAGGAGAAGGACACCGCTGACCTCGGGTGTACCTAGGAGCAGAGATATGGGACAGGACATGGGCAAGCCACGTCCTGTCCACTGTGTAGAGACAATCATGACGCGCAGGTGCGCGTCTGCAGTGCCGGTACGGAGATGTGACCATTGCTAGTGGAGGGGCACTTCAGTAACTCGATTTAGCCTATATATAGGGCCTCACCCCCTCCTGCGTGAGAGAGGATGCACTGAGATACATTTCCCCCATAGCTACATCTTCTACCTTGAGTTCGTCCCCATTGTTGGGATCATACAGCTCGAGGAGCAGTTTGTACGTGTGACACCGAGATATACAAAGAGAGATAGGCAGGAGTAGGGGTGTTACCTCCTCACGAGGGCCCCGAACCTGGGTAGATCATGTGTGTGCTTGTGCTTGTGTGTTCATCTGTGTACGCTTCTTAGCGTGCTAGCCCTCTCCCGGATCCTCCAGCGTCCATCGGCCCCGCTCTTTAGCCATCCTATGGTATCTGTCGTGATACCACCACGACACTGTCCGCCGGTTTCATCCGTACCTGGTTTTCACAACTGTAACAATAAAACCCGTGGAAACTTTCCAAGCAATCCAAGCGGGGCCTGCGGGAGAATAAACCTTGCCAGAATTCTCCATAGGAACAGTTTATGACACACAAACAAAGACGAGGGAAATATTACGTTGTATTAATCCCGTGTAAATGTCCAGCAAATGCCATTGTGTTTGGATTCCAGATATTAGAGCTTTTGGCTGCCACAAGAATTTTAGCCGTAAATTACAAACCCTATCCCACTGAGTTAGAATGTCACGAATCCAATTCTTTAATATCAGAAAACACTCAAAAAGAATGTGTGGGTACAGAACACTCGTGAGATCTACATGCACACATGGACACGGGCAAATGCACCATGTGACCCCCAAATTTTTCAGATAATTTAGTGAAAGTTTTCTAGGGTGAAACAGTAGGTTGAAAGCCACCTATGCAAATTCTGTGGGACACACTTTCATGAATTCATCCAATAATAAGCTTGAAGTTACTGCTCGGCACATGGTCAATGCCCATAAAATTTTGAAAATTTTCATAAAATTTGTAGTGTGAACGCGAGGTTGGAATTCTAAACATCATAGTTTTATAGAAGTCTGTGGGACATACATGTACTGTTACTCAGATTTTATTTGATTTTGAGGTGAAAGATCCACCTGAAACACCACTCGACAATAGGCGTGAAACTCGACCTTATCCCTATGAGGTGAACTCGAAGGAAAACCCGCGTCGCTCCCGCGAGCGACCGGGAGCACCTGGTGGCGGCGCCTCCGACCCACTCCCCACCCCCTCCCCTCCTCCTTGCCGCAGCCGGAGGGCGTCGCCGGGCAAAGCCCATGCGGCGCCGGCGCCGGCGGGGTCCTTTTTCTCCATCGCGCGGTGGCGGCGGCGCGGGATGCGGCAGCCGGTGGGGGCGTTGCGCTGGCGTGGGGCGCGGCTGCTCGATGGCGGTGCGGAGGCTTTGTAGGTCCGAGCGTGCGCGTGGCGGCGGCCGTTGCCGTCGGGCGCGGCTGCAGGCGCGAGCGACGCGAGCTCGGCCTTTCGGCGGGCTGGTGGAGGTCGGGAGCATCAGCGCGCGCAGGGTGGTGGCGGAGGGGAAGTGCGGCCGCCGGCCGTCTCGAGCACGGGTCGGGGCAGGGGCCCCAGCCCCTTTTTTCGCCTCCAGATCTGGTCGCCGGCTGCCATGGTGGCGGCTCTACTTGACGGCGGCACCTCTTCGTGTTGCACCTGCTGGGAGGGAGCCGGAGGGGACAACGGGTAGTGCGGTCTCGAATGTGGTACTCCGGCAGCCTCGCGCCTTCAGACCGGGGCATGGGCCTCGGGTCCTTACAAGCCCATCATCGACCTCTCCTCCGGATCTGCCGTCGCCGGCAGCCGTGGGGGTTGCTGGCCGTCGTGCTAGAGCCCTCTCTCATTACCGGCCACCCCTCAACCTCCAGTCTTGGCGACGGCGGCAGCCTGGGTGGGCAATCTACCATTCTTGCTGGAGGGGTCCGTGCGTGGTGGTGCGGGTGCAACTGCGGGTGAGGTCGTGTGCCTTTTCGTCAGAGTTGTCCTTGCTGCGGCGGTTGTTCTCGGTTTTCTGTTCAGTCTGGTGGCGCGGGGAGTTTGGACGCCGGGGCGGCGGCCCGGGGCAGTGGGAACCATGTTGGTTGGCGGGCGTGCCAGTGGTTCAGGTGTTGGCCGGTGACCCCGGTCGTGAGGGCGGCATGGTGATTGGCGAGTGACATTCCATGGGGGTGCGGTTGTCGTTTCGGCGGCGCTCCACGCCTTGTGAGGGAGGTAGAGAGATCATGCCGAGAGGAAACTCTCGTCCAGGGTCTTCCCGGACCGCGGCGGCGACGTCCCTGGACATCGTCCCCTTCTTGGAGGCGTCGTGGCGGCTTCTCTCGATCCATCTTCGTGCTCCGGGTGAAATCCCAAGATCCTTGGAGTTCTCGGAGTGTTGCTCACCGGAGGTGGTTCGACATCGGTTGTGGCTCTGGCGGCTTCCTCTCGCCGGGCTCTCTCGGGCAAGGTCTAGGACTTCTTCTGCACCTCGGCGTTTCTTGCTTCGGCTACCGGGTGCCTGTCTACAGTTTTGTGGTCAGTGGCGGTGATCAACGGTGTTCACCTGTAATCTCCTCGGCATCTTCTTTGAGGCTTCCTTGTTGAGCCTGTGTGGACAGTGGCGGTGGTCTTCGTTGTTCGCCTGTAATTGCCTAGTTAGCCTAGTTTCTTGTGTGTGTGCAGTGTTGTGTTGTATGCTGGGTTCAGCAATGTATATCTATTCGCCGTTTGGCGTTATTAATTTAACAATGGGCGTTTGGCATTTTATTTAAAAAAAAGATCCAAACACATCCCAAAATGTGTGCGCCAAACTGTGAATTATTTTGCCTGATTGAGTTGTGATGGCTAGCAATCTAGCTTTAGTTTTCCTTTGTTGTTACTCCCTCTGTTCCAAAATTAAAAAAATCTGACCTTTCTCGTTTTGTGATGATTCGTATGTATGTATACATATTTTAGTGTGTTAATTCACTCATTTAAAAATGAATCAAGATAAAATTAGAAAGACTAGAAAGTAATACATTAAGAAACGGAGGGAGTAGTTTCTATAATGCATTCTGAGCATTTTATGGTTCGATGGCTATCTGCGATTTTTTTACAAATATGGCCCCCTGTCCAACGTATTTGTCAAAACTAGCCCCCATCGAAAAAAATTGTCAAATCTGACCTTGGCGGGATGTAGAAAAAGCAACACGTGTCTTCGCGCCGGTCAAGCTGGCAGGAAGCCACTTCGCGCCAAATCAGCTGGCGGAAGGTCGCTTCCCGCCAACCTAATTGGCGGAAGGTGACTGTCGTGTCTCGTTGCACGGACACCGGGAGTATAGGATACCCCCTTTTAGGTTCGGCACGGGGCGCGAAGGAGGCTGAGAATCGTCTTCTTGGGCGGAGTCTAGATCAAGCTCTCCTCTCCACTATCAAGGCATGCAACCAAAGGGACACAAGGAGCTACCCAGGTTCAGGCCACCCGGAGGCTAAAAGCCCTACTCCTGCATGTCTGGATTGATGAGTTCTTCATAGTGTGGCTTACAATGGAACCTCCCGGACAGGGTACCCGGAAGGGTTTTGGCCCGAGGTAGAAGAAGACAGATCCTGACCCGGAGGAGATCACCTTCCTCTCTACCTCCGCAGCCCTAGTCTAGTCTTGCTCTGGTTCTAGCTTGTGCTCGTCCTTGCCCTATCTTGTTCTTGTTCTACCTTCATTCCTCCCTTCTCCTCCCGTGCCTTGGTCCTCCTTTTATAGGCTAAGGGGTTGCCACAGGGTCACGTGAGGAGCATGAGGGACCTTCGGGGTGAAGGACCCTCTCATCTAGTTTAGGGGGAGACGTGGCCTCTCCTCAGCCTAGCGTCCCCTTTGGGTTAGGTGGGAGCGTCCGTCTTGGGGTGGACAGGAGCTGACACCACCACGAGACGTGCTTCCCGCCCGCGCTGCCTTCGCCTTGCTTCCCAAGTCTTCTGCGGTGAGCTGGAGTGCTTATCCACAGGAACGTAGGAAGTACCCGAGAGGGAGCCTGGCCTCCTGCCGGGGACTCGGGCTCTCGGGTCCTTCCTGGCCTTCTTGATTGTTTCGGGGACCCGGAAGATCCCCAGGACCGGAGCCCTTAGTCGTCGTAGGCCATGCGTGTCTTGACGGTGAACCCGCCACCTTGACTTGAGTCTTGGTCTTGTCCATCTTCATCTTGGGCCCACATGGGGTGGACCCACTTTGGCAGTACTAGGGGAACCCCTTGTTCCACTGTTGCGACAGTAGCCCCCAGGCATGGTCCCAGCGGCTCTTGCTCCAGCTACCGGGGCCATGGCCTAAAGATAGGTCAAAGTGGGTCCCGGGTACCTGGTCTTCTCAGCTTCGCTTCACTGATGGCCTTGAAGGTCTTGGAGTTACTCCACTCGGGGGAATAACTGCGGGGGGCCCCTCGATTCCCACTAACGGGAGAACCGAGGAGACGCTTGGCAGAGGCACTGTCGCGGCTATAAAAGCGAGGCGCACCCCTGGCCTTTTCGGTCATCTTCTTCCTTGGTCCAACTCCAGGCCTCCCCACAAGCTGCCAGTGCCAATGGCGAGGTCGAAGAGAGGAGTCGGGCGCCCTCGTACTTCTTCAGCTGCTGCGGAGAGTGGCCCCTCCACTCGTGGTCGAGCTGTTCCGCGAGGTCGTGGGATTTGCGGTCGCGGCGGCCGTGGAGGCCGCGGCACCGCTGCCCCTCTTCCTAGGAGCATGGTTCATACCAGCTTCGCGCCGTTCGAGTTTGCCGTGGATCTGAACCGCAAGCCTCGCAGCCGGCTTCTCCTGCCGGATTCCTTCGCGATGGCGACGGAGGACATTGGACCCTCCGGCTTCTGGCTGGAGGTGGAAGGCTGCCCCAATGGCCCCTCCTGGGCCATGGCGGAGCGCACCACTGAAGGCGCCATGCTTCTGGGTCCGGGGTGGAAGTCGTTCTCCCGTGCCCGCCGCCTGGCCAGGGGGCAGTGCTTGGTGTTCCGATACGACGGAGATGCTACGCTCTCCGTGAAGATCTTCGGTGTCGATGGCGGACGCGTGGAGTGCTGCATGGAGAGCAGCAGCGGCAGCTCGAGCTCCTACGACGAGGATGAATATGAGGAAAACTCATCTGACTTCAAGGTCGAGGGGAGCTCGTCTTCCTGAAGGCGAGGAGCTTCGGACGGGCGCCATGGAGATCTCGTTGACCTCCTCCTTGGCGGCCTTGACGTCGTACTTCTGGAAGTAGCGTCTTCCATTGTACGGCGGTGCTCCTTGTTCGGCGGGAGCCAACCTTTTTGTTGTAAAAAAGATCGTCCCCTTGTAGTCCTTGTAAATGAAGAAGATCTTGTTTTCCACCTTGTCTTCGTGTCGCGTCCATGTGAATGGGAACGAGTTTTTTGCAAAACGCGCTTCCATTACTGCAGTAGCCGTAGCGTCAAGGGGTAGGTGAAGCAGGAGAGGCCTATAAAAGACCATCCAGACTCCACCACTTCGCCACATCTTCTCGCCTTGTTCCGCTCCTCTTCTTCCTTTGCCTCCCCTCGTCCCGCAGAACAATGTCCGGCGAAGCAGAGAGGGCCTTGTCCGATGTGTCGACGGTGGAGTCCGTCTTTCGAGGAGCGGCGGAGGCACCCAGCGAAGCTGGAGCCCGAGCCACTAGAAAGGACGAGGCCGTTCCTTGCCCTCGTGTCTCCTTGGTTTTCCCCGCAGTGGGGAACATCGCCGGTTCTGCCGCCATGGATAGCGCGACGGCGTCCACCTTACGCCCACCCAGGAAGAGACACGTGTCCTTCCGCCGGCTGGAACGGCGCGAAGTTGCTTTCCGCCAGCTGGTTCGGCGGAAAGACACGTGTCGCCTTTTATACATCTCGCCAGGACCATATTTGACAATTTTTTTCAGTGGGGGCTAGTTTTGATAAATACGTTGGACAGGGGGCCATATTTGTAAAAAAATCGCTATCTGCAGAAGTGCGGTACTTTTGAAATGCAGAATACTGATCACATATAGGATAAAAATCGAAATGTCAGACCAGATCACATGATCAGTTGGTGGTGTCACACCACACACGAGCAGATTGACATCCGCATGTGTAGAGACAAAAGGTCTGCAGCAGAGAAGCCTGCATATATGCAGGTAATGCAATGAAATGATTTCGCCTGGGAAGATTAGAAAAGCCTGCATATGCCCTGATAACAAGACAAAAGATAACCTGTACTCTGTCCCCTCTCATGCATACATTTTTTTTGAACATGGATGAGGCCCGAAGGCCCCAGAAGCTCTGTTACTCGGTGGGAATTCTTACAAAGAGGACCCTAACAAATACAAGTAATGCAAACAAGCCCTCTAATTTTACAAGAAAGACCCTAGCAGAAAAAACTGGAGAGCAATCCGGTCCTTCTTCTCCACTGCGTCGTTGACTGGATCGCAGAGCACGGCCGCTGGCAGCGACGCCGGGGACTACGCCACTTGGTCCGCCGTCAGGATGGGTTGCCGTGCTTGGATCAATTGACCACCAAATCGGCAAAACTGCCTGGAGGAGAACAATCCTCAGAGCTCGAGCTCTCGAGGCGCGGAGCGGCCCCCTAGGCCATGGATAGCAGCGGCTCTCATAGCCGTCGCTTGGAATCTGCCGCAGGTCGAGCTTCTTGGAGTTTTGGCGACGAGGCCCTGCCGTCAGCATCCACTCCCACCTCCTTCTCCCCTCGCCACCACGGCAGTCCAGAGGAGGAAGAAAGGAGCGATGCTTCTCGCAGTAGCCAGTGCCATGGGCCAGCTTCCAAGCCGGCGCGGGGTAGCAGGTGTCGCAATGCCTTCTCTCCTCGCCTCCTCGGCCGGCCAGAGAAAGCAACACATCACCTCCCACCGACGCCAGTGCAGAACATCCTGCTCTCCTCCACCACCCCTCGCCTCCACGGCCGGCCGGAGAGGAAAACAGAGCAGGCAAGATCCACACCTGCAGGAAGGCGGAACGAGCTTTATTAGCGAAGGTCCTGGCCGAGTTCCACCCCATCACCTTCGGCTCCGACCTCCGAAGCACCGCGACAAGGAGAACCACCACCAGCGAGGTCTGGATCCAGCTCGACGAATCCATTCCCCACCTCCCGGCATGAAGCCGAAAACCAGCATGCGGCCGAAACTTATAAACACTACTAGCATAGAAACTACTATATACAGCCCTAGATCCGGCGCCTCTCCTAGTCCATCACCGGCCAGCTACTCCGGCGGGAGGGACATCAGATCGGCCCGGCCGTCGGCAGCCGACTCTCAACGGGAGGAGACGAGCAGGTTCGAGAGAGGAGAGGAAAAGAGAGTGTATATATAGAAACTCAAACAAGATTACCACTAAATTAAGAACTCGATTAGCTAGGTATGACAAGCTATTCGCTTTGGGCAAGCAAGATCAGCATATATAGGAAGACCAATACATGACAAAGTTAACTACTACCACTGTCCCGAACACTCATGTTCAAATGAGTGGTGATTCACAATATGTCCAGTACATGTTTTTGTAGCTAGCTAATAAACGTTGGGCCATATACAAAATCAAGTAGCTTTCTCATGGAAAGATGGCGTACTTAACACTGAAGTTTTTATTACAACATCACCTTGCATCTAGATTGTTAGACAAAATATGCAAGGAGATAGCTCAGGAGGGATAGAAGGGAGAAGGAAGTGTGAGGTTGGAGACACCCGGCGATGAGAGAAACATAAAGAGAGGGCCTTACAAGGTCAAGAATAGGCCTTACAAGGTCAAGAACATTAATTCTGGCACGAGGGGGTAACCAGAAAATGGTCTAAAGAATGTGGGTAGAGTTTTAGGGATAATAGAAAGCTCAATCGGGATAACACCATCTTCTGGGCTAGAAGGAAGTACTAGCTTGTACTTGCCACAGTACATACAACATCTCGGTGCCATTTTCTTCCTTCAAGAAGTCGACGCCTCTTCTTTGCTGGAGATGATCATGATCAAAGAACACCTTTGATTCTTCCTCCCTCTTGTTAAGCTGGATGGTGGGAGGGTGGCAGTGAAAAATAGTGAGATGAAAACGTCGTGTGAGTACCCTCTAACTCTCTGAAATTAAAGGTTGCAACCCGAGTAACTTACAATGATGTTGCTACCAGTCCAAGATCTAGGGTTTTCATCATCCAGCAAATCCACCTCGTTGACCATCTTGAAAACAAACACTGCATAGGGGTAAGGAAAAATGCACAGGTTGCATCATGGTCATCGATCAAGTCATCACCTAAGTTCCAAAAGGAGGGTGAAGAACAAATTGAATGGGAGATCTATAGGGTGAAGAACGAATTTTATGGGAGATATCCAAAACAAGCAAGCAGCCATTTAGTACTAGAAGATGAAGAAGGCATAGAGATTGAAAACTTGGAAGAACAACATATTGCATCGAAAAAATTATCTAAAGGACCGCCCCTCCCCTCTCTGCCCGCTCTCAAACAGTAGTTGAGAGTCGACTTTCGACCTCTGTCGCCGCCCCTCTCCTTCCTCTGCCCCGGCGGGTACGCTGGCCGGTGCGATGCTGGAGTAGGTGGTCGTGCGCTTTATGTATATAGTAGATCTAAGATTCTAGCTAGTTTTCTTTGGCTTCATGCCAGGTTGTGGCTTCATGCCGTTGTAGCTGAGAGTAGGTCGCCGGATCTCGGCGGCCAGATCCGGCGCGCCGACGCCTTCTTCTTCCTAGTTGCACTCCGTCGGTGGCAAGCGGAGCAGCAGGCGAAGTTGATGGAGGCTCGCATCTCTCCTAATAAGGTACGCACAGGAAGCTTGAATCTGGGGCCTTCCGGCCGGCTCTGGACTTCGACTGTTCTTCGTCTTCTGGCTGATGAGCTCCAGAGGTTGGAGCACAAGAAGAGGACAAGATCTGGTGGCTTCCAAAAGGCTGAATCCTTAGCTTTCTTCTGCATCTATTTTGATCTACCTCCTCTGGCTGGTGGCAAAAGTTCAGAGTTGACTGGCGGATCCGTGCATCTGGAGTGGTGGTGGGAAGCTAAGTTTGGCAGAGTTTCTGGAGAAGAAGGATCTGTGCTTCTATGTTGCAGTGGATGCGAGAAGAAGTACTGGCTCTTTGGATCTGAAGCTCTCCGGGGGATTTCTTTGACTGCAGCTTGCGGAGATCATCAACAACGACGATTCTGCGTCGTGGTTATCTCGGACCTATGGGGTCGCTCCATGCTGTGGTGTTCTGTACACCGCAGCGTCTTCAACCTCCAGGCCATGGTGCCGATGCGGAGGCCCTCCTCCAGTTCCACGGCGGCGTCCAACGTCATGCTCGCACCAAGTGGTTTCGTCCCCGGCGGCGGCATTGACGGTCACCGTGTTGAGCTGTTCGAAGTTCACGGTGGAGAAGGACTACATTGCATTCCTCTTTTTTCCTTTGAGGTCCTTTCTGTAATAGCCAAAGGCTTGTTTGTAATTTCTTTTTTTGCTGAGGCCTTTGATGTAAATTGTAAGCCCACCGTATAATTGCAGTCGGGGTCCAGTTGGATCCCTCCCCTTGTTCAAAAAAAAAAAAAAAAAAAATCTAAAGGACCTAATAAGATTATCCACAGACAACACATAACTCATACAAGAAATATATTCAACAAATTTACATGTACATGTGTAAGATATGCTTGTATTGTAGTCAGAGACATAGATGTTAGAAATTGAAGAACAAGCACATCGAAGAGGCTACACATAGACAAGGAATAGCCCATAAACTACCGATCTGTTCATCAAACTTACAAAAAATGCATGTATTGTAGTGACAAAAATGAAGAACATCACCAGCAACCTAGCTACATAAGCACATGCAATACAGTAACGAGGCTTCATCCGGAAGAACATGAGAGGCTTGAGAGGACGAACAGAAACGGAGAGTTCATTGGATCTCACCTACCGCTGAGTTGGGAATGAAGATATCTTTGCAGACTCTTTAGATATGTAGCACTACTAGAGGGTAGAGAAGGCTCATATCCTTGCTGCCGCTGCTGCTCCTCCTTGCCTGGGTGCAGATTTATACTCGAAAAACAAAGGCTAGTGAGATATCAAATGGCTTGGTATGGAGGGCCTCCGATGGACTGGAGGTAGGGACATGTGGCTCCCTTTTAGCCTGGCTCCCAGGAGGGGAATCTATGTCCTTTTTTTTCTCCCCCCGATAATGTTGTCTTAATTGGTTGTGTTTAGAGTGCACATTAGTATAGCTTAATGGGACCAGCTGGCTACAGACCTTTATGCAACTATAATACCTAGATGTTTGGGGGTTTGATTTCCTGTCTGTTGATTAGTTAGAGTAGTCTATTGTTATATGCATGCATGCCCTACTTGCAATGATCTTCAAGAGAAACCCTTGAAATCATCGTGTTAATTGCTAAAAAAAGCTCTTAGATACTGTTATATATAGAACTGATCTCAGGAGTAAACTAGCACTGGTCACCAGGCACACATGCATGGAAATTTTCCTCTGGGGATTTATTGCAAAGTTGTACACAAAGAGAGAAACCAAGCATTACTCCAAAAGATTATTATTAAGAGACTGAAATATTACCATACTCTTTTGAAATCTCTTTGAGTCATCGGGCCCCTGCATCATTGAGACATACAGTACCTGCTAGCTCTCAATTAAACGATCTCTTTTTTCAAATAGTTTGTCTTCAAGTTAAGGTGCACTGCTAGCTGCCTCACCAACTCCCATAATAAGAGGCGCTCAGTACTACTAAGAGGCGCTCAGTATAGTGCACGAACTGAGAGTGCTCCAAACTCTGAAGCCATTTGGTGGCATGCACGTGGAGGAGCGCGCAATTTAGAGCGAGGTATGGAAGAGGAGCTAGGCATCGTCTTCGCGCCAAGTCCCCATGCAGAGCTCCTCTCTCTGGCTTGCTGCTCATGGGGAACGGGAGATTATATATGGCATGTGGGGTCTTGGAGACACCATTCATGGGGGCAAGATCGAGACATGTTGCAGACACTGCACACCTCCTGCTTTCACATGACTATAGCTAGATCATTATTCATTCACTTAACGCCACTTGAATACTTGATTCCACTACGTGTTAGCGGTGTCTAGTGCAGAAATATAACACCCCTATGGTTTTTGTTTTTTAAGACATATATTTGGCGAATAATTTGGTGAGCATTGTATGCATTACATAGTTTAAAACTGGTATTGTATAGGCGTGGGAGCCTTTTGGCCTCTGGGTGCTTGGGTGACAGTCTAGCAATATGATTAGTGCTGCATAACTACAACATGTAATATTTTTTGTGGTTGTTCTAGCCTTGTTTCTCCTTCTCTCCACATACCTTGATGTATTGATGCTTTACAATAAAAGGTGGTTGCATGCACTCGCATGCATAAATAGATGCAGGGACAGGGTTTCCCTGTTTTTTGAAAAAAATGAAGAAGATACCTTTTGATAATGTTAGATAATCTATGTATAGATACACGGATTGTTGATCAAAGTAAATCTAAATAACGCCCTTATATCTTGGTATATATCCGATGGAGAGCTTACCGCAATATATTTTATATTGCACGCACTTTATAGCACTACTTTGCCTCAGAAGCTTAAGAATCCTAGAAGATGAACCTGAGGACCGAGATGGATAACCTTAAGAAGGGTTAAATAGGTTCATACAAATTTTAGTACCTTCTTCACAAGTTTTGGCCTTTTGGGTTGTTTAGGATAAATAAGATAAGCCTAATATAACTATGTCGAACAACCTATATGATGATATAAGATACTTCAAACATGAAGGTTATCACAAAGATAAACACAAGTGAAAGAGCTCGGATAGCAATAACCGATGCACTCGGAGATTAAGTTGTATCCCGATGTTCACTTTCTTAAAGGGGGGGGGGGGGGGGGGGTTCATCACCGTCGAAGAGGTGTGAGTTACCACGAAGGTCCCCAAACGCCGCTGAAGGCTCACCTTCTTATCCTTATGCCTCCTCCACATGACCTAGAAACTCAACCACTAATGGATGCCTTAGTGTGACCTCTAATCCATCACAAACTTTCGGCACAAATCACAAGCTTCTGGTGACTCATCCCGCCTAGGAGCCTTAAGATCCAAGAGTAAAAAAGCACACCCCAATGGTAAAGGAGGAATCAGTTTTTTCTGGGATATGTAGAGATAGATCTAATCTTTCTTTTCCTAATAGATTTTGATATTTGATTGGGGGAATCAAGAGAAATCGAGTTTTTGAGGTTCAAGCATGGTGGATGGAAAGTAAATCTAGAACCTTATCTTGTTTGGCGTAGAATGAGAGTATTTATATGTGGCCAAGAAAAGGCCTAGTTCCCCTTCAATGCGACCCATAGGGGCCGTCGACGAGGGCTAGTGCTCAGTTGTACAGCTGGGTGCTCGGCCAGCTGGGCTCTAGCTGGGGTTGCAGTCGAGCGCGGGGTCCATAAAGAATATGTGCTCTCCCAGACCCTCGCCCAGAGCACCAAAGAGATAAACCTGGGATATTGTCAATATGGTTTGAACAACTTGGCTCTAGGATATTTTTGGCATATGATAGACAAAAAACGATTCCCACGTGATCAAGAGAATTAGCCCCTCTTAATAGTTGGATTTCCCCAAAACTCAACAAAATAAGATGGTATTGGATTTTTTACATCGCATTTTCTTTTTACTTTTTTGGTAGGGGCATACACTCTTTGAAACATCCACTCAAGGGGTTAACACATGTAGATAGTACATGCTAATACAATTAGCCCCTATAATCACTTTTAAAAACACCAAAACCCACTTGGAGATCGGAGTATGCTTCAGAAACATGCCCCAAATCTTAAACCGGTTTAGGTAGTTTTGCACCTTCGATTTTCCAAAAAAAGAGTTGCAAGAATCATGCTCGCGTCAGGCGCTTCGGGTTGGAAACATACCAAATTCATCAAAAAAAATGAAAGTTTGCCTTTCAAAAATAAGTCTGTATATTTAACACTTGTCATTTATGTACAAGACATAAATGGTCATTTTTCTTTGTGACACACTGCAACTTATAAATTCACAAAAACATCCATTGTTTTTGTATCTACCTTTTTGAAAGCCAAGAAATGGAAAAAACCACGTCACCGAGCCTGGGTTGAAAATAAGGACTTTTAGAAAGCTCAAGCTAGACTCACTTTGTATCTCCCTCAAGGGTAGCCTTTGTCATTTGTTAGGGACCACTACCCTATAAATTTCCCCTATAAGCATGTGATTAATCTCATTAAGAACCAAACTCGAGGGAAGAGGCATACCCCCTCCAGGGGACCTAGTAAGGGTTGGGGTTAGACGTCGAGATCAGATGAACGTTGTAAGGCTCGGATCATCGTGAGAAGGGGTGCTTTGGAGGTGTTTATGTCCACAAACATCTTACTAGCCTAGCACCTCGAGTGATCTCCAAAGTGGCTGATACGTCTCAAACGTATCTATAATTTTTGATGTTCCATGCTTGTTTTATACATATTGCTACATGTTTTACATACACTTCATATCATTATTATGCATTTTCTGGAACTAACCTATTAACAAGATGCCACAGTGCCAGTTCATGTTTATTATGTCTGTGCATTGCAGAAAAGGTCCAAAAACCAAAGTTCTCGGAATTGGACGAAAATCAACGTGCGTGCCTATTTTACCAGAAGACTCCGTGAGACAAAAGGGGAGGTCGAGATGGACCACGAGGAGCCCACGCCAACCCTCGGCACGGCCTGGAGGGGGGTGGCGCCCACCCCTGGCGTGGCCACCTCGAGAACCTTCCGGAGCCGCCCTTTAGCCTATTTATTGCCTCTGTCCTAAAAACCCTAAATCAATCGACGATACTCCTGAATACATCTCCGTGCTCCGCTGCCATCCGAAACCCTAATTCGAGGGACAGAAGTCTCTGTTCTGGCACCCTGCCGGGACGGGGAAGTGCCCCCGGAGCCATCTTCATCGCCCCCGGAGCCATCTTCATCACCGTTGCTGCCTCCCAAGATGAGTAGGGAGTAGTTCTCCATCGAGGCTGAGGGCTCTACTGGTAGCTATGTGGTTCATCTCTCTCTCCCATGGTGTGATCTTATTGTGATCATGAGCATTGTAATCTAGTTGAATCTATAGATGTTTCCCCTCATTGTTATGAACATGCTACACTCTAGTGGTTTTATCATTGTGATCTTCGGAGTCATGTAAGAACACGTTATCAAGGTGACAGTGTGGGTGATGTGTGTGGCTTCATTAATAGATTAAAGTGATACTTATCATTTGTGTTCTTGTGTTGGATGTTGCTATTGTGGTGTTTGTTTACTCAGACTTTAGGGAGTGTTGTTATAGCCCTACACGTAGTATTCTTGATCCAATGGGAGAATAGTTCAGAGTAGCATCTAAATAGGAAGTATCCATGTGTTCAATTATGTTATTAATGTTGAGAGTGTCCACTAGCCAGTGAAAGTAGGATCCCTAGGCCTTGCTTCCAAGCATTGAAAACACCGTTTACTCTCAGTTCTGCTGCATGTTTGCTTGCTGCCATTGTTACTACAGATTGCAATTACTACTTGTAATCATCCATACCACTTGTATTTCACTATCTCTTCGCCGAACTAGTGCACCTATACATCTGACAAGTGTATTGGGTGCGTTGGGGACACAAGAGACTTCTTGTATCTTAATTGCACGGTTGCTTGAGAGGGATATCTTTGACCTCTACCTCCCTGAGTTCAATAAACCTTGGGTTGTTCACTTAAGGGGAACTTGCTGCTGTTCTACAAACCTCTGCACTTGGAGGCCCAACACTGTCTACAGGAATAGAAGCGTTCGTAGACATCAAGCTCTTTTCTGGCACCATTGCCGGGGAGGTAAGTGCTTGAACACTACAAGAAATATGCTACTCTATGACCCTCAATATTGGTCACTGAATGGTCGCATATTTTAATTTGTGACCTTTTTGTGACCAAAAACACTTGGTCACGTTATGAGCGTCACTAACTAGCCAATATGACCTTTTTTGGGGATTGGTCATAGACCTCTATGACCAAAAGAAAAGGTCACAGATTTTATGACCAATATTTTGGTCACGGGCAATCTGGCCACGCCACATCAAATCCAACGTGGCAAAGCTGACGTGGCAAATTTGTGACCAAATGAAATGGTCATAGATTAGATTCAGCCCGGTCCAGTTCAGCTGTTTAGATGGGCCGAGCCCAATAATTCAGCCTTTCTATTACTTTTTATTATTATGTTTTCAGTTGTTTCTGGCCGCCTACATGGGCCCAGCCCAATATTTGGGCCTTTTATTTTTGGGCCGTGGCCTTTTTGACTCAATAGTTTCGGTTTTTCTTTTTTCAAAAGATGGGATAGGACCCACTTGTCAGATTCTGCAGATTGGGTCCCAGTTGCCAGGTTCTGATAAGTGGGTCCCTGTTGCCAGGTTTTGGTTAGTGGGTCCCAATCATCAGGGTCATATTCTTCAGATTTCAATTTTCTAGTTAATAAATTTCCAATATTTAAATCCGAACAGACAATACAAAGAAATACTTCATACTGAGCAAGCCGCCAAACTTGCACATTACATTCAAACATGATTCACATATGGATTACAATGAAATATAGTTCACAACTAAATACTGAAATGTAACTAGCTATTGAACTATAACCAGCTCCAGTTCGCTAGAACTCTATGCTTCTTCACTTCTTCGTCATGGAGCTCGCGGCAAAACATGAAGAAAGGTCAGCATCTGCATGTTATAGAACAAAATGGTTAGGAACAAAATAAAAGCAAATTGTGAAACTAAACAGGACTGCACACATAATATTACAGGAAAACTCTGCCAACTGCGTTATGCACTGCACATACATGGATAAATCCATACTACTATCGACACACTGATCTTATACAAAGAAGAGGCATTAAGAAATACCTAAGCATATACATACAGATGCTGGATTGAACAAACACTCGAAAATAGCAAATTAAGCAAAGTCCACATTGGCACAGGTAGTTATTCAAGATGAAAACAGGCTAAAACTTTTTAACAGCACTAACACATGAGCATATACTTAGGCTTTTATCATAGATGATTTCATCCCTATACACAGTATATATGACAAGGTTAGAAAATAGTGGAACATCAAGATCAAGTATAGTAACTAATGTGTTCTTATGTAATCCTATAAAGACCTTCATAGCAGAGCACATCAGCATTTTGTTTACCCTATTTCAATAGCCATTAACAAGTAAAAACGCTGGCACAACAATTCTCTCAAATAAGACATAGACCATTACCATAACGCAAGTGCAGTAAAAAGGTCTGTTTCTACAAGCAAAAGAGATCATCTGTTCCATCTTAAGCTGCAATGAACTTCTATTCGACTTATCTGAATGAGGGCTTCCACATCAGCCTAGGAAATGACATAAGAAGAACAGTCAAATATAGAAAAGAAAAGTATCAACCCACAATACAGAATAAGATAATCCAATGATACTCAGAAAAGTAATAACTAGTGCCACAAATTTGCATGATAAGGTACACCAATCTCCAAACCAAATATATATAGAAAGGATTCCATGAACATGCATAACCGTGCAAGACCGAAGGAAACGAACAGCACAAATAATGGCATTCAACGAGTGTGGCAATAATTGCATTAAAGGAAAACAGGAGGATTACACAGTACGATGTCATGGGACGGTGACTGATCAATCACATAACAGTCCAACAGAAACGTCTCTATTTGCCCCAAACCAAACCAAGATAGCATAAATAACCAAAATGGCTACTAAAAAATGAGAACAATATGTAAAGCAATCATAAAAGTTTAATAGAGAACTTAAGAACACTGAGAATTTACAATGCAACAATAACTGACACAACCATCACAGTGAGGAAGAAGATGAGTAGTAGATACCTAACCTCGTGTCGATGATGTGGATGGGGTTGTGGTTGAAGAAGATCTGGTCCACAACATTGTTGACGCTGGCTGCTGCAGGTACTCGTCCGTGCGGAAGTCCACTGTGTTTTCCGGCTGGCGTCAGTGAGGAAGAACTAGCCAGCGAGGATCTGGTCAAGAACAACACAAGAGAAACCTGGGGGCCTGTAAAGACAGCATCATCTAACACAGTTAGAAAAGCTCATGATGTAACCAAAGTAAGTACTTGAGGACCTGGGATACCAAATTGATCTTAGAAATGAAAACTCTAATACATCACTACAACAGGACAGAGATTTGGTAACACAATCATGTAACACATAGTAAAGTATGTTACAAGTAAAATTCTGGTAACATATCATTTGTGTTGCAACGATCGACAGTAACACAAACTTTATACGGCCCGAAATTGTGTTACAGAGATATCGACCAAGTAACATATAAGTATGTGTTAGAGATAAGGTGTTACAAAAATATTTACGTAGTAACATATAAATATGTGTTGGTGGGAATGTATTACAAACTTCAGAATGAGTAACACGTAATCATGTGTTGATCTATAGTGTTACAGGCTCTATTTACGTAAAATAGAAAAACTAAAATCAATTGCATGTGTATATCATCATCATCACTTTTTTTGGTGGAGTTACCTTCACCACTTAGACTGTAGCACCGGTCAAAAAATAAGCCCACGAGAGGTTTATTTTTTAGCATCCTGAGAGCAGGGATTCGGTGTACATCCTGAGATCTGAAGCCCATCTGGTGCACAGCCTGATATCTGAAGCCCATCAGCGCGTAGCGGATTCTAATTAAAAAAACAGCGCGTAGCCCAGTAGAGCGATGAGGGTGTGCACATACACCTTAGCCTGATCGAGCTCTCCGGAGACTAAGGCCATCGGCAGCACTGCATTTAGTATGTACGCATCCTTTGTCCTAGCAATATAGAATCCCAGGTGGCCCTTCTTATTTTCTATTCCCTTCCAACATACAGTACTACATTGGGAAGAAAGCGGCAGCAAACAAACTAGCAGCCGACTGATATTGTGCCAATACAACCTAAGAGCAAATAGGCACAGTACAGCCTAAGAGGAAATATACCTATACTATTTTGTACATTGCCTAGCTGATAGGGATTAGGGAAGCAAGACGGACAACACAGTGCAAGGCACAGAAGTCAAACAAGCACATCCTTGTTCACAAGAACAAAGAAGAGAATTTCGAATCATATGTCCAGGTTTTGACACCAAACAAGCATCCAAATAAATGAGAACTATTCCATTTAAAAAAAGGAGTAACTTCAGTTTGCAAATGGAGTGTTAATTTATTTTTATTTTTTTTGCAATTGGTAAATTTGAAATAATATTTCTTTGACTAATAGTCTATATATCCCCGCCAAAAAACTGTCATACATCAAGCTTTACGTAGTACAATTTTCTGAAATTTTCCACGCTTCAGCTTCCTCCTTCAGTTCAAAACAATCCTTCTAATCACAACCCGCAAACATATAGAAGTTCACGAAAAGAACACGTAGCTCCCTCCTTCAGTTCGAAACAATCCTTCTAATCTCAACCCGCAAAAATCCTGAAAGTAAGATTCAATGAAGCCTTTGAGCAGAAGTTCATTGCCAATTAGAACGGTCAAGTTAAATTAAATACATATATGGACTGTACTTGTAATATACTGTTAAGTACTTAACTTACACTTTATTTTAGAACATGAGATTTTCTAATTTGCACTAAGTTCATATTTTCCAGGTACACACAACATGTATGATTCAGTACATGCTCTTGACCCAACAAAGTGGACAGAAATACAAGAGGGCCAGTATCATCCATCAACATAGTGAAATATACCAGGAACAGAACATGCATCTCTAGGAAAAGGAAGCTACAAGAAATAAACATATCTTTATTTAGAGGAGGAGAATAGTAGATCCTCGTCTCAGATAGCTTCACAAAAAAGTTAAATGCACGAGACCACGCACAGATGTACTGCTACGACTCTTGACAACTATTTGAAAGCTACTAATTTTAGCTGCATCTAAACTTTTGTCTAATATTCTCAACCAATTTAAATGACACGCCCACAATACAAAATTTTATGAGAAAGTTCATGTAAATATACGCAGACCATGAGTGAGATGATCAATTCAGTAAATTACCTTTCACTATTCTTCATCGTTGGGAGTCTTGGTCTTATCATCCACTTCGGTTCCCTCAATGTCAGTTCTTACCCAATGTTTGTCATTCCTTTTGTTTTTGAACATCTTCGAGAGGTGGAAAACATGGAACGACTCTGTGCCCGCTGCATATTCCTCATCGCCAATGTCATACAGACCTCTAGGTTTTGGTGGCTTCATTACTACAGACCAACCAGGTTTTGTTTCGTTGTCCATATAAAACACTTGCTCAGCTTGGTTAGGAAAAATAAAGGGCTCATGCTCGATCATGTCTCCGCTGTGTATCAGATGTGAGAAGTTCACATCATGTAGAACTGGATTTGCATCACCTGCTCTAGCATAAGTAGATGTTTTTGCAGTTACCATGACTCCACTATTTTGTGTCATTCTATCCAAGCTCGTTTAGGCCTATAACGCATGCCTAGAGAGATTAAGCCACGGTAGCTTTTTGCTGCATCAACCGGGCCACGAGAGAGCCATCTAATATCATTTTCAATATTGTCGATGTTGTTTTCCGTCTCGAATTTCATAATCTGAATGTTTATAAGTAGCTTAATTAATAAATCTAGCTTAAGATTTATAATGATTTTTTAAGTACAAAAAAGGGAAAACTAAAATTGATAATATTTTTTTCCGGCATGAACTGTGCAAAGTAATTGATAATGATTTTTTAAGTACAAAAATGGAAAACTAAAATTATTTACAAGTTTAAGATACAGATATGACCTAAGGTATGGGCTCACATCGGAACAATTAAATAACACATATCTATGTGCCTGTACTTTAGCCAAACCCCTTATAACATAATTGCGATGCTTTCCAAGTGGTCTAGGAGAAAGCAGTAGCTCCTTTACAGATTCTAAATCCATTAATGCACTGTGTAACAAAAAAAAGGCATAGTTACTGTGTTGAGTGACATGGGACGAAATTAACAAGTATGCATGGAACTGTAGTGTTGTTTCAACAATCAAAAACATATAACATGGCCGTTTGTTTTCTGTATAAAGCTTAAAAAATTAAAAAATTCCACTCCACTTCAATCAGGTTAGCGTGTAGCTTTTTTAGCAGGATCCTCAGCCTAGTATTTCAATGTTATGGTCTTCTTCTATCTATACAAGAGTTGTTGACTCTAAAGTTCCATGGAGCAGGAAGAGTATATCAAATAAGTAATTAACTGGAGCTACCTATTGAGAAGGCGCACATGCTGTGACCACTACAAACTGATATTTGAAACTATGAAGAAATTATATGGTTTCAGCAGTCCAAAACAGAACATAAGATCAGATGGTATATCAAATCAATCTTTCATATAGTTATCTACCCAATATTGAAGCAAACATGGCACCATATGAATCAGCATAATATAGATACAGCGGGTGAAGACTCAAAACAGGGGATAATTATTATGAACTTGGAGGGGACGAAGTGGCCATCATCAGCAAGTTTACCTCTAATCAATTGATCTGAAGAGGAATTCAAATCTGGATGGAAGTTCGGGCTGTCAGCATAACCGCGCCCGCGTCGGCAGACTGGCAGAGAGAAACACCCGCGGCGACGGTGAGCGACACCAAGGCGGCGGCGGCGATGACCTAGGAGCCGGTGAGGGGGACGCGAGGACCTAGTAGCTGTCGAGCTGCAGGCTGCTGCTCTAGCGGATGCTGAGAGCCTGATAGAGAGGGGAGGCGCCGGCGAGGAGGACGGTGAACGCCGGGATAATCTCGCGTGGCGGCGGTGGATCTAGCTGCACCGTGGAGGTGTTTGGGAAGGTCACGGGCCAAATTTTACCTAAGTTAGCACATAAGATAAGATGGTAAATCTTGTCAAATTACTAGAAAACCAAATAAATATATTACACCATAATTTTTTAAATAAGTCATATGACAATTTTTCTATCTAATTTTTTACAATAATTTAAACTAGTATACCATACTTGTTTAATTTCGTCATTAGTACTTCGTGGCTTTTAAATATCAAGCTTTCTTTGAATGGACGAATCTCTGATGAGTATGTCCGATACCCATTGGATGTTGGACGATGATTGTCCACAAAATATGGGTTCACAATTCCCACCTTTTTTAGAACGGGAAAATACCTAGAGGAGCCTCGAGGCCGCCATTATCGACATGGTGAGTACAAGTCACCTTCACTGCTGATCTTGTCCTTCACCTTCACCGCCGATCAACGACGACCACGAGGCACAAGCGCCGGCAGCACATTTGGAGACGAACAACTTGAAGTGTGGTCCAAGATCCTCCAACTTGGAGGATCTCTCATGAGTATGTCCAATACACATTGGATATTGGACGATGATTGTCCACAAAATAGGGGTTCACGATTCCTACCTTTTTTAGAACGGGAAAATACCTAGAAGAGTCTCGAGGCCGCCATTATCCACATGGTGAGTACAAGTCACTTTCACCACCGATCAACGACGACTACGAGGCACAAGCGCCCGCGGCACATTCGGAGATGAACCACTTGAAGTAAAGTCGGGGGAGATCATTTGCCAAGGTCCAAGATCCTCCAACTTTGAGGATCTATGATGAGTATGTCCGATACGCATGAATATTGGACGATGACCGTTCACAAAATAGGGGTTAACAATTCCCACCTTTTTTAGAACGGGAAAATACCTAGAAGAGCATCGAGGCCGCCATTATCCACATGGTGAGTACAAAGTCACCTTCATCGCCAATCCCGTCCATCACCTTCACCGCCAATCCCGTCCTTCACCTTCACTGCTGATCAACGATGACCATGAGGCACAAGTGCCGACAGACGAACCACTTTAAGTAAAGCCAGGAGAGATCGTCCGCCGAGGTCCAAAATCCTCCAACTTGGAGGATCTCTGATAAGTACGTTCAATACACATTGGATATTGAACGATGATCGTCCACAAAATAGGGGTTCACAATTCCCACCTTTTTTAGAACGAGAAAATACCTAGAAGAGCCTCGAGGCCGCCATCATCCACACGGGTGAGTACAAGTCACCTTCACCGCCGATCCCGTCCTTCACCTTCACCGCCCGATCAACGACGACCACGAGGCACAAGCGTCGACAGCACATTCGGAGACGAACCACTAGAAGTAAAGCCGGGGGAGATCGTTGCGCCGAGGTCCAAGATCCTCCAACTTGGAGAAAGAGAAAGTTCGAATTGGCATCGCATACACCGACGAGGAGGGAAGGAAAAGGCGCCGGGAGCCAGCCGCTTCGTCGCCGAGTACATGAGAAAATAGAATAGTTCTCTCATATTCAAACCCTAGAGAGATGTGTCAACAATAAGATTTGTCGGGCTCCGGTGATGGAGTGGCAATGACAGCGGCGCGCCTTCGGCTCGTTAGTCGTTGCTAGCCTGCTAGGTGGTATATGGATCTAGATGTAAATTTTGTTACTTCTTGTGTTTTTTATACTACCTTGACAGTTGATAAGTAGATCAGACATTTCTCGCAAAAAAAACGATTTTCGTCTTGTGGCTATTTGTTAGTTTGACCGATAAATGTAAGGATATACATTCTTAAAAAAATACATCATTTCTCTCCGTCAATTCCGTGATTTTCGTCGAGAGGAAAACCAGTGGAGGGAAATTTTTAATATTCCCGCTAATATACAATTTTCCCTCCGTTCACCGCTCCTATCTCTACTATATAATACGGCTTGAGGAGGTGTTGGTACGTTATTTTTTGTTCCGATTTTACCCTTCACCAAATCACATATTTACCCACCACTGCCACCCATAAGTTAAAAAACGGTTCGTTTTTTTCCGTGTCATTATGTTTCAGTGCGCTGCTCGACCGTAGAAGAAAAAAAGAGAGAGAGGAGGGCTGGTCAGCGCACTGCCGCGTTCCTGGCGCGCGCCGCCGGCCGCCCTAACCACCGCCGGGAGTCGCGGGAAGGCCGGTCCGGCGCAGGATTTGCGCGGAGGCATATCTAGGTAACCAAGTACGAAATATACACAGAGAAATACCGCACGCGATTAGCAGCGCCCGAGCGGCGGATCTGGATCGGCGCCGGCGCAGCGGAGCGTCGGTGAGGGAGGTGGTCATGGGAAGCGGCGGGGAGGTGAGGGAGGTGAGGTCGAGGGCCGAGCTGGACGCCGCGGTGGGCAGACCGGTTCGGCGAGGCTGGGGCGCGGGCTCGGGTGCTCGGGCCACTGGACCTGGCTGCGGGCCATGGCCGGGATCGACGACGCCGCCGCCGCCGCCGGGCAGCAGCGCGAGCCGGAGTTGACGCCCGTCCAACGCGTCCACCAGGTGTGTCTTCCTTCCTCCTCTGCGCGGTTGCCTGCCACCAGGTGAGGGATTTCTTCCGTATACATTGGTGCTAGGATATGCAATCTGTGAGTGTGTGCGCCATGGGCGTTTTAATTTCGCTAAGGAGATTCAGTACAGTAGAAACAACGGTTCCAATTTCGTTAATGTACGTACTTGATGCCATTGTAATTTACTCCCATGTAAAACCAGCAATCATTCTCTAGGATACCCGGAATTTTTTCTTTCAACTTTGCTAATTTAAATGTAGTGCCATTGTGTGTGTGTGTTTCCACTCTTTAATTTCTTGAATGACAACAACCAACAAATCTCAACCATTGTGTGTGTGGTGATTGGTGAAGCTGCATAAGACAAACCTACAAGTTGCAGTATGAACTGAAATACATTTGCTTCTCTCACTGTTTGTTTCTGTCAGATATTTTAGCAGCAGACGAGTCTACCATTTTGTACCTACTCCTAATACAAAATGCAGTATTGTTTCTGCTTGTAAATGAACTTCTGTGTAGCAATTGTTGCTTGCTATCACTAATTGTTGCTGCTGCCAATTTGCTTG
This sequence comes from Poa pratensis, assembly GCA_947311845.1. NCBI lineage: Eukaryota > Viridiplantae > Streptophyta > Magnoliopsida > Poales > Poaceae > Poa > Poa pratensis. Next base: position 61,508,203 of record CAMZMU010000042.1, read on the forward strand.
CTTGCTTGCTTGAGCAATCTGGAAAATGATTGCAATCTGAATGCTTGTGCAGTGCAGCTTGTTCTCCTAATGTTCCTTGTTTGTGCTTGTTTGGACAAGCTCTGCACTAGCAGTACTGCTGTATATTGCAGTATTGCAGTGTTCACACAACTGCGGTAGCAACACATACACACAACACACAAGTTCTCACAAATAACAGTGCATTGCTTGGAGATAAAATACACAACATGACAAGTTTGGTACTGCCACTGCCAGTAACACCTTGTGTTCTCACGCATGAACAAATGCTTGTAAACTGAGAGTGCATTTCCTTGTGTTCTCCTTACTTTTGAACTTTAGTATTAATTACTTTTGCAATTCAGTACACTGTCCATCATAAATTCAGTTCGTCACACCTCTACCACCATGTTCTTGCATTACTTGTTCATCCTGTGGTGCTTCTTCATCTTGGAGTTCTTGTTCTTGCATTAGTTCATTTTCTTCGTCTACTGGTGGTAGTCCTTGTTTTTGCATTATTTGTTCATCACGTGGTGTTTGTTCATCTTGGAGTCCTTGTTCTTGCCTGGTGGCGTAAAATTGAGGTCCGGGACTACCATATTGATGTGCGAAGCAAATGTTGCAGGGCTGGAGTAGAATCAGACAAGGATCAGAGGAGATGCAGGGACCGGAGCGTCTCTGCTGCTGCTATTCGAGGAGATCAGGAACCAGATGAGATGGACCTGGGAGGAGATCAGGAACCAGAGGAGCACCTCTGATGGAGGAACCTGGGAGGATATCAGGAACTAGAGAATCACAGCGAGTTGACGAGGATCAAGATGCAGGAACCGGAGCACCTCTGCTGCTGCTGTTCGAGGAGATCATGAACAACCAGAGATGGACCTGGGGGAGATCAGGAACCAGAGATGGACCTGCTGCTCCTCTGATGGATCCCTGGCGTGCTGCTGGAGATGGCGAGGAGTGGGGCAGGGAGATGGTGAGGCGGGGGATAAGCACACCTGGAGGTGCTCGCGCGCGAGGGAGCTGGGCTGCGACGGCTACGATCTGCGCGAGGGTGGGCTGCGCGGGGCACCTGGGCTGCCCGATTCAAATTTTAGATCCAAGTGATCGGTTCGCTGGCATGACTGCGGGAGGGCTAGCTGAATTGAAAATTGAGGGTATAGATGTCTTTTGAGCGTTTTTCACCTGGTCGGAACAGATCCTATGTCACATAGTGATCAACAAAGATGTTAAGGCGGGAGAGAACTTTCCGCATTTGCCACAACACACACAATGATTCATGCCTTTTGCCCGTAGCAACGCAGGCGCAGCCAATCGGTAGTTGTTGCATGACACAACTGCGCCATTTAGCAATAAGCCAATAATAGTGGTGAGAGATACGAACGATGTTGGTCGACGATAGGTTATGCGAGTTAGTCAAATAGACGTGTATTCCATACAATTCAGCCCGTAGCAACGCACGGGCACGTTTGCTAGTATATTTAACCTTTGCAATTATCTTCGTCTCTAAGTCAATCTCCCCTGAAAATACTCATCTCGCTCAACTAATAGCCTCCCATCGCGCCGCCCACCACTGCGCCGCCCCCCCCCCCCCCACCGCCGCCGCGCCGCCCCCTCTGCGAAGCATCGCCCACCACTGCGCCGCCCCCCACCGCCACCGCACCGTCCACCACTGCGAACCACCGCCGCGCCACCCTCCGACCGCCGCGCCGCCTCCCCACGGCCCCACCACCGCCTCCAGCCACCGCGTCGCCCCCCACCACCGAGACGCCCACCACCGCGCGCTCCTCCCATCGCACCAGGACCTCCATTCCATTCTTCCTAATTGCGTCTGAAACTTTAGTTGGTAATCGCTACATCCAATCATGCAGTAAGCCATCGACTGCCTTGTATGATATTTGCCTTCATTCTACAATCTATACATTGGAATAGCATGCATTAACAAGTTCGGTTCTTCAACCCAAATTGCAGAGGGAATGCACAGAACCTGTTCTGCTTGATTTCCCTGTCGAGACACAAACTTGTCCAGGTTGATTCTCCTTTCCCCTTCCCTTATTTATCTGATACAAATTCATGTCTATTGGCAATTTAAATTGTTGCTGCATATTTGATGAGTGAAAATATATGCTTCTATCCATCCAGAAAAAAATTCTGTTCTTTATCTTGATCTAATCTGTAATTTCTTGTGGAGTACCTAGTGTTAGCCTAATTGAGTTGTATGTGAGACCTAATTTCATATTGATTATGAGTCTATCACATAACCAAGCATGTATATTTTTCAGAAGTTAGAATAAACTAGATTTGACACTTATGTTGCAACTCATTATTATTGACATAGCCTGGCATATCCATTTCTTTAGTTTCATCTTTGCAGTTCAAGTTGACTGAACATAAGGTTTTATTTTGTCTTTGGCACCGTTCAGTATTGTATGCTGCAGAAATACACTTTACAAGTGTAAACTATAGGGGCATGTTTATAACTTCTAGAATTATTCAGTAGTACTGTTTGAAACAAATTATTGGTCAACTTGTAATGGTTCGATTGAAATTTTTATATATCTGTAGGATGGTGATGTACATGTTGACCATATACCTTCATTACGAAGATGGAAATCAAGGAACATATAAGAAGGCACGACCAGATTATTGCAGATAGGAATAACAAAGAAAAAGAAGGCTATGAGAATACTGGAATAGAAGAAGAGGTGAAAGAATTCCTTTTCTCTTGCCTTTGTACGCATTTCTATGGATATTTCACTCATACTTGTTAGTTCTGTAGGAAAATGTCCAGTCAAACGATAATGGTATTTCTCGGTTACCAATACTCAATGGTAACACAAAGGTAATGTCAATACATGGTTATATCGTTGCTAGTCACTTGAAACCTCTGTATTAATATTTCAGTTTCCAGAGATTTCAATACAATGAACGTGTTGAAGTACGCTCGTCTATGCAACATGACATGATTGGCGATAGTAATTTAGTGCTTACACGCGATAAGTTATTGCTGCACTCTTACTCATGTCACAAATATAGAATATACAGCTCATCATTGTTGTGTCATGGAACCAGAATGGCGAGCGTGATAATATCAATCAGTTACTGATTCAACACAATTCATCATCGCCACAAGACCTTTTTATCGATTCTATGCCAGAGGTATATTTGTGTTTTTTTTAAGTTTCAGCCTTTTGAAGCTCCTGTATATGAATTATCATTCGATGACTATTTGTTGTCTCTTTGTAGGTGGGGAAAAAGATAGATCGTACGGGTGAACTTTCTTGAAGACTAGAGCAACAAGGGACTAAAATCAACATCCACGATCAAATTCCACAAAAAGAAGGCGTACTTCTTCACTCAAGGTAAAATTCCACCAACGGGCATGAGTGTATCTACAAACAAGTTGGCTGTACGCTAGCTGCAGGTTACATGGTACTAGAGGTTTCGATCGTGATTATATTCCGTTTACTATCCAGAATGTTCTCAACTACAATAAGTAGTGTGTCACCAAGGTGGCTGTAGGGTAGTTGCATGTTAATGGTACTAGAGTTTCGATCGTGATTACCATGACACATTCAGTATTTTGCCGTGCAGCTATAATCATCAGTTAATTGTACCATCGAGACGCAAGTGAATGTTCATGTCAGTCTTCCTTAACTATGACCGTGTGTATTCATTGGCATATTGTTCATGCACATTATGGCATTATTGTGGTTGAATACTAATATTGATCGTAATATAGGTTGGTTCTGAAGTAATTCTAAAGACTTCAACATATCCCAACAAGTGGAATGTTGCATATGCTACTATCCGAAGTACTGATCCTACAACTAAGGCTGGTGGGATTGAGTTAGGTGCTGAATTGTAGTTGTGCACATAGATGATACTATTCTGGATAATGAGGAGTTAGTGAGAGAAGTAAGTGATTGCAAGACAGTTGGTGATGCTTTTGCTTCATGATTATTAATTGCTTGGCCTTCAGCTTTTGTAAGTCAATTAAATTTATTTATTCCATTTTCTACAGTCATATAAGTGTATATTTGATTGTAACTATATGTCCAATTTTTTTTGCAGATCCGAACGAAGGATGGTTGAGTTGCTGCTGAATTCCCGGCTAGATGAAGAAGAAAATAAATTTCAAACATTCACTTATCAATAATTATAGTTACATGTATAGATTGAAAAATGTAATATTATTTGGAATATCTTCTTTGGACGAACTGCTACATATAGTATGGTGTAATATTCTCCGCAATTGTGTTTTGCTATAGTCTAATTGATATGAATTATATGGTGTTGCGCTACTGTAATATTTGTATTTATTTATTGCAATGCAATATGATCGAACAATCTTGTATCTTTGAGATATCCTGATATTTTAAATTTGTGAATGCGTCATGGCTTATTTTCGTTGTTATTTTCATGGTGCTAAGCATTAAATAAATTAATTCAGTGGAAATGTGCAATTATTTTTATTAGCGAAGATCATATGAAAATAAATGGAATATGCCTAATTTTGTGATTAATAATTAAAAATAAAATACATTAATTATCTTGTGGTGCCGTGTTACTCATGGTGTTACTACAAGTACACAAATGTGTTACTAGTTGTATTTTGAGGCTAAAAAAAGGTGTTACAATCATGTTACTATAGTCATGAAAATATGTTACCACCAATTCTTTACATCGATGAAAACATGTTACTACTTATGTTACTGTAGTTAAAAACGGTGTTACTAGGGCATTTGGTAACACATAATATGCATGTTACTATATCAAAATTGTAACACGGTTTTTAACTTACAGTAACAACTATTATGTGTGACAGTGGACACCTCTTAGTAACACGGCCTAATGGAACACATTTAAAATCGTGTTACTGTCTGGCATAGTAACACCCTTTTGGACCTGTAGTAACACAAGCCTGTGTTACCAAAGGTCTGTCCTGTTGTACAGGTATTATACCTATATGGCTATACATAAACCAGTAGTACCAATACTACTACTAGGCAATTAAAAGATGCTATATAATAATGTCCGTTTCAAGAAGGTGCTTCAGCTTTCAACATTTGATGCATATCATACCTAAATGGTCATCTAAGCAGATGCCTCAAGTAAGGGATATTAACAGAAAATCCAAATGAAGACAGTTACAGTGAGTAAGGCAATATGATGAAGACCATCGAAACACAAAAGGGAAGTGGTCTGCCAAGATGACCAGAAATTCCACATAGAAATAGTGATATGGCAGACCCGCAACCAAAATAAATCCATTTGAATTTTTCTACCGGACTTTATCCATGAACTTGAGTTGTGCTATCGTTTTAACAGAAGATAGTTCCATACTTCATAAATAACAACTTCAGATGCATGGACACAGGGCATACAAACATGATTTGGAAGAGAAACTGACTGGAGATAGTTCCAACTGTAAGCTAATCTTCATAAGTGCCACGTATCTAGTTATCTTTGAAGCCAGAGACTTAGCACATATATCAATTTAATCTAACCATCATGGAAAAAATCCATGTCATTTGATCGCATCACCACTAGATCAACACAAGGAGCAGCCGGATCAAACACATCTACAACGAGATATCATACACATAAACGCGGTAAATCACCACACGACGCGGCATAAGTAAACAGATGGAGCCGTAGGCGAGCGAAGAAGAGAGAGACGGGAAGCACGTACCAGTGTTTTGTCCACATTCATGGTATAGTTTGCTTAAATATGCTCGTATTGGGCACAAACGTGTATCTTGGAACCGTGAACGATGTTGCCGAAGAAACTTTTCATTTTCCTTTCACAAAAAAATCATTTTTTCTATTTCTGAATGCGAAAAATGGGTTATTTTGTGAAGCAACTACCAAAAATATGTCGCAAAATAGGAGCGCTATATTATTTGAAAATACTAGACCACATTGTTTTTACAAATAACCAAATGGTTGTGTGTGAAACAGTTTCCATCTACCTCTCGTAAAAAAGACAAATTCATGCCGATTCAGCTGGAACGGGGTCAAATTTGAACTACAGGTGCCTCGTCGTTTTCTCATGATTTTTTGAAAAAATCATATTTAGGTACACAAGTACCTATTTCATCAGAGATACAACAAAAGTTTCGCAAGATTTAAACCCTAGCTACGAACGGTCATGTCCCCCGAGTTGACCGTATATTGAAACCGGCATACGAAATTTAAAAAAAATCAAATAAATGGAAAACCTTCGCGTGGTGTGGGTCAAATTTGAACTACAGGTGCCTCGTCGTTTTCTCATGATTTTTTGAAAAAATCATATTTAGGTACACAAGTACCTATTTCATCAGAGATACAACAAAAGTTTCGCAAGATTTAAACCCTAGCTACGAACGGTCATGTCCCCCGAGTTGACCGTATATTGAAACCGGCATACGAAATTTAAAAAAAATCAAATAAATGGAAAACCTTCGCGTGGTGTCATTATATGTGTCCTAGTATCCATCAAAAATCATAAACTTGGAATACGGAAATTTTCTGGAGAAAGTGTTCTCAGAAATGAGGTATCATCTATGAAGATTAATGGCTTTAGGGCCAAATGACGAATGTTTTGTCCACATTCATGGTATAGTTTGCTTAAATATGCCCGTATTGGGCACAAACGTGTATCTTGGAACCGTGAACGATGTTGCCGAAGAAACTTTTCATTTTCCTTTCACAAAAAAATCATTTTTCTATTTCTGAATGACAAAAATGGGTTATTTTGTGAAGTAACTACCAAAAATATGCCGCAAAATAGGAGCGCTATATTATTTGAAAGTACTAGACCACATTGTTTTTACAAATAACCAAATGGTTGTGTGTGAAACAGTTTCAATCTACCTCTCGTAAAAAAGACAAATTCATGCCGATTCAGCTGGAACGGGGTCAAATTTGAACTACAGGTGCCTCGTCGTTTTCTCATGATTTTTTGAAAAAATCATATTTAGGTACACAAGTACCTATTTCATCAGAGATACAACAAAAGTTTCGCAAGATTTAACCCCTAGCTACAAACGGTCATGTCCCCCGTGTTGACCGTATATTGAAACCGGCATACGAAATTCAAAATAAATCAAATAAATGGAAAACCTTCGCGTGGTGTCATTATATGTATCCTAGTATCCATCAAAAATCATAAACTTGGAATACGGAAATTTTCTTGAGAAAGTGTTCTCATAAATGAGGTATCATCTATGAAGATTAATGGCTTTAGTGCCAAATGACGAATGTTTTGTCCACATTCATGGTATAGTTTGCTTAAATATGCCCGTATTGGGCACAAACGTGTATCTTGGAACCGTGAACAATGTTGCCGAAGAAACTTTTCATTTTCCTTTCACAAAAAAATCATTTTTCTATTTCCGAATGCGAAAAATGGGTTATTTTGTGAAGCAACTACCAAAAATATGTCGTAAAATAGGAGCGCTACATTATTTGAAAATACTAGACCACATTGTTTTTACAAATAACCAAATGGTTGTGTGTGAAACAGTTTCCATCTACCTCTCGTAAAAAAGATAAATTCATGCCGATTCAGTTGAAAGGGGTCAAATTTGAACTACAGGTGCCTCGTACTTTGCTCATGATTTTTTGAAAAAAATCATCTTTGGGTACACAAGTACCTATTTCATCAGAGAAACAATAATAGTTTCGCAAGATTTAACCCCTAGCTACGAACGGTCATGTCCCCCGAGTTGACCGTATATTGAAATCGGCATACGAAATTCAAAACAAATCATGGAATAATTTTAATCCCCAAAATTTATAAGTGGATGTTTACATTTAATCATGGCATAATTTTGAAATCCTGCATTTTTTTTTCTTGTATTTGAATTTAAAAGAATAATCAAAAATTTAATTCAAATTCTTCAAAACCCTATATAAAGCAATATATAAGCTTAGGCGTATTTCGTATTTTATTTTGAATAAAAACAGTATGTAATAGTATACAATGACAGAGTACATCATTAAAAAAAATTCAAAATTTATTTGGTAAAAATTGGAGTTCAAAATCAAAAGTTTTTAAAGAAAACTAAAAAGAATAAATGAAAAGAACAAAAAAAAGGTATCAGCCGAGCCAACCCGGCCTAGCCCAGCAGCGCAGCCGAACCAGGCCGGTCGGCCCACTCGGAACAGCCCACTCGGCATAGGGCAAAAGCAAAAAAAAAAAAGTGGCCTCGCCCACTAAGGCCCAAGCCCAGCGATTCGGTGCATTGTATAAAAAGAGCCAGAGCACTTGTATGACACAAACATGTAAGTGGCCTGGTGGTTATGTGCGCCTGGGAGGAGAGGGAGGGCATGGGTTCAAGTCCCCATCTCCTTATTTTGTTCCATTTATTCATTTGCTTATGCGTGGGTCCTACATGGCAGCAGGGCGGGTCCCACTGGTTCCACATGGCAGTAGGGCGGGTCCCACTGGTTCCACATGGCAGCAGGATGGGTCCCACAAGACAGGTCACAAGGTGGGTCCCACAGGTCACACGGTGGGTCCCACATGGCGGGTCCCACGGATCATACGGTGGGTCCCACATGGAGGGTCCCACATGTCGGTTGGGCTGGGCGGGTCCCACCGGTCATTGTGTGTGCTACTCCTGACAGTGGGTCCTACATGTAAGAGTGACACGTAGGCGAAAATGACACCTAAACACTGACACGTAGGCGAGACCGTTGAGTTGGCTGTCCAGTCAGAGTGACACGTAAGCGAAAATGACACCTAAGCACTAACACGTAGGCGAGATTGCTGAGTTGGCTATCCACTAATGCGAATGACCATTTAAATTGGTCGTAGTCGTCTAGAAAAAAGGTCATAGGCCAGGGCTGTCTGGATTATGACCAACTAGTTAAATGCCCGTGCGTTGCAACGGGCTCTTAATAATTATTTTTTTCACCATGCGTTGCATAGAATTAAAATAAATAGATATATAGGGCCGAACTAAACTGAAACCTACCCTTAAGATTTCCCTTTAACCTTAACCATAAACTATCCTAATTTGGAACAAACCAGATCCGCACCCACCCCACTTACCCGACCCGACTTGATCGATCTTTTCTTCTCCAACACATCGGCCGACCTGCTCCCCTGCCTCCTTTCTCCCCCGCCGCCGCTGCCTGGCCTAGGCCCCCCGCCACGCGCCGCCGTCGCCCACTCTACCTGCCTCCTTAGGGCATGTACAGTGGGAGTTGCTTAGTTGGACGCTTAGAGAAATAAAAATAAATCAGGAAAAGTCGAGTAAATATCTAAGCGTCCAAGCCTCCAACGGCGAGCGCTTCTGGTAGCCGCTTGCGGAACTAAAAAAATGCGAAAAGGTACGGTAGCGTCGTTCCTCCCCATCGCGAGATGCTTCTGATAGCCGCTTGCGACACCAACAGTCCAATCCTATTCGTTTCAGCGCAGCTCCTCTGCGGCCTACCAAGCTTGATCATCGACGACTCCTTGACCACCTCCGGCAAGCCCCAGGACAGCTGCGCGCGAGGAACCTCAGCGGTGGACGGCCGTGCGTTGGTGCGGCACCTGATCTGCTGAACCCCTATCCTCCAGCCGCCCAAATCCATCGGGCCATGGCAGATCGCGCCCGCCGGCCGCGCAGCTCCTCGGCGAGCCCACAAATTCAGGCTACTCGGCTACCTGCATCCCGTCTGTTTTCTCATAATCAGTTCAGTATTCATACGCATGGATTCTCGCTGCATCTTGATTCTTGATTTCTCCAGGTTGGTGCTTGAGCTTCAAACGTTTCCACCGGCAATATGGAATCATCCTGCTACATCCACCGGCGACAGAGCATGCGCATGTGTTAATCAATAATTTGCTACTGCTGCTTTGGACCAATCGATTCCGATTGCCAATTTCTGCTTTTAGGTCCTAGAACTGGATGAAAAATTTGTATGTGTGCTTGATTTTTTTGATGGATTTCTACGATTCAGCTGGATTCCGTGAAGGATAGCCATCCAATTATTTTCCCCAGCCGCCGCTGCCCTGGGCGAGCCCCCGCGCCGCGCGCCGCCGACGCCCTGGCCGAGCCTGCGCGCCACCGCGACTGGCCGCTCCTTCCCAATCCCCGTGCCTTTTCTTCTTCTCCAGATCGACGGAAGAGATCCTCAACCGCCGCGTGCTCCTCGATCTCCCTCCTCTCTCGCTCGCTTGCTCCTTCTTCTCGTCTTCTCGCGTGATCAGTTCCGGGGAGCCCCAGACCAGCGAGCGGCGGGGACGGCGGCGGCCGAGGACGCCATGGCCGGCGCCGTCGGGCCTAGCTGATCGGGAAACGCTGAGTGGATAACGTGGGTGGTCGGGGGATTTTTTTCTTCATCACCGAACCGGTACGGTTGCACTTGGCGGTGGCAGTACCGTTAAATCTCATAACACAGGGGTAAAAGCGGAAATATTAAAAAACGTACCAACCATCACCTGAAGCCATATTATATAGTAGAGATTCATGTTAGGAGACCATGACCTTTCTGACAAAATTGGTCATAAATTTGTGCTGTTTACACCCTCAAAAACAGCGTATGACCAACTGGTTCAAAATGGTCATAGATCTATGACCAATATTTTGAGCGTCACAATAAAAGGTCATAGGATAGCATATTTCTTGTAGTGGAAGGTATTTCCTTTAGATCCTGCAGTTATATCTTTTTGTTTCTTGTTTTTAATTTCACTAGTTAGGCTTAATGGAAAACAACAACAAAATTAGATATCTCTATGAAATTTATCTTGAGTTAGGACATGATGTGTTTGAAGAGAAAATTTAAAAACCCATGGAACATTGTTTACACAATAGTGGTAGCAATGTTATTAGCATGAACTCTTTGAACACCATTATTTATAATGCTTTGGAAAAGTCTAAGCTTGGGGAAGCTGGTTTTGATGAATATGATATTTTTAGTCCCCCAAGCTTTGAGGAGGAAATTTGTCCAAATAATACTGTGACTCCCATACATGATAACTGTAATGATGCTTGTGATATTTTGAGTCCACCTGCTAAAAGTATTTCTCTTAAAATACCTATGGGAATTGTTGAAAGAGTTTGGGATGATCGTTATGCAGGGGATGGATCAGTCCATCCAAGTGCTCACTTGTTGAAACTTACAGAACTTTGTGAGTTGTTTAAGGTTGCAGGTTTATCAAGAGAAGATGTCATGAGGAAATTACTTCCATTTTCACTTAAAGACAAAGCAAAGGAGTGCTATAGGCTGCTGGATGATCGTCCTTCGAATTGGAAATAGCTTGAATCTCTCTTTTACTCTAAACTTGCTGGGTGGCCCGCGCAATTTGCGCGGCTAGCATTGATCTAACTGAAATATTAATATCAAATGTATCATTTTTATTCCGGATACTATATTAGAAAACTATTTAAAATCATGAAACTATATAAGATTGATTTTGTATACTCGGCTTATTGAGCTGCCAATTGCTTCCATATTCCAATCTACGCCGTATAGCATTTGTACATATTAAAACAGAAAACCTGAATACATTCATTGTTTAGTCTTCCAAGTTTTCTTATGCAGAAGTTGGCTATATCATTATTTTTTATTGTTTCAAATTCCAGCAAACAATTGTGTCTCGCTGCTGGTGGAGTGATTTTTCCATGTCATGCAACATTACCAAATACTTATTGATTATGTACCTGCTGGATACATTAATCTGGATACATCACGGACAGCAGCTATAGTAGAGTCGTAATATCTGAGTGTTTTCTCTTCCGCTGCGTATCAATGTTGTCTATCACACCCCCACATCTTTTATTGACAAATTCAGCATCGATGTCTGTCACACATTATATAGCGTGTTCATCCTTCCAAGACTCAATGTTTTGCATCGACTGGATAAAAGATGATGCAATTAATATTTACTAAAGTAACCTAACCGAAAACTTAACACAGTCTGTTGCTTACTACTTTTTTTTGTGCAACCAAAAAAATGTTTTACTTACTCATTTCTCATAAAATAGCTAAGTTAGACACATTTACGCATTATGGATACCAATTTATTTCTTACAGGTTTTCATGTGTACCTCTTGTGAGTGGTCTTAGAAACACATGTTCTCTTTGATTAATTCTTGCTTGCCACTTTTGTGCTACTTCTAACCTCCATGAACTCCACCAGTGATCAGCCGTCATTTGTTCATTTAAACATATACGTCCTAATTGTTTCGACCTGTTTTGTATATTGTCCTAACGATGCATGTTAATATGTATGAGCAACAAATACATATTGGTGCATAACAGAATGTTAAGCATATATAAATCCAACTAATTTTAAATTATAATTGATTCACAAAATTACCATTTAACGATTTCTTTAGTGGCACGCGCCTTTTCCTAAATCCTGAAATGATTATTTTTTCCAGGCGATATCTACAGCAGCTAGACCAGCTTACACATATCTCTAGGTGGGTGAAATATAGATTTATCGCATATTACAGTGTTCCATTGTAAATAAATTCTGAAAATATTATGGTGATATTTCAGTAGACATGCAGAAAGAAACATATAGAAAGAAGAGAACTGTGCATACGTATGCCCCAGGAGGCCAGGATAGTCTCTAATAGCTGCATACTTGAGCCTCCGTGGTACAGCAAAAAAGGAACTTATTACTTGAGCTGATAACCTCACCAATCGCATGTGCAATTGGAAAAAGACTTCAAGAAATACAACTTCTTACCTAAGACCATCAATTTTCATCGTTGCCGCTCAGCACAATATCCCATGTGCTGCAAACAAAATCACAACTGTGACACCAATCTTGCCTTCCTGATGCCTGAGATTCCCAGAACCATAGTTTTGATCAATGTGGTCCTGAAACTTCAAATTTCATTGAAACACCATCAAAATATCAGGATATGGTCACCGTGGCTGCCGCGTATTATGTCTCGAGTTTGCCGATCGTTCGTGCCTTCCATGACCAGGCGCACCATGATCGCCCAGGCGTGAGCGGCGGCGGCGACGGCGCCGGCGCAGCCATGGGTTGACTTGACTGTTCAGGGCCTGCCTGGAATCTGGAAGCATCGTTGAGACCGATCTATCTTCTCGTCCTTCTAATTAGAAAATTTAGAAGAAAGAGAGCTTTGAAAGACAGGAAGGTATATATCTATTGGATCACCGTGGCTCATACAAATTGCACGGAGAATCCATGTCTCGTACAGACGCATCGATCCTGTTTAGCCGCAGGCTAGCTCTTTACGCTGCGTCTACGTTGTTTAATCTCCACCTTTAAAAAAATTCTAAATCAGAACGGATATGTGATTTTGCTTGAAAACGTGATTCTATTGAAATCAACATCTACCTTTCATGAATATGCTGCAGGTCCAACAGCTTATCGGCAAGATCGGAAGGCACACCGGCCGGCCTCGCGACTTCTTCCAGCAAACTCATTGCTCTCCGTGCTTATGCATATGTCCATGATCTGTACGTGACTCAGTTGCTTCTTTGCTTGTCATGGCTGTCAGCGTCAATCGATCAACACCCCTTCATGGATACACGATGACATCTCTATCGGAAACCTCCTGGTCACGACCTATATATACGTGGATCGTCGACGTAACCTTCCTGAACGCCGCAATCTAAAAGGATTGATCAGCCCATCCCTATGCGAGCACGGTCTCACGGCTAGAAGCCTAGAACTCTGACGCCGCCGCCATGTCGTGCATCCATCTGATCGTCATCATGGACGGCAACATAGATCGATCTGATCGTCATCATGGCCGGCAGCAGACTGCGCAAGTTGGAATCTAATCTGTATTGGAGCACTTGAATTCATCCATGTTCAGATACGTAACAATCGTCGAACATGCCGTGGACGATCGGTGGCAGCTTGCCCCGGAATTTGGCGTGACGGCAGCTCGATGTTCAAAAAGGAACCCGTGACCCTCAGGCTCTTTTGTCGGTAGATACGAGTTGATTAATCTGGACAATTTATTGACGTACATGTGGTTGGTTAGTGTTTTTTCTTTCCTTTTGAGATTTCAAGTGGGACTCTGTTAGACGTGTGGAAGATAGACACTATATGCGCGTACGGAAATCGACACCGGCCGGATCTTACGAAAAGTAAATCTTGGCCGTCGTTTATGATTTGATTTTGCCTAGCTAATCTAAACCGTTGGTTATCCTGTGTTTTAATTATACTCCCTCCGTCCCAAAATAACTGTCTTAGATTTGTCAAAAAGTGCATGTATCTAGACATGAAACAAGTATAGATACATTCATTTTTGGACAACTTTGAGACACTTATTTTAGGACGGAGGGAGTATAATAGATTTTATCCTCTTCATGAAGTGCATCTAGCTAGGAATTACATTTATAATTTTTATCCTCATGATGGAGAAAGCATTGCTCAAGCTTGGAAAAGACTGAAAACATTAATACTCAAATGTCCTAACCATGAGCTTCCTGAGAAAATAATTATTTCTAATTTTTATGCAAGGCTTTCAGGTCATTACAAGGATTTTCTAGATGCCTCTTCAGGTGGTTCTTTCACTAGTAAGAAGGATGAAGCTAAATGGGATCTTCTTGAAAGAATTCAATGTAATACTGAAGATTGGAAGAACGACAAAGGTAAAGAATCAGGTATAAACTATGAGTATGATTGCATTAAGTCTTTCACTGAAACTGCTAGTTTTCATGAGCTTAGTGCTAAATATGGTCTTGATTCTCAAATTATTGTTGATTGCTATAGAACCTTTGCTTCTCATCTTAATATTCCTAAAGGAAAGTGGAACATGTATCATGAACCTTTTAAAGACACTTGCATGGAAACTGAAATTGTTACTAATGATTGCAATAAACATGCTCAAACTTCTGAAAATACTATTTCTTATAAGCATGTTAATTTTTGTGGAGCACTTAGACCTTGTGAAAAGACTAATAATGAAGAAGAATATTGTAAACTTCATAAGCATGAGAAAACTAGAATATGGAGTAGAGCTCTAAATGATCTCTGAAAAGGTTTGTGCCCTTTATCCTTTTATTTGTGAACTTTGCTATGAAGAAGGTCATTTCGAATTTCAATGCTCAAAGTTTAATGATACAATTTTGAGTTTGTTTGGTGATAGCATGATTCCTCCTGATCTCCATGATGAGCTTATATTATTTTTAGGATGTGAAGAGTTATCAGAAAAAACTTCTTTGTTAGATATGAGTGCTTTTGATATGAATAGCATTTTGCAGGGATGCCATCTCCATTGTGTTGATAAGAGCCACACTAATGCTTATATAGAAAAAATTATAAAGGATGTGGCTTTACCAAAATATGAAAGGACTAATACTTGTTTTACTCTAATTAATGAAAGGGAGGAATCCTCCCAAGTTTCCTCTATTGTTTCTAACAATGAACCAGGGTATGTGGAGAAGCTTCCTTTCAAACCTCTCCCTCCTAAAGAGGAAAAGAAGAGGGGAAAGAAGAAGAAGAGGAGTAAAAAGAGAGAGGAAAAGGTATCCTCTCCTAAGCATGTTGCTCCTTTCATGGTAGTTTCTAATGATTCTAAATTTATTGAAGAAGATTCACATACTTGGGGTCATTATTATCTTGACACTAAATCTATAGGCACTATTGAAGATGATTATATGTCTGTTACTTATTGTAGTGATCATGATTGGGAAAATGACAGTACTTTTGATATTGAAAATCTTTTTGGTACCAATTTCGAAAATGATGGTATCAATAATTGCTACACTATTAATACTATCCATGTTCCTTCTAATGATTATGTGGAAAGCTCTAAGCTGGGGGATGAGGAGTTTGAAAATCCTTTTGCTATTGATGATTATATGTTTGAAAACCCTCTAGCTAGTAAAAATTATGATGATACTATGCCTCCAGTCTTTGATACTTATTGTGATGATAACTATGTCATAGATTATAATTACAACCATCTCTCTAATATACAACATGTCTATCATGTTCAAGTTCTTTATGATGATCCTACTCCCATTGTTATTAATAAGAAGGACTTTGCTTATGTGGAAAATATTGATACTTTTATGCATGTGGATCATGATAAGAATGTTTCATGTGATGGTTATATTGTGGATTTTATCTATGATGTTGCTGGAAATTACTATGAGAGAGGAAGACATGGTTTCATATACCTCAATAATATTAATTCTCCTCTCTCTTTGTTGAAAGTTTTGAAGTGGTACTTGTTTTGTCTTTCTATACTAGTAGCTTCATGCTTCAATAATTTGTTTTCTTACAAGATTCCTTTGCATAGGAAGTGGGTTAGACTTAAATGTGCTTTATATTTGCTTTTGATTTCTCTTATATTCAACTCTCATATTTATGAGAGCATCATTAAAATTGGCATGCCTAGCTAAAAGGCTTTAAAGAGAAGCGCTTATGGGAGGCAACCCATTGTTTTTACTTCCTGTTATTTTTGTTTCTTGAGTCAAGGTGCTTGTTTACTTCTGTAACAACATCTTTGTATCTTTTATTTGCTGTTTTGTTGTGCCAAGAAAAGTCTCTTATGACAAGATGGTACCTATATTTGGATTACTGCACAGGAACAGATTTCTGGACGTCACCGTTTCTTTCGGTAGAAAATCAGAAAAATCGTTTTGATCTGCAATTTTTGTGCGTGTTCCTGAGATATGTACGCAACTTTCGTACGACTAGCATTTTTCGATTTGAGCAACTTAAGTGCCTCGGAAAAATCCGTCTTTACGGACTGTTCTGTTTTTGACAGATTCTGTCTTCATTTTTGCATTGCTTCTTATACGAATTTTCTTTGTGTTTCTTTTTGTGGAAAGGTGCTACAAAGACCTGGTATACATTAGCTAATGTTAGAATGAGTTCTTGATTGTATCTTTACAGAACCAAGTGAGATTATTGTTTTGATGCACTAACCTGCTAATGAGAATTATGTTGAGTTTTAATGTGAAGGAAGTTTTCAAGTGTTAAGAGAGGAGGATGATATTATAAGATCAAGAAGAGTAAAGAGTTTAAGCTTGGGGAGGCTCCCTTGGATCTCCCCAATATTTCAAGAAGACTCAAGCATCTAAGCTTGGGGATGCCAAGGCATCCCCTTCTTCATCAACAAACTATCAGGTCATCTCTAGTAAGACTATATTTTTATTTCTTCACATTATATGTACTGTTCTTGGAGCGTCTGTATGCTTTTACTTTCAGTTTGTTTATGTTTTGTCCTCTGGTCATTACAATGCTTGATCACAACTCTTGTTTGGGAGAGAGACACGCTCGCTTTTTCATTAGAATACTCTATTCTTCACTTATATTTGTTGAGTATTCCTGTCTAGCGTTGTTTAGCTTTTAGCTCTTGTTTTCATGTATCTCTTGTCAGAGCTATTAGTTCTTTTGAAAAAGTACTCTCTTGCTTCACTTATATTTGTTTGGAGAGTTGTTTAAATAAGTTGATTGGTGTTTGGTTGGAACAGAAAATGCTATGCATGTGGTAGTGGTATAAAAATGCTTACATAGTCTTGTAGATCACTGTCTTGAGTAATTTGATACTTGTCAATTGTTTTGAGTTACCAAGTAAGTAATGTTTAGACTTGTGCATCATATAAGTAAGGGCCATTAGTGAAGAACTACCGTAAAGCTTGTTGTTATTTGGTTTGTATCATTGGTAGTTCCAAAGTCTAGATATTTTCTAGTAAAAGGTTTTGGTTAACAAGGAAGACAATGTGGAGTCTTATAATGCTTTAAACATGTTTAATTATAATTCTTCTTGTACCAGTTGACAGTCTGTGTTTGCTTAAATAACCTTGCTAGCCTAAACTCTGTACTAAGCGGGAATGCTGCTTGTGCATCCAAATCCTTGAGCCCAAATCCATGCCATCTGTGTCCACCATAACTACCTATTATGTGGTATTTTCCTGCCACTCCAAGTAAATTTATCATGTGCTACCTTTAAACTATTCAAAACTGTACTACTCCTTTTTGTGTCACTGTTTACCAGCTCATGAGGACGTGGTAGATGGTCTTTATTTCACTTGTCAATCAGACTTTACGCTGGACTAGTGGCATATACATCCGCTTATCCAATAATTTTGCAAAAAGAGCTGGCAACGGGGTGCCCAGTCCCAATTAATAACAACTTTAACCACAAATTCTCTTCACATCTTTTTGCCCCTGAGTAATCAGTCAAGCAATGTTCACAAGTGTGTAAACAAAAGAGAAGAGGGATGATCTGCCCGCTTGGTAAAATAACGTCCTTCATGGGAGCCGCTCTTGTAAAGTCTGGTTGGCATGGGTCATACTGTATTGCTATCACTGATTCGTTGACCATTAGCATACACGTCTCAAAATATTTTTATACTCTCTATATGCTTTCAAAAACTTAAAAGCTCAGCACATGATTTAATCCCTGCTTCCCTCTCGAAGGGCCTTTCTTTTACTTTATTGTTGAGTCAGTTTTCCTACTTCTTTCTATCTCCACAAGCAAACACTAGTGTCAACTTTGGTACAACAATTGTTATATGCTGATATGTTTGACTTATTATATTGCTTTGCCTTGACAATATCCATGAGATAAATATGTTGAAGTTGAAGCAAATGCTGAAACTAAATCTTCCTTTGTGTTAGTCAAACACTTTTGCTTTGAACTTATTGCTTTGTGAGCTAACTCTTATGCAAATTCTTATAGCTCCAATGTCTCCAAAGTACTATTCATGAAAGCTTTTACGTGTATGATTCAGTTTGTTTATTCCTTGTTTACTTGTTAGCAAACTATAGACCATTGACTTGGATCACTTCATTCAGTTCATGTGCTTTACACTATTATTTATCAAGATTGTGTTGGTAGCATGTCACTTAAATTATATTGTTTTTATCGTTTACCTACTCGAGGACGAGTAGGAACTAAGCTTGGGGATGCTTGATACGTCTCAAACGTATCTATAATTTTTGATGTTCCATGCTTGTTTTATACATATTGCTACATGTTTTACATACACTTCATATCATTATTATGCATTTTCTGGAACTAACCTATTACAAGATGCCACAGTGCCAGTTCCTGTTTATTATGTCTGTGCATTGCAGAAAAGGTCCAAAAACCAAAGTTCTCGGAATTGGACGAAAATCAACGTGCGTGCCTATTTTACCAGAAGACTCCGTGAGCCAAAAGGGGAGGTCGAGATGGGCCACGAGGAGCCCACGCCAACCCTCGGCGCGGCCTGGAGGGGGTGGCGCCCACCCTGGCGTGGCCACCTCGAGAACCTTCCGGAGCCGCCCTTTCGCCTATTTATTGCCTCCGTCCCGAAAACCCTAAATCAATCGACGATACTCCCGAATACATCTCCGTGCTCCGCGCCATCCGAAACCCTAATTCAGGGGACAGAAGTCTCTGTTTTGGCACCCTGCCGGGACGGGGAAGTGCCCCCGGAGCCATCTTCATCACCGTTGCTGCCTCCCAAGATGAGGAGGGAGTAGTTCTCCATCGAGGCTGAGGGCTCTACTGGTAGCTATGTGGTTCATCTTCTCTCCCATGGTGTGATCTTATTGTGATCATGAGCATTGTAATCTAGTTGAATCTATAGATGTTTTCCCCTCATTGTTATGAACATGCTACACTCTAGTGGTTTTATCATTGTGATCTTTGGAGTCATGTAAGAACACGTTATCAAGGTGACAGTGTGGGTGATGTGTGTGGCTTCATTAATAGATTAAAGTGATACTTATCATTTGTGTTCTTGTGTTGGATGTTGCTATTGTGGTGTTTGTTTACTCAGACTTTAGGGAGTGCTGTTATAGCCCTACACGTAGTATTCTTGATCCAATGGGAGAATAGTTCAGAGTAGCATGTAAAGAGGAAGTATCTATGTGTTCAATTATGTTATTAATGTTGAGAGTGTCCACTAGCTAGTGAAAGTAGGATCCCTAGGCCTTGCTTCCAAGCATTGAAAACACGTTTACTCTCAGTTCTGCTGCATGTTTGCTTGCTGCCATTGTTACTACAGATTGCAATTACTACTTGTAATCATCCATACCACTTGTATTTCACTATCTCTTCGCCGAACTAGTGCACCTATACATCTGACAAGTGTATTGGGTGCGTTGGGGACACAAGAGACTTCTTGTATCTTAATTGCAGGGTTGCTTGAGAGGGATATCTTTGACCTCTACCTCCCTGAGTTCGATAAACCTTGGGTTGTTCACTTAAGGGAAACTTGCTGCTGTTCTACAAACCTCTGCACTTGGAGGCCCAACATGTCTACAGGAATAGAAGCGTTCGTAGACATCAGTGGCCTTTGACTTGTGCTTGATCCACTCTCGATGACTCTTCATCACCTCTCCTAACGCCGGAGTAGGTCACACTCCACGAGACCACCAAAACTATTCACATAAAACATCGACGTGTAAACCTTGTCAAGTGTACTTGACATTCATAACAAGACCTCCGAACAAATTGTACTAACATGACCTCACGACAACTCGCCTAGGGACACCCCGTAGGCCCATATTATGCATTTCAATCATATTTCAATAAACAATTCATGATAAAAACATTGTGAAGCCTGTATTTTAATATTTGGATACAACAGTTGTTTCTTTACTTTTTATGTCTTTGATGTTTTTGTATTTTATGTTTTTATTAAAATATTTTTGGTATTAAAATACAGCAGAAATAGCACACCAATCTCAAGTTCTTTGAATGGTCGATTCTACTGTGTTACATAGCGGAGCCTTAGCAAATTTTGGATACACTGATTTGCAAGTAGAGCACTGAGGCTTCTGCCTCGAGAATGCAAACATGGAGTGGACTCATTTAAAAGGTGCAGCAAGTATACTGCAACTGCGTGGCAAAGCACGAGGCCCCTGAGAGCACCTCCACCGGGGGCCTCCAATTGACACTCCAATGCCCATTGGGGGTCCGACGCCAAAATCGGCCACCAGCGGCACCCACGAAGGGTCGGCCCGAACAAAATCGTGTCCGGCACCCCCGAAAGGGCCTTTAAGTTTGGAGACCCTCTCGGGGTGCTGGACATGGGGCGGACATGCCCTCTGATAGGGCTGGCCCGCCCGTCATACACACATCGCCGACGCCCGTGTTAATTAGGGCTGTGCAGGAGGCCGTTCCACCCAATTTAATGGCGAGGCGATGAGACGGCGGCACGCTGTCAGCACGTGTCGCAATAACGTCGCGCCCGTTCCCTGGCGGGCGCAGAGCGAAGCGACGCGTCGCAATAACGCCACGCCCGTTCCCATGGCGCAGACAGAAGCGACGTTCGCTCTGCGCCGCAATAACGCCGCGCCCGTTCCCATGGCGCAGACCTCAAGCGCCGTCCACGTGTTGACTTCGCTGCGGCTTCCAGCGGCGGCGCCCTGCACACGCGTTGTCGGCGTCAATGCGTGGCAGGCGAACCGGTTGCTAGGCATTAATGCAAGCCACCCAACCCTGCTCCTCCGGCCGCCTTTAAAACCCGGCGCGTCGCGGCCCTCCTCTTCCCACACCACTTCTTCTCCCCTCTCTCAACTCGCCACAAGCAGAACGGCCGCCAAGCATGGCGGGCCGCCGCGAGACGCCGGAGGAGCACGCGCTTCGGCGTCATCGCGACTTCCTCTCGACGAAACGTGCTCGCCACTGCAACAAGCGCAGCGGCCAGCAACGCCGCGAGCAGATGGAGGAACGTCGCCGCCACAACGAGGAGGCGGAGATGGCCAAGGCGTATCAGCGGGCTGGAGCGCGTCGACTTCCTCAAGCGAAAGTGGATGGAGATGCCGTATGAGCAAAAGCTCGACCCCACGTACTCCATCTCGGCACCGTACTGGCATGCCGTGGTGGACACGGAGTACCAGGCACGTCTCAGCGGCGTCTTCCTCCCTACCGGGGCGCGGGAGCCAACGCTGGAGCTGTCTGCTTCGGACGACGAGCGTGCCCGCTCTGACGGCGTGGACGACGACGACGACCCCGAGCTGCCCGATCTCCCCTTACCACCGGCAGGCGCATCTTGGATAGCAGCGTCGCCGTCACCGGAGAAAGGGCCGCCAGATGAAGCCGGCTAGGCTTCCCATCAAGCGTGTCGCGGCTCCCAATGGCGGTAGATCAAATCCCACCACGCGCCGGCTTTGAAACCAGAAGCCTCGGCCAGCCGAGGCTACGTTTCTAAAGGCCGTAGCCGACGGCAATAGAGGATGAAACTTCCGGCGCCGGATCATTGAGGCATGCAAGTCTGTTGATGATTCCGGCGCTGGTTCACATCTTCTTCGCCGGCGAGGGCATGTGGAAGAGGCATCTTCAACGACGCCGGCGCGTATAGTGGTTGGCTAGACACTGTAGCGTGTAGCTGGTAACGGCGTAGTTTAGGTTTAGTTTGTTAAATCTCGTTTAGGTTTGAAGTTATAAGTTTGTTAAATCTTGTTTAAATTCCGCCAGAATTGTTTATGTGAAAGAATGTAAAAAAAAAATGGCGTGCTTGTTTGGAGTGCGCCGCTATGGGCTGCACCCTGCACCCCCAATTGGCAGGACATGTGTCCGACACCCCCAATTGGGGCTCAATTAGGGGTGCCGGACACTGATTTGGAGCCCCGGTGGAGATGCTCTGAAGCCTCCCAAAATAGCTAGCCGAAATGATATGAAACATCACGTGAACGAACTGAAGGTTTTATGCTCTAGTCTAGTAGTGCTCCCATTGGGCTACTTGCCGCCCCGTATTTTCTGAATAATGGCGACATGGCTGTCGTGCGTGTCATTCCACAGACTGTGACGAAATTCAACGTCCAATGATGTAGATCATGATTCATGACATCTCATCGCTCTTGGTCCCAACTTATAATTTGTCCAAATCTAGGAAAAGTGAAGGATGGTTTAGCTTGCCTAAATGCTCGCGTTTGTTTCAAACCTACTCCCTCCAAAACCAGAAATCCATTTTGAGTCATAGAAGCATTTGCTCCCACGGTTCAAAAGTCGTGTTTCAAAATGTGATTTTTTTTGGGTGAACATATCAACATTTATGCTCACACACAAAATTTTCTGAACAAAGACATTTTCTTGTGACCAGTGTCAAAATGACAAGAAAATGCCGGGTGATAAGTCATTTTGTAGTCCTCAAATTTGTCTAAGTAAAAAAAAAAAGTCTTTTTTTGCGAAACTTTGTGCATGAACATCAAGAAAAGTCTCTTGGCGACTTTTCTTCGCAAAGTCACCGAAGCTCTCGTTTTCTTGTCCCTTCTTCTGAATGCGATTAAGGATGCGAACATAACGACATACCGAGGGGGAGAGGAACTCGACAATTCGATCTTGGCGAGTAGTTAGAGTTGACTTAGTTTTTCTAGGGGTGCCGCATTGGCGATGGGGACGCCATCATGTCGGAATATGATGCTCCTGCTCCTCTCCCATCTAGGGATTGCTCTAATTGACAGCGTCGTGGAACATGTGTTTGGCCCTCCATCATCCTTCAGATCTGGCAAATTTAGTTAGTTTCTCAATCTGTCGCTGATGTTTGTCGTTGTCCTCGATGGCGCTGGTGGCCGAGCGGGATGAATGCTCATTAGCGACGATGTTGGTTCGAAGGTGATGAATGTATTTTTCCCTGTTTTCATTGAGTATTGACATGTATTTGTTCATTAGTTTCATTTGATGTTTAGTGAAACATATGATTACTTTAAAAAAAAAAGTTGCTGAAGCTGCGTCCGGGTAAGAGAAGATGACTTTTTTTTTTTTTTTTGATTTTCCAAACTAGTATTCATACGAAGTAAACAAGAGTACAGAGCTCGATACAAGCAAGGAAAGAAAAGGAGGATACAGAGAGCAACGCTGCCGTGATCCGCCGGCAACCACCACGAGGAGCACCAGCCAGCACGAGCTCCACCACCGGAGGCGACGAAGACACGCAGCTGCCCGGCGACCCGCACCTTGGAACGGAGGAGCACCTAGCCCGAAGGCGATCTTGAGCCGCAACAATCGCCAGCTCCGAAGAGCTGGAGCCGTAGACGATGAACAGACGTCGGCCGGGGCCGGGCCCCGAACTCCACCCGCGCCGGATCTGGGGCCAGCACCGTCCCACCTCACCGGAGGTGGCCAGATCCACCGCCAGCTCGCCGCAAACCCTCACCGCAGCCACCCCGCACCGCCTCCTTTGGATCCACCGCCAGCACGGAGACCGTGACGCTGGAACTGGCGGAAGATCGATGCACGGCGCGGATCCAAAGATCCGCAGCCGCCAGAGAAGCAGGCTCGCCGCCACGGCACTCCACCGAGCACCGCCGCCGGAGAGGATGCGAACCTGCAACAAAAACACCGCCGGCGACCCCACCACCTCCACGGCGCCGCCGGCAGAAAACCCAAAGGAGCCTACCCTATGTACAACCGAGAGACGGGGATCCCCCACCCTCCCGCCGCCGGAGCGGCCGCCGGAGGGCGAGGGATCCGTCGGATCTGCGGTGCGAAGGTGGTTCGCCTGGGAGGATCTAAAAAGTCGCCTCTCTCGCTACAGGAACGGGAGAGGAAGACGACCAGGCTTCGTCTGTCTAAGAGAAGATGACTTTAAACCCAGACAGAGATCAGGGGTGCTGCCCACTGATGGAGCGGCCCCACGGAGCCACCCACCCTCCACGTGCTCCAGCCCGACCAGACCACGCAGGTCGCCACCTCGCCGAGGAGAGAGACGGGAACGGGAGGGAGGCCGAGAGAGCGCGCTCCACTTCACTCCTCCACTCCGCAGGCGGTCGCCGCGCCTCCCAATCGGAGCACCCTCCCCGCCGCCTCGCCGAACCCTATCTCCCCCCGCAGCCGCCGGGGGCGCCGCCGCAGTCAGTCAGGCAGGCAGGTACGGCCTCCCTTTCCCCCTCTCTCCTTACTGTATCTGCGCACGCGTGCGGCGCTTGGGGATCTGGATCCGGGCTCGCTCGCCGTGGGCGCTCGCGATGGATCCCGGTGCGGGGAAGCGCCTGATTCGATCGATGGGAGACGCGTCTGGGGAGCTTGTTTGTGAGCGTTGATCGATTAGGGGTTTTCCTTTGCGATGAAAAACCTAGTCAATGTAGGTGTAGGGCATTCGGCAGAATCTGCCTCGGTCTCCCAGATGAATGTCTAACTTAGGGGATAACATACATAGGTTGGAGTGCTCGCAAATATTTTTGCCTTGCCTTGTTATTTCTGCTTTGCTAGGTCTGTAAGCTGACATTGAATCCGTTGGTCAGGGTTTGGAGCCGAGTGATGAAATAATAAGATGCTCCTCAAAAGCAAATTCAAGCTGGCCACGGCAATCGGCATCGTCTTGTCGGTGCTGTCGCTGCTCGTGCACCTTTTCCTTGCGAATTATTCAGCCGGGGGGATCACAAAGTACAGCCTTCATATGGATGATGTCCTTCCATTTGGATCGGTAAGTCCTGAGTCATGAATAAGTTAGAATGCCAAATTCCTGATGTTGTACAAAACTCCCAAAGGGAATTTTCAAATGCGATGTTGAACTAGCCATTTTGTTTCATCTCTTTGTGCAAGAGTTGTTTAATGTATTTTAATTTTTCTCTCGTTGTGATTTTGGCAGAGGCCTCGACTCCGTAGATTGTGGGGTCCATTGAGGACACTTGATCACCTGCACCCCTACGCAAAACCTAGAAAAAATTACCCTGGTACCCTGTCTCTCAACTTACACCTACTATGTTTGAGTTTGGTAACTTGATTTTTCCCAAATTATTCAGCTTGTTAAATAACACTGAGCAACCAACCTTTTTCTGATGTTCACATGCTTGATCCTTTTATTCTTGAATTCATTTTGATTTATACCCTCCCCTCCCCCTGTTTTTGCAGTGTTGTAATCACCACTCACCAATACAATGTTGTTAATCTTTGACTCCTTTACTGATTTCATGATTTTTTTCCTGTATATGACTATATGCTTATTTATTTAGCTTTAGTATTTTAAGCTAGAAAGTTTGACACCTGATCTTTAATTACTGCAGAACTTATACCATTTTTCAGGAAGTATTTGGTTAATTAAACTGGCGTTATTTGTATATTCATTAAAACGAATATGTCTTATTAGTTTTTTTTCCTATTCAAACCATTCTTAAACCATGGTCTGATTTGTTTGATACACCGTGTTACAGCTCCAGCTACGCATAATGGTTTCATTTATGCAAAGATTTATGGTGGCTTTGAGAAGATACAGTCTTCAGTAAGTTTCCTTGTGTAAATTACCACTTGTGATGTCATTATGCCATAGGATCATGACATAATTCCGTTCGTTAGATCTGTGATCTTGTCGCCGTTGCCAGGCTCTTAAATGCCACTCTTGTTATTCCTGAAATACAAGCGACCACACGGGCAAAAGGCATAAGGTCACTGTCTCATCCGCTTTTTCATATTCAGTTTGCTGGTTTATCTATTACTTATACACTGTCTTATCTTGGCCACTAAATACAGCTCTCCTTTCCTTGTTTTGATTTTGCAGTTCAAAATTCAAAAGTTTTTCGTATCTTTATGACGAAGAACACTTCATTTCTGCACTTTCGGGTGATGTGGCTATTGTGCGGGGTTTGCCAAAGGATCTTAGAGAGGCTAGGAAAAAAATAAAATTTCCCACAGTATCTCCTAGGAACACAGCCACTTCAGAATATTACATCACAGATGTCTTGCCCAGACTTGTCAAATCAAAAGTCATTGGGATAATCATTAATGGAGGTAAATGTCTCCAGGTATCCTCCAGGTCCCACTAACTTTATTTTCGTTTTGGTTTGTGGTACATTGTGGATTTAGAGAGCCTCGGTGTGCCCTTTCTGCAGTCAATTCTTCCTGCAAGCTTGGAGGAACTTCAGAGACTTAGGTGCAGGGTAGCTTTCCATGCTCTCAAGTTCCGTCCAGAAATTCGGTCCCTTGGGAGCCAAATAGTGGGAAGGTGATGCTTTCCGTGTTTCTCATATTTGTACATGCGATGGATTGCTGTTCGTATTCCTAATTTTATCTTTAGTCACCAGTAGTCTATGCGAATATATTTGTGCTTGCATTTACTATAACTAAGAAAAAGAGATGTTGCTTTCTGCATT
Source organism: Poa pratensis (assembly GCA_947311845.1). Lineage (NCBI taxonomy): Eukaryota > Viridiplantae > Streptophyta > Magnoliopsida > Poales > Poaceae > Poa > Poa pratensis. The sequence goes on from CAMZMU010000042.1 coordinate 61,535,156, forward strand.
CTGGATTGTTTCCTTGTACTTGGGAGTTCTGTGTTTATCACTCTACATGTAGGGTGTACACTGTAACTATGTAAAACTGAAATGACACACTTTTCTTATTCTCATAGCTCTTGTATCTCCATATAGGTTGCGAGCATCTGGTCGTCCTTATCTAGCATATCACCCAGGATTGCTAAGAGATACTCTAGCTTTTCATGGTTGTGCTGAACTTTTCCAGGTTGGTAGAGTTAGAATGGTTACCTTCTAATGTGAAGGGTTGGATGAACTTCCGTCGAATATCTATGTGCAAAATTTCCTTTAACTGTTTGTTACTTGATCTTTTCTAGGACATCCATACAGAACTTATTCAATATAGAAGAAGTCAGATGATCAAACGAGGAACTGTAAAGGAACAACTGTCAGTTGATTCAGTGTCCATAAAGAAGAATGGTTCATGTCCACTCATGCCGGAAGAGGTAAGGTTGCTTAGAATGGTTCGTTAAAGTCAATTTTATTTCTTATCTGGGATGGAACTATTCTCTTAACAGTTAATACACAAATTCGAGTGATTTGTAATAGTGCTTCAGACCTTCCTATTTAGTGCTAAACATACCATCCGTTCAAATTAGAAATCTGAGGGTGGCAAAACGGGACCAACATATTGAGATGGCTATATTGCCAATTGTTGGTTTTCTCCCCCATGGCGAACCTTTAATTCTGGGAACCTAGTTTTATGTACACTCGTTTAAACCTAGCGTGGAAACTGTAAACTGTAAAGATCAATGAATTCAGCTTCGCTCAGAAAAATGAGATACTACAAGCCTTATCATATGCATATGGGGTATGGGAGAAAAAAGGTATCAGCAGTTTCTAACCGTGCAACAACAGTACAGGCATGTGCACAAAACGAAGATATACAAAGTCTAGCCAGGGATTAAGAGAAACTTGTTAGACTTGACCTGGTTTTTTGTCCTTTGGCCATGCCTTGCATTGTACTTTTGCGCATACCAGTTTCCTGTTCATAGTGGTATTCCTTGAGAACATAATATCTTGAATAATTTATATTCTTTTCAAGAAACACAACTAGCACCGTGTTTGCCTTCCATGATTTTTTACCGGGATCTTCCATAAAATTAGGGTACTGCAGTTTTCTTATTACTGTGTTTTACTCGTCATGGATGCTTACTGCCAATGCTATGGTCCAATCAATTTGACTTACAGGTTGGACTTCTGCTCCAAGCATTAGGTTATCCATCAAGTACAATAATATACTTGGCTGGTTCTGAAACCTTTGGTGGGCAAAGAGTGCTTATTCCTTTACGAGCTATGTATTCCAACTTAGTTGATCGCACTTCCTTATGTAGTCAGAGGGAGCTATCTGACTTGGTTGGCCCAGAGGCCCCTCTCTCCTCAGACATGCCAAATCCTCCACCTCGCAAGAGCGAGAAGGAACTCATTGAGGATTGGAAGAAAGCAGGGCCTCGTCCAAGGCCGCTGCCTCCACCTCCTGCAAGACCATTTTATGCCCATGAGAAGGAAGGGTGGTATGGGTGGATTGGTGAGAATGAAACAGAACCTGATCCGTCGCCCATTGAATTTAGGAGACAAGCTCACCGGTTGCTCTGGGACGCGCTCGATTATTTTGTTTCTGTTCAAGCTGATGCATTCTTTCCTGGGTTTCACAATGATGGGAGTGGTTGGCCGGACTACTCAAGTTTGATCATGGGGCACCGATTATACCAAATTCCATCTGGTATAACCTATAAGCCTGACAGGTATAACACCATTATTATTATCAGCATTAGTGGTTTCTTACAATTCGCTTATAACTTATAATAAACTTTTTTTCTAGAAAGCCATATAAAACATTTTATTGGAAAATAATAATATCAACTGGCACATGCAGTATTTAAGTAGTTTTCATGCTGCAGGTGGATAACTACCCATAAAATTTTGCTCCATGCTATAGCTATGAACAGTAATACCATCTAGCCACTCCAGAATTAGTAGCATATTTTACGTAACGTTCAAAAGCATATTTTGACAATGTGGATTGCATAATGTTACGCAATTTCACATGATAACTTTTCCTCCATTTTCATATGAACAGAAAGACTGTTGCTACACTGTTTGAAAATGTCAGCGATCATCTGTATCACCCACCACGGAATTGGACAATGGCTGCACGTCAGCACCTCAATAACAGTGCTGGCATAGACGGCATCGTAGTGTCAGCTATGATGTCAAAACCTATTTCTTTTCTTGCGCACCCGTTACCGGAGTGCACTTGCAGAACAGCAAGGTCACCTGCCACTCAACCGGTGAAAGATAAGCATGGCGAGCTTCTTTTTGGAGGCGAAGAAGAGTGCCCTGATTGGATGGCACGAAGCCTGGCAACGGTTTCCAAGAAGAATAATGAACCTCAAAGTGAGGATTACGAGGGTGAGTTGCCCGAAGATGACTCTAGCCAAGACACACAACAGGAATCTGATAGAAGAGACGGTAACAAATCCTCTGAGCAAGACGAGGAGATGGATCCTGATGATTGAAAAATGTGGAGTGGTGGAACTTACCCATTATCCGCTATGAGCTCCAGATCACTCAAGCAAACTATCGGCTCCAGATCTCTCGAGCAAGAGCAGAGTACATTTCAAAGATCTACTGGGCCAGCGGGCTTTTGCTCACATCAACACATCTTGGAAGCCTCCAGGCATAGGACTCCCGTTGACCTTGGGTACTTGCCTGGATTACCTTCGGTATACGACCTCGATACAAAAACTAACTCTTAGGTTCTTTTCTCTCTGTATTCTTTTATTTTTCACATTTTTGCGTGTGTGACCTGAAGAGCTTGTATCTGTAGAGATGTCTAACAAACATCAGGGAAGGATACACTAAATTTTTGGTGAGTATGATCTCTAAGCATTGCAAAGGAAGTCAATGGTGTTGCTTTTTGTATGATACAGTTTGTCTTTTTTTTCACGCGGCTTGCATTGCCTTGTGTATTTGGCTGGCGATCACAATCAACGAAACAAAAGGTACAAATTCTGGTAAAATATATGATTGTTGAAGTGAATACATGGATTGAAATTCATGATTGTGATGTGTATATATGGATTGGCTAACCTTTTCTATCAGTTTGGACTTTCAGTTGGATAGTGCATGAAGCTTGACAATTGGAATCCCGTCTTTTGTAATTTATATAAAAAATGATGTTGTTCCCGTTGTGTCCATATATAGCCCTCTTGAGCTATACCTCTTAGATTTCTGTGCACTCGTTGGTTTCATTGGGTCACACGTGAGAGAAGATGTTGAAATGTACATGTAGATTGTCTAGTCATTTCGCCAGTTTGGATATTGATCTTTGTACGCATTATGTATGCACGTTTTCTCGTGAAATAATCACTTCCATCGGGCCATTCAACACTCTTATGGATGCGCGTTGTAATTTTTTTTTGAGTACGTGGAAACGTTGTTTAACAGTATAAAACATTGCATTTCCACTATGGAATCATGCATATGCATTAACCAACGTTATAGCCATAGAATTCCTTTGCCGTGTTCACATCAGAAAAATACATCCCGACACTTGGTGTTATGGATTCATCGGAGTCAGGTGTGTACAGTGAGTCCTGCATCGTGAATCACAAGCTCTCGTTAGTACCCTGATCCAACAAAATTTACGAACTAAAGATGCTTGTAGATTTTGTTAGTGTATTAAACCCTCTATCAGAGGCGCAGTAACTTGGGTATTTGATTCTGCATCAGATTACACATCACGGAACTTTTTTTTTGTGAAACACAGTACAACGTAGATGTTCACATATACATGCACACACTTACCCCTATGAATGCACACACGCACATCCTACCCCTATGAGCACCTCCGAAAGACTGAGCCAGCGGTTGGGTCTTGAGATTGATGAAGTCAACACATATGTCTGGCTGTCGACGGGAACGCCGCCTTCCACTAAAGAACATTCCGCCTAAATGAGAAACACCAATGTCAAATCTGGGCTTTGAACTCTGGTGGGCTAGAGGTACAACCACCCTCCTAACCATCCTACCACAGGCAGGTTCTAGATTACACATCACGGAACTACGATGGCACAACGGTGCTTGCCTCACTGCCAGACTCCATTTATGCTGCAGAATGTGCATTGTCTAACCAAATGTAAGGGTTTTTTTTTTATTCGCAGGATAGTAAAACACATCAATAGGAAAAATACAGGATTGTAATGTCCTGCCCACTTCAATCCTACAGGATTTTACATGCACCAAAATTTGTTTTCCATCAGAGAAAAGCAAAGTATTTTGAAAAAGAGCTATAAGTGGATGCTAGATTTTCTATGGAAACTAGTACAAAGGATTTCTTAGGAAAAAATGCTATGAGATTCAATCTTATGAATCAAAGAACCAACTTAGGAAAAATTGCTAAGGATTTGAATCCTACAAAATTCTTATGCAAATCCTTTTTATCAAAGAGGCCCGCACACTCGTATGTGATAATAACCGTACTTAATAAGAAAATAATAAGCATATTCGCCCCTTCAAGATCCATGGCGATGGAGGGAGCTTTTTCAGCCACTCCACCGACTCCACTAACGAGCACGAGTGTGGCTGTCGTCGTCGGGAAGCCTGCTCATTGCTCTTTCCCAAACAATGTTCAGCATCCGGTGGCTATAAGACCCTCTCTAACCCTTCTTCTTGGAAAACTTATAGCCGTGAGCATGTGCTAAATCTGCGGTAGATTTCGATGGGTTCGATGTTCTCTGTTACGATGTGGCGATTCTCATTCATGCTGATCATTATAGTGTGTGATTTTGGATGTGGTTAGATACTTTGTGGTCAGGATATGCTTCATTGTGATCCATGCTCTCCATTGTTTTCAGTAGCTTGTTTGTGTAGTGTGATTCTGGATGTGGTTACATGATCTGTTCTAGATTCACGCTAACAATTATAGGACATCGTTGGCCCTACTTCTCCCTATATGTATGTTCTCTCAATGTTGCCAGAATTCCTTGCCTAAAATGACATGGTGCCTGAGAATCTCTACCTGACATGGTGCATGAGAATCCCTTACCTGGCATGGTGCCTGCGAATGTAGTCCTGCCGCAAGCAGTTCCTTTTGCTCGCATGCGTCATATGACATGGGTACCTTCTCCATCACTCTTCGTTCTGAATAGGGTTCGTGAGATAGTGGAAAAGGGGATCCAGTTTGAAGAGGCTTCCGAGAACATCATACTCAGATTACAGTCAACCCTACTCAGATTTACAACCACTTGAGAAAGTGGCGACTGAAGTGGATTAGGATTCCCAGGTTAGAAAAATTGAAGGAAACCTTGGTGTGAGCAGACCTGGACAATCATGGTGGAGGCAGATAAGTTGGATGCACAAATCCTGTTTAGATAGCTTACCAATCTTTGTTTCACTTGTTCATAGACTACATTCGAAGCACAACTAACAAACTGTCTTCTCAAATCTTATGTGTACCTGAAGGACGATGAGTGACTCAACAAGCCCATAGTCAACTAAATCAGGGCATGGGCAACACCAACACCCCCCCCCCCCCCCCCCCCGAGAAGCCCGACGTCAGGCCGGCTTAGGCTTTCACTGTTGCGCAACAAGCCCGACCCGAAAGCCCGAAAAGCCTGAAAATTGGTGATTTTTAACATTTTATAGAAAAATAGGTATTATGATACTCCAGAAATAATTTATTTAACATAAAATAGGCGGTTTTTACGTGTCTTGGTCTGGGCTTGGCTTTTGCAAGTCGGGCCGAAATCCGGCCTAGCCCGAGGTGTGCCCAGGTCTAGTCAACTATGCTCAAATGAAGATTATGTACACGCGTTAGAATGTTCCTATTCCCAGCGTACAATTTGGGCGTACTGATTCAGTCTATGAACTACCTTGATGAGCATAGCAGGTTTGTTCAGATTTTTTTTTAGAACCATGCAGGAGCACTGCATGTGTAATTATAGATAGAAGCAGAAAGCCAAAGATTGGCAGATGTCTTACAGGAATGGCGCAAAGCCAAGCAACAAAACAAGAAGAAAAAGAAAAAAGGAAGGAAAACAAAGCGATCCGCGACCTAGAACGACCATGAACCGAAGAAGAAAGGAAGAGATCCACACGCCCAGCAATAGCGACAGCCAACTACCTACTCGAACCACTCCTAGAGCTATGCGTCATGGAGAATAAGCTTCCCTTCGCTGGCTAAAGCCCATTGTTTGGCCTCGTTCTTAATGTGTTCAATTAGAACATTGGTTGGCTTGACCAATTTTTCAAAGGCCCTCCTGTTTCTTTCACACCAAACTTCCCAAGCGACCAACACGACCAAAGAATCAAGCCTCTTCCTTGTTTTTCCTGTGATTGTTTCACGTGCCTGTACCCACCAAGCTCTCAAGGAGGATTGAGCCGACGGCGTCACAGTCCCAAGATTTGCCCAACATAGCAATTGTCCCCAAATTATGTTGGTGATCGCACAACCCATGAAAAGATGCTGAGAATTTTCCTCCGTTGTGTCACAAAAAACACACTTTCCATGGTGAGGAAGTCCTTTTCTCCTTAGCCTATCGGACGTCCACACTCTCTGACGAACAATGAGCCACATAGTCAGTTTGCACTTGGTCGGCGCCCATGAACCCCAAATAGCTTCTGCTACTTCGCAATAAACCTTGGTCTTGAAATGTGCTTGGTAAACTGATCTGGTGGTAAAAGAACCCTTCGGATCCCACGACCACGTCCATTTGTCTTCAATTGTGGGCGCAAGCTGCACTCCCTGGCATACATCCGATATGGCTAGCACTTGCATAAAAATGTTAATAGTTATTGGCTTCTTTATGTCATCAATCCAGGCTCCAGAATCTAACGCTTGAGCAACCGTTCTTTTAGCAATGATTTTCGTGTTTAAAAGCTCAAAAACTCCAGGGGCAATGTCTTTTATGGATTGCCCATTTATCCATCTATCCGACCAAAAGAATGTTCGTTCTCCGTTTCCGACAACGACCTTCGCAGCAGCGTTAAAGATTGCTCTGATTTCCTCTTCTTCCGGCGTCGCAAAGACACACCAAGGCCTTTTTTCATGTGCACGCAAATTCCAAGCCCATCGAGTACGAAAAGCTTTGCTTAGAATCTCCAAGTTTAGAATGCCTAGTCCTCCGACAGTTTTAGGTTGACAGACTGTAGGCCAGTTTACCAAACAATTTCCCCCTTCCACCACTTCAGTTCCTTTCTATAGAAAAGCACGCCTCACCTTGTCGATGGCTTTGAAAACCCAAGGTGGGGGTTCCATGGATAAGAGATGAAAAATAGTTATGGCACTAAGGACCGATTGTACTAGAATCAACCTTCCCCCATGTGTGAGCATATGGGTTTTCCAAGCCGCTAATCTGTTTTTGATTTTTTCAATTAGAACTTGAAAATCTTGTTTTCTGGCCTTTCTGGTATGTAGAGACACAAGCAGAACTGCAGAAGCTACCTAGCTTAGGGCCCATTAGCACAAGCACTACGTAGCATGCACATGGACAACTTTCTTTTAGAGTTAGGACTTGATTAAAAGGTCTGTAGTATGTTGGGAGGTGTTGTATATTAACCCCTCAGATGATGAAATTTAGATGCATCACAAGCTGTTTTTTTAAACTCGTGGTTCATCTGTCTCGATTCTGAACTGTTTATTTATGTGATGATCTTACTTCGGAACTGCTTTGCTGGTGTGATCCTGATTTTAAATTTCTTCTATGTTATGATCTTTATTATCTTAGTATGGTATGATGAGTGAGTGATGGGTAACGTCACCACTCATGATAAGAGGTTACCACATAAAACCAGTTGTTGGAGATGCTCTAAGCTGTGAGATTCATACCACGAGATCAAATGCCCATTGGTGCATGCCAAGGAACAAAATCAGGCGTATTCCATTCACCAAGGGCGTGTTTCGTTAACGTTCTGCGTTCAATCCATCATCCGTCATGCTGCCCTGTGTGGCATGTCTGGACTGAGTCAGTTATTTGCCATGTTATGCAGATAATTTGGTTGCCACCATCAATATTCTAGCCATGCACGGGAGAAACTCGAGTCTGGCCATGCGTTTGGTTGCAACCGTGTGCCGCCAGCAATGATACTTACTCTCAGTGGTGAACTTACCTCGACAGACTCACAAGGAGTGGCAGTAGGACGATGGCTCGCCCCGGCGGCGAAGGTCGATACAGGTGGGGGGGGGGGGGGGGGGGGGGGGGGCGACAGCATCAACGAAATTTGCGGCGACATCGGTGGAGCGGAGACGACATAACACATGCTAAGCAAGCACACCATGAACACGTACACACAAACAATACAAAATTTACTCGTCCGTGACCATTGAAACTCGTTGAAACGGAAAATTTATAACACGAAAGTTATGTGGAACAGCGAGATGAACCTACTTCTCACGGAATCAAACGGCCACTCGTGCGCGATAAATATTTTAAATTTCATGTAAAAAAAGTTTCAAACTTCAACACCCAATTGAAAAGTTATAATTAACGAAACTCGGAAACGATTGCGAGAATGTAATCACATAGTCGACCAACATCTTTTCCATCTAGACCACATTGTGAAACGTTAAGAGGCATCATAGATGATCAAGATGTTAGGTGAGAGATCTTGAAGAATAAGCACACGAGGAACACAATCAAGAACAAGCACACCCAACACACCATGAACACCTTGTATATATGCATTCGCACATGCTTTGCATATTTCTTGAACAAATTAATTAACTGCATAATTGATCAGCATGCAGCGCTCCTCCGACTGCTCCAGCTGGAGCTGGCTATTCGTCCAATCGACAGATGTGGCTGTCGAGGAAGTCTGGCTTCAAGTGGAGTTGAATGGCTCGCTCGATCGCCAGCTAGCTAGCTTCTCCTTTGGAAGCTTGCCCTTTCGAGTACACGATCGTTGCATGGATCCGAATATCTGATGACTATGGATGCTGTTTTTTAATAAAGAGAATATATTAATATGAAAAAGATACGTGAAAGTATCCTTAAAAAAAAAGATATCAATTACATATAGGCTCTGGAACAACGTAATGTTAAGACCACTCAAGACATTAAAGATGTACATAGCTAGCTAACAACAATGCCTTCAGGAAGGAAACAATGTCATCGCCTGATCTACTTGCGAGAAATCTTCACACAATGTCTTCAACAAAAAAGCGATAAGAAATCCGACACTGACAGGTAAAACCAATTAAGATCAGACTTAAGATTATCACCACGAAAGATCGAGACTTGGTACTCTTGTAAAGCATCACAAAAACGAAGTCACTCTCTGTTTGCCGCCGGCTGCAAATCGCTTATCACGAGGCTCGCTGGGCACTCAGTTTCGAGTCAAAACTTTTGACTATAAATACTGTTTGACAGATCGCGTCGATCTCGTCGTCACATGTACGATCCTTCCTGCGTAGCTGCAGCGCATCTCGGTTTGTGCATCTCGGTTTGTTTTCTAGCTAGCACTCCATCACGCTATCCTGATTTCCTTGTCTGTCGATCGCTCTGCTCTCAAGTGCCCACGTGATTATGTGATTTGCTGCGTCTCCAGCATGCAGCCAGCGTAAGTTGACGGATCGGGCCGTGGAGGAGCTCCAGCAAACTAATCTTTTTACAAGATGTGTGTTTACATTGACTAAATTTTTTTCAGAACTAAATTTAGAATACACACAATGAAGACAAATTGCAATGGAATACTGTCGCTTTGAGTGACACTACTCATGATAGATTTGTCTGTTTTTTTTGTTTCTATGGGTGTATTTGAATTTGGTTATGTGAATTCTCGGAATTATAAACACACAGCTTGTGAGCATCGTCAATTTATTATGAAATTTTGAAACCTAAAATTGTAAGATTTCACAAGTGGTATCATATAAGTTGTGGAATAACACTATACATCCACTCACTAGTCTAAGCACGTAGATATTAGAGCATATCCACTCACGCCCCTCATATAATCCCAATATAATGTCCGGCAATAGCGGCAGATGAGCGCTATTAGGAGCACTGGTGCATGTTACCGTGTACGGGGAGCCTCTCTTCTGAGTGGACCCAATATATAATTTGTTTAAAAATTTATTAAATGCAACAAATACGAGTTTCATTAATATTTTTAGAAAATGTTACAAATTTGAAAAAAAAAATAACTATACCTAAACCTAATGTCGAGGTTCTCTAAGGCGTTCTAGTCCTCCCAGTTCTCGTGTTCGCAGCCGGTGCCACTAGGATTGCTGCAGCCGCCACTTTCCTCGCTAACGCTGGGTCGAGGTCAATGTACGTAGTTGTCGGTCTCCTAGGCGTGGCCGCACGCCGACCACTACAGGGTGAAAATTTAAGGAGCCGTCGAAAGAATGTTCTGCGATTTTTCGAGGGCGCGGGACAGCCCTGGGAATCACGGGATCGCGCTTCGCCTGCTGTGCCCGGTGCGCGGCGTCCACCTCCGTCTCCTCCTTCTACAACTTCATCGGCGGCCGTCGGAAGGAAAGCCTTCCCCGAGGCGGCAAGGGTATGTGTGGGCTCGCGGAAGACAATGTCGCCCGCGCTCCTCCTTGGCGGGGTGCGCGACTCGGCCTTCACCTTTCTCTCTAGCTAGGGGTGAGGAAAAGGCTCACCGACGGCACCGGCGAGCTCAACAACGACGAGCGCGAGCCCTGATTGGCCAACGTGTACTTAGAGCCGCACGGGATTGGTGAGGTAAGTGCGCATCGCTGAGAAACGTGATAAGATCCGTATTCAGAATAACATATATACGGCTTGACTCTCTCTTATTTATCTCTCCATTTCAGCATTTTCTACACGGCATAGCTAAGAAATGGTCCTACGTGTAGCGTTATACGGAATGCCTAAAAACCCACTATATCTCCCTGAAAAGAATTTAATATATTTTCGCCTTATACCATGGTACTTACCGATGCAAACATAACATACATGAAAAGAGAAAGATGCACCACATCAAACATATTATGTTTTGATAAGCTACCCCAAACCAACAAGCAATAAAAACATACTCCGTATAATTTTTTGCTTAGTTTTATTTTCTTGGTATCCTATAAATAGATGGTGCACCTTTATAAAAAACGGAGGTAGTAGTAGCAGTTTTTGCCCTGGCGCTAGACTGGTAGCTCCTAGGTGTGATTTGCATCGGCGTCTCCTCGTTGCCATGGAGAAGAAGAGCGTGGCCATCATCGGCGCGGGCGTGAGCGGCCTGGCGGCGTGCAAGCACCTGCTGGAGCGCAGCTGCCGGCCGGTCGTCTTCGAGGCCGACGCCGTCGTCGGCGGCGTGTGGGCGCACGCTCCCGAGTGCACCAGGCTGCAGTCGAAGCGGACGGCGTAACAGTACTCCGACTTCCCGTGGCCGGACTCCGTCGCGGAGGCGCAGCCGAAAGCGGCGCAGGTCGCCGGCTACCTCGAAGCCTACGCGCGCCATTTCGGCGTGCTCGACTGCGTCAGGTTCGGTCATCGTGTGGCCGGGATGGAGTACGCCGGCGTCCCGGAGGAGGAGGTGGCGGCGTGGGAGGAATGGGCCGGGTGCGGCGAGGCGTTCGGCTCCAGCGACGGGGAGTGGCAACTCACGGTGGCCGACGCCGTAGGGCACGTTCAGGTACTGATCTCTCACCCGCCTGCACCAAGGAAATTAATTGGATTCATCTTAGATTGAGGCAGCAGCGGCTCGACGACGTTGCTAATCCATTAGTACTCTTCTGGCACGTGCTTACACTTTTTGTCCTCTAATCACCAAAGGGCATGTACACTGAAATCACTTTTGGACGGTATTTTACTTTTTTCAAATAAATACGGATGCTAATACATATACACAATTGCACTTTTATTATTTTAGTTTTGAAGAAAAAGTTTGAAACCCAAGTCACTACGGGAAAATGTGTAGTTCCCGACGGCCAGAAACCATCGGCAAAAGGCCAGAAACCGTCGGCATAGAGGTTTGCCGACGGTGGCCGTCGGCATATGGCCGTCGGCTTCTTCTCGGTCGGCATACACTGGAAACACCATCGGGAAAGAAAGGCCGTCGGCATACACTCAAGTGCCGACGGTTTAAGGAGGCCGTCGACATATCGAGCTAACAGAGATGGCCGTTTGACGTCGTCACAAAAGTTTGCCGACGGCTGGCCGTCGGCATACAACATCCACGTGACATTTCCTTGTTCACTTACATCGAAGTCTATGCCGACGGTTTTGCCGTCGGCATACAAGCTGAGCAGAACAAAAAAAAAGCCAAAAAAAGGCTAGCAATTTATAAATATAGTTACATGCATGATTATATAGGTTACAAACTTTTCAAAAAAATCATTCACAAAAAAATCTATCATCTATAAACATGTATAAGTTTCAAACCAAATGACCAAGCTATGGCCATTCCCATGTCATAGTTTGTGATAAAGTGTCCATATTTGACACATAGATGTATCTTGGTATGGGAAACAATGTTGCCAAATTGAGTTGTCAAATTATTTTTACAAATATCATTTTCCATTTTCTAAGTGCCAAAAATGACTTTTTTTTGTGAAGCAACTACAAAAAATATGGTGCAAAATGTAACCCTTACAATTATCACACAAATTAGTCCATATGTGATGGATAATCCCCAAGTATTAGGAATTTTCTCGCTTTCTACCTAATTTCGCCCATATAAATGACTTTATGCCGATTTTTCGAAAGTAATTCAAATTTGAACTACAACTGTGTGATAGTTTGCTCTGATTTTTTTACAAAAATCATTTTAAGGTACACAAGTAGTGGTTATATCACAGAATCATCGATAGTTCTGGAAAATTCGTCCCCTTTCAATGAATGGTCATGGCGGCCATTTTGACAATTTTTTCGAAAAAATCAAAGAAAGTGAAAAAATATTCAAAAAAAGGAATCCTTTGGCATGGAGTCCCTTTATGTGTACTAGTTTCTAGGGAAAATACTAAACATGAGTTTTTACAAACTTTCCAAAAAAATCATTCACAAAAAGGTCTATCATCTATAAACATGTATAGGTTTCAAGCCAAATGACCAAGCTATGGCCATTCCCATGTCATAGTTTGTGATGAAGTGTCCATATTTGACACATAGATGTATCTTGGTATGGGAAACAATGTTGCCAAATTGAGTTGTCAAATTATTTTTACAAATATCATTTTCCATTTTCTAAGTGCCTAAAATGACTTTTTTTGTGAAGCAACTAAAAAAAATATGGTGCAAAATGTAACCCTTACAATTATCACACAAATTAGTCCATATGTGATGGATAATCACCAAGTATTAGGAATTTTCTCGCTTTCTACCTAATTTCGCCCATTTAAATGACTTTATGTCGATTTTTCGAAAATAATTCAAATTTGAACTACAACTGTGTGATAGTTTGCTCTGATTTTTTTACAAAAATCATTTTAAGGTACACAAGTAGTGATTATATCACAGAATTATCGATAGTTCTGGAAAATTCGTCCCCTTTCAATGAATGGCCATGGCGGCCATTTTGACATTTTTTTTTTGAAAAAATCAAAGAAAGTGAAAAATAATTAAAAAAAATCCTTTGGCATGGAGTACTTTTATGTGTACTAGTTTCTAGGGAAAATAATAAAGATGAGTTAGTGGGTTAGTGAAAATAATAATCCATTTTGTGAATTTAATTACTATTGTGTGGATAAGAGACATATGAGGTCGGAACTCCTCTTGTACAACAAATTGTAGCGGGTTAGTTGGTTAGTGCAGCGCTATGTGAGGTAGCAGCAGGTGCATGGTTCGAATCCCCCCCTGCACATTTATTTTTCGAAGCGGAAAAGCTGACGGCTCCCGTCGGCATATATTTACCGCAGTCAAACTTCCGTCGGTGAACAAACGGTACTGCCACGTGGTAGCATGTATGCCGACGGTCTTCTCTACGCCGACGGACGCCGTCGGCAAATGTTTGGTGTACGCCGACAGCCTCGGTATGCCGACGGCCGCGCGAAGAAAGCCGTCGGCATAGCTATTAAATGCCGACGGTGTTCGTTTGCCGACGGTCATAAAAAAAGCCGTCGGGATAGGCCCTCTATGCCGACGGCCCCAATAAATAGCCGTCGGCAATGAAAAAACCGTCGGAAACTGCTGTTTTTCCCGTAGTGAGTCCTATACATCAAGGTGATGCCAACAACTAATTATGTTAAATGCAAGTCATCGAAACCAAACTCATCAACAAACAAAGTGTATAAGATAGATAACTAAGTCGGCATCTTTTGCAACAACGTCTTCAAGGAGGGGAGCACACAACTCTAGCCGTCGTTTCCACGTCTGGCTGAACGCAACCGAGAAAATTATTTCATCATGGTTGCCAAAACCAACCAATAAAGTCCAACGCATCAACAAGGAAATGGCGCCTTCAACAAAATAACGTCGCAAGTTTGTCATTGCTGAGCCCGGCCAACAAAGATTAGAACAAGAGTTTTCACTCCGGTAATGAAGGGGTGTTCTCGTTACAGTATTGATAACCGCGCACCACAAAAAACGCTCGCCCTTGGCCGAATGCAACCAACGTGCATAAGTTAGCGCACCGTAGTCCAAAGGCCTGCCGTCCATGAGATCGAGCGTCGGCGGTAAGTAATGGTGCGTGTATGCCTAAACGCAACGACGAGGCAAGGGCCAGTGTGGTAGAAAGGTCGATTATTCTCCCACCTATGCTGCATGCTTTGCTCCCTCTCTCACCACAACACTATCATACCTCTCTACCACGGCGTGTTCTGCTTCACACCCTCTATGCAGGGAGCTATGCTTTAACCCACTATGCTGCGCATGGTCAATCGCAACCTCAACTCTCCCGCTGCTTCGTGTCGCCTCCGATTATTTTGGTGCCCCCGCTCCGTGCGATGTGGACGGAGGTCAACTGCCGTGGACGAACTGACGGTAGGACCTCGTCTTTTTCTTCTCAAAATGGTAGGCTCCATCATGCCTAAGAAAGATGGCGGTCCGTGAAAGTGAGTGTGTGCTCACCATATCTAGTAATGGCGAGGCTCCATTGAGTCGGATTCGTCATCGACGAGCCCAATCCGACGAGTCGGTGCTTGAAAATGCACGTCAGACATTTTTGCGTTTTTTCATGGTTGATGTGTGTTTTTGACATTTGAAAATTTGTTTTTGCTTTGCTGCGAACACACGACTGATATGTTGTGACGAAATTCGACATCTGTTGTAAATGTTGCTTCAATGTTGCTAATGTTTTTGTGTGCTGCGCATAGGATGGTTCCTCGTGCCGCATACCCTGGTATTTTTCAAAATAATTCATTTACCATATGCGGATTCATTTTATATGGATGTCGATGTTTGTTGCCATATCAGCATTTTCTCGTATACGAATTGTCGAATATATCAAAACTATCCACAACTAGCTTCCACCCCAATCTGATATGTGCACCAAATATTTTTCTTTTCTGCTACAGGTGTACAAAGCAGACTTTGTAATTGTGTGCGTTGGAAGGTTCAGCGAAGTGCCCAACATACCTACGTTTCACCCTGGCACAGGCCCGGAAACATTTGAGGGAAAAGTGATCCACTCCATGGACTACTCCAAGATGAGCACCGAGAAATCTAAGAAGATGATCAAGGGCAAGCGCGTCACTGTTGTTGGCTACGGAAAATCAGCCCTTGACATTGCTAATGAGTGTGCAAATGTCAATGGTATGTACAAATATACAAAGCCTTCATTTTCTTCCTGAAGTATGAACAATATATATCACCCCTCCATTAATCCTAGCTCTCGCACGAAGATTAATTAGTTTATTAGACATAGGGCATGTAAATTTAAGTGATCCAAGCATTATTAATTATAAGCAATCACCTAATTTGTTTTATAAATAGAACCTTTTGTGCATCAATAATGTTCCAATATATAGTTTGGATGTGCCTTGTCTATCATATCATGCTACTACCGGGTGTAATAACACCTACATGGATTTTATACGATATGCATACTATATTTCAAACCGCAGAGTATGTCGCTAGTTGTAATATGTTGTATATAAGACCACTCAGGTACAGAAAAAGTGAATTAGGGCTTAAGGGGTTAAGGAGTGCGGCGATATGGCTCCCGGGCGCCAGGGAGCACGGTATTTGGATTTTTGGAAATAATTAAATTTAAAGTTTCGAAAAATTCAAACAAAAATACCATGACGTAGGCAACCCTATGCAGTACGCTTGGTACAAAGTATTTTTGTGAAATACAATGTATTCTAAAAAGACAAAAATACAGATCTGATGCATGATCAGATCAGCTTTTTTTTATCTAGCTTTTTTTCGATTTGTCTTTTTTGCTGAGCCAAAAATAAAGTGTATTTTAAACTGTAACTTTCCAGGATCGTTGTGCCTGTGGTTGGCTACGTCGAGGTATTTCTTTTCGAAATTTTTGAAAACGTGCTCCCTGGCGCCCGGGAGCCAACGCGACTATTCGTTAAGGGGGCCTTTTTTGGATTCAAAAATGGGCTTTTAAAACTGACAAAACTAAATAAAAAATCCACAATGTAGGTTTGTATAAGTAAGAGCATGTTTAATTTCAGTAAGGAATACCTTATACTCTGGTTACACAAAAGTGTTATTTGCGTACTGAAATTTTACGTGCTCATAGGATATGCGAATGTAAATGTATTTTTTATTTAGAATTTTGTGAAACTTTGAATGTTCTTTTCAATTTCTTAAAATATCTAGCTCCCTAGAGTCCGAGCTCCAAAACGCAGCACTCCACTTAGGTAGTACTATTATTAGGTTGTATATAAGACTATTTAGTTGGCATATATACTACTTTTAGGTAGTATGTATAAATATTTTTAACATGCTAATCTATATGTGCACATATCAAGTAAAACCTATGAACTCACTTGCAATATTTGTCTATAGTTCGCTTTGGATAACTAGAAATGGTATATGAGCATATTCCAAGTGATAAAGTAGCATACATAATACACCATGGTAGTATTTGGGTCGTGGAAATATCTATACCCGCTGGTATGATGTATAGTCTTGGTTTAAACGGTTGCATGAAGGATAAATAAAAATGACACATTTGGACAACATTGATTTACTTATTATTCATTTATTGTTGTTTCTAGGTACCAAGATACCATGCACGATGGTAGTCCGAACCAAGCATTGGGTCATACCGAGCTTCTATGCTTTCGGTGTCGACATGACAACATTCTACCTAACACGCTTTGCTGAACTCCTTATTCACAAGCCTGGTGAAGGTTTCCTCCTTAGTATGTTGGCTACCGTCTCGACTCCATTGGTACGGTAACATGCATGTTACACTTTTATATTATTGAAAGTTTGATTAAATGGTTTTGGTGTAGATTAAATCCAAACACGTGTTTCCTTGTTTTGTGTACGAGTAGAGGTTGATGTTTTCCAAGTTTGCTGAGATCTACTACTCCACTGAAATGAAGAAGCATAACATGGTGCCTGACCATAGCTTCTTTGAGGGAGTGGTGGCGGGTTCGTTTTGCATTGTGCCCAAGGATTATTACAAGAATCTAGAGGAAGGCAACATCATTGTTAACAAGTCAAATACCTTCAGCTTTTGCAAAGAAGGTGTGCTTGTTGAAGGAAAATCTAATTTGGTAAAGAGCGACATTGTTATTTTTGGCACAGGTTTCAAGGGTGATGAAAAGCTTAAGGACATGTTCACATCGGAATATTTTCGTAGTATTGTCATTGGTTCAACATCCACGGCTAGACGACTCTATAGGTCATCACTTCACTATGCATAATTTTTATGTACTTCTTGTATTTTCTTAAGACAAACGCTGGACGGATAACTTTCCTGCCCTTTGCATCTTGCAATGCTACAAGATACACACAACCAAAATTCATATATTTTTGCTAACTTATTTTATATTTTTAATAGGGAGTGCATACATCCTAAGATTCCACAGCTCGCAGTCATCGGGTATTCTGAAAGCTATTCAGATCTCTATACTTCGGATCTAGGGACCAAGTGGCTTGCCCATTTCATGGATGGTGGATTTAGATTACCAAGTGTTAAGGCAATGGAAAGGGATGTCCTTGAATGGGAGAAGTTCATGAATCGCTACTCCAGTGACCACTTCCATTTCTCATGCATTGCAAGTCTTCACAACTGGTACAATGATCAACTATGCCGAGACATGGGATGCAACCCGAGAAGGAAGAATGGTATTTTAGCTGAATTATTTGAGCTCTATGGCCCCTTGATTATAGTAATCTCCACCCTAAATAAGTGCAGGTCTTTTGTTAGGATTCTTCTGTATGGAACTTAAATACCAATCTCTGCTCGCCGAAATCGGTACATGCTTTCTAGCTATACTATCCTGATGTTGGAAATAAAGTGTAACACGTTCAATAAAACCTTGCTGTCATTGATCGTTACCTGCAGCTGTTAAATAATTTTCCATAGAGGAGTATAAGAGATCTCTCGGCATGTGCATTTTGAATTAATATCAAAGGCATCAAGGACTCATGGCCAAACAAACTGGAAACTTAAAATGTGAACAAAATGACAAACATGAAAATGTGGCCAGTTTTTGGACAAACCATGATAATGAGGAAATTATATGTCGAAACGCCTATGACTTATGTACCCAGGATCGAAGCTTGGTACAACCATCTCACTTTGTTTCTTAAGACAAAAATAATTTTGCAAGACAAATGGTTTGGCAAAAAAAACTAAAGTAGTACAAGTGCCTCATGGAGAAGACGACGCTGCAATCGACTGACGTTTGCTTTAAGTGCAGATGTGCCAATATACTATCTTATTTCCCGTTTATTTCATATACTTGTTTATGCGTGGATCACACGTCGTTGGGAGACCCCAAGAGTAAGGTATGATGTAGCGTGGCAGCAGTTTTCTATTGATTGCAAAACAAGTTTTATCGAACCAGTAGGACTTGGAGAAGGCTTCGGCATGGTGTCAATCTACTATGGCGCTTATAGATCAACGCGGATCTGCACACAACACAAACTCCCACTTTGCCCCAACTAAATAGGAAGGTTTTCAATCTCCCGGCTCGCTGAAAACAAAGGATTAAACGTTTGGTGTGGAAAATAATGTGAAAGCAAAAATGGAGCAGCGAGCAAATGATGAACTTTCAGATTAAACATTTCTCTTTTGAACTTTCTTGGCTCAGGCAAGAAGGTTTTGTCGATATGATAGCAAAAGAATGGCAGTCGGTCTCCGTGGAACTAACCCGATGGAAATATGGCAGAACAAGATCCGCCATATTAGAAGTTTCCTGAGAGGGTGGGCCAAAAATCTAAGTGGGGTGTATAAAAAAGAGAGAGATCATCTTTTAAGGATTATTGAGGTTTTGGAAGCCAAGGCGGATTCAAACCCTCTAGCTTCGGATGATCGAGAGGCTTTAAATCTTGCAAATGACAGGCTAGCCTCCCTAAGAAGGGATGAGGAAGTTAAGTGGGCACAACGGGCAAAAGTGAAACATGTACAGGAAGGACGGAATAACACAAAATATTTTCATATGATCGCAAATGGGAAAGATAGAAGGAAAAAAATCTTTCAGTTGGAGCAAGATGAAGGGATAGTGGTAGGCCAAGAAAATCTGAAAGTCTACATCTCAGAATTTTATAAAAAACTTTTTGGGGCGCCAGAAAGTAATTTTTTCACAATGGAGGAATCGGCAGTGGCTGATATACCTCAACTTTCCGAGGATGAGAACAATATTTTGAAGGCTGAGTTTACTGAGCAAGAAGTATATGAAGCCATTTCTCAAATGGAAAAAAATAAGGCGCCAGGACTGGATGGGTTCCCGGCGGAATTCTACTAGAAGTGTTGGAATGTGGTAAAAAATGACTTAATGGAAATGTTTGGCGCTTTCCACAAGGGAGAACTGCCATTGTTTCATCTAAATTTTGGAACAATTATTTTGTTGCCTAAAAAAGAAGATGCCATACAGATTCAACAATACCGTCCATTTGTCTTCTTAACGTCATTTTTAAAATCTTCACGAAAGTGGCTACTAACCGTATCACCAAGGTGGCAAATACGGTAGTAAGACCGACACAAACTGCTTTTATGCCTGGGAGACACATTCTTGAGGGTGTGGTGGTCCTTCATGAGACCATACACGAGTTGCATAGGAAGAAGTTGGATGGTGTATTGCTTAAAATTGATTTCGAAAAAGCGTATGATAAGGTCAATTGGTCCTTTTTGTTACAAGCACTACGTATGAAAGGTTTCCATTCGAAGTGGTGTCAATGGATTAAGGATTTCATTAGTAGGGGAAGTGTGGGAATACGAGTTAATGATGAAATTGGACATAATTTTCAAACGCAGAAGGGACTCAGACAAGGTGATCCCCTTTCGCCAATCTTATTTAATGTGGTTGCCAACATGCTGGCCATCTTAATAAACCGAGCAAAAGATGATGGACAAGTGGGTGGTCTAATTCCTCACCTTGTGGAAGGAGGTGTTTCTATACTTCAATACGCGGATGATACTATCATTTTTATGGAGCATGACTTGGCTAAAGCTTTGAACATGAAATTAATTCTTTGTCTATTCGAACAATTGTCGGAACTTAAGATAAATTTTCATAAGAGTGAACTCTACTATTTTGGACAAGCCAAAGCAGATGAGGAACAATACATGCAACTTTTCGGCTGTGAATGCGGTGCCTTTCCTTTCAAGTATTTGGGAATACCAATTCACTTCCGAAAATTGAAGAATGGTGAATGGAAACCAGTAGAAGACCATTTTGAGCGAAAACTAAGTAGTTGGATCGGAAAATTATTATCCTATGGAGATAGATTAATTCTTATTAATTCGGTCCTAACTAGTTTACCAATGTTTATGCTTTCTTTTCTCGAAGTTCCAAAGGGAGTTCGGAAAAGACTAGACTTCTATAGATCAAGATTTTTTTGGCAAAGTGATGGCCACAAAAGGAAATATCGCCTCACCAGATGGAATATAATTTGCAGACCTAGGGATCAAGGGGGCCTGGGAATTGAAGTTTTGGATATTAAAAATAAATGCTTGCTAAGCAAATGGTTGTTCAAACTCCTAAACGAGCAAGGAGTGTGGCAAGAATTGCTACAAAATAAATACCTTCATTCCAAATCTTTATCTCAAGTAACAGCTAAACCGCTTGATTCCCCTTTTTGGAAAGGACTTATGAAAGTAAAGGATGATTTCTTAACTAGAGGATCTTTTGTGGTTGGAAACGGTATGAACACAAGGTTCTGGGAAGATGTTTGGCTAGGGGAATTGCCACTAGCTCAACAATACCCAACGTTGTACAATATAGCAAACCAAAAACAAGTTTTGGTTGCGGATATTCTAGCCCAACGTAACCCCTGAGGTTAACTTTCAGAAGAGCACTTATAGGCAACAGGTGGGAACGTTGGTTACACATGGTGAACCGTTTGATGGAGGTAAATCTAACGCAAGAAGAGGATGCTTTTGTTTGGAGGCTGACTACTTCAGGTGTTTTTACGGTTAAGTCAATGTACATGGATTACATGAACGATCAGACAATATTTTTAAAGAAATACATCTGGAAAATAAAGGTGCCACTAAAAATAAAGATTTTTATATGGTTTCTATATCGTAAAGTAATCCTAACAAAGGACAACCTTGTCAAAAGAAATTGGAATGGCAACAAGTGTTGTTCCTTTTGTGATAAAGATGAATCGATACAACATCTGTTTTTTGAATGCCCTTTTGCTAGAATAGTTTGGCGAATAGTGCATTTCTCCTTCAATATTACACCCCCAAAAATGTAGCTCATTTCTTTGGGAATTGGTTAAATGGAATACAAAAGAAGGAACTAAAAACAATTTGAGTGGGAATTTGTGCAGTTATGTGGGCGATATGGAACACACGTAATGACTTTGTCTTTAACAAATCGAAAAATCAAACTTTTTTGCAGGTTGTTCCTTTGATTTGCCACTGGATCCGTTCATGGTCATATCTCCAACCAGTGGAGCAGCGCCATGCTATGGAGTCTGGATGTATCCGGTTGGAGACGGTCGCCAAGGACTTCTACAACCATTCGGGCTGCCGTTTTGAGAAGAGAATTGCGCTATGATTAGGCCGTTTTGTTTTAGACTGTTTCGTTGGTTGATACATGTATCGACCCTTTGTGATCCGTGAGTTGTAACAGATTACCGTCAAACTCTGCAATAAATTAATAAAGCAGCCGTATGCATCACTTTGATGCAGAGGCTGGGACTGCCCCTTTTCTAAAAAAAAGCGAGCAAATGATGACTAAAAGCTATGGAAACGGTTATAAACAGTATAAGAAAATTGTACCGAGGTCCACAGTTCACTAGTGGTGTCTCTCTAAAAGATAGATAACATGCTGGGTAAATAATATACAGCTAGGCAATTGATAAATTGTGGGGCATGACAATGCTATCATGAAATAATATAGTTCAGTGTAATTTTAATTGGGTATTACGTCAAAATATATAAACCGCTTGCTAGCTGCATCTATAACTAACAATCCACCTCGGGATCGCTATCCAGTAAGACACCCGAAAGTATTAGGTTGCAAGCAACAGATAATTGTAATAAGCAAAGTGTGTAAACTAAGCAATGAATACAACCGTACTAATAAACACCGATGTTTTATTACTATTAGCAACAACACAACAAGGTCTTAGTCGTTTCTGTCATCTCGAGCCCAGACACATGAAGGCATGAACCTACTATCTAGTATAAATACTCCCTCTTGGAGATGCAAGCAACTACTTGGCCAAAGTAACCACAAATATCGGAGAGCATGCAAGATCATAAATAAAACATATCATAGATAACTGAACAAAGATGATAATAATTTCACAATTTATCGGATCACAGCAAACACAACATGTTGAATTACATAAAGATGATCTTGATCATGTAAGGCAGCTCACAAGATCTAAACATGGAGGCACAAAGTGGAGAGACTACCATCTAGCTACTGCCAAGAACCCGTAATCCAAAGATGAACTACTCACGCATCACCTCGGAGGCTAGCATGGTGGTGTAGAAGCCCTCCGGTGATAATCTACCCTTCGGCAGAGTGCCGGGAAGAGTTCCAGAACCCTCCCGAACTAGAAATGACGACGGCGGCGGCCTCAGATATCTTTCGTGGAATATGTTCGGGTCTAGGGTTTTCCCGAGACGTAGTATTTATGGCCGAAGGGGCGACGCGAGGTGCTGGCCGAGGCGGCCAGACGACCCCCAGGCGCGGCCCACCTCTAGTCGCGCCGTGGTGTCTGGGCCCCCGGGTCGCCTCCCCGAGAGAACATATCTAGTACTCCCACATGTACGTGTGCTACGTGATTCCAAGGCAATCTGGACTGCTCAATGGAAATGAATGGACAGGATAAAAAATCTCTCCACAACTGCACCCCACCATGGCACATATGCGTAGAAGACCCTGTGTTTCCTCAGATTATGGTACAGGATCCAACTAAACTCTGTCACTCTCCCCTTGTTTCTTCCCCAAATCGATTAGGGTTAGACGCTGCACATCTCAACCAGCCGCCATGGTCAAGGACGGAGCTGGACCAGGCATCCTGTTCTTCGCCGTAGTGCGAACAGCCGCTGGATTCTGTCGAGATGCATCCGCTGCAACTGTGCGAACAACCAGCGCCTCCGCCCGTTGAGCTCACAACACAATCTTTTGTTCTTTACTGCCCGCCGGGCGGTGTACAGATCGATAAGCCGACATAGTTTGCGTGCCCAGCAGCTCCCTTAACGGCCGGAGGTGGAATCTGCACCAGCATTGCGCCGACATGCAATTCCTCACAGAGCGGCAGAAAACCTTGGTGGCGCTGAGCCTTTCTTGGTAAGATTTTATTTGATTTCGGCTTTGGATTCCTTTTGTTTTGCTTCGATTTCTGGGAATATTGAACTAAGTAGTCATTGTGGTTCTAATTTACTGTATATGCTGATGTTCCAATACTTCTATACTACTATTAAAAGAGCAAACTTGTGTTGATACATTGAATCTGAGCCCTTCAATATTTGGCCAACGGTCCAAATCGCTCCAATGTTTGACAACTCAACACAATCCACTTTTGCCCGTTTTACCCTCCCACCAAATCACATAATACTGCTAATGACATCGTACCGGTTCGTTTTATTTCGTTTCGTGATAATTACGAGATTTGCCACCGCTAAAAGAAATTAAAAAACAGAACTTCCTGACGGGGCCGGTGGTCCGCTGCGCACCGTCGCAGCCACCCGCTTCTCCACTTTCCTCGACGGCTTCCTCCAGTCCTCCGAGCTCCGGCGTAGGGTGTCGCTGCTGCTGGTCCGGATCCCGCGCCGGCTCCCCGCGTCCGCCCCACACTCGGGCACGGCGCTCCCTATCCCATCCACCATGACCCCGAGCGCCTCAATGGCTCCCTGCCCAAGCGACCCACCCCTCAAATCGTGTGCGTCTGCGTCCTCAAGCAGCCCGTCGCAAGGGGCTCTCCGGTCGTCTTCAACGGTGCAGAGGCGCAATTGGGTGATATCTCCGGCTCTACATGGATGAGCGCTCCGTGTCTGATTGATTGAAATCTCCGGCTGTACCTGGGAGATGTTCTTCTTCCTTGTTTCCCCATTCCTTTCACTGAAATCGATTTAGCGAGAAATTGCTCACCAATGGCCGTCCGCGACCAGAGGGCGAAGGCGCAGGACAGCGCAGCGAGGACGGGAGGAGGCGGAGATGGCGCCGGAGGTGGAGCTGCATACGCCGCTGTTCTACGCCACTTGAGCCCTCGGCGTGGTCTCAGCACCGGCCTCACCCACCTCGCCAAGTGCAATATGCAAGTATCTCCGTATCTGACATAGTATAACTTGTTCCTGTGTGGAATTTTTATGATTCCACTGTTCTGTACTGAAATCGTTTGTTCAATGCCTATTCTCACAGGTACATCTCATCTGGCTTTGGTGTGCTGCTCCAAGAGCAAGGTCTGGTGGGTTCTTCAAAGTCTGGATGGCCACGCTGGCTGGGTATAGTACCCAGGGAGCGTGCAAGTTTAGCTAAGGCTACCAATTAACTCTTGCTATTTTTCTTCCATTAAATAGGAAATTACTCTGTTATTAAGTGTTATACATCAAGTTACATGACCGCGCAGATTTCAATTTTGATTACTATTTTTTCTTCATGTCCAGTTAAGGTTCCATTATTAGTACACACCAAACGTTTGATGAATTGGTTGAAGAAATTGAATGGAGTAGGAAAAGCTTGAGCACACATCTGTCGCAGCATTGGCCTGCAGTCTATGTTTGTGTCTACTGTCAGACTTTGAGCTCATACAGGTAACACGCATTCTTGTCGAAAAATACTTCTGAAACCACCTGAGACTCTAAAGTGAACTATTTGGATAGTTTGAGGATGCAATTCACAGTCTCAGAATACAGGGTTGAAGGGTGCAGCAGCTCAAGAAATTGGCCATTTGGATTCACCTACTTTTTTTTAAATTTGATCCTGTTTGTCCTCTACTTTGTACTTCTACAAATATTTTGCTCAACCTGTAACGACATCGATAAATGTCAAGGGCTTACGCAAGTGGTATGGTGACCACAAGCGTTGCAGAAAATGGGCTGACTATGGATTTAAAATGAGCTTAAGTAACAGGAAGGGAGGAGGCAGCTCGATATTGACCATGGGAATATCTATAATTTGTTTCTTCGAAATATTATTAACATTATATGGGATATTTTTCTTATTGAACATGTGCCTTGTAGAGACGTGCGTTGCACGTACATGTGAACTAGTGTTGTAATAAAACACCAAAATAATAGTGCTGCTTGCTTCTACCAGTACGGTAATTTCTGGCAGCAGATTGGAAGCCAGCCACTTATAATTTCATTTCTCGTTTGACCAAAGCATCCACACTTACAGTTATCCAAAACAAATTTTGTCAAACAATTGGATTACCCTGGAAATATGGCACTTTGTGGTAACAAAATTTTCTTTTGCATCATATGGCTGAAATACATGTTATGTGTGGCGACATATTTTTGTACTCACACAACAGGATATGCTGCTATAAATCTTTGTTAATATAAAACTTAGTAGCTACAAAATCCGTAGCTAGTTCAGCTAGAACAACATGCCCAATTTGAAGGGATATGTGTTGTTGTACATTGTCAGTACCTAGCAGGTTGTTGTGTTCTGACTTGTGAGCCCATCTTGATTACTGAGAAAACATGTTTTCTACTGCTTTGTTAGTGCGATTTCTTAAAAATAAGTTAAGACATAATGTTCTGTTTTTTTGGGCTGCACCAGTCTACAATGGAGCCAAGGAAGACCCTTGCTCACAGCTTGGAGTCAACAACGACGATGATGGTTCAACACGACGCCAATAGTTTTTTCGCGGTAATTGCTTTGTTGCATTGGTAGTCTCTATCTCACGGTCGTTCCATGACATGTCTGATTTGTACATTTTGCTAGGGTACAACCATGTCAAGCTCAGATGAGGGGGATAACTACAATACATCGACAAGGACAACGAACCTGCCCTTTTGCATCAATTGTAGTGTTAAATTAAAACTAATTATCTTTTTGCAGGGAACAACGTACGAGCCTGAATGTAATGACACAATGCAACCAACAGTTGGCATGTTATTTTATAGTTGGGAGGCTGGTGTCAAATTCTACACAGAATATGCTCATGAGGTAGGCTTCTCGGTACAACATTTAGGGAAGAGTGGTGAAGCCTCTGGAAGCGCTTTGTTTGTGCGAAGCAAGGTTGGAGGAAACAAAAAGACATTGCCAACGAGAATGTTAAAAAAAGGAAAAGGATTGTAAGGCTTAGTAGGCGTGGTTGCGATGCCATGATTGGTCTGAAGAGAAGAGATTTGTCCAAAAATTGATCTGGTGTGATTTTCTAGTGAAATTTGTCCAGCAATTGATCTGGTGTTATATTTACGCGTGAACAAGCTGCTTATGTATGTCAAAATGCTATTGCTTGGAAAATGTGAAGTTGTGCACTGCTATAAAGTCGGTAGAATTGTGTTCCTGAATCATCTTATTTCAGCAATCTTCTTTTTTTTCTCCTGTTGGAGGTGACTCCAAAGGGAGCTTACAGGTTTTCCAAGGAACTAAAAAATCCACTTTGAATCTTGCATGCCCTCGTAGAAATGTTCTTATTCAGATAAAGATTGAGTTTTGAACATGAATTTCAGTTAGCAATGGAGCAGATCAGGCACAGATTCACCAAAAAGAATCACAACAGGGAGGAAGAGTTTACCAAGATAAACTAAATCAGAAAGCATTTCTCTTGCCAGATCAAAGCAAGAGAGAGACAGGTTTTTACAAGGACATGATTAACATCAGAAACATTGCCCCCATGCATGGTGCACTCGGTTCATTTTCATCAGCATCAGCGTAAGTACATCAACTAGTTACATTGCAGGATGAACGCTGTTGTTCTTGTCATTAGGAAACAGTAAATTTCTAAGTAGACCCACCTCGAGTTTCCTGCTCAAACAGTAAATTGCTAAGTTGAAATACTAACTGCAAACCCATGAAATAAGCTGACATGATGTGTACAAAAATTAAGAACATAAGGCTAACCACCATAAACTGGATTTTACACATGTTAGGTTAAGTAGGATCCATAAATGGGATGCAGTTTTATTATCCTCTCAAACAGCAAGACAATATGCTAAACTGATGTGCTAATTATGGCTTGGAGAATGGTGAGTGCAACGCATTGCAATAGTTAACTAGTTATTTCGTATCACTTATACAATGTATTATTCTCTATCATATATATCAGGCGTACATTCACCCTATGCACAAGAAGAGTACAAAAATACTATAAAAGAACTACTTTTGTCATCTAAAAATCCTCTGTTCTTTAGTGTACAAATTCATCCTTTAGGCTTTCTTTCTTCACACATGTACAGTTGCTTGAAGATCCTTTGACCCATACATCAAGCACTTGTTGCCAATACGCAGTTCGGCAAATGGACGTTTTTCGCTTCACTTCTACCAAGCACGCATGCGCCCATGCCTAAACGAAAAAATCAGCCCTACAAGCAAAGCCAAGAACTTAGAAATTTCTGAAACAAATATCATATCTGAAGTTTGAACATGATGTAAGCAAACCTTACGATGCATACGCAATCTTCATATCACATAAAAATTGCAAAGAGAAATGTCAAAATACCACATGACAGTACAGCAATACGATAGCAGGTTACTGACTAAATAAAAAGGTCAAATATCACTTCGAATTGGTTATATTCTCTTAGCTGAACCAACTTCAGACTATTGTATTTCAGATTCTATAGTTACGAAGAAGTTGTATTAACCGAAATTACAGAAGCATGGGCTGTTGTATGAGATCAATCTTACATAAAGTGCATATAAATAAAGAGATTTCAACTTTGAAATGGAAGAAAAATCCTGCGGGCATGCGACCAGCTGTGTCTGGTACATCTCGGAAGATGGAAGCAGGGTCCGGAGCTGCGGCCGAGCACTCAAGGGCAGTCCAGCTCCATCCTCGGCGGCGGCGGATTGAGCTGCAACTGTGTCTAATCCTAGAGGCGATTTTGGGGAATCAGCAACGAGAGAGAAATGGGATCATGTGCCACAAAATGAAAGAGAAGGGGGATCCTGTGCTCGCACCGCGGGGAAGGACAGGATGGCTGGTCCATCTCCGTGCTTGGCGACGGCGGCTGGTGGAGTTGTGCAGGCGTCTAACCCTAGAAGTTGATTTGGGGAAGAAACACGAGGAGAGAGAGGAACAGAGTTTAGTGGGATCCTGTATCAGAATATGAAGAGAAACAGGGTCTTCTTTGCATATGTGTCATGGTGGGAGCAGTCGTGGAGTTATTTTCGAGAGGATTTAAGGCTTTTAGTCCCACATTTTGCACGCTTTGAACTTTTTAGTCCCACTTCTTGCAAAATGAACGTCGTTAGTATCTAAACTTGTTTAGAGTGGACTTTTTAGTTCTGGACGCTCAGATCACGACACGTGGACGCCACGGTGGCAGTTAATTTTGCAGAGAACCCCCTCGAATTGTCCAGCTTGACGGATACGTCCACTGCTTATTTAGACAGCGGCGGCGGTGGATTGGACCAAATCGACACCGTATCCCGCATCCTCCTGCCAAAATCGATTCCAAATCCTCCACGCCGGCGGCGGAGCTCCCAAATGGCGTCGCACGGAGAGGCGGTTTCGGACGATTCCCCTGCACCTAGTCGCGTTCTGGCGGTCGCGGCGCCCTTGCATCGGGCAGGGGAGGTTGCGGTGGCAGAGCAAGACATCACCACCAGCGACGGCAGCTGCCGTGGTCCTATGACGCCTACCACGTGCTCGATGGAGTGGCTGAGCAGCGATGGCGCCGTCGGCGTCTTCCCCAAGCTCACTGCTTTGTCGGAGATCAAGAGGGACCTCAATCTGGACACCGTCGCCATGGCCTTCGTTCGTCGCCAAGCACACATGTACAACTTACAAAGGCATTGTTCAACCGCCATGGGGCGCTGGTACTGCATCGAGGATGCTTCTGATTCCCTATTCAACCTTGACGTTGCCCCATTGTACACTTGAGGCGTTCTGGACATTCTCACCTGGGAGTAGATGTACAGTCCCAGCTGGGCATTGTAGCATCATCTTACTGGGGATCTGTATCGTGGGTTGTCACTACGATGGTACCACCTCCGGAGACATCATTGGAGGTGTTTATGGCCAACCCAGCTTCATTATATTCTACTGCCGGCTAAATTTCTCACTTTTAGCGAAGATGCAGTGAAGAAGAAGATGCAGAGAAGATGCTGTTAGTATGTTAGTGCTTGTACTGAATATTTGTGTTGGCTAGTTCTTGTAGCATTTCGGTGCTTGTACTGAATAAAATGCAATTAGTATGAAGATGCTTGTACTGAATATTTGTGTTGGTGATGATAAAAAAATATGTGTACTATGTGCTAATTGCAATATGAATTGTGTTGATACCTTTGCAGCATTTGTGTTGCTCCATTCCATAGCAACATTTGACAAAAGCTGAACCATTCACATGGTGATAGCAACTAAAAATATCATGTGAAAGCAAGTAAAAATAGTGAAATGAATATAACATGTGAAAGCAACATCATTGTGTCAAATCCAGTGCTATATCTCACAAAATGGTGTATGTCACAGAATCATTCAGACAAACTACATGAAGTTGTGTTTTAGTACCAAGAAATGAAAATTACATTTGAAAGCAACTTAAAATATCTTAATAAATATATTACAGGGATAATTTGGTGCTGAACACAGCTACATTTCCTCAGTTGGTGCTGGTGCACACTGACTTATAGGAACTTCCTGCGCATCTTCCTGTAGAATGAATGCATCATTCATATCTGGGATGAATGTTCCAGCTTGTGTTCTTGTTGGCCGTGGTGCACTAAACTTTGTGTTTTGCTGGCTTTTTTCTGCCTCTACTGCTTGTAGCTTGTTCTGTTGTTTGAGTAAATGTGCTGATTCCCGTGGTGCACTGGACCTTCCTCTACCTCTTCTGATCAAATTTCCTCTAGATGAAGCAGTGGTCACTCTAACTTTAGGCTGTGGAATACTATCTCTAGCTGCAACCACAAATGCATTTTCAGGCAGAGGGCCAAGCACTCTCTCCATTGGCACATTTTCTTTTTGCTGCCAAGTTATAGAGAAGAATGTTAGATTTTCAGTTACAAACAATTATTAGCTGCAATTAGTAATTTTTATTACCTGTTCTTGCATTATATGGACCATGCTGTCAACTACAAGTGTAGGATCAAGCCTGGGTCAGGAGTATGTGGTATGACATGCTGCACACACATAAGAGCAACAATTAATGAGTGGTACATATAAATGTGAAAAATTGTTCAGCATCATTAGTACCTGAACCAGCTCAGGAATATCAATTTCTTCATCCTCCCCAATAATATGACTTGTTGTTGCTGCTGCAGGCTTGCAAGATATTTTTCATGACCTTTGCTATTGTGA
Source organism: Poa pratensis (assembly GCA_947311845.1). NCBI lineage: Eukaryota > Viridiplantae > Streptophyta > Magnoliopsida > Poales > Poaceae > Poa > Poa pratensis. Next base: position 61,566,085 of record CAMZMU010000042.1, read on the forward strand.
CCAGCTACTCCACATACTGAGCAGTGAATTGAAACCCCTGCCTTTGTAAGTACCTTGACTCCCTTCTTCATTTTCTCTTCTGGTGCCTTCTTCCTACTCTTTTTAGGCCTGCCCATCACTTTGGTGTACAAAGGTGGGTAGATATGCACAACATTTTTTTCCCAGAACACTCTACCTCTAAGTGGTGCCAAATTGTATGCATAGCATTGTTGAATGTGTCAATAGTATAAGAGCTGTGCACTAGATTTTCTGGATTTATTCTATCTAAGCTGCAACATGCTATGACATGGTGACATGGTATTCCACTAAGCTGCCACCTCTTGCAATCACAGGTTCTAGCTTTCATATCCACAACATAATCTTTCTCCCACTCATGGCTCTTCACAGCATATGTGTAGTTGTCTGCAGGTGAAACATCACAGTTTTTACTCCATTCTAGAAATTTGTCCAACTTCTTCTTAATCTTAGGGCAAATTCTTCCTGACCACTTCTCACATTCTTTCTGCTTTGATTGAATTCTTTGCATAAGCTTGTAGAATATGGTTTCAAGCATAGATAACAAAGGCATCTCCCTTGCATCTAGAATATAACTGTTTTTGAGAGGAAAAAATTATATCAGAATATAAATTGACAGAAACACTAGAGTATATGACATACTTATTTAAATGACGGTAAATGTACCTGTTGAACACCTCTGAATGATTATTCAACAAAACATCACATTTTGGAAATTCACTGAAAAAAGCCTTTATCCAAGTGCTAGGTTCTTGCTGTGATATCCATTCATAAGCAGCTGGACTGTCAGCCTGAATCTTGTCCACACATTTTTGCCACTTAGGAATGTTGGTCGACCTAGCAATGGCCCAAAGGTCATTTTTAGTGTCTCTCCTCTGTGCCCTGCCCTCTGAAAATTCTGCAGCAAATGCCTCACACAAAATCGATGCCCTGCATCTGGAAATACTTTCTGAACAGCATTGATGAGACCCTGTACAAAATGTGAACAAACATAAATAGAAGAAAAAAAGGGATTAATGATGATCCAAAAAACCTAATATACCATACCTTCTGTTTGTCACTAACAATTGTCCATGGGGATGTGTTGCTGATGTTCAAATCATCTTTTAAGTTGGTGAGAAACCATTCCCAGGCACTTGTGCATTCAACTTCAACCAACCCGAATGCAACAGGGTAAATACAATCATTTGGATCAATTCCTACTGCTGTCAACAACTGGCCCTTGTACCTTGTTTTTATGTGGCAACCATCTATGAATATCAAAGGCCTACATCCAGCAAGAAACCCCCTTTTGCAAGCATCATAACTCCAGTACAGAGTGGCCAAGTGCTGCTTATGTTCAGTGCTAGCAGGATCATTCACTGAATTTGTTGTCAAGAAGAACTTAGAACCAGGATTGCTCCTCCTAAGCTCCTGTCCATAATCCATGAGTAGTTGGAACTGTGCTTCCTCATCACCATGTATACGCAAATGCAGCTTTTCTTGCTCTATCGAGCTTCCACCTTGGGGGCACATTTTGAATTCCCTTCTCACTTTTGCAGCAAAGCTTGATAGATCCAGCTTCTGGTTGTCTATGAATTCATGCATGAACGTATCTGTCAAAATTTTGTTGTGAGTGCTTTGAGTGGCCAGCCTGCTTCACAAGTGTGGTTGCCTTCATACTGTGTGACTACAAACCCACCTGTCCTGCTCCTATCATTGGCTGTTTTCAGCATCCAAGTACAGCCAGGAGCACACACAACTTCTACCCTTCTCTTGTCATTCTTTGTCTTCTTTATTTGTACTCTATGCCTCACTATGTATGTTCCCAAAGCTTTCCTCACCTCATGCACTCCACTAAACACCATCCCTAGTTGAAAGAAGGGTTTTCCATGTCAACCTCTGGATTAAATGACTTAAAGTGCTCAGCAATCTCTGTCTATCACCATCTCCAATGTTTAGCTCATCATCCTCTAGAGCATCCTCATCTTCATGATCCACAACAATCTCCTTCTCATTGTGATCATTGACAGATTTATCGATGTTTTCTGCAAAAAGATCATCATCACCCTCATCAACTATGTAATCACTGTCATATAGCTCAAAATCACTGTCATCTTCACTCATCCGAAACTGCAATTTCCTTGAGCTTCCTCTTGTCTGGTACCACTTCAGTTTCCATCCTGATTGGTACACTTTCTTCTCTGATAGCAATACACAAGATGAACTCGATGCTCCAGCTTCAGCACTTGCTTCGGATCTCACCTTATCCTTCTCTGCTATGCTGCTTTCCTGGCTTTTGGCACAGATGTAATTCTCACTGGAATATCTGGTCTAATTCTCCCGAAAAAGTCATTGTGATCCACAAATAGACAAGTGTTTTATGTTTCCAGCTTGCTTTGATCATTTGATAAATTACAGATTGGTCTTCCACCAGGACTAAGCCATTCCAAATTTCCTTGTCTGGCAAACACCAATACACATGAAGTTTTCCATCTCGCTTCTCTCCCAGATTTCTCAATATTTCATCAATCCAGAAAAGAGACCAAGTATCTGTAGTGCAATTATCAAAATGTGCTGTTGTAGAAGACACATATTCCAAATTATCTCTCAAACCACAAAAGAAGCCATTGTAGGCAACTTCAACTGTGAACATGCAGGTTTCTTCTCCTGCATTATTCAAAACTGTAGAAAATATTATGATTCTGTCAAAAAATTCTGAATTTTATATGTACAATGAAATAACAGTTCATATCCACAATAGATCAACATGAAACACCAACATCTTAACAAAACTGCACTAGGTTCAGTTAACAGAAAACAGCTACTGAATAATTGCTGAAACTTCAGTGATATATCGAAACAACAGCAGGTTCAGTTAACATAGTACACTGCAGTGCATGTCAAAACTAGAGTAGGTTCAGTTAACTTAGTAGACTGCAGTTCGTCACAACTACAGTCTATTCGGCCTACCAACGACTGCAATGAGACAACGTAACAACAGCTAGCAAACCAATGTCGATGCACACCTAAATTTAACTGAAGCAAAGGCAGAAATTCAGTGCATATTCAGACTTCAGTACGAACAAAACTGAAATAGACCAGAACTGAAACAACAGGGCGATTAATATGGGCAAAAAGCGAACAATTTCATGAATTGAAGCGTCTAAAACATCGTTCCTATTCTAAGCTACTGATTCCCACTGATTTTTACAACTACAAATCCCTAATTTCTTCCCGATCATACGGGCACTAAACCCCAAGCAAGAGCCACAGCGAGCAACATGGCCTGCCGATCAGAGACACTCGGCGCGGTGCTAGAAAATCTGCGAGGTTATTTCCCGATCCCGTCGATCGACCGGAGCGCACGGCAACCATCCGCCATTGCTGAACCTCCACCGGAACCTCGCCGCGAGCCGACCGCGGCGAACCAAATCAATCGTGAAACGAAGAGACAGGGAGGCCTAATTCGACTTACTGTACGCCGAAGGATCATCTCCAAACTCGCGGTATCTCATATCCGGCGTCTTCGTTCGCCGAATGGGCCCGCCGTCGCCGTGCTCGCCGTCGCCTCGCAGAGGACCTGCTCTTCCTCGACAGAAAAGGAAAGGAAAGAAATCCCTGTAATTGTGGATTGCTAACTGTCACAAGTGGGGAGGACCTAAACCAAATTTCTGTAAACCTCAAGGATATTAATGCTAAATTACCGTGCTGACATGGCACGCTTTGGAGCCTCCAGGACTAAAAAGTTCACTGTTAGCAAGTTGTGGTACTAATCATGTTCAATTTGCAAGATGTGGGACTAAAAAGTCCAAAGAGTGCAAGATGTGGGACTAAATGTGTTAAATCCTCTATTTTCGATCATGTCCATTAATTTTCATTGAGTGGTCCAGATTGCCTTGGAATCACGTAGCACACATACATGCGGGAGTACTACATATGTTCTCGCCTCCCCGGCTGCCCTTTGGACTCCATCTTCGTTTCATCATAAAATAAACCTCCGTAAATTGGCGTCCAATTCCAAGAATATTTTCTTAAGAGTTTTCTGAAACAAAAAGACCGCAAAAAACAGGAACTGACACTGTTAGTCTGTTACATCTTGTTAATAGGTTAGTTTCAGAAAATGTACTTAAATGATGTATAAGTGTAAATAAAACATGTGACATTGATATAAAACAAACATGGAATATCAAAAATTATATATATGTTTTAGACGTATCAAGCCTCTCCAAGCATGTATATAGCGCTACTTTACGCAAATACCAGTAGAAGTTATTTTTTGCAAAACTTTCTGTACAAGTGCAGTACTTGATAATGTTTGCCCGAATATCAAGAGGTTTTTTTAACCTTTTTAAAAAAAATCGAATTATTTTCAAATATCACGGTATATGGTACCAAATTATCCAATGTTATTTATTTTGAAGGAGTCGAACTCTACCTTTTTGTCACCGATCGTCGATCGATATTCCGTATTCGCCCACGAGCCCACGCTCGACTCACAAGGAGGCGGACGCGCCAACAGGCAGCAGCCCAGCGCGAGATGCATCCAATCACCCAAGTATACTATAGGCCTATATAAAAATTTGGGGCCCTAAAATTTATGTGCCCTATGTGGACCGCACAGTTGGCACATCTATGGACCAGTCCTGCTGAAATGTTCCTTCTTAGAGGGCGTCCAGCGTCTGTTCCTGCATTGACACGTGTTGTATGTTGGTGTACTTACGATAGTCGTTCTCTTGTTTATACTTTCGTTGAATATCTATTGGTGGAAACTATTCTCAAAGTTCATTGCATGTTAGAGGCTGATGGGATTCTTTATTTGTGTATCTTCACCTCCTTAAAAAGCTCCAAAAAAATGTTCTGTTTTACACACTAAGCAATATTCTTGGCGGTTAATCAACGGCCATGGAGGCGGCGGAGAACCTTGGGCATGGCTGGCCTCTCTAGCGGGTCCTTGACGGTGCAGTCGACGCCTAGCTTGAACATGGCCGCCATCTGCTTGAGGTAACGCGATCGATCTGGGATGCCCTTGTCGATGGCGTCGCTGAAATCTCTAGCATTGTCCATCAGGCGGTTGCAGTGTCTCTGTGCCCAGGTGGCAAGGTGGCCATCCGCACCCGTTCCGTTGGCCACCCGCCCGGTGATGAGCTCCAGCAACAGCACACCGAGGCTGTACACATCAACCTTCGCGGTCACGATGGTGGAATATTCTGCAGCAATTAAGTTGATCCATACAGTTAAATCGTAGTGCTGTAAGTCTGTAACTACTGTTCTTTCTTTTCCTAAGGCGGGCTATTATGCCGTGAAAGTTCTCACCTGGAGCCGTGTATCCGAATATATTGCCAGCAGTGAGCTCCCAGACTGGCACCGGTTGGTCAGGTCCGGCAAGGTTGACCCGTGCAAAATCAAAACCTGCGATCTTGGGCTTGAGATCACTGTCAAGCAAGATGTTGATAGAGTTGATGTTGTGGTGCACGACGGGGTTGTTGCGTCCGTGGTGCAGGTAGCAGAGCCCTCCGGCGACGCCAACGGCGATGGCGCGCCTCGTCGGCCAGTTCAGCCGATCCCCCTCGGCCAGGGAGGGAGGGTGCAGCCATTGGTGGAGGCTCCCGTTATCCTGGTGGTTGTAGACCAGCAAGATAAAGTCGTCCCTCCGAATGCAATCGGTAAGACGGATGATGTTGCCATGGCAGATGCTGCCAAGCAAGTTCACCTCTTTCTGGCAGCGGTCGTCGAGACGGGCGTCCACTGTTCCATTCTCGTTCTGCAACTTCTTCACGACCACCCTCCTCGTTGTGTCCTCCAGGTGAACTCGGCACAATACCCCGTAGGTGCCATTGATGATGCTCGTGGCACTGTCGTCGCCATGGTTTTCGACTATGTCTTGCTCATTGTAGCGCAAAGCGTTACAGTTGCTTCTCTTGCTGTGCCGGAACCATCCGTAGCCTAGGAATGGTTTCATCTTGTCAGCGACTACACCTCCACGACGTAAGTAGCACTGACCTGCTACAGTGCGAAAATTTCCAACGAAAATGGTTGCGTCAGTGCACAATGATTTGCAAGAGTAACAGCATACTTTTTCTTTTTGCAGTAGCAGTTTCAAGACAAAATAATTTAAGAACAATAAACAAAATGAAGGTAACAATTAATCCACCCTTGGCCCTACGGCTCTTTCTTTATAATAAAGAAAGATCCCCAAGGCCCTAGATAGCTTTATTTAATTTCAGCGTTATCGTTTCAAAAAAAAAAATTCAACGTTATCGCACAAAGCTCATACAAGGACTACAAAACCCAGAAAATAACACCTAGGTCCCTAAATTTTGTAGGAAGGACCCTTGACTGGAAACATGAGTTACAGTTAGGTCCAAACATCCATCCAGGTGAGGCATTGTCGTCGGCGATAACAGATCACTCGGGACTTCGGTTCCCTCGTATCTGTGATGTTGCGCTACATACTCCGAGTCGATGATGTACCCGCCTCCCAAGACGCACACATCCATGGAGGAAAACGGTGACGGCCCTTCAGCCTGAAGACGAAGCAGCAACGCGGCAATGAAGACGAAGCACAACGCAAACAAACACCGTCGTCGCTGAGCATGAGACCCATCTGTAGAATCCAGACCCCTTCAGTTGTCTTCTTCTCGACCACCAGCTTCCCCAGAACAGGGCATAAAACGAGCTTATTCAGGGAAGCACCATTGGAGATCCTTCAAGGCGCAACTGGTACCACACCACTGTCGCCATCAAGATCTCCACCGCTAGCTACCACAGGCTACTCGCTAGGGACGGTAGCAGGCCTCTCATCGGAAACATGCCACACTCTGGCATGTCTTCGAGGGCAAGGAAGGCGACCGAGAGACTAATCTTGGATGCCGAGGAGTCCTATTCTTCAAAAAATAAGCTGCCCCCTCCCCAGCTTCTCTCATAATCGACCCAGCTTATTGCTTGGGGCTTTTAAAGTAATTATCTCATGACCAATCTAGAAGCCACAAATAGTAAGCTGCTCGGATTACGGAATAAGTTGGGAGAGGGGCAGCTTATGGAATAAGCTAGCAAGAGAACTGAGCCTAAGGAAGGAGGTCACGGCCTATATATGACTTTAAATGAGGATATGTACCCTCGCAAAGGACCAAGTTGTCCAGATCCAGTTAAGCATGAGCCTACAAGACTGCTCAAAATGCATGGAGCCCCATATGTGGTTTTGGTTATTAATGCCAATTCCTATGTACTAATATTTGCATTGATTTGTACTTGATTCTTCCATAGGCAATGCTTGAAGACCATATGTTGGTTTAAAGGTTGAAAGAAGACAAAAGTGAAGAAGATTAAGTGGTGAACAATGTGTGATTCAAGAAGTTATACGAATAATGGTCGTGAAAGTAATTATCCTATAACAAGTATGCCGTAAAAAAAAAGAAAACTGGTCGAGTGAGCGTTCATGTTTATATTCAAGACATCATCATAATAAAGACAGAAGAAAATGTACGAGATTGATCAAAACTAAGTACAAAGAGTGAACTCACGTTGATCAACTCACAAAGCCTAGTTGATTTACCAGTGGGATCAAGTGGTCTTGTGGTATATTTCCATGCGCTTGAATCAAACGACAGTTTGATATAACCCATGACACGATGACGTCAACTGGTTGACAAGTCAAATTCAAGATGAACCATCTCGAAGAGATATTTTACTTGAGGATTGTCGTCCATTTAGAGATAATGGACGACAATCAAGAAAGGTATGTGCCTCAGAGAGGCTCTCCAATGATTTTAGGGGAATTTGCGAGTCTTCACCAAGTGAGCACAATCGAGAAATGTATTGGAATTCGAGGCGAGCATGATCGTCATCATCTTGCTCAAATGGAATATGCCCGAGAAAAAAAAGAGTGCCCTCATTCAATCTCCAATTCTTCCTCACTTGGATTAAGCCCAAGGCGAGAAATACAAGCTTCTTTCCTCTCAGCCTAACCGGTCTTAGCTTTTCCTGTTCACGACTCCGATCTTCTTTCATCCGATGTTCTTGCTAATGTCTAACTTTAAAGGGATAGAGTGATAGGTTTTCTATTCTACTGGTCTAAAAGTTTTAGTTTAGAGACTATAATATCAGGGAGGCTCTCAAGTAGGTAGCTTGATCGTACTGTTTGTAAAGAGTTGAAAACATTGCATCCTTCGCATATATTTCTTGGTTTTTATTTGGCTATTTTCCATGTGAGGTTTGGAGACTGTACTATTGAAGGGGCCAAAATCTTGGAGTGATTGTGTCTTCTCCTTCTTTAATATTCCTCCATAGCATTAGTTTCTTTGGTCTGATTTAAGAGTGAATAACTTGAACACTTCTTGTGTTCTTGTAATTGCATATTTGTTGCATCAGTTTAAATTCTCCGAGGAGATTCCTGTAAGTGAAAGTTTGATAGCTTATTACTCTTTGGTGCTTGGGTTCCTAGAGTTCATTCCTCAAGTTGAGTCAGTCGTCCTGATCTCCCCTGCGATGTTGACTCGTCCCACCATGTCGACAACCAGGCGAGGGGCGTCTCCATCGATTCCATGGAGCGCTGACCGAGACTCGGTTAAGGCCCTTTGAGAAGGATGGGATACCACGATACTATTCTTGAAAAACTCGCATAATTGTTCACGATAATGGACCATGGGGAGCTTCAACCCAAGCGCGTCACTAGAGTCTTAGCCTTCTATGCGTCAAGGTCGTCAGACAAGACCTCAACCGACTTAGTCGGTATCATCACAAAATCTACGATGACGCCCCTCTCTGGGCCGATGACGTATTGGATGTAGTCGACGTTGTGGGAGGAGGGGAGATCATGATGGCTAACTCGACTTTCTGGGTGAGAGGAAAAGGGAAATAAAAGAAAGTGATAAGAAACAAGGATCGAGTATTTTCTGTCAGCCAAACATACGGACGATCAAAATATGCGTTTCTACAAATGTTAGGCAGTTTTCTGCAAAGAAAACCAGACCCACCGCTCCATCATGGCCAAAATCTGGTCAATTTGGACTAAACCGAGTTTTCACACTGCTAACCAATTCACTCCACCCCACCTTGCAAGTTTATGGGAAGATCCGCACAACAAGGACAAGCTTATTGGTGCGCCATGCATTTAAAACTTATCTATACAATGTGCTTGCCTCAAAAATACATTTAGATTATCGGATTTGCTAATTCTCAGTAGAACTAGTTAAATCTCAGTCAACTTGCTAATCATTCTATTTAACGTTAAGATTCGTCTAGTATATCCTTGTTTTGTCTCGTCGCTGCATGCATCATGTATGCGCGGAGGTAGCGTACGGCCGTACGCTCGTCTGGGCCTTTATCTTGTTCTCTTTCTCTACAACCCTGCATTGTTTGGATGTTAGGATTTTCTCCCTTTTCCTTTTTGTCTACAAAGTTTGGGCCCTATGCACGAGTGTGGACTTTTTGTTCTATGTTCAGTTGTTTTTTCTTACGAAGGGAGCAACATACCTATTCTGTGCTGTTTTCGTATTTTCTTTGTACTTTTTTTATTTTTCTTCTCATTATAATATCACCGGTTTTGCTAATTCTTAACGAGCTCAGTCAACTCTACAGCCATCAGATTTTATGCCAAGATTTGTGCTTTGTTTTTTGTGTTTTCTTTTTCGTTGTTTCGCACGCCTGCTAGCAGATTCGACTTGGCCCAGCAAAATAAAATAGATGCGGCGCAAAAACAATAGTATTTGTACATTTTCAAACTCATAAGCTGCACGTTCTACGCGGCCATACTTACAGCCAGATCAGCTCAGCTACTTCTGCCGTTAATTACCATGATTAGTTATATCATAAACTCACGCTCTTTGATTTATTTTCCCAGAATTTTTCTAGATAGAACACTTTGATTTTGTTTTTTTATTTGTTTTCGTCATGTTGTGTTGGTCTTACCCTGAACTCTGACCTCTTTGTTTATATTTTATTTTTACAAAGTTATAAATGCCTTATTTTCAATCTACTAACGTCCTTTGCCGATATCGTACATAATTGTTTTAATAAATTATTATTAGTTCGTTATTTGTACATTTTTATATTTTCATGGGTTTAATCGTCCTTGGTCAACTATTTTTAAGCTAGAGCTCAGTCGACTCCTTAACGGTTGGAACTAAGCTTTTTTCTAGTTGCGACTCAGGTTTCAACTGAGAGTTTTTTTTCCAGTTTGCAACTGAGATTTTTTTTCAATTGCAATTCGAGTTGTAACTGAGATTTTTTTCCACGTGCAAGTCGGGTGCCAACTGGGATTTTTTGTTCCAGTTCCAGGTCGAGTTGCAACTCACATATTTTTTCATTTGCAAGTCGGGTTGTATCTGAATTTTTTTTCTTCCAGTTGCAAGTCGTTTTACAACTAAGATTTCTTTTCAATATGCAGGTCAGGTTGCAACCGATTTTTTTTTGTTGCAAGTTGGGAAGTGCTTTTCTTTCCAGATGCAATTTGGGTTATAGCTGAGATTATTTTTCCAGTTGCAAGTCAGGTTTCAACTGAGATTTTTTCTTCCAGTTGCAACTCAAGCTGCAACTGACAAATTGTTTTTAGTTCAAAGTCGGGTTGCGACTGAGATTTTTCTTTCAGCTGCAAGTCTTGTTGCCATTGTTTTTTTTGTCAAGTTGCAAGTCGGGTTGTAACTGAATTTTTTCAGTGTCAAATCGGGTTGCCAAGTGGTCTCATCCCCGTCTCCTGTGAAGATGGTCGCGGTGTGAGCTCCCATCTTTCCAGCGGTAGCAGAGAACCCAATTGTGTTGCCGAGATACTTTTCATTGTCTTTTTTGTAAAAACAGGGACTATGTTGTAGTTGCATCGTTGTTTAGGGTCTTCAAGTTGCAAGTCGGGGTTGTTACTGAATTTTTTTCCAGTTGCAAATCGGGTTTCCAAGTGGTCTCGTCCCCGGCTCCTTCGAAGATGGTCGTGTGAGCTCCCATCTTTCCAGCGGTAGCAGAGACCCCGATTGCGTTATCGAGATACTTTTTATCGTCTTTTTTTGTTAAAAAAACAGGGACTATGTTGTAGTTGTGTCGTTGTTTAGGGTCCTTGTTAAAGAAAAAGATACATAAACTAGTTTAAATTTTTTGTTTCTACTGATTTTTTTATGCTACCGAGTAGCCTTTTTAGGTGTTTACAGAGAAAAAATATTGGAAGTAGTGTGTATTAAATCACATACTACAAGACTTGCCTCTTTTTTTTTCTTTGGAGCGGACTACAAAAACTTGGCTGAGTAGCCTTTTATATGTACACTAGCAAATATGCCCGTAGCAACTTATCAATTCCAAGAGTTATTTAGGATAATAAAAAAATTATCCTCATATTTCTAGGTTGTATTTTACTTGCTATCCCCATCATTCCCCAGTGTTGTAGCATAATTACAACTAACAACCTATGTTTGAAAACTACAATAAAGAAAAACCTCTAGAGCCGTGTAAACGTGCAGCAAAAATAAAAACTTATTTATAAGAATTATTTTTTGTTTCATCCCTACATAAAAGTTTATCCATTTTCAAGGGTAGAGGTTGATGACTGAAAAGAATCACATACGAATGATATGTGAAGCATCCATGCAACAGTAAAAGACATTGTCAATGAAACGAATTGAGTTCTGGCTCGTTGGTAAATATCATGACTGACCAACTTAACTCTAGATGAATGCAGAAATCTGAACAACAAATGAGTGTTACTGAGTTCTTGGCAATCAATTTTTTTCGTTCCATGTTATCTCATTTGGTGCAACTGTGCATTATTAATACAAACGTTAGAAATCAACACTCAGAATATGTGGCACCAAAGCTTTCTAAAAAATATGAACATGTCTTCCAATCATTACGGTGCTATCGGTGCAGCAATAAAGAGTGCAATATGTATAATAAAGTGATGTAGAACTATTATATGCTAATAGTACCTAACTGGTACATGTAATAACTATTAAATATCTAAGTATCTGAACTCCGTGTGTACAATTCACCAACACTCGGACTTGAGCAGAGTTATCCATGCCAGCTGCCTCTTGGCCTCAGCTGAAACTATAGCTGGCCAAACGGCCGCACGGTACGGCCCGTCGCGGGCCTGACAAGGCACAGCACAGTTAAGGCACGGCTCGTTAGACACGATTACTAATCGTGCTGTGTCGTGTCGGTCCACGGGCCGCGAATTCAACCTCGGCATGGCCCACAAGCATTAATATGGCCCAACGGGCCGGGTTAGGCCTGATTACGGCTCGAGAAATAGGTAAAAATAGCTATAAAATTTAAAAAACCAGGTAAAAATAGCTATAAAATCTAAAAAAAATAGCTAATCGTGCCGTGCCGGCCCACGGGCTCCAAATCGAGGAGCGGCCCGGGCACTAACGGGCCCGAGCCGTGCCGCGGCCCATTTAGGTCGTGCCGTGCCGTGTCCATGCCGGGCAAAAAAAGTTGTGCTTCGGGCTGGCCCGTTTGGCCAGCTATGCCTGAAACCATGGACACCAGGACTACACAAACCGAAGGTACTTAGAGCATCTCCAATCGCTGCGCCCAAACAGCCGCTCAAAGATATTTGGGGTGTGCCAGACTGAATTCGGCTCTCACTCGCGGTGCCCAAATACGTTTTCGGTCCGACGCGGCCCATTTTTCAGTCCGGCACGCCCAGCCCACACCCTCCGCTTGGGAGTCCTTGGGCTACGGCGGATGCAACGGAGCGCGTCGCCACGTCAGCCTCCAACGCGCGGGCCACGCCTGTCCATTGAGACACGGCGACCTCAACCGTCGGTGGTCAAAGTCGTATCTGAGTCAAAGCAGTGAACCGTCGTGTCCCTCTGCTCGGCGGCAGCGAGCCGTCGTGTCCCTCTACACGGTGGCGTGAATGCGGCGCGCCTTTTCATGTCACCGCTCTCCGGCGAGAATAAAAGGGCTCGTCCCCCGCCACTCCCGTTCTCACCCTCATCTACCTCGCCCTCTCCCCTCTCCATCGCAACCTCCGCCGCCGCGAAGCAAGATGTCAGAAAGCTGGAGGCGTAGTGGAGGCGCGACGGCGAACGACTTCGGGCCGTGTACCCTCCTCCTCAAGCAGGCGGAGGCGCTCTGGGACAACGGCTACCCGATGCCGCCCGATATGCGCGCTCCAGGCCGCTGGGCTGTCTCCGTAGGCGGCATCCCAGTGCCGCGGCCACTGACGCGGTCCAACCGTGATTTCCGTGCCGCTGTCGTCAACCACTACTGACGGGAGATGACGCCGGAGGAGCGCGACGACCCGCGTTGTGACCCGGAGCACCCGGCGAACTTCGCGCGGTACGAGGCGACGTTTCAGCGCCTCTTCGACAAGGAGATGGACCGTTGGGACGGCCCTGAAGTGGCGCCGCGGGACAAGAACGTCGTCGGGCGCGAGGCGTTATGGGGTGTGCCTGACGCACCCTGGACGCCGTGATGGAGCACATCTGCAACCGCGGATCCCTACTCCAGACGCCGACGCTGCTCCCTCCTCCTCCGCCGGTGAGACGCTGGGAAGCGTGGACGGCGTCGTCCGCGTCCCGCTCTACTTCGCACACGACGTCCTCCTCCTCGCGCTCGCCAACCACCTCGTCCCGCTCTCGCTCTTCGCCACTCCTCACGCCAAAGCCGGAGCCGATGAAGGTGAAGCCGGAGCCGGAGATGTCGCCGCTCGTGATGGAGCTCATCCAGGCACGGGCGGGCAAGGACGACGACGCCATCGCGCAGGCCTATGTCGCCGAGTCCATCAATGACGTGCCGCCGCTCGATGGGTCGTCTGCTTGCGCGTGGTTGGTCAGGGAGCACGCCCAGTCCAAGGGCGTGGCCTAATTTGACCTCACCCGCGATGACGGCGTAGGCACCAGCGGCGGCGCAGTGACCAGCGGCGTCAAGGAGGAGCAGCAGGAGGAGTACGACTACGCCGCCTTCGAGGAGCTCTACCGTCGCTACGGCCACCATTAGATTAGATTAGGTTTAGGTTTCGTTAATTTTCGTTCAAATTTGTAAAAATTTCCAAATTTGAATGAAAATCCGCCATATTTAAAATTATAAACTGTTTTTTTGGACGCCGTGATTGGGGAGTGACGGCGCCCAAAGCCAGCAGCTAGTCCGGACAGCGCCCAAATAGCCTGTGTGGAAGGTTTTTGGACAGCCATTTGGGCGTTGCGAGTGGAGATGGAAGGTTCATCTTTTTTTTTTGCATGTTCATTAGCAAAGTATGCATGGAGTGTAGTAAGAAGTGCCCTTATTTTAACTTCAGTACCTTCTAGTTTTGTTTCTTTACCAGTTTGGCCTGAGAGTTTTAGTTTGAAAGATAAGATCCTGTTGTCGACAGGGATCGCCGCGTTGATCTGGGCCATCTGGAAAACCAGAAACGGCGCCTGCTTTCAACGGGGTGCATCCACAGGATACATCTGTTGTTATTTTTCAGTCTACTCGCTTTTTCTAGTACTGGGCTGACTTGCAGATAGGTAAACCTTGTGAAGCCTCCAACACAGAGGAGCAAAGAATGCTCACTCTGGTGTGCGATGGTTATGAGGATAGAAGAATAGAGTTTAAAAAAGAAAGGACCGAAGGTGTGCGGAAAAATAGCTGCTGGGGTCGAAGAGGTTAAGAGTGAAGCAAGGTTGCTGGAGAGAGGTGTATGGCTAGTTTTGTAGTTCTGGTTTAGGCTTGCCTGTTTAGGTAGTTTGGTCGGAAGTCATGTAAAAAATGTATAGTTGTTTTCGGAGTTCCTGATACTGTTTAGTCTTAGATGCTTTAGTTGTTTTGGTTCGTTCAGCTGGGAGGTGGCTTAGGTGGTGGTTATGTAAGAAACTACTCTTGTATTATCGGTTTCATTTCTGAAATGAAATCGGGAGCGAGGCTCCTCAATTCGAAAAAAACAATTCATGAACGCGCACAGAATTCGCAAGCTAGCAGCAGTCAGCTGTAAGATCGAGCAGCTCCAATGCATTGCCAGAATGTCAAATACCAAGTAGTGGCGTCCGTTTCCATTTGGGGATAGTATCGAACAGGTTCAGGGCCTCGAGCACGCAAACCTGAGATGACGTGTCCAGTTTGATGTGGTGTGTGGGTTATGCAGCAGCAGCATAGAGCGCTAAGAGCGGAGGGAACGGCACCAGTGGGACTGTGAGAGGAGATTGCGGCGAGCGGGTGAGGCAGCGGCGGGAGGAGATGGAGATGGAGATGGAGGAGCGCCGTTGGCGAGGTGAGGACGACGTATGGTACCCGATGGACGGAGTGGTTGGAGCGCGGGTTGGTTGCCTAGTTCCTATGCCGGATAGGCTGCCGCGGGTCCAGTCCACTGCATCTGCTCGTCGCGTCGGCGCCTTCAGCTGCTGCCGGTCCTCGCGATGCAGCCGCCCACTGGTACTGCTTCTCCGACCGGCTGAGATGGAGGAGCCACCTGTCTCCGGAATAGAGCTACCGAGGAACGAATCGCGGGGGAGCTCGCCGGCGTCGGTCCGCTCCTGGAGCACCGATATGGGTGCCGGACGGGGAAGATCAGGCGCAAATTTCGGGAGCGGACCTGACGACTTCCCCATCCGGCGCTCGACTTGGGCGGAGCTGCCGAGGAAAGAAAAATCGAAAAGAGAAATCTTTCGGAGCCCGCTCAAATTCCCGAAATTTTGTAATCGAGATTTTCCACGGTTCAGATTCGTGAAAATTTAAACTAAATTTGCATAAGTTTGAATTTAGTTTGAATTTGAACGTGATGTAGTGCGAAAGTTTGAAATAAATATATTTGATACACACCGAAATTTCGGAAATTTTATTGAAATTTTATTGAAATTTTGAAGCTGAGCTTGCCGTGCACCCAGGAGAGCTAGCCCCAGGAGAAGCTTCGACGCCCGAGGGTAACCGTCTTCCCCGCGTACCTCAACTTCGGCAGGGGCTTGTACACCGCGCCGCTCGACATCGGCCGCATCAGGGGCGGGCTTAGACTCAAGGCCGTACTCTGTCTCTGTGCGGTTGGACTTGGACGCCGACGACGCAGTTCATGAGCAGCTACTCCATCCAGGTACTTGACGCACTCCGACCTGGACGGTGGCCGAAGTCCGTAATCAGTGTAGTTGGACTTCCATGCCGACGGCGACGCGCTTCATGGCTGGCTTACTCGTCTTGGACGCCCACGGCGGTCGACTCCGCGCACCGCCATCACATAGTCCTACTCGCACCAGCCGTACGCCTCCTCCACTCGCCCTTGCAATGCACTGGACGACTACGCGGGGCACGGCCTTTTAGCCACCGCCGTCAGCTTACTCAGTCGATTACGCCATCTTGGCGAAGCCGCCGCCGGCCATCATGACCTTGAGCTCCTCGGAAGAGATGAAGCCGTCGCCGTTCCTTTCCACGCCCTCCACTATGGCCTCGCGCCACGTTCAAGTGCACCGCGGCAAAACGTACGAAAACGAACTAACACTCTGAAAACCACAGACATAAAAAAGCAGAGGAGGAGCATTTACCTTGAAGTATGTATGCAGCTCGTCGGGGAAGGCGCCGTTGGTGGCCTAAAGTACAATGGAAGATGGGAAGCCCGGCTCCGGTTCTTTCTGTGTAAATAACTAAATACGTTCTTCTGAGCGCAGCTCATACGAACTTCCGTCCGCTCTTGTAGAAAAAGCTAGAAACTATTTTGGGAAACGATTTTTCTCAGCCGGCTGATGGCGACAGAAAATGCTAGCTGAATGCTGAAGCATGGAACAGGAAGCCTCTGCGCGCCAACCCGGCTCCGGTGGATTTTCCCCGCTTCACGCAACTTGATCTGATTATATTAGCCTATTAGGAGTGCTAACTTGCACAATTTTTTTTTCATGGTCATCTGACTTATAGCGAGCTCACTCGCCTCTGCCGTGCGATCTCAATCTAACGATCATCGTCAGCGCGTGGGTTGAAGTGCACCGCCAGAAGAAACTTCCCTCCCGGTTCTCTTAGCAGGTGCGGCGGCGCAGCGGAGATCTCTCTCGAAACAGGTTTTCGCCCCGCTTTATAAATAAAGCAACATGTCAAGCAAGTCCATACAAAGTCACACGCACCCGAGAAAAGCTAGAAGAGTTTGCTGGGGCAACAGCACAAGTAAGCCCAACCACAAGAAAACAAGAGCTAGAAGTGCAAGGGGGTAGGGCTAGGTGGGAAGAACAAAAAACGCGGCCCTCCGATGCTAGCTGCTAGATGAAGAGGAGAGGCGACGTGAGGTCACCAAAAGTCTATCAAACATTTCATCTAGCCGCCCCCTGTCTCCTGCCTAGAGAGCGGGTGCCACTGCTGCAAGAAAGACAGAAATTTAAACATGGAGTCAGAAGCATGCCGAAGAAACACCCGCTCTATCACCAGCTTATTACGAATCGTCCAAAGGGTCCATGCCATCGCCGCGAACACCAACCAGAAGAGGCGTCGCCTCCCCCGGTACGGTTTGCCTAGGTTTCCAGGAACTCGCCGAGGTCTGAGGCCTGCCAAGCAGGCCCAAACGCCTCGTGGACGAAGTTCCATAGAAACCTGGCCGCAGGACAAGTGAACAGTATGTAGGTTCCCGTCTCGGGGATCCCACACATGGGGCACAGGCCATCCCCCGATCAACGTCGCTTACGGACCTCAACCACCGAAGGAAGGCGGTCCCTAAGAAGTTGCCACACGAAAATTTTGATTTTTAAGGGAAGGGGGGCCTTACACAGAGGGAAAGCCCAAGCTCTAACCGGACCACTGAAGAGACTCCGATAGGCCGTCTTTCGGAGAAGGTCCCAGAAGGCGCCAAGTGCCATGACACAAGGTCTTGGCACCCTGGCAGCGCCTCCGGGAGCGAACCCCGTAGCTCGTCCAAGCTGTAGCCTCGGCAAGACCAAATGTACGTCGGAACGAGATGTTCCAAACCCCATTATGTACTGCCGAGGCCACCAACAACATCGGGTCCGAACATATAGCAAAGAGGGTTGGGAACCTATGCTGTAACGGGCTTTCACCAAGCCACGGATCCAGCCAAAATAGGGTGCCCTCTCCGTTACCGATGGAGAAGCGGGCACCCTTTCTAATCTCATGCTTAAGGGTTTGAATGGATGGCCAAAATTGGAATCCATCCCGACGGTCCAGGTACTTCGCTTTGATCAGCTGCAGCCAAAGCCCCCCTCCTCTCTAAGTATCCGCCAAACCCACCGAAGCATGAGCGCGATATTCATCTTATGAGACGCTAAAATGCCTATGCCCCCCATGACCTTGGGGCGCACACATCCGCCCATTTGACCATATGGTACTTCTGGCGCCCATTGGCCGCCTGCCAGAAGAAGCGCGAGAGTTCCTTGTCAAATGCGCCATGCACACCTTCTGGGAATTCGTAAACTCCCATCATGTACATAGGCAGGCTAGACAGCAGGAATCAATGAGGACCGATTTGCTCCCCTTGGAGGTAAACCGTCCCTGCCAAGGTTCAGCCTTGGCTTTGACACACCCAATAACCGGCTCTAGGTCCTTAATTAGGATCCTAGAGTCACTAAGCGGCATCCCTAGATAAGTAACCGGGAAGGAGGACAACTTGCAATTAAGATTGTCCGCTATCCGCTCTTGCTCCTCTAAGGGAGTACCCCATGATCATGACTTCGCTCTTGTCGAAGTTAATCTTGAGGCCAGACATGGCCTCAAAGCAGAGGAGAGGAACTTGAGATTAATAATGTCAAGTTCCGAGCCCTCCACCATGATCATGGTGTCATCCGCATACTGGAGGTGGGTGATCCCACCACCAGGAATAAGGTGTCCGACCACACCGAATGTGGCCGGCTGCCTTGGCTTTGTCCAAGACCGTCGCAAGGACGTCAACGGCAAGGTCAAAGAGAAGGGGGGAGATAGGGTCCCCTTGTCTCACCCACACGAGGACCTAAAGTAGGGACCAATGTCCCCATTAATATTGATCGCCGTGTTGCCACTCATGACTATCTGCATAATCCAGCATATGAAACGATCATCGAACCCTCGGCGCTCGAGGACCAGGCGAAGAAACGCCCAGTCCAAACGATCATAAGCCTTCTGGAAATCTAGCTTAAGGAAGACACCCTTAAGGTGTCTAACCTTAACTTCATGGACCACCTCATGAAGCGCTAGAATTCCGTCATGGATAAATCGTCCCTTAAGAAAGGCGAACTGATATGGGTGTGCGAGTCGCTCCACAACTGGGGCCAAGCGTGCAGCACACACTTTGGTAAGCAGTCTCTGGATGACGTTGATCACCGTGATCGGTCTAAACTGGCGTATCTCCGTGGCCCCTGCTACTTTAGGGATCAAGGTAATTACGCCAAAATTGAGGCGAGACATAACCAATGTTCCAGTATAGAACTCCTGGAACATCGGCATAATCACCGCCTCAATACTCCCCCAGAATTTCTGGAAGAAGGAGACAGGAAGGCCATCTGGGCCCGGGCCGAGTTGGCCTTCATCCCCATAATAGCCCGACTAACCTCCTCAGGGCTGAATGGGAGTGTAAGCTCCACATTCTATCAACTGATACTAAGGCCCCTAAGGACCAGAAGCCATCAGCTAACGATACCCCCGTGCGAGGTCCCTCCGTGAATAACTCCTTATAAAGGAGTATATGTGAGCGGATAGGTCTTGGGCCTCCTCTAATAGGATGCCATCCGCCCACAAGCACGGTATAGAGCACCTTCGACGACGACCATTAGCAATGGCGTGGAAGTACGCTGTATTAGCATCGCCGCGAAGAATCCAATTCTGGCGACTACGCTGTCGCCAGAAGATCTCCTCGCCTTTGTAGATCTCCATAAGGGAGGTCTCCAAGGCATACCGCTGAAGCCAACCATCAGCGGTAAGGCCCACCGTATCGGACGCCACGTCAAGCGTCTGAATTTGGGCAAGGATATCCGTCTTATTCTTTCGCAGCTCTGCACCTCTATTCGCGCCCCACCCCATAAATTGGCGAGCGACTTTAGCACAGTGGTGCCAAATATCAACCGCATTATATGCACGGGGAGGGGACGTGACCGCCGATACCCACTTAAGTCGAACTGCTTCCACAAAGCCCGGCTGACCAAGCCAGAACTCCTCAAAGTGGAAGCGGTTCGACCTAGGAGGAGCCCCTCCTCCAGAGATAGGAGGAGGGGGGAATGGTCCGAGCCAATCCGAGTGAGCGCGCGAAGCGAGAACAACGGAAAGGCAATTTCCCATTCCACCGACACTAGGACCCGATCGAGACACTCCGGATCGGGTCAGCCTGGTTGTTAGACCACGTATACCTCGCCCCAACACGAGAGATCTCGCGTAGCGCAAGGTCTGCAATCCAGTCGTTGAACATGCGCATCCGAGGGAGGTCCACATTATCCGAGCTCTTGTCATCAGGGGAGCGAATAAGGTTAAAGTCCCCCGCCACCACCACAGGGGTGGGGCATCAGATAAGAATTCCGAGGACCTCCGGTGATCCGCGGGGCCATAGACAATAATAACCTCCCAACGGAGGTTAGACCGTCTATGGGTGAGCGACATGCTCACAAAGAATTCCCCGCGATCCATATCCTCTACCTCAAAGGTATCCTCCTTGGCACCAAGGAGGATACCCCCTGAGTGTCCCGTCGCCGGGAGCCAGTGCCACGAGAACTTGTGGCGACTAAGGCTCTCCAGCTCAGAGATCGAGAAGTCCTGCCGAATCGTCTCTTGAAGTCCCACAATGTCCACATCTTCGTCTCTAAGATAGTTGATCAGCTGGCGGCGGCGGCCTCCTGCCCGAACCCCCTCATGTTCCAAATAAATGTGAGGACATTCATTGGGAAACATTATCGGGGTTGGTCCCCTTAAGGGGGACCGATCGGGCCCTACTAGAGGTCGAGGGCCGGGACGCTGACTTGGGGGGCCTCCCACGCTTCTTCCCAGCTTGGGAAGATGCCACGGCAGCTGCCGCACTATCCGGCATAGGAGGGGCTCCACTGCCAGACCCTTGTGCCTCCTGCACAGGTCCAGCGGGAGCCGGGGGCCCTGCCGCTCGAGCTCCGCCTGAGCCCGAGCTGCCGCGAGGGCCCCCTCATAGACCTCCTTAGCCTTGATAGCCGCAATCTGCTCAAGGCGAGGCCCCCGCTCACCGCGGAAGACAACGTCGCAGTCCGCCGCAACCTGGGCGAGGTGATCCAGAGGCACTGTGTCGAGAACCGAGAACCGAGAGCCAGTGGGGGGAGAGGGAGGGGGGAGGGGTAGACGTAGGTTGAGACGTACCAGTCCTACAGTCGAGAGCCTCCAGCCGGTGTGACGCCACTGCCGCAACAGTAGGCTCCACCACCTCGCCCCCGGTCCTAGCACGGGCCAGGCGAGCGCTGTGGTGTGTGGCCTGAGGTGGGGAGGACCGGTGACGTCGAGGGCGCACCCTGGTGCCAGTCACAGGAGTGTCGGGGAAGACCGTGACTGGCTCCAGGACAGGGGCTGCAGGGGTGCCTGGGGAGCGCGGGGTGTCAGGCGCCACGACCTCCATCCCGACACTCGTCGAGTCCTCCTCTCCCTCCACCTCCACCTGAGGTGGGGAGAGAAGACCCAAGGGGGCCGAGACAAGGCTAGAGAGGTCCAAGGATCCCGGCCCGTCACAGAGGTTGGAACCGTACTGTGAGAGCGGGAAACCAAAGGACTGTAGTGGAGCAGGGCGGGAGAAGCGAGTACCATCCACCAGGGCCAACTTCGCCGACGCACTCTTAGACAGAGTACCCTGTTGGAGATATGCCCTAGAGGCAATTAATAAAGTGATTTTATTGTCATATCTCTTATTGTTCATAATACGTTTTAATATCATGCTATAACTGTATTACTCGGAAACATAATACACGTGTGGTACGGAAACAACCAGGTCCCTAGTAGCCTCTACTTGACTAGTTCGTTGTGTAACAGATGATCAAGGTTTCCTGATCATGGGCGTTAACCGGTTAACAACGGAGTCATATCATTGGGTGAATGATTTGATGGACATACCCAAAATATAGAAACGTAGTTTCATACCTTGGACCGTGAGATTATATCAAGTCGCTGCTTCTGGAAGATACGGCTGATCGCACCTAACGTCATGTCTCATACGCACGACAATAAGGGTGACACTTTCGGGTATTGGAAGGAAGTAGTCGGGGCGAGTGATCAATAGCGGGAATTGCCGATCCGCATAGCAGGATAGATACTCTGGGCCCACAAGGTGAGGTTACATCTATTGAGCTTGCAAACATGTGACTAGGTCACGGGGATGTAACATCACAGACGAGAGAAGATAGATTGTCAAGGATGAGGTCAAGCTCGGTAAAATGTGATACCGGAGAACGACACTCAACAATCTAAGTATCACCAGGCAAGAGATTGAAACTGGACGTCTGCAGGTTCAAACGAATAAAGAGACATTCGTGGACATACAGGGGCTATCATGGATATCCAGATTCCGCTGTTAGTCGATTGATCGGAGAGAGAGTCTCGATCATGTCTGGAGTGATCCCGAACCGTGGGGTAACACACTTAAGGGTGGGTGATGATTAGATTGGATTTAGAGAGAATGAGAAACAGGAACTCCGGAAGTGTTCCGGTAATTATCCGATGATCGATCGGAGGCCACGAAATATGTTTCGGGGTCCGAATGAATTAAATAATATGTATCTAATATTAATAAGTGTTATTAATGATTAAATACATGTTTTATTTAATTAATTTCGAATTTAAAAAGGCATTAAAAGTTAAATGGGCCTTAGAGGCCCATTCGGGGAAAAAGAAAATAAAAAGGAAAAAGGAAAAAAGGGGGGCTGCCACCCTAGTGGGCCACATGGGGCCCACTAGGGCAGCCGCACCCCCCCCCCCCCCCCCCCCATGGCCGGCGGCTCCCCATGTGGGGTTTAGTCCCACATGGGGAAGCCAAGGGAGAAGGTCTCCCCCCTTCTCCTATAAATATAGGTCCCCTATGCCTTTGGAAAATACACCAATTCCTCTCTCCTTCTCTCCTACCTTGAACAGGGTTCCGATTCTGGAGCTTCGTACGAGGAGAGAAGTCTCTCTATAGTTCGCACACCGCCGTGCTGCTAGATCCACTCTTCCACTTCCGCTGCTCTGCTGGATCTGGAGCCCGGAGGTCGTCATCCACTCCGTACGTGTGTGGAACCGCGAGGCGCCATCGTTTGGCGCTGGGAGCTGTCTACTTCCTCTACACGACCCTGAGGTCGGCTTCGTCGTCTCCATCGATAACGTTTGTGTGGGAACGTAATCCCGCTTCCGGTCTACAAGGGTATGTATTCTGATCTCCTTCCGTATAGTATATCTGCATAGAATAGATCTTGGCTAGTTTATGGTTATCGTTGCTAGGAAAATTTTTGTTTTCTGCCTACGATTCCCAACAAACCCGACGCTGAGACGTGCAGTCCAGGCGAAGATGCCTGAACCTGGGACCCAGCAGGGGTCGAGGACCCCCCAGCTGGAGGCTGCGGCGGAGCAGGAGTGGGCCCTCTGGGTGCGGTAGAGAGCCCTCCCCACCGCCGTCGTCGCCGTCAGACGGGTCGTCCTTCGAGGAGTCATCCCCGTCCCTGGAAGTACTGTGGCGCGGGGACGGAGAGGGGCGTCGCGGAGAGGATGGGGGGACCCTGGGGGGTCCACCACCGCCTCAACCTCCACGCGAAGAAGCCTGCCAACCTCGTCGAAATAGACCGGAGGGAGCATGCCGGCCAGTCTATCAACGTCTGGAACCTTGACACAGAGGCGGAGTGGCCCCTCCCCCGGCAGGGAGTCACCATCCACCTCCTGAAGCCCACCAATGGTCCTGGCGATCAGCTTGACGATGGGCCCTTTCTTCAGCTGACTTGGGACCCCATGGATCCAGACCCACACTGAGGTAAGGGTGGAAGTCGTGTCGGGGTCTATGGAGGACGGCTCGATGTTGACCTTGATGTTGTAGACCGGAAGAGTGGTCGTGCCAAACCAAGAGACAGCCTGGAGCAGCGTCGCCGACGGGAAGGCAACCGTGAACTCGGTGGGAGAGATCTCCCGCACCACCCAAGGGGCCTCGCCGTCGAGACGTAGGAGCTCGGTGCGGATGGTCTCCACCGAGATCACCACGGAGGAAGCAAGGTCCTGCTCAGGGAGCACGGTGATCCGAGCCATATGCTCGGGAGCCGCCAACTTGACGCCACCAGTGTCGATGTAGAAAAACCCGGCGTCAATGCCCTGGCCTAGCAGCTCCAAGGTGGGTTCCCTGCCGGTTTGCTCCCCCGTTCTAGCAACCACCTGGTCGGAGGCACGGGCACAGCACCGCCACAGCCGAGCCGGACCTCTTCTTCTTTTTTGACTTCTTCTTCTTCTTGTTTGTTCCCCCGGCAGTAGCAGTTCCGGCAGCATCGGTCCGAGGCGCATGGGCAGCCTCCCGGCGTGGAGGGGAACGAGCCCTGCCATCCCTCCACGAGCCAGCAGAGGCCTGAGACCGGCCTCCCGCCCACAAAGCTTGCTGCTGGTCCACGAGCGACCCCCGCAGCTGGGCCTCACGGCGCTGGCCCTCCGGGGATGCACCACGCCGAGGCGGTGACTTGGGCCGGCGCGGGCTCCTTCCACCCCCACCTCTCTGCGGCGAGCGCGGCGGAGGAGCACCACGGGCATCCCGCCGGTCCGTCGGCGAGCGACGGTGCACCGGCGAGGAGGTGGGCGATACGGGGCGGGCGCGGGAGCACGGGTAGGAGAGCTCGTACGGCGGGGGGAGGTCCTGGCGTTCCGGCGGGGAGAGGGAGGGCCATCTTCACGGCGGCGCTTCATCGGCGACGACGCCACCACGGCGGCGAAGGAGCAGATCAGGGGGGTGGCGGCGGGTGGATGGAAACGCGACGGGCTCGACTCGCGTGCTGCACGATCTGTCGGGGAGAAGCCTCGAACCCTAGGCTCAGGTCATGGGCTCCCCGACGGATCCAGAGCCACGGCGAGCTGGGCCGATTCTGGGCCGAAGCTGGGCCCAGGGAGACCGCGCGCGCGTCCTTTCTACGCCACCCGAGAATGGGCCGGCCCATTCTGGCTAGGGTTGGCGCCCACCTGCGGCCCAGGGCCCAGCAAGGACGGCTCCGCTGAGGGAGGGGAGCCCCGCCGCCCGACGGTGACCGGCCGCACCCCTGGGGGCTGCGCCGCCGCGTCGCCAGCCGCCGGCGCCGGAGCCGGAGGATCAGCCGACCCGGAGCGGAGCACGGGCCCGTCGAGGTCTTTGTCACCACCGCCCTGGCAGGACCGCTCGCCGTCCGTCGGCCTCCGCTCGAGGTGCGCCGCCACGCTGGAGACCTCCTAGCCACCGACATGAAATCCGCCAGTGTCAGGAGCGCCGGCGTCGAGCAAAAATGCTCCTCCTCCAGGCGTGCTTCTTCCACGGCATCCACCTCGTCGGCGACGTCTGCCCAGCTCCGGCCACGGATGGAATCCCGCTCCACCTCCGGCGCGGGAGGGGAGGCTGAGCCTGGCCGCGACATCGCCGGGGAAGGGGGTCGGCGCTCACGCAGTCACGCGCTCAAGTCGACGTAGACGCCATCGTCGCCCAAGGCTCCGCCTTTTCTCCCTCTATCGCGCAGCGGAGATCTCGCGCTTGGCTTACCACGAACTCCCACGCTGCTCTGGTACTCCCGCTGCCGGCCGCACGATATCCTACTCCGCCAGGGCCTTAGTCGCCAGTCTGGCCTCGCGTACGCCATCCCGAGCTGCTGGGTCCTCCGCTACTGACCAGCACCCGCGCGTCCCCTCCTCTCTGCCTCCATCCCCTTCCACAGGGTCTTGAACCCCTGCTTGGAAGGTATGGTCGTACGGGTCCTCACCTCTACTCTTCTCTCTTCTTTTGTTATTGCTATCCATTTTTGCTATGTTTTGGCTCTGTTAGCTGGTGTGCTGCTTCTCATTTTTCTGCTTGCACTGCCTCTGCTTGCTGTTTGTGTTTCCTCCTTTCTCGTTACACTATCCCTAAATACACATTAATTAGTACAGTTAAACGACTGTAGTACCGAGCGCGCGATTCCAGTAAGGCCATGTACAGGGAGATGATTAGCCAGGTGCTTATAAAAATAAACCAAACGTTTTCCTTAAGCATCACTGCTTATTTGTCTGAGAGAGGTGGCTAGTTAAGCATCTGTCTCTTAAACGAAAACCAGTTTATTTATGTAAGCACCTCTCTCAGGCCTGCCCTAGCAGCAGAAACAAAGCGACGACCCGTGCGACGACACACCATTTTTTCCCAGTTGTATTGTATACTATAATTTTTTTACTGAAATTCTGTGTTGTGTTACGTAGGCCGTTCCGATCTAGTTCAGGATTTCAATTCTTTCATGTTCACTTCAGACTTCCACACATTCTAGCAGAGCTTACGTCTTCCTTCTCTCGAGAGCTTACCATTAGAATGCAAGATCGGCGGCAAGTTTCCTTCGATTATAAATGTACTCAGCACACTGATAGTGCATGCCATGTAGCTCAAAAAATGATTTGTGCTGTTGCAGGTTTGTTTGAGACGAAGAAAGAGTTGGGAATAGGAATTGCTACAAAAATTGGTTTTGAGTTATTCCAACATTCTACCATTAGAGTATCTTCACCGGCGATCCTAATAGGGTTATTGGGCACGCCGGCATGAACTCGCCCCCTACCGGCCATCCTATAGTGTCAAACTTGTTGTACGGGTGTAACATCCCAAAATTTTGCAAATTTTGGAATGTTAAATTAATTAAATAAGTGTGAAATTCTGAAGGATTTGAAACTTTTTTTTTTACTTGTTTAAAAACTTTTCTCAGACCTTGACTCAAAATTTCATGAGTGGATTAACATGACTACCCAAAATATAAATCTTGGTTTGGAAAGTTTTAATCATATTCAACTGAATTTGATTTTATTGTGCTTGTATTTGCAATTTGTCCAAACATGTTTAAATTAATTGCGAGAGGGAATAATATGACTTCCCCAAATATAATAAACATGTTGGAAATATTATATTTGGTTATTATTTGGATTTTATGCATCTTTTGATTCTTCCAATATTTAAATCCATTACCAAAGTGAGGAATAAAGATCAAGAGAAGAGAATAACATGACATTCTCAATATAATACTTTGGAAATTATTTAAATGTACCCTTTTGCATGTTTGGATTTTTCTAAAAACTTATAGGATTTAACAAACCCTATAAATAACTAGGGGTTTATTAAGACCTATATGCATATTCATAAACAAAAGTATTTTATAAAACTAAACTTGGGTAGAAAGTAAAGTTACCAAGCCCATTATAAGTATTTTATTGGATTTTCTTGTTTGGAAAAGAATTTGTAATTATATATGCCACATTCATTTTCCTGTAATTCCTTTTTTTTTTTGAGAACTACACCACCCCCTCTACTACTCAACGTTATACATTGTGCGCACTCATTCAGGAGGCAGAATGAACCAAACATGTCGTCCCACTGGCGAGACTAAAGATCCTCTCGCCAGGCCATGAGCATCCACATTTGCACTTCTCCCTTCATGGACGATCTCCACCTCTCCGAAGCTGGCACCACGAGCTTTGATTTCTGAGACAATAGGCTCGAGACGAGCCCGGCTTTGAATTAACGAAGCCAACAACCGGCCAGGGAATACACAAGGCCACCCGTACAACCACACACACCACACACACCGGCAGATACAAGGGGACACACCGAACGGCTTACAACTCTACACAAGCAAGCACAAGCTTGCAAAAGCGAAGACCGCCACACTCGGGAGGCAAGGGCCAGGAGCAGGCGAGGCACGGCGAGGCACTGCCTTGAACCAGGGCAGGGGTCTTGAACGGAGCAGGCACACTAGGCTGAAAACACCACGACACCATCTTGATCACATGCCGAAGAGGGACCCTTCCCTCTCGCCTGGCTCGACGGCGTCGAACCATCGGACATGAGAGAAGCTCACCGGAGAGCTGAAGAAGTGTTGGACTCGAGCCTCAAAGCAGCCCCAGAACACGACCACCATGGGAGGGAGAGCACAACACACCGGCCACCCCGTCGAAGAGCTTGACCAACCGAGAGCAACAGGAAAGCCGCCGAACACGAAACTGCAGAGGAAGGACAGTTGGCCATCCAGGCGAGGGAGGAGCGAGGCTTAGTGAGAAGGACCAGGAGGCACCCGGACGGTGGCGCCCAGCTACTGTCGGAAGGGGAACCCTATCCCCTACCGCCGGATCGAAGACGCCGCACCGGCGGAGCTGAGCCGAGGCCGCCGCCGGGAGACCACCTAGGAGGGACCAACCAAGCCCTGCACCAAAAACCAGTCGCACAGGAACCAAAGCCGCCAAAGCTCGCACCTTTGCCTACTCTCACCCGAACCCAGTCTCCCCAGGCAGCGTCTCCAAGAAGACGACGGCGCGCAGCACGTCAACGCTGCCCAATCAGAAGATTTTGGGCTTTCACCCGGGAGATGGGTCGGGGGTCGGCAGCAGGGACCCCAGCTACGCCTCCAAGGAGGAAGGTCGGCGCCCAATGGCGTCGTCGTCGCTGGGCCGGACGAGCCAGCCTAGGGTTTCCCCCGGTCCCGAACTGCCTACCAGACACCCAGACGGCCGGAGCCGGCGGGGGAAAGAGAGATATGGTGGAGAGCAAACCTCAGATCTGACGGGAGAGGAGCTCCGCGTCACAGCCGTGCCCGCCGCCGCCCCACCTCCCACGAGGTCGAGGACGACGGCCGGAGTCACCCGGAACGATGCCTGCCGAGGACGCCGCTGCCTCGCCTGAAAGGCCGCCGCCCAAATCCAGAGCCCTCCGCCGCGGATGAAGACGAGCGCGTGGAGCGATGAGATCCGCGCCGCCACCTTCCTCAGCCGCCGCGCGGCTTCCCGGCGGAGGCCTCAGGCGGCGGCGAGGGCAGGGGGATTGGGAGAGGAGGAGGCCGGCGGCGCTAGGGTTGGGCGCCGCCAGAGTCGCCTTAGAGGGAGCGACGCGGGGGTGGGGGGTGTGGGGCTGCTCCTCGTGATGGGGTTCGTAGCAGAAAACAATAATTTTTCAAACTATCGCAACACCGAAACTAGCCAGGATCTATCTATCTAGTAATGCGGTAACGGAGAAGTCATCGGAAACATACCCTTGTAGACCGATAGCGGGAATTACGCTCCCGCACAAGCGTTGCCGATGAAGACGTACGTAGCCGACCTCAAGGTCGCGGAGAACTTGGCGCGACGAAGAAGAAGGAGACGCGGCGATGAAGAAGCTCCTAGTGCCGAACTCGTGAGAGAGCAGCACCTCCGAGTACTCGCACACGTACGGACCTTGACGATGACCTCCGTGCTCCCCGATCCAGCCGGAATAGCGGAAGCGAGAACTTTGGGTGGAATCCCGCAGCACAACGGTGCGCTGCGGTTTATAGGTCTCCCGTATACGCTGTCCAGACTTGGGACCGCGCACGTCGAGAGATGGGGAGGGAGGAATTGGACTAGGGAGAAGCCTGGGCCAACCGGAATTAATTCCTGAATTTTCTGTGTATTTTTCCAATTAATCCGGGTCCCTATTTATTGGAGGAGAGGGGTTGCACCTCTCCTCAACTAGGCATGTGGGACTAAAGGAGGGGGGGGGGGGTGCGCCGGCCTACATGGGCCCAGCCGCACCCCTCTTGGGGGGGAACTTCCCCTCTTGGGCCTAAAGGCCCATTAAGGTGGCAGCCCCTTTTTTCTCCTTTTATTTAATATTAAATTAATATAAATATATATAATTCCATAATTAATATATTTACATACTATTTAATCTCCCGTGACTCCGAAACAATTTCCGGATCACTCCGAACTCACTTCGGTCTCCCCGGAACTCTTCCGGTCTTCCCCGGAACTCTTCCGTTCTTGCCGGAACCTTTCCGAAACCTCCTATCTCTATACCTAAGCCACTCCGATGTTTCCAAAACGTTCTCCTAGCGTCGTCAAGACCTTAAGTGTGTTACCCTCGGTTCGAGAATACTCCGGACATGGTCGAGACCCTCCCGCCAATGACCGTCAGGGAGCCCTGGATGACTATGACGGCCCCGTGCATTCTAGAATAAATCATCCTTGAATCATCTTTGAACCGTTAACATGATATGGTCATTCCCTTTGTTCGTTGATACTTCCTTGTCCGAGATACGATCGTCAACATCCGATGTTGTGTTTTATCTCGTTACCGACAAGGTTGCTTTACTCGTTCCCATGAAATTATATCTCAATGACCTAGTCATACGCTGCGCAGCTTTACAGATATAATCTCACCGAGTGGGCCCAGCATATCAATCCATCACACGGATGAACAAATCCCGCTCTTGATTACTCGCCCCGACTACTTCCTTCCAATACCCGAAAGTGTCACCTTTATTGTCAGCTTATGAGGCATGACGTTTGATGCGATCAGCCGTATCTTTCAGAAGCAGCGACTTGATGTAATCTCACGGTCTAAGGAATAAGCTACCACGTTATAATCCTATTGCAGTGTTGAACTATCTGATACGATCCTAACTGCAATACTTTGGGTAATGTCCATCAAATTATTCTCCCAATAAAATGACTCCACCATCAACTGTTAATGCAATATGATCGGGAAATCACGATCATCCATTGACTGATGGACTAGTTTATCTAGAGGCTTAACTAGGGACTCTGGTTTGTTTACATACCACACGTGTATTAACAATTCCGATTAATACAGTTATAGCATGGTATAAAACTATTTATAAACTTAAAGAGATAATGCAATAAATCTTATTATTTATTTGCCTCTAGGGCATATCTCCAACAGTCTCCCACTTGCACTAGAGTACAAATACACTAGCTGCATTTTCTATACCAATCATACAACCTTATCTTTTATAAGTGTTTATGATAATGCTCGCTCGTGGAAGAGGTTTCCTTCGGCCTGAACCTTTCATAACCATAAGCTCTTTGCAAACCATTGATATCACCTTATTTGATATCATCATGCTATCTTAATAACAAATATACATATTTGGCAACTAAGTGAGACTTTTGTTTCCCTGCGCTTACTCTGATCCAATATCAGTTAATTGCATTAAACACACTCAGTTTTAGAGAATACCTTTTCTCTACCAACTCTATGTACTTTTGCAGTATCTTTATACTTCTATATTTACCTAAGTAGATCCTGACATTCTATTGTCAGCCTAATGCCTTTTAGTTTATCCTATAACGACTTGATCCTTATTTCTTTCTGTCATTTAGGTTGATCCTTTTAACACAACATTTGTTAAACTCATCATCCTTTACAGATTTGAAATAACCACATATCCTTAGTTTCTTTTAAACTATGAAGGATAATTTTGGTTCCACTAATAATGAATCACAAATTCATCTCAGCGCTTATTCTTCTTGTAAGAATACTAATCATATCTTTTCGAGTATATAATATGGTTAATATGCTGCCACCTTATCATGGCATAGAAGTGCAGCATATTTTACAACCATGATTACTTTATCCAGATTTACAAGGACCAATTCCTCGTTACGTCTTATTCTGACACATCAGAATCTAATCTGGAAAAACACCTCGACTTCTTTAAAATGATCTATTCAAAACAGATGCTCACATTTTAAACATATATGATTTTATCGTAATTCAATAATTACTTCTAATTCATTTTCCTAGTACCTATCTATTATATGTCATTTACATATAAACACCTGACTAAGCTCCCACTCAAAATGTCAATTACATTTGAGATTGTGTAACTTGTAATGCTCCCACTCAAAATGTCAAACACATTTCATATTGTGTAGCCCACAAGCTCCCACTTAACAATATGTCACTTACATATTATTCCGGTAAGCTGTCCTACTCCCACTTAAATTATACGGATATAATTTCCTTCGATATTTCGGTCATAACCGAAATCCTTGATCATGTATCAATTCGAAAATTCCAAATACGATGTATTATACTTGTTAATACAAATCCAAAAGACTTAGGCATGTCTACATCCAATGTAGTCAAAACAATTTTGATTTTGTCAAAGACATTCTTCATGACAAAATTAGCTTTATGTCCTTCTCACAGTTTCATTCTTTTCACACAACTTGTCATGTGAAAAATCAAGTAACCCTTTTACTTAATAAGATTCAAGCAACATTTACTAATACAATCTTGAATGCAACCTTTTGGATTTATGACTCTATAGTCACAATTCGAATTTGGCATCACCCCAATTTCTTTGTATTTCGTAGGTATCCCTTGTTCTAGTAACAAGCTCATTAAATCATGAAATATTAATCTGTGACCGGACAGAAAATATTCTTTAATGCCTACTATTTATAAAAAGCTCCTTGCATGAAAACACCATGATCAAATATCATCATTTTTCATTTCATTTGTGGAGTTTTGTTGTCGGATCAAATTCCAAACAATATTTCTCTCACAAATCGAGTAAGGTCAATTACCCCTTTTAAGCTTTTCTTTATTTCATATCCTTTCTTGAAACTTGTTTTCAATGAATCACCAAGTTAGCAATACTAGTTTTGCCCTTGTTGGTGTTTACCATATGAAACATATATTCATTCCTATGAATATTTTACAAAGAACTATTTCGTACATAGTTTCGTATTATCATATAATCTATAAACCATGACACACAACTTATTGTCGTTCATACGAATTTTGGGTGAAGACTTCAAAATAGGGAGTTTACTAATTCTAACGGAAAAACCTTCTACGTGATTTCTAAAATATTAAGAGATGATTTTTAGGACTATACTTTATTCAAAATAGAGTATGATCATAATGTCTACATCAACATGTTTGATAATAGCATCATAATTTTGTGAACCGAATTTCACAAGTCCTTTTGTGAACCGAATTTTCACAAACCTTCATGATAAAATAAATCTTTAAAATCCTTGCTATTATAATCCAATTACAATGACTTGATTTTATATCCTCCTTTTCTATCCGAAAAATCTTTCTTGATCAAATCAAATAATTTCAGATAATTGTATCTTTTAGTAAATACTTATTATTTACTTAGACATACAACAAAGGTTTCAATAATAATTTCCACTACACAATTTAATTTAACAATCATCTTGCATGATCTCAAATCAAATTTCTTCTCATATTGACTTATCAATATTTTCAATCATCATGTCTCATTAGACATCACGCATGCAAATACACAAGATCAAATATCCAAAATATTTGCAATGATTAAAATTCGGTAGTGCATTTTATTATTGACTTAGGATATTTATTTTAACATTCAAATCCACTTTGCTATCAAAAAGATTAATACATGAATAACTTATTCATAATCGAAATATGATCATAAGAAAACTTTATTCATAATAAAAACAACTTGCTTGTCTCTTACAAATATGAATAACTTGTCTCATCGAATATAAGACATACTTATTACAATCACTCTCAAATTCGACTACAAAACTCTTATTCAAAACTACTAATCAAAACTTGATAACTATGGGCGTGAAACTCCTTGGCCATCAACTACTTTGCCTTGCCATCATTCCGCAGCATCATGTCGAACTCTGCAATTTTCCTGTTATATTCTGGTGCTGTTTCAATAAAACAGAACATAAGTATCAAATACTTTAATATCAACAAGTGTAAGAAATAACAATTATAACTTTGTATATCAAATATACCTTGCGTGTCATCTATTTCTCCTTCGATGGGTTCCACCTCCACATCTTTGATTTCGACCAGGAAATCATTGAAGAGGAGGAAATCACTTTAAGTATATACTCATCGACAAGCTCCTCATAGCTAGGAGGTAGAGAACGCAACACCGCCTGTATTGCAAAAGTATCCGCCATCCAGTAATCGCATGTGTTTGTGAGATCATCGTGAATGTCAAACATCTTACACAAATGTGTCTCCAAGCAGGTATGTTCTTCCATCTTGAGTGAAAGAAACTTGTCCAGCTGCTTGTACTGCTCATGCTTCATTCGGTTCAAGAACCGAACTTTAAGAGCACCTATCATCACAGCGGGTTCCATATGGCGAAACTCATTTTTCAGCTCATGATCCATGCAGACATACATCGTGATCTGAACACTTCTCCAGATCTCACGACGCTGACGAAAATCCTCTTTCGCCTCTGCACTTGCGGAGTCTCCTGGTTTATCTCCTAACAATTCTCCTATCACGTAAGAAATGTCGTTCTGGTAGAGGACGTCTTTCAGGTTTCTGTACCACGTCATGAAGTTGGATCCATCGTTCCGGAGACTTTCTTTTCTAATAAAATGGTTGAACTCAAGACTTTCTTCCTTAGGATAAGGCATGATCTACAAAGATAATTTGCAAAGACTAGGTAAGGCTAAGTTTATAAAAATATGAGTTTATTTTATAATCACATTATCAAAATACACTCCACTAAGAAATTCATCCCAAACAAAATAACTTAGTGATTACACGATCCTAATCCATTATACTACCCCCATCGATCAGGCGGATAGAATAATTTCAAAGGTAGGCAACGAATTACCAATCGCAACAATCATGCGACTCATGCTCGATCTTTCGATCTTCCCGTGTTCCGAGGCTATGTCTGTACATACTAGGCTCGCCAATTGACCTTAGTGTATCTGCGTGTGCAACGTGGCTTACACCCACTGTATGCGAACGAAGAGACGAGTGTAACCGAAAGCGACCGAAACCGCGCGCGTACCCCGTAACGTAGAACTTTATTGGTGGTGCACACTAAGGCGAACACAATTTTGGCATTAATTTGGGATCATCCTAATATTGCTACCGTTGTATATATACTTAATATATAAGCAATCAAATAGGATGCACACACAACAAACAATATCAAAATAATGTAATGAAGTGCGATATGACATGGCCTCGCGCCTTGGCCTTCATGGCGCGCCTCCTGGCAATGCTCCGAGTCTACGGTGCCACCTTTTGCCTCCGATAACATAAAACTTACCGTAACCATGTCATATTAAAATGCCCCACTGCAAAACAAAGTTAGACGCTCTCTACTTTATCTTTTGCATGTTTTACGTGGCTGCTAGGGCTTTCGTGAAGAACCGTTTCTTACCTACGAACATACAACCACAACAGCGATTAAATAATTGTCTCTATTACACCCTTTTCAGGGCCCTCCATTGAAAATGCCATGCCGTCTAAAGAGAGAGAGACAGACACCCGCTAGCCGCATATATGGTACAAGCCATATGTTAGTTGCGGAACCAGTCTCGCGTAAGCGTACGCGTAAGGTCGGTCCGGGCCGCTTCATCAACTCAATGCCAACAACATTAGCAAGTGCACGCGAGAGGGTAACAATTACAGAATCGATGCCCACATTCAACATGTGTTCTAACCGTACCAGCAATACTACGCATAGATCGGCTCTGATACCACTGATGGGGTTCGTAGCAGAAAACAATAATTTTTCTAACTATCGCAACACCGAAACTAGCCAGGATCTATCTATCTAGTAATGCGGTAACGGAGAAGTCATCGGAAACATACCCTTGTAGACCGATAGCGGGAATTACGCTCCCGCACAAGCGTTGCCGATGAAGACGTACGTAGCCGACCTCAAGGTCGCGGAGAACTTGGCGCGACGAAGAAGAAGGAGACGCGGCGATGAAGAAGCTCCTAGTGCCGAACTCGTGAGAGAGCAGCACCTCCGAGTACTCGCACACGTACGGACCTTGACGATGACCTCCGTGCTCCCCGATCCAGCCGGAATAGCGGAAGCGAGAACTTTGGGTGGAAACCCGCAGCACAACGGTGCGCTGCGGTTTATAGGTCTCCCGTATACGCTGTCCAGACTTGGGACCGCGCACGTCGAGAGATGGGGAGGGAGGAATTGGACTAGGGAGAAGCCTGGGCCAACCGGAATTAATTCCTGAATTTTCTGTGTATTTTTCCAATTAATCCGGGTCCCTATTTATTGGAGGAGAGGGGTTGCACCTCTCCTCAACTAGGCAATGTGGGACTAAAGGAGAGGGGGGGGGGGGTGCGCCGGCCTACATGGGCCCAGCCGCACCCCATGGTGGCGGCTGGCCCCCGGCCCAGCCGCACCCCTCTTGTGGGGGGAAGCTTCCCCTCTTGGGCCTCAAGGCCCATTAAGGTGAGCAGCCCCTTTTTTCTCCTTTTATTTAATATTAAATTAATATAAATATATATAATTCCATAATTAATATATTTACATACTATTTAATCTCCCGTGACTCCGAAACAATTTCCGGATCACTCCGAACTCACTTCGGTCTCCCCGGAACTCTTCCGGTCTTCCCCGGAACTCTTCCGTTCTTGCCGGAACCTTTCCGAAACCTCCTATCTCTATACCTAAGCCACTCCGATGTTTCCAAAACGTTCTCCTAGCGTCGTCAAGACCTTAAGTGTGTTACCCTCGGTTCGAGAATACTCCGGACATGGTCGAGACCCTCCCGCCAATGACCGTCAGGGAGCCCTGGATGACTATGACGGCCCCGTGCATTCTAGAATAAATCATCCTTGAATCATCTTTGAACCGTTAACATGATATGGTCATTCCCTTTGTTCGTTGATACTTCCTTGTCCGAGATACGATCGTCAACATCCGATGTTGTGTTTTATCTCGTTACCGACAAGGTTGCTTTACTCGTTCCCATGAAATTATATCTCAATGACCTAGTCATACGCTGCGCAGCTTTACAGATATAATCTCACCGAGTGGGCCCAGCATATCAATCCATCACACGGATGAACAAATCCCGCTCTTGATTACTCGCCCCGACTACTTCCTTCCAATACCCGAAAGTGTCACCTTTATTGTCAGCTTATGAGGCATGACGTTTGATGCGATCAGCCATATCTTTCAGAAGCAGCGACTTGATGTAATCTCACGGTCTAAGGAATAAGCTACCACGTTATAATCCTATTGCAGTGTTGAACTATCTGATACGATCCTAACTGCAATACTTTGGGTAATGTCCATCAAATTATTCTTCCAATAAAATGACTCCACCATCAACTGTTAATGCAATATGATCGGGAAATCACGATCATCCATTGACTGATGGACTAGTTTATCTAGAGGCTTAACTAGGGACTCTGGTTTGTTTACATACCACACGTGTATTAACAATTCCGATTAATATAGTTATTGCATGGTATAAAACTATTTATAAACTTAAAGAGATAATGCAATAAATCTTATTATTTATTTGCCTCTAGGGCATATCTCCAACACCTCGGGGAGACAAAATCTGGCCGTGGACCTTCTGATGCTTTGAGTGGTGCCGAGCTTTGATTTCTTGTACAACTTGGCCATAGGAACTGAAACCTCCACTCGTCAAACTTCGGATCACGTTGCTGCAATCGATTGCTAGCCGTAGTTGTCGCAAATGCAAATTAGTAGCGAGCGCCAGACCCTCCCTACATGCGAGGGCTTCCAGGGTCTCAGGATCAGTAATCCCATTCAACACTACCGACGAGGCGCCCAGGAACAGCCCGTCGTCTCTCCTGGCTACTGCTGCAATAGAAGAAATCGGAGAAATTTCGAAGTTGTAGCATCAACATTCACTTTGGACTTACCCGCAGGTGGTGGAATCCACTTTGGACCTGCAGCAAGCTTCTTCTGCACTTGATTTGGAGGTTTCTTTGTGAGGTCAAGATCCGCTATAAACCTCTCAATGAAGATATGTGTGGACAGCGGGCTCTGGAACAAGCCTTCGTGAATCGCTTTCCTCCTCGCGTGCCACTTCGCCCAGAGCGTGACAACAACTCTGGTCAGTTCTGAATGTGGCAGAGCATGAAATTCCGCTGCCAACCATCCTCTTGCATGCTTCTCTTGAATGTTAACGATCAGCTCCGTTATATCTTCCAGAGCTAGAGCCCATACACACCTCGCCATATTGCATTCCAAGAGAGAGTGTCTCCAGGAATCAGGCGCCCCACAGATCGAACACGAGCTCTGCGTCGCCATATGTGTATGATGGAGTACATCGGCTGATGGTAAGGACTGCCGTGCAAGTCTACATAGAAACACCCTTAATTTTGAGGGTACCTTGACTTTCCAAAGCATCGACCAGGTCCGCTTCTCGCCCGCAGAGTCGGATGATCCATCTTGTTCGTCGAGCCAAGTCGTCCGCTTCTCCCGCGTGTTCACCAACATGTGATAAGCCGAACGTACAGTAAACAAATCCCTTCTATCATAGTGCCAAGCCTAGAAATCCTCCTGCCTCCTAGTGCTCAAAGGTATATTTGAAATGATCTCAACATCCATCGGAAGCAGGTGAGCTTTGAGCTTCTGTGCATCCCATGTCGCACTGTGGGGGTCAATCAGGTCACATACTCTCGCCGGTGGATCGTCACCCAAGCACGCCACCGGTCGAAGCAGTCCATCCCTCGGTAGCCAGTTATCCTCCCAAATATTTGTGTTCTCTACGGTACCGATTCTCCGTATCAAGCCTTGCTTGAGCACGCCTTTGCCATCCAAGATAGCCCGCCAAATCCGTGATGGCGAGGCACCCAACTCAACTTCAAGGAACCCGCTGCTAGGATAGTATACCGCCTTCAATATGCAAGCACTCAACATCTCCGGTTCCTGCAGAATTCGCCATGCTTGGCGCGCAATAGAGCAAGATTGAAGAGCTCAAAGTCGCGAAACCCCAATCCTCCCATATACTTGGGAATTGTCATGTCGTCCCAGGCCACCCAGCACGTCTTTCTTTTTCCATCCTTGCATCCCCACCAAAAGTTTCGCAAGAGACCATCCAGGTGATGGCACAAACCTCTCGGAAGCCTAAAGCAGGACATCGAGAACGTCGGTATAGCTTGTGCGACAGATTTAATAAGAACCTCCTTTCCTGCTGCCGACAACAACATCTCTATCCATCCCTGGACCTTTTTCCACACCCGGTCCCTTAGGTACTTGAAAGCACCATTAACCGAGTTGCCCACATCCAAAGGCATGCCTAAATATTTCTCACTAAGAGACACATTATAAACTTGGAGTATACCCTTAATCTCCTCCCTGACATTATTCCGGCATCCTTTGGCAAAATGTATAGATGACTTATCCATATTTACTTGCTGACCTGAAGCATCAGAGTAAAGTTGTAGCACTTCCTTCACCTCCAAAGCACTCTCCCTATTCGCTTTGAAAAACAGCAGGCTATCATCTGCAAATAGTAAATGACTAACCATCGGAGCCGATGGAGCCACCTTAATACCACTTAAGTTCGATGACTGATTCCTTAATTTTAACAGGCACGAAAGGCCCTCTGCTGCCAACAAAAAGAGATAGGGGGAGATTGGATCACCCTGTCGGATCCCTCTCGACGGTAAAAAACTGTCAAGCTGATCACCATTCAGAAGAACTGAGAAAGAGACAGTGGTAACAAGCCTCATTACCATCTCCACCCATAGCCGATGGAAGCCTAGCCGAACCATGATAGCTCTTAAGTAGTCCCATTCTACACGGTCGTAGGCTTTCCTCATGTCGAGCTTCAACGCACAACACCTTGTCTCCTTTGCTCGTTTGCGCTTCATGAAGTGCAGGCACTCGTATGCTGTGATAATATTATCTGTGATCAAGCGCCTCGGAACAAATGCTGACTGCTCCTCAGAAATGATCTCAGGCAGAATCACTTTGAGTCTATTTGCCACCACCTTGGAAGCAATTTTGTATATCACATTACATAGGCTGATAGGCCTAAATTGGCCCAGCTCATCCGGGCTAGCCACCTTCGGTATCAGGACAATGAACGTGTTGTTTATCACCGAAGGATCATCCTCTCCCTTCAGCACCCTCATCACAACTGAGGTCACCTCTGCTCCGCATAAATCCCAATGCCGCTGGAAAAAATGTGCAGGGAAACCATCCGGCCCCGGGGCCTTTGTGGGGAACATCTGAAATAAGGCCTCCTTAACCTCTTTTTCCGCAAAAGGTTTTAAGAGTCCGTCATTCATCTCAGTAGTAACCTTAATAGGCACTGTCTCAAGAACTGCAGACATATTGCGCGTACCCTCCGAGGTGTACAAGTTTTTGTAGAACTCGGTTGTCATTCTCCCAATCTGCCGAACATCCTCAGTAACATTGCTGTCCGGTCTCTTCAATTTCAAAATATTATTTCGCTTCTTCCTTTGACTAGCACGTAGATGAAATTATTTGGTATTTTTGTCTCCTGCTGTCAACCACTGAATTCTCGACCGCTGTTGCCACATGATTTCCTCCCTATGGTTTAGCTCCACAATACGATCAGTGATCTTTATCTCCGCATGCGAAGGCCCCTGCTGCATGGGATTCGATTGTAACCTCGCTAGTTCGTTATTCAGCTTGCTCAGCTCAAGAGTCACTTGGCCAAATGTGTGTTTTCCCCAGCCTGATAGGTGACCTGCAACGCTAGTCAGTTTGTGTTGCAGCTCCTGTAACGTAGCCGCCTTACCATCCTCTTGCCAGGCTTGGTCCACCGTCGTGGCAAATTCATCATGTCTCTCCCACATAAGCTTGTATCGGAACCTGCCCCTCGCCCTTCGACTTCCGCTCGGGTCCTGCCGATCCGCCCAAGTTAGCAGAATCGGACCATGGTCTGAAGCCGCTGTCATCAGATTCTGTACCCTTGCCCTCGGAAACCTCAAGCACCAGTCTGTCGTAGCCAGCGCGCGGCCCAGCCTCACCCGACAGTAGGAGCCTCCCGCCACCTTCTTCTCAAAGGTTCAGCTACGCCCCTCATATCCCAGATCACGCAGGCCGCACACGTCAACCGCATCACGAAACCCTGCAATCTGTGCGTGACTCCGTTCCTGGACACCAACATGCTCCGAACGATGGAGCACCTCGTTGAAATCACCCATGCACACCCATGGTAGGGCCGAGGATGATTTTATGTATTTGAGCATGTCCCATGTTTTAAACCGCAAATGCGTCGTCGCCTCCCCATACACGCAAGTTAGTCTCCATGGTTCGCCTCCCTGCCCGGTAATAATAGCATCAATGTGATACTGCGAGTATGGTAAAATCTCAACTTTTATTTCATTGTTCCAAAAAATTCCTAATCCGCCACTGCGGCCTGAACTGCTTACAGCAAAAGCCCGATCATACCCTAGCGTACTGCTAAGTGCCTCCACCCTTCTCTTGTGCACTTGAGTCTCGAGCACACAAAGAATGGTGGGGGCAACACGTCGCGCAAATTTGCGCAACTCATTTACTATCGCAGCGTTGCCCAAACCGCGACAGTTCCACCCGGCGCAACTCATTGCTGCTGGCGGCGCTCCTCCGAGGAGCCCGCCCTAGGTTTGTTGCCCATTGTTGTACTCCCCTCCGTAGCAGCTTTTTCCTTCTTCTACCTCTTCAGTTCTTTCGGAGGGGTATAAGACGGCGGTGGTGGAGGAATCGCCAGCGTCGCCCCCTCTCCCTCGCTACCCGTGAGTAGTAGTTGTTTCTTAGCACTCGGGCGCTGCTCATTTGGCACCGCTGCCTCCTGTACAGGTTTCAGCGGGCTGGACACAATATCCTCCAGCACATTAGCATCACCCATGGCCAGCCCTGCATCTCCTGAGTTCCGCTTGTGAGAGACAATGATGTTTCCCTCATTTGCCAACTTCTCCCTCCAGACGCCAGTGCGTCCACCACCACGCGGAGCCCCCTGCTGTCCTCGCCCCCCGCTTGGCAACCTGCCTCCACTCCGGCCGGCAGACCTACCTCCACGGTCAGCAGGGCCTCGCCCTCCATGGCCCGCCTCTCTTTCCCAGCCAAAACCGCCCCTCACCCGAGGCGTATCCGGGTGCCACGTCTCCATCGACGCGAGCATCCAGTCTCCATATTGCAGCTCATCATCTGCATGTTCACCAGTACCACACTCCAGCGCCCCATGTCCCATCAGTCCGCAGTGATCACAGAATTTCGGGGCCTTCTCAAACTTGACTTGCATCAGCATACTCTGAAAACCCTCAGGCGAGAGAGTAACAACCCGCATAAGGGGCCTGTCAGCAATCAGTTTCACTCTTGCCCTTTGAAACTCTCCTTCGTCCGCCGATATCACCTTCGGCTCCACTTTGACAACCTCCCCAACCTTGCTTGCCAGCTGCGTGAGAATCGCCTCCGTACGGTACAACGGAGGGATCTTATGGATTTGGATTCAGACCTCCACCTTGTTAGGGATCACAGCGGGGATTGTAGTGGCTCCATCAAAACGTTCCAACATCAGCGCACACTCCCTGAAAAGCCACGGGCCATCCTCCATGATGCGTTTCCAATCCCCTAAGCAGAAAGCTTGTATGACAAACAAGTTCTTCTCGATCTTCCGGAACGATACTTCCTTCGCCGGATTCCAGGCTGAGAACATGGTCCTCTTCAGGCTTTCCTCGCTGAAACTCCTCACCGAGAGCAGCTTCGCCACCGCCATCCACTTCACCTCCGGCAAACCACTCCTTTCCTCCTTTGCTAGGAACACGCCCTCCTTTTCCCCTTCGCTCAGCTTCAACTTACGTAGCATCTCTTCCACGTCCATCCCTCCTCTCCTCGAACTCGAGGATTCCGCCGCCATCTTGTTGTCCTGACGAACCGATCTACCCTCCGTGCCCCACACCTACTCCCCCGCCAAGGCTGGGCAGCTGTCCACGGCAGCCCCTTTCAGCCCGAACGGAGATGAAAGCGATCGGCGGAGAGAAACGGGACCGGAACCCTCGCCGGCGTGGAATCGCCGCAAGGTCGCCAAACCCTAGTTTAGCCTAGGTCCGTGTCGTAAGAGATCTGATGGCTCTTCCTGTAATTCCTAAATAGAAAAGGAGTTTAGAAATCCAGAAAAACAATTTGGGCCTAATCTAGCCCACCTGTCTCCTCTCTCTCAAGAGAGTTGGGCCAGCCCACTCTTCCTATTTTTTCTCTCTCATCCCTCCATGCATTTTGTTTTGGGCCGCACCTGCCCATGGCCCATCTGACCAGCCGGACCGAGCGAGCCTCCTGCTCGTCTTCCTCTTCTAACAGTACGTACACGTACAGAAGAAGAACAGCCATGGCTGCTACCTCTTCCTCTCCTTTACCCACCAATTCTAGTGATATTTTCGCTTCGCCTTTAACACGAAAGTTCTTCAGAATTCCGTGGAGGTTTCATTCGGGGAATTAATTTTCCACGTCGATGCTTTAATTTCCCAAACCCAGTGCGTGCTCTAAATGCCACCCGTCGGCATTCATATCCCCGATCTCCCTCCTCCCTCTATAAAAGGATTACCTGACCGCGTCACTTCGTGCCGCCTATCCTCCTCCTCCACTTTGGTTCACGAAGTTCTCCGTGAGAAGACCTGTACAGCCCGTACCACCCATGCCCATCCAGACCGAAATTTCGAGTTCATCACAAGATCCCGTCGCCCTCGGTGATCATCTCGACGATTGCTCGCACCAGAAGACTCAACTCGATGTCGCCTACCTCCAAGACAAGGTTCTGCGCCTTCTCGTCGCTGTTGGCCGCGCTGTCACCGGAGCCATGCCATCCACGTCGCTAAAGATCGCCGCCGGAGCGTGCCGAGCGCATGTCGTCTTCAACAAACCGCGACAAGGCGTTTTCCTCGTCCTCGTGAATCTCTACGTCAACTCCATCAACTACATCTCAAAGGCTATGATCATCTTCATCGGCAATTTCGACTACATCGAGTCTCGTTATCGTCTTCTTCTTCGACTTCGACGACATCCGTTCTCATTGGTGAGAAATCTTTCATATGTTCTATTTGTACATTTATATTTCTATCAGTGGCATATATTGCCACACTTTGTTAATCTAGACGAAGTGTACCTTTCAACAATTATTTCATCTTATTTATATTGCTACGTTGATATTTCGTCCATTGATCATAATCTAGCGGTTCATATATATAGTCATATATGATGCATCGAACCGTTACTTTCTAATCTTCATCATTGAATCCAATCCATAGAACAATGTTTTGCCACGTCATTCCATATAGTTTTAACTTAAATTTCAAACTCCCGAATTCGACATATTTTAATATATAAATTCCTTTGAAGAGAATCTTTTGCACCTTATTGATATTTTGATTATCATCATGTCTAGCCAATCATAATATGTCAAACTCCAATTCATTTCAATCTTGTTTCTATCATGTCTTTCATGTCATAATTTCCTTTCAACGTATTCCTTCACCAAATTCATTAGGATCATATCCTTTAATCATAATAATTTGTAATATTTGTGTTGCCAGATCACGTCGCCATTGTTTGTGGGACAAACGTGAAGACTCCACGTCTATGGCTGGTTTAGCGGCTTGGGACAGAGTATGTCGTCCTAAAGAAAGGGGAGGTCTGGAAGTTATTAATTTGGAACTTCAGAACACAGCGCTCCTCTTGAAACAGCTGCACAAATTCTTTTCCAAAGCGGATATTCCATGGGTTAAGTTAGTTTGGTATTTATACACTGATGAAGCTCCCCATGCTCAATCAAATAAAGGATCCTTTTGGTGGCGGGATATTTTCAGTCTGGTTGATACCTATCGGAGTATCACTAAATGTCATGTGGGGGATGGTTCCACTGTTCTTTTCTGGAAAGATTTCTGGCAACAAGATGAACTGCTTTCGGACAAATATCCAAGACTCTTATCTTTTATACAGCGAGAGGATTTGAATGTCCAGAAAGTTCTGAACCTGCAGGACCGCAGCTCCTTGTTTCAGTTACCTCTGTCTATCGAAGCTTTCGAGGAATTTCAAGCTTTACAGTTGCTGTGTGAAGACACTGAACTAACGATGGAAACAGATGACATATCCTTTGTCTGGGGCAAATCTGATTACAAATCGGCGAATTTCTATCAATATATGTTCCAGGGCCTGCCCAAAGACACCACTCTTACAAAAATCTGGAAATCGAAATGCATGCCTAAACTGAAAGTATTCTGCTGGTTGCTGATTAATGATCGTTTAAATACAAAAGATATG
Source organism: Poa pratensis (assembly GCA_947311845.1). Taxonomy (NCBI): domain Eukaryota; kingdom Viridiplantae; phylum Streptophyta; class Magnoliopsida; order Poales; family Poaceae; genus Poa; species Poa pratensis. The sequence goes on from CAMZMU010000042.1 coordinate 61,610,868, forward strand.
ATGGCGCGCAAGCATTGGCAAGTGGAAGGTGGACCTGATTGTGTCCTGTGTATCCAATCCTTGTTGGAGGATGTTGACCATCTCTTCTTCAGCTATGACTTTGCCCAAGCCTGCTGGCACACAGTGGGCATTTCTTGGGATCTTTCGAGAGATACAAGGGCCAGGATTGCTTTGGTAGCTGCCTCTTTCTCCCGCCCCAATTTCGTGGAAATCTTGGCATGTGTAGCATGGAACATTTGGAAGGTTCGGAATGACTACATTTTTAATGGGGTGGAGCCTTCTCTGGAGGGCTGGCGTAGGAGAGCTAAGCAGGACCTTCTTCAGCACCAATTCAAAGTCAAGAGCACACTGGTGCAAAATTTGATAGACAGCGTCACAGTCTTCTTTGGGTAGCTGCTTCCCTATTCTCTGCTGGTTCAAGCCGACGGTGGTTTTGCTCTTGTGTTGACCTTAATAAGTTTTTTAGACCGTTTTATTTTCTCTATTTATGTTCTGAGAGTTGGGTCATTATGTGGTGACCCCTTCTCTCTCCTCCCTCTTTGTTCACCCATGTAAACTTCTCTTGGTTTCTTTATAATGGAAAATAGACCGTAGGGGATTCCCCTACGGTAGCACGGTCTAAAAATATATATTTGTGTTGCAGAGTATTTGATTTCTATATAGATTTTCATTTGGTGTTTATTGTACGGCAATTGTTTTCGCGCATAGATTACGGGATTTTATTCGGAGAGTGAAATCGAGTCAACGATATATTTATTGTTCTCCAAGCTTTAAGGCAAGTTGCACTTGATCATACTTTGTCCTACTATTTTGATATGCATGTATTCAACTATATTTTCGTAGTATGCATGTGTAGGGAAATATATGTTTTCTATATCCTATAGAGTCTTAGGATCTTGCCATGTTTCCTTGCAGCCCTTTACTTAAAATGCGCTTGTGTGAGTGCTTAGCCAATTGCGTGTTAGACGGGGAACATGGGTTTGAAAAGAAATATAAAATCTTTGTGAAATTTGACATGCGCCCATTTTGGGGTAGTGTTATCAAAACTATTTTTAAATAAAAATTCTCAAAATGTTTTCATCTGGGCGGAGTGGTATGTCGGGAACGTCTACAAGGGTCGCATCCCTAACAGGGCTCTGCCGTATGGCTCACAAGGGTCGCACCCCTAAAGGGCTCTGCCGGATGGCTCAGGTTTTGGTGGGGACCGCCGCCCAGGTTCAAAGAGATCTTCAAAGTTTCGGTTGAAGGATTGCTTCCAGTACAGCCACATGCTAATATGGGCTCTGGCTTAGTCAAGTACATGGAAGGAAACCCTTACATTGGTACCGCCATTGGAGAGGGGTCTTCGGATCATTGTTGCGGGCGGACCCGATTATGTATAGGGGGCTTCTATGGAAAGACTTCGTCATGATCCATACCCAGTTAAGCCATACGAAGGTGACAACAAGAAGGATGGATTGTGTCATGTGGGGAACGTGTACAACCTCTGCAGAGTGTATAAACTAATCGATTAGCCATGCTCCCGGTTACGAGCAAATTGAGCAGCTGAAGATTGAAGCCAAGAAGGATTTCCTCTGTTTTCAAAACCTTTTTCAAAATTGTTTTAAGCATGCTAACTCTGTCCACTGAGTGGCCGTATGGAGTTAGTATAGCTGGTATTTGGGACATGGTGGATTCCATGTGTATGTTGGCAATGAACCCTGGTGGATTCCTTGTGTTTATCCAACCGTATATTATTTTGATTTGAAATATAAAAATAAAAGCAAAAGAGTTTTCCAAAACAAAAACAAAAACTTTTATGCTATGAACAAAATTGGCTTTACGCAAAAGAACCCTCAGCCTTCCGTTGACATACCCTAAGCATGTATTTCCATTATATATCCACTCCCTCTCTTGTACAACTTGCAAGTACATTCAATGTACTCACCTGCTACGTGTCATGCGCAGATGACGAGTGAGGACGACTAGGATCACGGGCCTATACTCAACAAGCCCAATGGCGTTGATGGAGCCCCAGACGTCCGTTTATGTTTCCGCCGTAATGTGAGCCAGCCACTATGCTGTGCAACTTGTATTGTATCATGTAACTCTGGATTCATCGAATAATAAAATGACATATGTTTTATCTTGATATTCATTTGTTACTGTGTGTGCTAGCTATGATCCAGGGATAGCACTGTAAACACGGAGATTCGAATCCTACCAGGTTCAGGTCGTTACAACGGGCCCAATAGAGTGTCGGGCAACCCCACTTCGCATCTTGTTCGTAGGGAAGCAACTGGGGGTGCCGGCAACCGTGGCAACGCGTGCCACGTCAAATACTGACGCGGCAGGCACTGCAAGAGTTTATTGCGGCCGGTATGCCCGTTTAATGACACACCGACAGCCCAGGCGGACGTAGACGACGCGACGCGTCGAGCGCAGTACTGGCTCTCCAGGCAGTGGCTCACACGCGTTGTCGGTGTCAATACGTGGCAGACAAGCCGGTGCTCGGCGTTAATGCGGCGCCACCCTCCTCTGCTCCCCGTCAGCTTTAAAAGGGCGCGCGGTGCCTCTCCTCTCCACACAAACTTGCAAACTCTCCTCTCCCACTAAGCCCTACCATGCTTGGTCGCCGCAAGACGGGAAGACCGATAATCGCAGCGCAGTGGGCCACCGAACTTGACCACCGACATGCAATGGCTGCGGACCGTCAGGCTCGCCGCGTACAGGCCACGACGAAACGAGCGTCAGGAGCAAGGCCGCCTCCTGAACGAGGAGCGGCAGTTGGGCAAGGCGTGGCGCCACGAGATGTTGCATGAGGAGCAGGCCTTCCTCATGCGCCAACCCGAGCAGGCCAGCTCGTCCTGAGCGCCACCACCTCCTGGTGCATACCCTTTGCCGTCGTATGCGGCTGCCGACGGCAACTCTAGCGCGCCTCCAATTCTGATGACGGTCGAGGAGGCGCGTCACCACATTCACAACGACATCCCGGTATCGGCCGGCCGTCACCTACCGGACGGCTGGCTGACGAACATCGTCAACGTGCCGGTGGCACTGCGGCTCAGCGGGTAGGCGCACCTCGACTAAATCATGTGGAAGTGGAGGGACATGTCGTGGGCGCAGCGGGTCGGCCCATACTACTCCATCTGGGCGCCGTACTGGCAGGCATTGGTAGACCAGCATTACGAGGCGCGCCGGCCAACTTCTTCCCCGCTGCTGACATGTGGTCGCCACCTTGGGAGTGGTTCGCGTCAGACGACGAGCTGGCCTTAGCACCGGCACCGGCTCCGGCACAAGAACCTGACTCACCACCAGCACCGACACTAGAGGAAGGGGTGCAGGATGAGGGCAACAACGATGACCCGGAGGACTCCCTCCGATGCTGCTAGATCAAACCCCACCACACTTCAGCAAGGGCGACGACCTGGAGACGTTCCTCAAGGCTGCAACCGATGGGGGCTGAAACTAGAAGCCCAGCTGAGACATGCAGGTTCTTGAAGGACGCCGCCGCCAATAGCCGATGACACTTCCGACGGTGGGACGTGGGCGGCGAACCAGAAACATCCATGTTCCCCACGCCGGAGCCGGGAGCGCCGCTAGATCCTGGGTTTAGTTTAAATTTCGTTGAAGTTTGTTAAGTGTCGTTTAAATTTCGGTGAAAATCATTGGTTCGTTTGTGTTCATTTGAAAAACATGTGCGAAAATTTATTGGGAGTGCCCGGTGGGAGAAGTGGCTCCCAATAGGGCGACAATGTGCCGGCGACACTCCCGCACTTGTCTGCACCGATGGAGATGCTCTTAGATACGTGTAGCACAAGGATTGTGAAGTTGTATGTAAATAAATGAAATGCCATTGATATATGTATGAATGCTTACGTGATTCGCTGTCCTCAGATTTCGGATTGTCCACTTTGTTGAAATATCTTACTGAACGATCTCCAACCTCCACGACGACGGTCCTAGATTACTCTTGCAAGTACTGTACGAATTTTAGGACTTCTTTTTTGAAAAAAGACATTGAATAAAACTCCAGCTATTTGACAACATATACGCCACCAAAAAATATACATATGCATAAACTAACGTCAGTTCATCACTCACACAACCAACAAAAAGAATATCTCAAGAGGAGGCAATTACAGTTGGGATAGAATATCCAAATTTTGAAAAACTTTGTACAAGGCCCAGGCCAAACAGACTAAAATATGATATACAGGTTCTATCGCCTAAACTTACATCAACAACAACAACCATTTCTATTGCCCCCACAGAGAAGACATGCCCTTTCAACAACAACCATTTCTATTGCCCCCACAGAGAAGACATGTCCTTTCTACTGGCCAAAACTTTATTTTACATTTTGACTAGCATTAACTACATTATAAATTAATGAAACTATAAGGACACTGCTGGCCAACACTACTAAACCGAAAAGCAAATCTATTGTTTTGTTATATCTATACAGCTTTGTCGCCAGGGATGATCTTCGTCTGGAAATCCTTTGTTAGAAGTATATCTGCAGGCACAGAACTTAGAGTGAGCTACCGAAAAATGAAAAAATGCACATCCCAAAGTGAAGTGCGCATATACTTTTTAAAAATAAAACAGTCATTCTGCAGCTGTAAAAATAAGATGCGTTTACCGATGAGTCGATGGCCTTGTTGCTGCATGTTTACTTGCATGCCTAATACTAATAACCGGAGCAACATACATATGCAGAAGCATCTGCCAGAGGGAAAGCAAAAGGTTCATCGTGGTAAAGAAGGTTCGGTCATCATTTGGCGCTGGCGGTTTGTGCTTGCGATTTAAGTGATATGTCTAGATCTTTGATTGAATGACTGAGCTTAGTTTTCTCATTAGCTTTCTCCGTTTCTGCTTCCTTCTGAGCTTCCTTCTTTCCAAGATCCAACTGCTTGCAATTCTCTTCATGTGAGCGTGTGAACAATCTCACGAAGTTTTGTAGTGTTGTCACCACTGCAAGATTACACGAGACTGTATCTAAGGACTTATGAAGAGTAAAATATCGTCTTGGTACCTTTTTCCGAAGTCGTAACAAAAATAAACCTATTTCCAGAAGCTTAAGGAAACCAAAATAACAGGCAAGTTTCACCTTGCTCAAATGGACAACGTGCTGGATCTTCTCCAAAATAAAGTGCTAATGCATCTGCATTCCTGCCCTGCAGGATTTGTAATTGTAGTTAATTTTGTGATGAACAAGAGAAGATAAATTGTATAGATGACTGGATACCAAAATAATCATTCATCTTCTACAAAAAGGATTATAATGCATCACTGGGCCGTTGTGGCACCATAATGCAATCCTGTCCAACTCAACATTTTTTAACTGACATCCCAGTCTAATATGATCAGTTAATGAGGTTCCATATTTATCATAAGTTTTTTTCGAGAAAGTTCAAAGGACCTTTCCGTTTCTTTTCACTGAAAAGGTAGAAAATTTGTGACAGGCCTCCTAGGAGGAATGGATTATATCAAGAAAACACTTGGTGCATGTCCCAAGTCGTCGGCACACAGAGGATTTATCATAAGTTGCAGCGTGAATCATCCCTCAACTAAACAAAACAAATTCCGTACATTGAAAAAGTAAATAATCAGATAATCTGATCAAAAGGAATTTCTTCCCGTTGTTTAATAATTCTCTAATATTTGAATTTCCCAACATTTGAAATTTTGACGGAACAACTTTGTTCATCTATCTTGCTTGATAAGGAAAAGGTCCGCTTTGGTTCTTCAACAACCTCGGGAGTTTAATTTCACCCTTAACTCCAATACTGGCTAGCGGGCAGACTTGCTTATAAAACTTGTTTTTTTTCTGCCAATAGCCATGTAGATATAAAGTTCGAATCTTATGCAGGGGAAACTAAAGTTTGCAACTAGTTGCATCTGCACCTCATTCCATATGTCATACTTCTAGTTTTTTTAGGAATGTGAAATAAATCGTGAACATTGGTTATGTTGTTTCATACGCATCCACAAATTTTGATCTAAAAATTTGACATTATGTGGGCTGCACAAGACAAATTATGTGTGAATAGTATGTGATACTATTCACTTGCATCACTTGTGTCTTCTCTTTTTTGCACAGGATACATATGGTCATATTTTGGGATGAAAATTTCAAGAAACAACATAGTCAATGTTCATGATTTATTTCAGATTTCCGATAACGGGGTGCGGGCGCAACTAGTTGCGGAATATTCGCTCTCTGCAGGCAGTATGATCCTGGAATGGGCCAAGATCAAGGAAATCAGAGCTTCCCTCAATGATCAGTTCGTCAATGGTGGCTAGGATCAGGTATAAACTTCCGGGTGATGCTAAAAGAGGCTTTTGATAGCCTAATGATTTTGGTCTGATGGCACACGTGGAAGGAAAGAAACAACAGGATGTTTCAGAATGTTTCTGGGCCCCATAATCGGATTTTCTCTCCTTCATTGAATCAATTATTGGATTAAGGCTGAAGCCAATAGTTTTCAGGCATTTTTGGGCCTTTTAAGTTTAACTCTTGGTTGTTCCTTTCTGTTCGGCTCTTTGGTGGATACTTCTAGGGCCTAACCCTGTGTATTCATTTTCTTTATCTAGTGCATTTACATGCAGCTTTCCTGCATGTTCTCCAAAAACACTCCAATCTATTCAGATTCCATCTTGCAGCTATCTAAATCACATTCCATTTTTTCGGACATCTCAGTGACGACCTTTATTTTGTCCAAACCCAGACTCCCTGATCTAGAAGTTTCGTGTGGGACTAATACCATTATAGCAGCAGTTGTTTGGCTTAGATCCATACTGTCAGCAATCTATCTAAACTCTCCATGTTGAGCTAATTCCACTAAATTGGCCAGTGTGTACGTAAATGACTCTTGCTCAAAGAGATACACATACCACATTAGAATAAAGTGAAGTCAAGGCTCTAACTTCAGCTTCAGCACCACTGAGGAAGTCCTTCAGTGTCTGTAAAAAAGGCGCTTAGTTTAGTGGCATCATGATGGTGGGAGTACTACCGAAAACAAATCTTGTATGCTTAGTAGCATGCTGGTACCTAGGCAATACACACGTACGAAAGCACTACTAAAAGAAAACACAACAGTTGCAGTTACCTTGCAAAATATCTCCGACACAGGACCATCATTTTCAGATATAGTTAGTTCTTCCTCCACTTTCTCGAGTCCTTTGTTTATGGCCTGCATTTCCTCTGCTAAAGACTTCAATTGTATCTGCATCCAGTCCAATAGTTCTCTTGGAAATCAATTGGTGTATAATTGACTGTCAATATCCAGAGCTGCAAAACTGCGTTCAATCTAATACCTTTGCTGCCAACTCCAAGCTAGCCAAATCTTTAGGAAAGTCAAGAAGTTCTGGAAGTTTCTCAGAAAGCACCTGCATTCACATGACAAATAGAGTAACTCAGCTGCAGTTTGGACTTCCTATGAAGAGAACCTAAACAAATCTGTAAGCTATACAGCTTTTTATCGCTATGACAAGTATTAGAGAGGACTAAGATTCACTTCAAAATTATGACCCCTTATAAGATAATTTCCTCAGAAAAGCTAAGATTTAAGTTTCAAGCCGTATGGAAAAAGTGGTAAAAATAAAGGTAAGAGAATACAGGCCCACAACCCAGCACAGCTGAGAAATTAAGGATGACAAGTTGAAGTTCTGGGATATGTTTGGTCTTTCTTCAGCACAGTCAATGAAGGCACAAAAGACAAGATATGCATCGATAAAACTAGTTGTGGGATATGTTTGGGTTAAGAAATTGCAGCAGTTGCAGGATAAGAAAAACAACTGCGAAATGGTCCATCAAGATAACTTAAATCCGAGAAGAACAGAATACTTCGAATGAGGTTTTTGTACAGTTACGAGCTTTTTCAAGGCTTCTCAGTTCTCGCCAACACACAAGTGCTATTATCATTCAATAATATGGCATGCGAGTTTGCTACGTTGTGCAGCTACCCCCCTGTATTATGGTGTAAATATTTGTATACACACACATCCAAGGCTAGGTAATGACTAACTCAACTGAGAAGGCTTATCACTTTATCCATTTTAATTGTTGGGTAAACTGGGAATTTGAGATGCCTAGACATGTAACTAGTTATCAGACATGGTTTGAACATGAATTCAAGAGCAGAAAAACGTTCCTATTTATTTTTGTATTTCATATATACAGATGTATACCTTGGATAAATAATGCATTAAGGTCATCTTATTGTTACGTGCACGGGTATCACTTAGTTTGAGTAAGCTATCCAACCTGAACCCAACAGCAGAACCTACAACAAACAAAACAAACTGTAGTCAAGCCAGTGCAAATAAAACCAACGGTCAAAGAAATTAAACACTATTACAACACATGTCCTATTAACAAGCTAATAGAGTTCAGACAAGATGGTTAGCACCAAAACCCTGACATCTTACTTTAATTCTCTCGGTTAGATGATAGTATAAGACAAACTACATATATAGAAACTAAAACAGAGTAAGTATGATAATGATTAATGATAAATCACTGGCGTGTCAAATAACTTATCAGAATTACTTAGGAATATTTTGACACCATACCTGTATACAACACATTGGTTTGAGGCTTTACATACATTATAAAGTTCAAACTTTGGCCCAATTGGTACATAGTGAGCCATATTACTAGTACTCATATAGCCAGAGTTCCAAATAATGGCATCTAGTGCTCTTGCTTATATGAACTAGGCCTTGCACGTAGGTGCTATCTATCTATACCTCTTATAAAGCAAAACCCCACTAAGTGCATTAATTATTTTTCTATCTCAACATGCAAGCTATCCACTTCATCCATTCTCTTAACCAACCAAATGTCCATGTCATCCCACTAACATTCACTAAAGCCAACATTTTCTTGCATGCAACATATCCACGTCATCTACTTTTCCATCCAATTGTCCACGTCAGGAATTTAATCAACAAATACAACAAAAAATTCATGTCAATTAAATTTAGCTTTTCGACAAATGTGATCAATTGAATCTTCCATATTTCTATAAACAACATCATATTTCATGGGTCTTATATGCCTTTATCTACACAATATTTGTTTTAAAGAGATTCCCGCCGCAACGCGCGGGGTATTTTCTAGTATACCTTATGGCACACACCGAGGTTAAATTATTGAAACATCAAAACAATTTTCATATAGTTCAAACAGTACAAACTTCAGAAGAAATATATAATTATATTTCAAACTTAGTACTTAAAGTAGTAGCTGACTGTTACATATTGCAAATTACAAATGAACGCCAACTTCGCAGCACTTCATATAATTCATAAATTTTAGTTCACTAAATGTCTCCTGAACAAGTATCCCATTACATTTTATAATTACCTCTAGCAGTGCCTTGATTCAATGCATTTCCCAAAGAAAGGATCGTCTGCATAATCCTTTTCAACTTCACTGAACCCCTTATCTGTGAACATCACAACAAAAAATATGAAATGTATGCTGTTAATCACATGATGTAAAATTTTAAATTAACAGCACTCACCTCTTCAGCAGACGAGTTAACAATGTTAAGGTTCCGCTTAAGGTCACAAACCTGAAAAACACTGATAGTTAAAAAAAAAACAAATACCAAAAGGGTCAAATAAAATGATACAGTTCCCAGTAGCAAGAAAATAATCAGTTGTCTCACTTGAGAACGAAATTGTATCCTAAATGAAAAAACTCTCAGCTTAGAGTCCACACGGGGTAATTTCATAAGCTCCATGAAGAACTGCAGAACAAGAAGAAAATTGTAGCTCAGCCAGAATTAACCAATACACCATTCAGAAGTGTGTTTCAGGAGTTGTCAGATATAGCACCATGGTCTCCACTTAAGATGTAACAAAGTTGTAAATTAAACTGAAGGAAATGTCACCTGTTCGCATTCACCAAGTACTTGCTTATCTCCTTTGTAACCCTGTAGTGATGACAAGAATGCATAACGAAAACTGATAACTTAAGGAACCTTATAAACAGCCAAAAATGAGCACCACAATTACCTTCAGAAGTTCTATTTCATCTTTAGTTGGAGTGAACTTAATTAGGTTGTCCACTTGATCAGCGTCTAGGATAGCATCATCCAGAGCAAGAATAGCACTCTGTGCTCAAAAATAAAATGATAGGTATTATTAAAGTAAACATCTGCCCTTCAGAACACAATTTACATGTATTTTTAAGTTATTTCAATGAGAAATTAATGAACATGGGATTCACAGGTTAGGCGAGAAATGGCTAATCAGTATTCTACTCTCTTGCCATCATTTCCCTATAAACACTCTCACCATCATCAATATGTTATTTCAACAAGATTATAACAAGTATATATATGGTACTGTCGTATGACTAGCAACAGCAATATGTTAATAACATTTGTTTCTGGAACATGCCGAAGCTTAATTGGTCATCAGCTTACCATTAGTTCTGGAAGGGGCATTTTGACTTTTGTAAGCATGATTGAACAATTGTTAGCTCGGCGAAGATCGATCTGTGTCAGTGAACAACTTAGGTTAGAAAAACGAAAGTAACACAAATCAAAATGATGAGGGATAAATAGTGATTTAACACAAATCAAAGAACTCGGGACCACGCATCAAACATTAAGTACCCGATCAACTGAATATATTCTAACATGCAGCTGCTATGAGTACTTTTCAAGAAATGAAAACTGCCTATGTTGTGAAACCTATAGCAATATAAAAAGAACTAGTTGGATCAGATACTCTTTACTGATCCCAGCCATCCACAGATCTAATCAAATAGATGATTTAAGTTGGATACTTAAATTACCATTTCATTGCACACTTATGATACAACTAATTTCGAATCAGCCCATATGAATTATATCTTAATTGCTATTTTTTGCTTTCTGAATTAGCCATTCTTGATGCCTGAGTTTCTTTTTTACATGAAGTGATTTGTGAGAAAGAAACAAGATTTAATGATCAATACATTTTAAATTTAGATATGGTTTTCTGGCATATGTTAGCTGTATCTTCCATGCAATATACATTGCAAAAAAAACTGAATTGTATGTACGCAGTTGCTAGTATGGCATAGAGGTGCCAAAAAGAGAGAAATAATGTCCATATTCAAATTTGCAGCATAACTCACGAGAGTCATACGTACCATATGACATAGACTATCAGAGAATCAAATCAAGAAAGAAATAAGCACAGAAGCAATGAAGATTAGAATATACATACTAGCAGGAACAATTTGAGAGCAAAACATGTGCAACTTTATTTGCTAAAACAACTCACAAGATGAATTTTCTCAGGTTTTGGCCCAGATGCACGACTTCCCGACTTATCTGAGCCCCTAGAATCTTTTGGTAGAGCAGCTGAGAAAAGAGTTTCTAGTTCTGACAGGTCAAATACTGGGGCCCTGGACAAGTCATGCAAAGGATATATTAGCATAAAAAATTACAAACATATGACCATTCATCAGCATAATCAAGTGTTAGAGAGATACTTCGAAACTTCATCAGTTTTTTGTCCCTCGGCCCAGAGACTGCCCTGCATCGCTCTTGTTACTTTCACCCAGTGTAGTGGTTTCAAATTGGACCTTCTGGACATAGCCTGACCAGATTGAAGGCTCTTGGCCATTGGGCCCGAAGGAGGTGCAGGTCCACGACCCTTCGCACCCAAAAGATTAGCATTGACGCCAGGAGGTGCTGGTGGAGCAGGATGGTTGGCATCCTTTGAGAAGCTTGGAGCATTAGGTGGAGCCGGAGGACATGGCAACAACATGCCCATAGAATTGGATAATTGTTTTGATGAATGATAGGGTGGCGGTGGTGGCGGTGGCATAGAAGTAATTCTTGGAGGCGGAGGTGGATGCGGTGCTGAAGATCTAATGGCGGATGATGTTGGGGAAGGTGGTGGAGGTGGTGCAGGAGGCAGAATAGGAGATGAAGTTGAAGCAAGTGGTGGAGTTGGAGGTGGAGGTGGTGCAGCAGGTCGAACAGCGGATTTAGGAGAAGCGAGTGGTGCAGGTGGAGGAGGTGCATCAGGTTGAACAACATATGAAGTAAAAGCAACTGCTGGAGGTGGAGGGGGTGCAGGAGGTCTACTGGGAGAGGGCTTAGGTGCAGATGGAGGAGGCCCAGATAGTCTAACAGGGGTTGTAGGAGCAGGAGGTGGAGGCGGAGGCGGGGGCGGTGCAGGAGATCTAACAGTAGAAAACCCTGCAGTGGATGAAGGTGGAGGTGATGGTTGCGCTGGAGGTATGGATGAAGTTGAAGTTGTGACAAGCAAGGAATCTGGGTGCCGACGATGAATACTAGTAGAACTGGAAGTTGGCGACAAGGTGGGCAATAGAGGTGGATGGGGATCAGGGTAAGTTGGTGATGATTCTTCTGCGCTATTACTTGAGTACCACTGATGACAAGTGGGCTGAGTAGTATTTCCAGCTAATGGTAATATAGAAATTTCATGTGGCTGACATGGGTGGGGCAATAATGGAGGACCTGCAAAAGAGCAAGAAATTTAGTTAGAAAAGGAAAATCTACAGAACTAAAATAGTATTTTCAAAATTACAAGCACTAGCTATCAACCCATGTATGCAGAGGGTCTGGCATTAAGAGAAACACAAAATTAGTTCGATATAGATATCATTTATGTTGACAAAACATATTATATGTAAAATTGTAAACTTTGTACTAAATCTACGACAATTAATATGGATCGGAGGGAGTAACGTTATTAGATGGTTACCCATATTGAAAAGGGTAAAATATTCTGTGTATTAGCACTTGATTACATAGTCTAGGAGTAATAGTTAGATTGTGTTATGCCTAACGACAGATTCTAAGGATGTATATATTCGGAATTTGTTCATGTGTTCAATGTTTTTTACACAGTAGTAGTTTATTTTTTTGCATTATTAATGGAAAGGGTGTATTCTCTCTCTTTTTTTTGCAGGAAAAGAGATCTATGACATTCACATGTAAATAATAACCGAGCCATACATATCTCTATAAATGATTAGGATTTTTCTAAGATGGAGATTTTTAGATTTTGTTTTTGTTTAACTTGGGAGCCTGCACTAAACACGTTCAAGTATTTGAGGTCCCTTTTTAGCTAAGTATATAAGGTCTGCGGCATATGAATCTCGTGTGTAAGATCCAAACCACGCTATAATCAAGATATAAGTTTAGGATTTTTTTCTCCTTTATTGATTAGGTGAGAATTTAAGCAAGCTATTTTTTTGTTAGGTTAGCATGGGAACATGTGTAACTACACCAAGTGCCTTGTTTTAATGTAACCGGATGACGTTTATTAAATAAGTCATTGAGGTGCATACAGGCTGCCTTGTGCAATCTGATCGCGTATAGGGAGATATAGTGCGCGGTCCATGCACTGAGACATGAGTCTTGCGCACTGGAAATATTGCACACTACTAATTAGTAATTACGTCTACAAGACGCATCCGCGCGGATGATGACTCGAATTCTAGCCGTACAATTAAAATTAAATTGTCACAATTAATTTTTTCCTAGAACTAATGTGGTGGCCTCAAAGGAGCTGCTCAAATAGTATATACAAGATTTCGGATTAACCTGAATGCTTCTGAGACAGTTCAGAAAAATCTTTTGCCTCAGGCATCATAATGGCATCAGATGCCACCAACAATACCGGCGCTGATGCCTGAGGAGGTGGTGATGGTGGTGGCAGTGGTGGTGCACCTTTTGTTACAATAGGAGTACCTGCCACATCATCAAAAGTTAAATTTGCCAGGCAAAGCGTACAACAAAAGAATATCGTTGAGCAAAACCTTCTGTTGGATGCTGTCCTGATGATGGTTTTGAGGTAACTTTGGCTGTGGCACTTGAAATATTTGATATTGTGGGTGCAACTATGGTTGAACCGCAATCCTCAGAACCTCCAAATGCAGCATCGTCTTCCAACAAAGCTGTAATTCCTAGGGCTGAAGGTACGCTATGAAATCTTGGGAAAGCTGAAAGTGATCTCGGAGATAAGTTGCTAGAAAGAGCAGAACTTGATCTAGAAGCTGGAAATCGCTGTGACATAATCATAGTGGGTGAAGAGCACTGTACTGAGCCACATTCCTCATCGGGCTTTTCGAGTGAAGACGAACGTGTGGTATTTATGTCAACTACATGCGTTATTTCCTTATGAACTGGATAGCTTATCTTTTCGTGAACAACAGATTTTCCTAATTTTCCTTGAGAAATACTAGCAGGCTCCATCCAGGCCAATTTGGGTATGACATCACAATTCTGTTTGTTCATATAGACTGCTGAGTGTTCGGCGTTGCTTGATCTGTTTCGAGCATAATCAGATTCATTTTTGGTTGGAGAACCAAGCTCCAATTTTCTAATGATTGAACCTTTCTTGCTTGGAGAGACCAAACCCTGCCTCATCTGTATATTTTCGTATGTAGTTAGCCGCTGGAAAAACTGGACTGCAGCATCTCCATTCGGATCTAACCAGTCCACAATGCTGAACATCTCTTGAACCTTTGCAAATGCTTCGATTGGTAGGCCCTCCTTCTCCCCTATACCTGCCACATCCATGGGATCTAATTCATCTGACATGTCCATTTCTGAGAAGAGAATCTATAATTACAAAGGACGAAGAAGGCTTTAGTTTCTGCACAGCGCATAAAGGATAGATTGACAGCAATGACTGATTACATACCTCAGCTCTGAATTCCTTTGCAAATCGATCTTTGGCATCCCACAGCATGTCAATTTCATCACGGTTTAGCATCAGAATGTTAGATCTGATAAATGCTGAATTGAACATGACTCTGAACATCATCTCTTCTCGTTCTTGATCAGCATCCGTGCTAATGCATTCAAGGACAACATCTCCTTGAATATGGCAGTGGATGTCGATCTTAATCAATTCACAGTCTGCCTGAGTAACATGAAAAGTAAATGAGAACGACAAATTAATAAACAGTGAACCAAATATACCATTTCTGGCTTGCCGACATTTAGTAGCGGAAGTAGCCAAATGTGATGAATTAGGCAGTTTGTCTAAGCACAAAGTAGTGCCAAAAAAAAAACTCACCCGCTTGTAATGGCGAACGTATTTACTCCTCTTTGGTGTTGCAAAAAGCACCTTGGGGTTGTTATCAGTACTAAACAGAGGATCCTGGCCATAGATACGGAATATGGGTCTACATCCATCCTCCCCATTACAGCCCGGGGCATTCCTCAGTATCACGCAGTCTAACGTAAGCGGCCGGTCACCCGGCGGCCACTCCGAGCTCACATTCCTCCGGGATATATAATGCAGGTATCTTATCTGAGAAGGCATGGGATTGAGCGGCGAGAGCAGCTGGATGAGCTCGTGCGGCGCCTGCTTGTACACCATCTCCAGCGTCCTTTGCTCGCCGATAAACTGCTTCCGGTAGAGCAGCAGGCCCGCGAGCATGAATGCGAGCACGGGCCAGCCGCCGCGCTCGCAGTGCATGATGAGGACGTTCTGCTGGCCCAGGGAGAGCCAGCTCTCGCCGGACCTGAGGAAATGGTGCACCATCTCCATGGTGAGGAGCGGGCAGCCCTCGTAGTGGCGCGGGTAGTCCATGACGATCATGTCGTAGTCGGCGAGGATGTCGCCCAGCAGGCTCTGCTGGTGCTGCTGGTGGTGCGGCTCCTCCTCACGGAAGTTGAAGACCATGAAGGTGGCGTCCGCGAAGTGGCTCCGGAGCTGCGAGACGATGTCCCCGATGTAGAGCCGGTACCTCTCGTCGTCGAAGACATCCGTCGAGAAGCACGAATCGAATACTGCGAGAAATAATAATGGACAAGTCATTGGCGGCGCATTCGAGCTTTCTGTATATAATACGTCGGACGGACTATCTGAATGAAACCCTGCCGCTACCGAGAGGGGAAATGGAGATGCGGGGAGATGCGCAGGACGGAGTGATTGGGGAAGGGGAATGGCGACGCACCGTAGACGCGCTCGGTGATCTCGAGGAGCCCGTCGGGGGGCTTGCGGTAGAAGAACTTGCGGAAGAGCGACATGCGGGCGGCGCCGCCTCAGGTCCAGATCCGCGCGCGGGGGAGCTGGGTGGATGGTGGAGGATGGCAATGCGCGCTAGGGTTTGCGGCCGAGATGGCGGCGGTGGCGGCGGCAGCTGAAGGGGCGGAGGCCGGTGATGGGGGAGGAGGGAGAGGAGGTGGATCGGCCGGGTCGGGTTGGGTTGGGTGGGAGCCTGGAGGGAGAGAAGAAGGTGGCGGAGAAGACGTATGTGCTGGTCGGTCGGGTGAGGTCAGAGTGCACGTTCGGGTCGGTGGTCGTGCGTTACCAGACAGTGGGAAGTTCCTCGCTTCCTCGGACAGCGAGCACGTGCAGGTGCAGCCCAGCTGATTAGGAAACCCACGGCCCGCACAACAGCTGGTCTTTTTTTGTTTCTTAGTGGAATAATAATAGATAATTTATTTTCTCATTTTGTCTTAAATAGAGTGCATTAATTACATTCATTTTGTTTCCACAAATGATCAATCATCAGCATATTTACATTCTTTTTAATAATGGCAATCAATCACTACAATTATTTTTCCTTATGTGCCAACTCGCCACAATTTACATTCATGTGTCCACATTACAATAAGAAAAACCTAGCTCACGGAAAATGTATGCACATGAGCACGACGGGCATTGTCAGCAGAGACAAGAGTGCGGAGGGGCGGTCTCACATGTATCAACACACGGCAATCGTCTAGTAACGTCAATATGCCGCATCAAGGTCATACAATAATACAGTTCACATCTGGTCTTTTGCATATTCAAATGCACAAAGCCGCCACAAAAACACATACCAAAGAAGAAAGGCAATGTGATTCAGTAGCTATCCTCGAACGGAGTTATCGGAGAAGGGGAACGGTGATGCATCGTAGAGCTCGTTGGGGTTCTTCGGTAGAAGAACGCCCCCGCCACCTCCTCTAGATCCACGGGGTCTAGAGGCAGGGCATGAGGGACAATGTGCGCCGGGGTTTGTCACTGAGAAAGGAGGTGTGACGGCTTACGGGATGGTGGGGATACGCTCAACCGGTAAAGGGGCGGAGAGGGAGAGGGGCATCGCTTAGGTTGTGGATTGTAGGGCAATGCACGCTAGGGTTTCTGGTCGAGATGGCGGCGGCCGGTGATGTGGGAGGAGAGGGAGGGGATCACCCAGGTCGGGTTGGATTGTAGGGTGGGAGGGAGTCAACGAGGGAGGGCGAGAATAAGGTGGCGGAGAAGGTGGTTGTTTATGTGTATATGAGCGTCTATAGTCTGTTTCACAATAAATAAATAAAGGTGTTGTTGTATGTGCCGGTCGGACAGGTCAGAGTGCACGCTAGGATCGGTGGTCGTGTGTTACTAGTGAGTGTTAGTTCGGTTCGTTTAAGAAAAATACTTCCTCCGTTAGCTTCCACGGTCGACGAGCATGTGCAGCTCGGCTGAGTAGCAAGCCATATACCACGTGGGACAATAGGTCAATAGTTGATTTCATTTTCTTAGTGGAAGAATAGAGTATTTGGTCTCTCCCTTTTTCTTAGCTAGAGGTTGGGTGGTGGAGAAGATCAATGGGTTCTGTTGTCTGTGCTCGATCGGTGAGATGGTTTGGATTGGGTACACGTTCCAGCCAGTGTGGTCCTTCGTTACCATTGGATATGCAATCCTCTTTGTTCAACACAAGGCTTTCCACTTACTCCCTCCGATCCAAATTAGATGTCTTCCATTTGTCCACCTATGAATGTATCTAGACATGTTACATATATAGGTACATCCACATGTGGATGAATGGAAAGCATCTAATTTAGAACGGAGGGAGTATTACCGAGAGGGGAAATGGAGAGGGAAGGAGGGAAATGAGGTGGGTGACCGGGACAGCGTGATAAGGGAAGGGGAATGCTGACACACCGTAGAAGCTCTCAGTGATCTCGAGGAGCCCGTCAGGGAGGGGGGCTTGCGGAAGAGCGACATGCAGGCGCCTTGGAGGAGGGCTACGCAAGGCAATCAATGCGTTGAAGAACCATATGGATTATCTTCTCCCTGTTTATCCTTTTCTCAAAAAAAGATGAGTAACCAATGAATTTTTTGTAGCCTTTGAGCAATGGGAGTCGTTCCACTCATGTTGTCACAAACACACGTTGGTGTCCACGCCTTTTGGCATATGTACACTTGTACCGGTCGATGTCTGAGTAACCCTAGACTCATAAGGTCTCGCCTATTTTACATGACATAATTGAAACCCTTGTCGTCGATGGTCATCGCATGCTAGTGTCGTCCCCATAGCTTTGCTGCCAACTTGTTGGACCAACTAGTTATTATAGAAATTATAACGAGTAATAACATCGTACCTAAAGTTTAAATGTACCTTTTCAAAGATTTGTGTTTCTCTTGCAGCCTAGCTCATGGGAAAAAGAACTCCACGTGTTAAGATAAGTTGAATTATGATGAAAATACGACAATTGGAAGATACTTATTGTAAGAAAAATTGGAAACGGCTGAACCATAATTGTGCAGTTAATAGGTAATCCTCATGATCTGATTGCGTGGATCACACGTTCGTTGGGAGACCCCAAGAGGAAGGTATGATGCAGTGTAGCAGCAGTTTCCCTCAGTATGAAACCAAGGTTTAATCGACCAGTAGGAGCAAGAAATCACTTCTGAAGGTTGTTGGTGGCGTCGTTACTCGATCACCAACGTGGAATCTGCACACAACACAATCAAAATACTTTGCCCCAACGAAACAGTGAGGTTGTCAATCTCACCGGCTTGCTGAAAACAAAGGATTAAACATATGGTGTGGAAAACAGTAGTAAATTGCAGAGAATGAAAAGGAACAATGTTTGCAGTTGGTTGTATTATCAGTGTAAAAGAATGGACCGGGGTCCACAGTTCACTAGTGGTGTCTCTCCATAAAAGATAACTAACATGCTGGGTGAACAAATTACAGCTGGGCAATTGACAAAATATTGAGCGCATGACAATGCATATATATGACATGATGATTACTATGATATTCATGTGGGCATTACGACAAAATACATAGACCGTTATCCAACAGCGTCTATGACTAATAATCCACCGCCAGGTTGTCATCCGAGTTCCCCGTTGGTATTAAGTTGCAAGCAACGGATAATTGCATTAAGTAATGTGCGTAATGTAAACAAATGCATTAGACCTAACGGCGCACCCTTAAGCTAAGCATCGGTTATTTTATCCCTAGTGGCAACAGCACATCCACAATCTTAGAAGTTATTGTCACTCTCCCAGATTACCGGAGGCATGAACCCACTATCTAGCATAAATACTCACTCTTGGAGTTACAAGCATCTACTTGGCCAAAGCATCTACTAGTAACGGAAAGCATGCAAGATCATAAATAACATATAAGATAGATTGATAATCAACTTGACATAGTATTCAATATTCATCGGATCCCAGCAAACACAACATGTAGCATTACAATAAGATGATCTTGATCATGATAGGCAGCTCACAAGATCTAAACATGATAGCATAAAGTGGAGAGACAACCATCTAGCTACTGCCATGGACCCGTAGTCCAAGGATGAACTACTCACGCATCACTCCGGAGGCAGGCATGGTGATGTAGAGCCCTCCGGTGATGATTCCCCTCTCCGGCAGGGTGCCGGGAAGAGCTTCTGAACCCTCCCGAGCTAGGGTTGACGGCGGCGGCGTCTCTGGAACTTTTCGTGGATAATGGCTCGGGTATTTAGGGTTTTCGCGTCGGGAGGAATAAATAGGCGAAAGGGCGGCGGCTGGAGACCCACGTGGGCCCCACACCACCCCACGGCGCGGCAGGGGGGCCCGCGCGGCCCCATGGTGTGGGTGCCACGTGGCTCCCTCGTGTCTCCTCTGGACTCCGTGTTCGTGTTGGAAAAATAGGAGGTTCTGTCCAAGTTTCGTCCAATTCCGAGAATATTTCCAGACTAGCTTTTCTGGAATACAAAAACAGCAGAAAACAGGAACTGGCACTGTGGCATCTTGTTAATAGGTTAGTCCCAGAAAATGCATAAAAATGCTATGAAGTGTATATAAAACATGTAACAATTGGTATAATATCAACATGGAACATCAGAAATTATAGATACGTTTGAGACGTATCAAGCATCCCCAAGCTTAGTTCTACTCGTCCTCGAGTAGGTAAAACGATAAAAACAAAATAATTTCTGAGGTGACATGCTACAATCATAATCTTGATCAAATAGTATTGTAAAGCACATGTTATGAATGAAGTGATCCAGGTCAATGGTCTATAGTTTGCTAGCAAGTAGATAATGAGCAAACAACTGAATCATATAAGCAAAAACTTTTCATGAATAGTACTTTCGAGACAAGCATCAAAGAGTTTTGCATAAGAGTTAACTCATAAAGCAATAGATTCTAAGTAAAAGGTATTTAACCAACACAAAGGAAGATTTAAGCTTCAGCAATTGCTTTCAACTTTCAACATATATATCTCATGGATATTTGTCAACACAAAGCAATATAATAAGTGCAATATACAAGCATATAAAAATTGTTGCACCAAAGTTGACACTAGTGTTTGCTTCTAAGATAGAAAGAAGTAGGAAAACTGACTCAACATAAAAGTAAAAGAAAGGCCCTTCGCAGAGGGAAGCAGGGATTAAATCATGTGCTAGAGCTTTTTAAGTTTTTGAAATCATATAGAGAGTAAAAATAAGTTTTGAGAGGTGTTTGTTAATTGTCAACGAATCAGAAAATGGAAAGTACAATATGACCCCTGCCAACCAGACTTTTAAGAGCGGCTCCCATGAAGGACGTTATTTCTACCAGCAAGGCAGATCATCCCTCTTCTTTTGTTTACACATGCAGATATTTCACTGTTTGTCATTGCTTGACTGATAAATCAGGGCAAAAATGTGAAGAGAATTAAGCGGTTAAAGTTGTAATTAATTGGGACTGGGCACCCCATTTGCCAGCTCTTTTTGCAAAATTAATGGATAAGCGGATGTATATGCCGCTAGTCCGGTGGTAAAGTCTGTTTGACAGTTGACATAAAGACATCCACCCCGTCCTCATGAGCTTGGTAAACATTGACACAAAATAGGAGTAATAAAGTTTGAATAGTTTAAAGGTAGCACATGAAAAATTTACTTGGAATGGCAAGGAAATACCACATATAGGTAGTTATGGTGGACACAGATGGCATGGATTTTGGCTCAAGGTTTTGGATGCACGAGAAGCATTCCCTCTCAGTACAGAGTTTAGGCTAGCAAGGTTATTTGAAGCAAACACAGGATATCAACCGACACAGCAAGACTTATATGAAAACATATTGCAAGCATTATAAGACTCTACACTGTCTTCCTTGTTAACCAAACCCTTTTACTAGAAAATATCTAGACCTTAGAGATACCAATCATGCAAACCAAATTTCAACGAGCTTTACGGTAGTTCTTCATTAATAGGTTTTAACTACATGATACAAAAGCTTAAACATGAACTACTTGATAACTCAAAACAATTGACAAGTATCAAATTATCCAATACATGATCTACAAGAATATGTAAGCTTTTTCCATTATACCATCTACCACATGCAACATTTTCTGTTCCAACCAAACACCAATCAATTTATTTCAACATAAACTCTCCAAACAATTATAAGTGAAGCAAGAGAGTACTTTCTTTAAAAGAACTAACAGCTCTGAATAAGAGATGCATGCAAAACAGGAGCTAAAAGCATAGCAATAGCTAGATAAGAATACTCAACAAGTATAAGTGAAGAATAGGAGTATTCATATGAAAAAGCGGAGCGTGTCTCTCTCCCAATCAAGAATGCTGGGGTCCAATCAAGTTGACCATAAGAAAAATAAAATACTGAAAATAAAAGCACACAGACGCTCCAAGTAAAGCACATATGATGTGAAAGAATTAAAATATAGTTTCACTAGAGATGACCTGATAAGTTGCTGATGAAGAAGGGGATGCCTTGGGCATCCCCAAGCTTAGACGCTTGAGTCTTCTTGAAATATGCTGGGGTGATCCATGGGAGCATCCCCAAGCTTAAGCTCTTCACTCTTCTTGATCACATTATATCATCCTTCTCTCTTGACCCTTGAAAACTTCCGCCACACCAAACTCAAGTAATTCTCATTAGAGGGTTAGTGCACAATCAAAAACTCACATGTTCTATAAGGACACAAACATGACCGTTACTTTTAACATTAACTACTGCCACTGATGTTATGTGAAGCTCTTCACCCTAAAAAAGAATTCCACTCAACACTAGTAAAAGAGAGAATGCGAAAAATAAAAGACAGAATCTGTCTAAACAGAACAGTCCGCAAAGACGAATTTTTTCGAGGCACTTACGTTGCTCAGATCGAAAAACTTTAAACTAACGAAAGATGCGTACATATCTGAGGATCACGCACAAAAATTTGCAGATTTAAATAATTTTTCTGTGATTTTACAGAATTAAAACGGTGAACAGCAGAAATCTGTTCCTGCGCAGAAATCCAAATCTAGCATCATCTTCCTATTAGAGGCAATACTTGGCACAACAATGCGATAAAATAAAGATACAAAGGAATTGTTACAGAAGTAAACAACTCCTTGACTCAAAAAGAAAAGAAAAATTGCAGAAATAAAATAATGGGTTGTCTCCCATAAGCGCTTTTCTTTAACGCCTTTCAGCTAGGCGCAGAAAGTAAGAATCAAGTGTTTCCAAGTGATGAAGCATCAACAATCTTACGCTTAGCTCTCTTACCTTTACCCTTATCTTTAGGAAATACTGGTTACACATAGGTGAAGAGGCGAAATTCATAGTGCCTTGGCCCACATCTATTATTGCCCAAAGCGTTTCAACAGAGATCTTCCAAGCGTAATTTGTCCTACTCCTGCACATTCAATGACAAGATAATCAATAGATATTGTTATCCCCAGGAGTTTTGTAAATACTTCTTCGGCTACTCCTCTTGGTAATTTAATAGTATTATCACCCAAAATTATACAATCTTTGCATTTGGAAAGCTCCCAAAGTTTCACCATTGATAACAACTTTTACAAAGGGAACCCATCCCGATGGTTCAGAATTTACTGGCACATTATCATAGTGTTCACGAATTTGATTATACCCTTCTTTTAGACTAGATATGTTTGTTTCGAGAGTGTTAAGTCTATCACTTATGCTTGTCAAAGCCAAATCAATTTTACTGATTGGAGGGCTAGAAATTGTAATCATTTTTTTTTATAGAATTAAAAGCTTGATCTCCATCATAACGAAGGAAATCTCCTCCTACCACAGCATTTAAAGCATATCTGTAGCAAAGAACAAGACCAAAATAAAAGCTACTAAGAAGTAGGATTAAAGTCATTTTAGGTTCAGTTTTAGCATAAGACTAAAAAATTCTAGACCAAGCATCTTTAAAACTCTCCTCACTCCCTTGCTTGAAAGTGAAGATCTCTTCCTCAGGCGACATGATGACAGGAACAGGGCTAGACATGATAACAAGACTGAAAAATAACAATTCGAATTAAGCAACTAATTTTTTTGTGTTTTTGATAAATAAAGCGAACAAGACTAAATAAAAATAAACTAAGCAAGACAATAACAAAGTAAAGAGATTGAAAGCGTGAAACTCCCTTGCGGAAATCCTCTTGCTCCCCGGCAACGGCGCCAGAAAATATGTTTGATTGCGTGGATCACTCGTTCGTTGGGAGACCCCAAGAGGAAGGTATGATGCAGTGTAGCAGCAGTTTCACTCAGTATGAAACCAAGATTTAATCGACCAGTAGGAGCAAGAAATCACTTCTGAAGGTTATTGGTGGTGCCGTTACTCGATCACCAACGTGGAATCGGCACACAACACAATTAAACTACTTTGCCCCCAACGAAACAGTGAGGTTGTCAATCTCACCGGCTTGCTGAAAACAAAGAATTAAACGTATGGTATGGAAAACAGTAGTAAATTGCAGAGAATGAAAATGGACAATGTTTGCAGTTGGTTGTATTATCAGTGTAAAAGAATGGATCGGGGTCCACAGTTCACTAGTGGTGTCTCTTCATAAAAGATAACTAACATGCTGGGTGAACAAATTACAGTTGGGCAATTGACAAAATATTGAGCGCATGACAATGCATATATATGACATGATGATTACTATGATATTCATGTGGGCATTACGACAAAATACATAGACCGTTATCCAACAGCGTCTATGACTAATAATCCACCGCCAGGTTGTCATCCGAGTTCCCCGTTGGTATTAAGTTGCAAGCAACGGATAATTGCATTAAGTAATGTGCGTAAAGTAAACAAATGCATTAGACCTAACGGCGCACCCTTAAGCTAAGCATCGGTTATTTTATCCCTAGTGGCAACAGCACATCCACAATCTTAGAAGTTATTGTTACTCTCCCAGATTACCGGAGGCATGAACCCACTATCTAGCATAAATACTCACTCTTGGAGTTACAAGCATCTACTTGGGCAAAGCATCTACTAGTAACGGAAAACATGCAAAATCATAAATAACATATAAGATAGATTGATAATCAACTTGACATAGTATTCAATATTCATCGGATCCCAGCAAACACAACATGTAGCATTACAATAAGATGATCTTGATCATGATAGGCAGCTCACAAGATCTAAACATGATAGCATAAAGTGGAGAGACAACCATCTAGCTACTGCCATGGACCCGTAGTCCAAGGATGAACTACTCACGCATCACTCCGGAGACAGGCATGGTGATGTAGAGCCCTCCGGTGATGATTCCCCTCTCCGGCAGGGTGCCGGGAAGAGGTTCTGAACCCTCCCGAGCTAGGGTTGACGGCGGCGGCGTCTCTGTAACTTTTCGTGGATAATGGCTCGGGTCTTTAGGAGGAATAAATAGGCGAAAGGGCGGCGGCTGGAGACCCACGTGGGCCGGCAGGGGGGCCCGCACGGCCCCATGGTGTGGGTGCCACGTGGCTCTCCTCCGTGTCTCCTCTGGACTTCGTGTTCGTGTTGGAAAAATAGGAGGTTCTGTCCAAGTTTCGTTCAATTCCGAGAATATTTTCAGACTAGCTTTTCTGGAATACAAAAACAGCAGAAAACAGGAACTGACACTGTGGCATCTTGTTAACAGGTTAGTCTCAGAAAATGCATAAAAATGCTATGAAGTGTATATAAAACATGTAACAATTGGTATAATATCAACATGGAACATCAGAAATTATAGATACGTTTGAGACGTATCATGATCCAACTTAAATCATGGGTTGTTGATGAGAGATTGATGATGGCTTTGCTCAATAATATCTCATCCAAGTGGTGAATTTTAGTATTATACACTTGGCACACCTATTAACTTTTCTTCGCGCCTTCCGTGACATGCACCTTGTCACACCACTTTTCCTATTTGATAAGCTCGAGTAAGCTCTATATCGATCTGGTATTCCTAGATCTAGCTGCGACGGAGGCGGGCGGGGATGGAAGATGGGGAGATCTAGAGTTCTCGCCGTTGTTCTGGAAGATTCAACCCGTGATGAAGTGCACCAGCAACGAAAAGTTGCACCGCTGCTTCGTCTAGCCAAAGGGGCCGCTTCACGCCTCAGAGCTTGCCGCTACGATGGAATTTCTTCCTCCGGGCCAGGTTGCCACATCGGAGGATCTTCTACAGCCTCAACGCGACACCACTCGTCGACCTCGCACCCAAGTGGTCTAGTCCCCGATGGCATTCTCGACGGCCGCTTTTTCGATGTTCGTGCACTGCAACGGTGGAGAAAGACTCTATCGCTTGTCATGTTTTCTTATAGGTTTCTTTCTAGAAATTGCGAGGACCATGATGTAATTTCATTTTCTTTTAGGGTTCTCCTTGTAAGATGTACGTGACCGGACTCGGCTACTTCCTGCACCATGTTCCTTTCGCCTCCTCCTTCCCAGCTGCACCCGGTCACTATCAGTCCCAATAATCCTCCGTCCACCCTAGTAATCCTCTGGCTTTTTAGCTACCTGTGTTTTCCCTCGCCATTATTCAATCCCATTGATTCACTTACCTTAATGCCTTACCCTCATTACTCAGGTTGCTAGCCAATCCACATGTCCAGGAGCTGCATCAGAATGCCTCATATCTCTATCGCCCACGACAACATAAATCTATACATAGCTGGTCACTATGCATAGTGCCCTCACACCCCTCCTCATCTCACGTCCTTCCCCATGAGATTCGAGTGATGAGGTAAGCAACATGTTAGTGCCTACAGGTGTTTGATGAAATGCCAATATTGATGAGAGATTAATAAATAGTTATTTTTTGCCACTTTGTTGATTGTATCAGTTCATCTTATCAGCAAACCTTCTTAATTTTTACCCTCTCTGCCCTCCATGTGCTTGATGAAATTCCAATATTTTTGGCAGCTCCATAAGTAGTTCATTTTTGTCACTTGGCTAAATGGGGAGAGACCGAAGCTCATTGCTCCTCTCATTTTCAACATCTCCACTAGGAAGAAATGGACAATTCGGCAAGCCTTGCTTGGCAACGCTTGGATCGAGAAGATTAAGATGGATGAAGATTTCTCCATGCAGCACGCGTTCGAGTTTGTCGACCTTTGGACTAAAATTCAACAATTCAACCTTGATGATTCTAGAGAGTATACCATCGTGTGGAACCTCACCCTGGGAGGGGAATACTCGGCCAAGTCGGCCCTACAAGGCTCAATTCTTGGGATCTACCTCCTCCGATATGAAGCGCCTTGTTTGGAAAATTTGGGCTCCTCCGAAAATAAAGTTCTTCGCTTGGCTTGCTCTCCAAAACCGCATTTGGACGGCAGATCACTTGGCTCGTCGGGGGTGGCCAAATTGTGGGCTTTGTCCACTATGCAAGACGACGCCCGAATCCACCGACCACCTCCTCCTCCATTGCCGCTTCACCACGAGGGTTTGGACCTACTTGAAAGAGTGGCTCAGCCTCCACGATCTTGACACCTCCACTTGGTCAACCCTATTTCTCAAGGATTGGTGGATGTGCATGACGAAAAGCAAGGTCTTGGCATCCCTACTTCTCCTCACTACTTGGGAGATTTGGAATGAGAGAAATGCTAGAGTTTTTAAGAACAAGCACTCCTCCCCCCTTACCATCCTCTCCAAGATCAAGCATGAGGCGAAGCTTTGGGTGCTCGCGGGGGCGAAATGTTTAGGAGAAATCATGCCAGGAGAGTAATCCGTTTGTAATAACATGTCTTACCGTTTACCGCTCTAGGCCCTATTCATTCTTGTACGAACTCTCTCTTAATTAATGAAAAAGGGGCAAATCTTTTGCCCCACGGTTCTAAAAAAATAATTGCCACTTCGATAATTGCATCGGTTCATCCCATCCACATACCTTCTCGATTTTCACCATGCTAAATCAAGTTTTGAATTATAGGTACGACTAGCCGCAGTTGCTGCAGACGAGTTCAGTATTCAACCTCCCGACCGCTTGTTCAAGTTAGGTAATTTTCGCAAATATCATGGTTCAATCTGTCCGTCCAATACTATTTTTGGTGATTTAATTAGTTATGTCAGAGTTTCGGTTGCATGGAAAGTTGAGAAAACTCTTCAGGTTTACCATAGAGCCATGGAGTTTCATGTGGGCGTGATCGCCCATGCCGTGAACAATCACATACACATACTATGGTACCTTTACCAGACGCGACAAGTGCAGTTGAGAGTCGCCGTAGACGTATACATCCAGGTAGCAACTCAGGTTGGTTCATACATATTTGAACATCTATCCTGATATATCTGGACATCAACAATAAAGCAACAAGCACATATATCTTCTCTTAGCTAATGCATCTATTCTTAAAAGAGCCATGTAAACTATTCCTTCCAGAATGCCATATAAATCATCAAACAATGATATCCCCTCTTCAGTTCGGCAAGAGAATCTCACAAGAAATATATCGATGCAATTGGAAAACTAAGGAGTACTCAACAACCGGCTTTCCTAACTTAAAGAAAGGTTGTCCTAGGAAGACATCAACAACCAAATTATCATACAACATTACTGCAATTCATGTGCGAACTACACAAATTAGATTGCATATCACTGTTTCCATAAAAAAATCCAGCCGACATTACAATTTATGAGCCCACCAATGTTCCAAGTACACAAATTATAATTCTCGTAACTTTTTTCATACAAATTTCTGCTGCAACGCGCGGGGCATTCTTTTAATTTATTCTGTTATTGAACACCGTAACGGTAATGCCATCGGCCAGTACCATTGAGGCGTTCAGAGTTGAGATGTGCTACAACGCAGGACATATGAAGCTAGCTCACAAAGTCGTGACACCTATACTATTACTTACTTTGCTCATGGCCGTCGTCCTTCTCATCTGCATCTTCATGCTGCCCCGGGATGGTGAAAGCACCGGAGACACAACGCGCGCCCTTGGTGGTTGCGCGCTGCCAATTGTGACAAGTCAGCCATGAAATCATATAAGGAGGCGATCTGCGGTTGTGCGTGATGATTCTCTTGATCTCAGCCACGTTGTTGCCGAGCTCTGACAAGGTTTCCTCGGGTGCATTGCCACCCTCCTCGGAGCATTTGACCTTCGCCCACAGCTCATCAAGGACCCCAGGTTCTCGGATCATCATGAGCACGCCCTTTCGAAGCCGGATTCGCACAAGCTCAGCCGCCACATCACGGTGGATGGCCGGGCAGCATGTCAAGCGTGGTCGCAGGACAGAAACATCCATGTTAACCAGCTTCCTACGTGCGATGAAGCTCTGGTACCGGCCACCAACTGTCACAAGCTTGTCAATGTTTCCCTGTAGGACTTTGAGGTAGGCGATGAAGTTCTTCCGCTCTCCGGCGTACATGTTGTCGACATCAATCTCACCGGACCGTTTGTCAGAAGTCACGCGGTTGTCGTATCCACCGGAGTAGATTGATGATATGAAGACACCCTCATGAGCTCTAACGGTGATCTTGACGGATGTTGCGGCGATCATTGTGAGGCCAGTGATGAACAGCTCGAAGGCATCCTTCATCTCTTTGATGTTGTAGTGGACGTAAGAGTAGGTGCCGCGGGTCCTGTCGGCTATGTACTTCATGACCGCCGGGTGGTGTAGCTCGCCCAGGCCAAAGACGTACGCCGGGAATTCAGAGCTGATTTCCTTGTCATACTTGTCCTTGATCTGAATGTCATTATTGTCGCACAAGAACATCATGCAGCCCACGCGGCTGGCACCTTCTTCTACTTGACGCCCCCTCAGGATCTATGTCCAAGAAATCAACAATAAAAGAGGTGCATAATACGGTAGGTATTCACTAGAAACTAGTACAATAATTGTAGCACATAATAGGTATTCACTAGATATACCTCAGCTCCCTCTCGTAGAGCAGCGATTAAATTGTAGCCATGATCCACGGTAAGCTCGTTTACCAGACGTTTCGCAACATCCCGGCCTTGGTCAGACATGAACGTGAGCTTCATAATGCGAGGTACATTGCCCTCGAATGACAACATGGACAGTCGGTCACCCGGCCCGAGCTTGTCGATGACGATCATGAGTGCCTGCTTGATGATATTCAGCCGCCACTGAAGCACCATGAACCAGTCAACCTCAACCACCACCACGATGTCGACGCCCACGCGCGGCATTTTCTCTGCTCCACGCCATGGTGCTCCAGTGATCCGAAGCAGCAAGGGGAACTCGTTGCACGCCTCTACACTTGGAATCGCTTCGCTTTTGGTGATGGCTTCTAACTTCACCTGAATGTTTGTCATCCATAGATCATTGATGTGTGATAGCAACAATTGAAACCAAGTCAAGGTTAACAAAGCCGAACTCTGTCTGGAATCTGGACTCTGAACTCCATAGGCGGATAACTTACCAAATCTCCCGCATCCATGAACGCATACTGTCCGACCATGACAACGCCTGCAAAAATTAATTTCAAAAAGTAAGCCTAAGTAACCTGTTATTCATGCGTGGTGTCCTGGATTATCTCTACTGCCTCAGAGGTAAATATTTAGTCAGGTGTTGTTTCAGCCTTTTCTCTCCCCTGTATCTGCCATTAACCTAACGACTCAAGAATATGAATCCCTACTACTGCCATAAAGAATATCAGTGGTATATTCTTACAGCATATACCATATATTTTGTTGTAAATTTAGAGAAAAAATGATGAGGTGGCCTTGTACAGATAACCAGAGGGGTTATGAAATGTTCACATACTCTGTCTGTTTACTATAATTTCCTAGACCATCTTGTGTGGATCAAAGCACGGATCAATCTAAGAAAGACTACTTGTTGAGGAGTGAACATGCATACCCTTATGAAATGGCATTATACAACCATTAAGCACAGAAATTTGCACTAATTTATGCTGATCTAACTACAATCTTGGTTTCTTGAATAAATAGTTGTTTCGGATATTACTGAGGTGACGACAGTCATAGTAGTGAAACCGACCAAGGGAGTAGTTAGTTGTTTTATTGAGAGAAATCATCATTGCAAGGATTTAACTGATAATAAGTGCGACAATATTTATTGTCAACAATAAAATATTACCTTGTCAATAACAGTTTCGGTTTCATTCAGTTTATCTATAATATAAACTATAGTGGGCCTTTTGTTCCTATCAGTTTCCATGCAGCTTAGCGCTATTTTGGTGCATATGTTCACTTGCTGACAGAATGCTTCTAATGACTGGGAAGGACTCAATGTTGCCTGTAACCTGTTTCTCCAGTTTTCTTGCACCTGTATAATCAAAATGTAAAGCTGAAATGGACCTGTACAAGGGTAAAACAGGGCATATACTTTATTGTAAAAATAACCATTGATGTTATTCCTGGAGTGAAGAGATAGTGTTACTTACTACATCAAGAAACTCTTGGTAAGGTATTTCATCACTTCTGGAGTGGCCTTTAGGCCCTGCAATTATTTTTATCATTACAACGCCCAAGCTAAATATATCTACCTTTTTCGAGACTATGTTTCGAAATAAATATTCCGGCGGCATGTATCCACTGTTCATGGAACAAGAAATATATTAGATAACAATTAATTAATTTCTAGAAGGGCTTCATCGCCGCTGAAACAAAAAGAAAGAGAAATGAACTAATTTGCAGGAAAATTCAGTTACATTGTTCCTAGTGGATATTGTGTGACTCTAGTTTGTTCTTCACCGAAAAGCTTAGACAAACCGAAATCTGCAAGCTTTGCCACCATGTCTTCATCTAGCAGTATGTTGTCAGGTTTTAGGTCCAAATGGTAAATTGGCTCTTTGCATCCTTCATGAAGGTAGTATAGACCCTCGCAAATCCCTTTTATAATTTTGTAACGTGTGTCCCAATCAAGTCCATGCGATTCTTCTGCAAATTTTGAAAAAGTAAGGAGGTGTTTATTGAAATGGAACCATAAAACAACATTTATTTTTCACATGCTAAACTTCTATCATAATCAAAGAGGAGTGGCATCCTACCGTGAATATGCTTTTGAAGGCTTCCCTTTTGCATATATTCGAAGCAAAGAGCTTTGTATGTCGTTTCACCAAAAACTACTTTCCCTTCGAATTCCATGTGCCGACGTTGCGTTTCATAGCAGTAGCCAATGAACCGTACGATGTTCTGATGGTTGAGCATCATCAGGTTATCAAACTCTTGCTTGAATTGCTCATCGTCAATTGCCTGCATGTTATTGTGAAGCAGCTTCACAGCAATCTCTTCTCCGTTGTCGTGCACCCCCTACTCCAGGTTGATTATATCAGTCCCAACATCATTTTATATGCAGAAAAGCTGTGTTTGGTTTGTCCACATGCTAGTAGTAATATATGTAATTTGAAAGGCAGGATCTGAAACTTACCTTGTAAACCGTTCCGTATGCGCCTTGACCCAGTGCTCTTTCGTTGGAGAAATTGTCTGTGATTTTCTTAAGAACACTGATTGTAAGACTCGTTGGCCCCGTAGTTCCATTGCTACCAATAGAGTTATGCGGTCATTAGAGAAAACTTCATAGCACAAGCTCATGAGAGAAAACATGCTCTATACGGTATTGATGACACGATTGGGTCAATAAAATTCGTTTTATCAATTTCTTTTTAGAAAAAAAAACACACATACTCTTTTGAGCTTTCTATAAGATGGGTCTTTTTTTATGAAGTCAAAGCTGGGTGGAATCAGATATTTAAGCAGCTGCTAGTTAGCACTGGCATAAGGTAGCAGACGAGAACGCAGTGCTAACCTGGAGGCGGAGCCAGGAAATGCCATGGTCCTTGACGAGAGACCGGTCCCAAGGGAGAAATTGAGATCTGGGCCGGCCGAACAAAAGATGAACACCTCGATGGTGGGCTGGCCGGAAACTTGTTTCTCAGATTAGGAACTCGATGGAGCTTGTTACACCGTATGTCTTCTCTCCGCGCTCCGGCGTACTAGCGCCGCTCCCAGCTGTGTCACCTCGTTGTGAACAGTAAGGAGGGCGATAAACTATAGTATGAAACTCATTCTACTAGTAGAGGTCGAGATGCTTGTTGTGGGGTGGTTTTTTGTTTTTCATCCGGCGCGGTGGTTGTTCCGTTGTTGTTGCTATTGCGACGTGTAATAATAGTAGGGACAAGGACAGCATCTTGGAAGACAAAAAAAAGAAGTTCGAAAAGGACACATCAACTGCTCTATATTCCGGTAAAAAAAATTGATGTATGTTCCTGTCAAATTAAAAGTTCCTGTTTGGACTTTTCATATTTTTATATAGACTAGCAAATATGCCGATGTGTTGCTACGGATTAGTTTATTTAATTTTTTAGTCTATTAAGAATAGATCGGGGTGGATGAACGGTTCTTAAAAATGCCAACCACCATAAAACTTGTATTATACCACATAAAGAACAATCAAAACGATTTTGAAACAAAAAATGTTTTTCATACCCAAAGTCAACTCAATGTCAACTCAAAGCCAAAACGTCAACTACCAAAAGTGAAATCCCCAACAAAAAAAATACTCCCTCCGATCCGAAAAAAGGGGCGTGACCTACACTTTGCAAAATAGTCCACATGTTCCTTTCTTTCAACCCGCAGTCCACCTTATCCGCAGTCCTCTCTCCGCTCGCCGCGCTACCTCTCTTTGCTCGCTCTCGTCGCCGCCGAGCTCCACGCGCGTCGCCGCCGCGCACCCTTCGCTGGCGGCCGCCGCCGGCTCCGCTCGACCCTCCGTCGCCTCGTTCCCCTCCACCTTCCCTCGTCGTGTGGTCGTTGCCTCCGCTCGCCGCGCTCCCATCCAACAAGGATTGGTCCAAGACGACGCTGAATCGCCGAATCCGCGGCCGGCGAGGCCAGATGCGGTGACTGCGAGGCAGCACACCACCATGAGCAATGGTGACACCAGCCAACAGCTTGCCGAGCAATGAGTATTAAAATTCCGAATCCACTTTTGTACACCAGAAATCCATATTATACTAGGAAAGAAAACTCAAATAGGTTTATACATAGTGAATCGATGATTTGATTGGGAGTGCTCACGCCTGCTTGATTAATAATGAATGATAAATCTGTAATTTTCCATGGATATAAGTGGCTACAACAAAGTGTATGGTTCTTGAAAACGAACTTTCTCCACTAGCATGAACTTTGCCGATTTCAGTGAGAATGATGGTCCTATTTACTGTGGCCTCCCGTGGTACTACACGTTTAGAATGAAGACTATCTCCAACTAGCAAAGTTTGACTGTATTAGGAAATCTTGGAAATCGTTGGGGTGATAAAGGTATAGTAATCACTTAATCTTAATGTGAGCCGGTACTACCAGCATTTGCGTAGCTCGTACAACATCAAGCCAAGTAGCAGGTTTTTTTTACTGATTACTCTCTAGAAACAGGCCGTCGCCCCACTTTATAAAAAAGCCACAACGGCGAAACCGATACAAGATGATGAGGTGATCCTCTTACAAGAAGATCAAGTATAAACAAAAAAGCACCGGAGAGCCAGCGACCGATAACAAAGGAACTAAGCATAAAGAAACGGAACTCCACGACAAAGCCCTCAAGAAGGAAGCGACGCTAACGCCGCCAATGTCGAGACCGAAGGCCAACGTTTTCATCCGGAGTCATAACACGACAAAGATATCCACAACAGCACCCCTAAGAGGTTTACGACGCCCGCAGGAATCGCCGCCGTCAGCGCAGGAGCGTTGAGCTTTCGCCCGAAAAAAACCTTCGCCCTACTCGTATCTCAGACCGCCCCCGTCATCGAGTCAGGCTCCCAAACCGTGATCTGGGAGCTGCTAGAGCCGAAGCCGTCAGCACCAGGATCCCCTGATGTCCGCTCCCTCCCTGCCATGCACCTGGTCCAGGAAGGAGACCATCACCACTGCCACATCGCTCGCTGCAGAGCGCACGGGCAGTCCACACCTTCCGTGGCCGCCGCCCCAGCATCCAAGACCTCGCACCCGTTGGGATGCGGTCAAGGGAAAGCGGGATTACCATATCAGACGGGAGAGGCCGAGAACAAGGAACAACACTCTTGAACCGCGGGGTGTGACGGGCTGGCCCTCCCGCACGTCCCAGCCAGAGTGCCCGAGACGGGCCTGCCAGGTGGTCGCCGGATCTAGGTCGTGGCCTGGATCTAGCACCCCAGCCACACATGGCCAGGGGATGGGTTCCCCGGAGGAACCCCTGAAACCTAGGTCAGCAGGGCCCGCAAGGCCTAGATCGGGCCCAAATTGGTCTGGATCCGGGTCGAGGCCCGCCGTCCATGGCCAGCACCGCCCGCCGCCTCGGAATACAGCATCGTCCCAGACCTCCCCACCACCCCGTCCGATCTCGCTTTCCCCACGCCCGTTCCCGTGCAGTCAAGGCCTCTGGCCCAGCCTGGCCGCCGCCGCGTCGCACATGGCTTCCGCCACCCTGGAGCACCGTCTCGGAACTGTCGCCACCAGCGCGCCCCACCGCCGCCAAAGCCGCCACATCGCCGTCGGAGCGGCGGCGCCGCCGTGCCCTTCGAGAAGCCCGACGCCCAAGCTGGCTCCTTGGCCCGCGCCAAGGCCCCGCGTGAGGGAGCTGAAGAAGCCCCACCGCCGCCCGCGATCGGCCTTTGGCTGGAGACGCCGCCTGGCGGCGGCGAGGAGGAGGGGAGGACGAGGGGAAGGGACTAGGAGCATAGGAACTAGGGTTTCCCCCCGCCGCCGCCCATGGGAGCGACGAGGTGAGAAAGGTCGGTTTTTTACTGATTACTATCATTCCTTTTTTGCTAGGAGATGTCATACCCGATGTTTTTTTTGAGATAAAGCTACTATAAAAACCAGGTTTCCACACCGGTTTCATAAAGTTTTGAAACGATTCAGTCCTATGTAGAAGAACCAATTTGTGTTCATTCAAATTTGGTTCACTATAAATAAATTTGGGGTTGATTCCTGGTTCCTATAATTATATTAGGTTCCAAAGTTCGCAAACTATTTTTTCTTACACCTATGATATTTTCTATTCTCAAACTAGTTTTGTTCATTCAAATTCGTTTAGTCTAATTAGTTTCTGTTCACAAACTATTTTTTATTTAAATTTGTATAATATAAAAAGGTCTACCTTTTTCTTCAGATGAACCATGTTTTTTTTTATTCACAGACTATTTATGTTCATTTAGAATTGCTCAATATAATTATTTTAAGTTCCAAATATTTTTATTTGTGGTACAAACATTTCATGTTAGTGCTAGAATATCTTTTTTTATCGCCCTTTTTATTCACTGAAATTGGTTCAGAATTAATTGTTCATCACCTTTTTTTCACTGAAAAAAGTTCAAAATAATTGTTCACGTTATATCAATTTACTGTGTTTTTTGTTCACTGAAATTGGTTCATAATTAATTGTTCATCACCTAATTTTTTCACTGAATTGATTCAAAATTAACTGTTGACGTTATACAATTTACTGTTTTTTGTTCAAAATTAATTTTCCCCTTTTTGTTCAAAAGATTTCTAAATGTACTATATTTGTTTTTCTCTGAATCATTGTTGTCTGGAATTTAATCAGGTCCAACATGCAAAAGACAAGAGAAGAAGAAGCAAAGAGAGAAGAAGAAGAATAAGAGAGCAAACGATGAAGACATACGAAAAAGAACAGCTATATGCTTTCCTGACATGGACATGTAGATGTCCGTGAAAAGTAAAACAAAAAATAGTTAAGAATGATTGTTCCTGCACATAAATATATATTTCAAGCCCAACTTCTAATTTCTCTGGTCATCCTCGCCGCCCTCCAAGCAGACCCTGCATATAGGGGGT
Source organism: Poa pratensis (assembly GCA_947311845.1). NCBI lineage: Eukaryota > Viridiplantae > Streptophyta > Magnoliopsida > Poales > Poaceae > Poa > Poa pratensis. The sequence continues at coordinate 61,647,089 of CAMZMU010000042.1, forward strand.
GGGTGTGTGTGAGGCGCAAGGAAAGATTATTTCTCTTCGGAGGAGGTCACCTGCTACGCCGAGAGTTCGATGGTCCTCACAAAGCCTGTCGATTCCTCCTCGATCTCAGTGGTCGTCGCCACCAGAGTACAACTCATGGCAGCACAGTCGCCATCGTGGGCGTCGGCGCGCAGTGGCGACGACAACGAGGTAGCACGCATGAACCACCTCATCATCTCCTCCTCCGCCTCGTGCTTCGGTCGACGGAGGTAGAGGCGGCCGCACAGCAATCCCGTGCATCGTGGATTACACGGACACCTCGTGGTGCGCGCGATCCTGCGTGTTGCGGATGACGCCGCCGCCGCCTGTGCTCTACCACGACGCTCGCCATCGCTTTCCTTGACCGGTGGCAAGCGGCAGCGTTTGCACCCCACCACACCGGTGGAAGCTCACTGCGGATACGATCGTCACGCTCCCTAGTTGCCCTTGGTGTTCTCAGGGAGGCGTCGCCTGCTCCTCCGCATCACTTTCCGCCAATGGAGGACGACGAGGTTGGATGCCTGAGGGCTAGCGGGAATGGGAGGCACCGTGAGGCTGGCTGCCCGTGGTTACGACCCACCTCTCTGGCACCCGAAAGTCTAGTTGGATGAGCAAGCCATAACGGTGGAACTAACACGGTCTCCCCGGAACGGGTCCCCTCGCTCTGCCACTGACCTCGTAGTTGTTCGACATTGGCGTGGTCGGGGTGTGGGTGGCCGGTTAAAAGGAAATGGGGGTAAGTTGGAGCTGAGCTTATGCACGACGAGGAGGTGGAGGTCCCCTTATATCGCCAGACGGCTGGATAGGCTGAAGGACGGTGCGACAGGGTTAATGCGACGTGTGGGGAAGCCGCAACACCGGCGCGTGGGCTTAAGCTTGCATCGGTGTTAATGCGAGGTGTGTGTGGGTAGGCACACCACTGTCGTATCTCGTCGCGTCGCGTCACCTGGCACTACAAGAGAACTGGCCCATAGAGACACTATTTTGGTCCTGTAGGGACACTTAAATTGTCTTTACATACTTGTAGAGGCACTGACCACAATGTCTCAAAAGTGTCACTACGGGCAGTGTCTCTTAGACTATAGAGTCATATTGCCAAATGCCTATATATGACATAAGGTCACTTTGTAGAGACACGAGGTTGTGTATCTACACACCGAGAGGCACTTCAATGATACATTTGGAATGTGTATGTATAGTTATAGAGGCACTTTCATGCAACATTTTAACTTGTCTCTAATAATAATAGAAACATTATCTTGTGTCGATCTATCCATCTCTAGAAGTGTAGAGACATTTAAGCGAGGCATTTTATTTGGTCAAGGCAGTGCATATAGACATACGTATTGTCCTCTCGAAAATGTAGAGACACCTTGTTTTGACATTTTGTCATTATCTTGAGACATATATATAGTCCATATAGATGCATCTTGGCATGTCTGACGCGCGGCATCATAACAGAATTCCATCTTGCATTTCTAAGATAAATATGTTTGCTCTCTCTAAAATAGACACGTCGAGATGTACAACCATAATACGCATACAAAATATTACAATGACGTAGGAATGAAATTTGGATACAAATTCATATAAACAGACATTAATAAAAATATGAGTATCAAACTTTACAAACATTGACACAAGAGTACGAGCTAGATGCCCATGAGAGGAAAAACAAAAAAACCAAACATGTTCCCAACACTAACCTCCCATTGCTCGACAACATGGAAAGCACACACATTAATAGTCTTAAAAATGCTACACACAACACCAGAGCGAATGATTAAGTACTTTGGAGTTCCCTCATGAGCTCTATCATTAGACACCATACGTCTTGTCATCAGCCACCATACGGAGTACAATATAGAAGCCTGCAATCACCCCAAAAATGCTGATATATGGACTGAATTCGTAACCTGCCCAAAAGGAGATCTTTCACCTAAAGCTATTCCATTGGAGTTGTAAAGAGTTAAGGATATTTACCTATAGTATGTTCCTTCTATCCTTCTTTGGCAAAGCATGGCTATGTAGCAGAATGATGCCCAACAAAACAACAGAGTAGCACACAGGAATACATCTAAAATCATGCGCCTAGGCACACAAGTATCAAACATGCAGTAAGTTTCTGAACCCTGAACAAATACTGCTCGTTCCTGTAGGTGTAAACCCTGAACTAGTGTTCTTACCACTTCAGAGCGGAGGACGCCTCTTGCCTTCTTTATCATCTGCGCGTTGTGAAGAATCCAACTAAGCTCACCGAAAAGCGTCCGTCGACCCACCCGTCCTTGTACTCGACGATGTAGTGGTTGCTGAGGCTCGCCATCACAGACATCTGCGGAGCTAGCGAAATCGAGCTTCAAAATTCGCTAGCGATCTCAGGAGAGTCTGCTGCTGAATCCACATCTAAAGAACCAGAAGAACTGAAACGAAGAGGCAGCCACGCACGGACCCCAAATCTAGTCCTCAGAGAAGCACAGCAACTGCAGTAGCTAAGAGCACTCACCATGCTGCGGCGCCATGAAGAGGGGGTCGAGACGGAAGAGGAGGTGGAGGTCGAATCGGGCGCGGCGTCGTCGCGTATGTCGGGGCACAGCCGCTCGGCGGCAGCAGGGACCGCGGGGGGACGGTCCGACGCCGTCGATGACACAGCCGCGTATGCTAGCGCAGGGAGCAGGACCACCGCGCCCCGCCGGCTGGTCGCACGCCTTGGGGGCTCCGCGCAACGACGGTGCCCCGGACATTGTTCGCTCGCTCAGTAGCGGAGCTTTCGCAGGATCATGCGAGTTGGAGTAGGCCGCCGCGTGGGGAGTGGGACACCGAGGTAAGGATGACTCCAACGGGGCGACCCATCGAGTCCGCGCGCGTCTGTCCCTGTCCGCGGGAGCCAAAAACACGGCCCAACGGGGCGACGCAAACGGACCGCGGTCCGTTTTTTGGTCCGCCGCGACGCATTCCTGGCCCAAATTTGGGCCACCGATGCGTCGGCCCCGGACGCTCGCGGAGCGCTCCTGCGTCCTCCCCGTGTCCGCCCTGGCCCCGCGTGTCATCGACCCCAACGGCCACCTACCCGCAATAACTCTGGGCGGTGGAGCTGTATAAATCGCGCCGGCCGGCCAAACCCTAGGGCACAAACCCTAGCACTCCTCCCCAATCGCGCCGGCCGGCCAAACCCTAGCCACGGCGGCCACCATCTCCAAGCTCAGATCCACGCGCCGGAATGGATCCGCCGCCGCCGCCGCAGCATCTGGTGGACGAGGTCGAGCGAGCGCGTATGAGCGCACGCGGGCGCTATCGCGGCAGCTTCTCGCGCCGGATGGCGACCAGCCCGGCATGGGTCGGCATGATTCCCCAGCTGCCGCGTCCGCGCCTGACGGAGGCCCAGAGGAGTGCGGTGGAGGCGGCGTTCGCGGACTGCGCTGACAGCGACGAAGAAGAGTACGCCGCCGGTGTCGCGGCGCTGCTGTCGCAGCGGCCGGTGTCGCGGGGGATGGCGCGCCGCCGGAGCCTCCCATTGGCGTGGGCGGCCCTGCTCACATCACCGAGGAGGAGGCGGTGGATGCAGCCCACATGCAGCTGAACGCGCAGAGGGCGGCCGCGTTCATGTCCGCCGCGCGCGCCTATGCCGACGCTGCGGTGGAGGAGGAGATGAAGCAGATGCGCCGCGCCGAAGAGTCCAAGAAGCGCGCGGCGAGGCGCAAACGGCACCGGGAGGCCTTGGCGGCGGTCGAGGCCGCGAAAGGAGCAGGCAGCTCCACCTGATGTCATATCCCCACCGGCGTGGCCGCCTATGTGCGGCTCATTTTCCACTAATACCGGCGCCCCTACGTGTTTCGTAGCTACGAAATGATCAAAGAAGATTGAGTCAGCCAGCCCTGGCTGGCCATGGCCGCGATGAAGGAAGAGCCAGCAAGTCCGTTGCAGAACGGGCATGCTGCGTGACGTTCCTCAAGGCCGCAGCCCCTCTTTGATCTTCCCCCTTGCCGGCCGGTGGTCGGTTATTAATTTTCTTCAAATTTAGATTTAGATTTTAGAGTTTAATGTTAGGAGGAAGTCCTAAATTTACTATGTAATTTTAGTTTTAAAAATGTAATCCTAGTATTAAAAAAAAGTTTGGAGAAAAAATGGCAAGCGGACTCAATGCGTCGGCCCCGTTGGGGGCACTGGCCAGAAAGGGCGGACATGGGCCGGACGCGCGTCCGTTTCCCGACCCAAACGGACAAAACGCGGACCAAACACGCGTCCGTTTGGGTCACCCCGTTGGAGACATCCTAAAGGGGAGAGGACACGAGGGAGGAGACCTGTAGTCGAACATCTTGGTAACTGCACGCGCACGAAGTCACGAATAATCTCCTGTTGGTGGAGAGGTGCGGGGTTGTTTGACTGTTGACGCGTGTGTTTTTTTTTTTTGAAATCTCCACCCCTTAATTGGTCAAAGTTCAAATAATTACATATACCATCAGGTGGAGTATCAAACCACACATGCTTACCAATATCCAGATAAATCGAACTCCATGCTAGAGAATGCACGTCGACATTATAGGCTCTCGTCTGGTGATCAATTCCACTAACCGAAAGCCTCCAATCTACCTCTAATAATAAAATAGACACACGTAGTGTCTCTAGAAAATATCTCTACTGTTGAGACATCTGCAAAGTTGTCTTTCGTAATGACTTTATAGAGGCGCTAAGAGACATTATAAACAGTGTCTCTAATGAGATGTCCCTATTCTTAAGCCATACACAAAAATGTCTTTGACCATGCCTTTAGATGCAGATTATGAGACATTTTGGAGGATGTCTATCTGTAGATGTCTCTACTGCTAAGGCATTCACTATTGTGTCTCTCTTAATGTCTGTATGGAAGATTGGAATAGGTTTTAACAGACATAGTGGAGAGTGCCTCTATAAAAATGTCACTACTGCACCTTTTTGTTGTAGTGTGGGGAACCGTCCGGCCAAGTGTGACCGCCATTAGCTCAGAACGATCTCCTACACGGCGCCATCAATCACGGCTGAACGAGCGCGTGTGTATGATAAGGGGGCCCACCTATCAGACACCTTTTCTAGGCATTTTCTAGCGCCCCTGAGCGGGCCTCCAAATGTGGGGGTCGTCTGGGTTTGTCAGACAAAATTTGGTTCGGCTCGGTCCGATGGGGTTACCACTATGGCTGATTTTCGGTCGAGACCCATTGAGCTTTTGGGAGTGCTTTGGCGATGCAGTGGAGATGCTCTAACCTAGCCGCAATTGTGGTACCAAAATTAATTTGTACGGTCACAAGTTCAAAAGGCAAGACTAGATATAACTCATCTTCCAAAATAAAATGTTTGATGGTTATCCGTGAAAATTGAAACATTACATGCATACTGTACATTAAAGATTGGTTGACACTACACGATCAATTGAAATAAAAGGTTGGCTCATATTTTTTGGTTTGGGGAAATACATAATTCTTTACCAGCAAATAAGCTTCAAAATCAAATTTCGTTAATTTAAAATCTGGTATGTTATTTGCCCCTGTCACGCTAAGATTTAGATTCTCAAATTATAGGATTGATACTACTTGGAGCGGGACAGCACCAGTTTGCACCCAAACGGAATAAATCACAAGACGCGTACTGTAGACGCCTGGTTCATCTCGGATTCCACTTTCCAAACTTCAGTCGATCGGGTCCGATTAAGAGTGGAACTCGTCTCCGTACTATACATATGCATCGTAGGCTAATGGAGAGAGTGCCTACTGTCTACTGAAGCGGGAAAAGATGGCCTGCAACCGTGCCCTACTCTGCACAGCCATGGTGGGCAGCGGCGCCGCAGCCATTTCAGGGTTGCCGCCGGTCCTACTCCTCGTCCTCGCTCTCGCCGGCGGCCAAGCCGTTCCAGCCGCGCATTCTGGTGCAGTGGCAGCCTCCTGCCAGGGGCTGGTTTAAGCTCAACTTCGACGGCTCCTTCTACTACGATGCGTCCGGCCGGGCGAGCATCGGCGGCGTGATCAGGTACTGCGACGGCAACGTTCTGGTCGCGTTCGCCGAGCGGACGGAGCATTCGTCGGTTGGCATCGTGGAGGCGCGGGCGCTCATCCGCGGGCTGCGCCTGGCGCTGGACAACTTCATCGGAAGGCTGGTGGTGGAAGGGGACGACCTGATGCTGGTGAAGCTCCTGCGCGGGGAGGGCACGGAGAGGCGCATACCGCCGGACCTGCAGGCCGAGATCCTCATGCTGGTCGGCCGCTTCTCGGCGTGCGAGGTGCAGCACATCTACCGGGAGGGAAACCAGGTCGCCGACGCCCTCTGCCACGAAGCATACCATACGCGGAGACATCGTGCCGCTTGATGTCGTGGAGAAGGTGCGTGACGACCGCCGCGGCGTGGTGCACGAGCGGATCCGCAAGACCAAGGTGTGACAGCTCGATCCCCAAGGCCAAGGAAACGTACCAAGTGGTGTTGGTCCCAGAACGGAGCGGAGGGAAGATGCTGATACAAGAACTACGAAGGCGATGCTGCGGTAGATCGAGTGGCGGTCGGCATGCTGATCCAGAGCGCGCGAGGTGCTGGTTTCAACAGTTCAGAACGTGGTCTCTGGCGGACGGCTGATCAAAGAACGAGGGAGACGCACAGGACCCAAGGAAGTGGTGCTGCGGTGGGTGGAGTGGCGGATCGGCATGGTGATCCGAAAACGTGGCCAGCCGGAGCGAGATGATGGTTTCAGCTTTCAAGTCTTCAGAAACTGTTGAGCAAGATGTTGTAATCTTTGATTGTAGTAGTGCAATTATTTCTTCCTTAGATGGATCAGTTAAAAATGTTGACAATGTAATGGTGACAATTAAGATTCTTGTGTGCGATTCTTGCAACTCTATAAGCACAGATTCTTGTCACCCGATGTAAAACACTAGTACATGAAAAAAATCAACAACGGGAAACCAGTTCATGAATGAGTTTTTCATGAATGATATACCAAAGACTACAACTAAAACAGAAACGCTAATCCGGCCGACAGCGCGGCTGTTTTTTAAATAATCATGCCCAAGTCCTCCACTAGTTAGCATATGCCTAGCCGATCCCCTAAAATTTAACTCCTTATATGCATTTTATACTTATTCCTTTAATTTGAGGAATTAAATGGTGACCGTTTCTAGCCGAGCCCCTATATTTAACTCCTTATATTTTTTGTATAAATCGTTTAGCCCTTTTCACATACATTTGAAACAAGTGCATGGTATTTCATCAATCATTCGAATAACACGAATCTCTGATACAAAATCCACAACGTCACGCTGGGAGGAAGAATTCGATGAACGAGTTCGTGGTGGAGGAGGAAGAGAAAGTTCCTTCCAGAAAATAGTTCTTGAAATTACAATTCGATGCCTCTCTCCCCATACAGGAGGGGTTTGTGTCCGTTGCTTCACTCATGTGGCAAATAATCAAATTTCAGATGTAAAGTGGGGCAAATTAAATCATCAAAAATCCCCCATGTGGGCACAATGGGCGGCTCTGATCTGTGGCGTCCTTCAGTCCTCCTCTTCACCTAAGTGCTTCAGGTAATGCCTGGGTCGTGACAAGGACGTATTAGACACAGACTCCACACTAAAGTTACACAATCCCTCTAAATTCTAACCAGAAATTACATACCTAACAATTAAAATAATTCTAATGATGTGGATTAAGGTGGTGTCTATTTTAGAGCCATGTATACTGCTTTTAGTATTAATAACTAACACAGCGGATTTAGCAACATCGGAGACAAGAACTTGTTACCAACCTTGAAGGAGGAGGTGCAAGTGGGTGTTGCGCAGAAGATACAACAGGAGAAAACCTAGGAGCGGATGGAGGGGGAGGTGGAGGGGGAGGAGGTGGAGGAGATTGGTGGAGCGATAGTGAAGGACCTGCAACAGTGGAATAACTTCAGTTAGAAACCGAAAATCCACAAATCTAAAATATACATACGAGTATTTCATCTGAACCTGAATGCTTCCGAGGCGATTGAGACAATTTAGCAGCATCAGATGCCGCCAATAACGTCCGCGCTGATGGCTGAGAAGGAGGAGGTGGTGGTGGCGGCGGCGGTGGACCCTTTGTTACAACAGGTATACCTACCAGATCGCGAAAGTTAAATTTGTAGGTAATAAAATGAGACTACGGGTGTATAGTAAAAGACTGTTGTTGGGAGCATTGTGAGATTCCTCGATCGTTGGTGGGAGAAAACTAACCAAGCTCCAGTTGTCCTGTTATTACTTTTTCTAATGCTTGAACCATTCATGCTTGGAGACACCAACCGTGGTGGAAGCTGCCGGAGTATGTTTTCCGAGGAAACATCATCCATTTCCGTAGAGTCCACTTCTGAAACAAGAACCTTTCACCATATAGGAGGACGCTTTTAGTTTCTGCACAATTTGTAAGCAACAAGCTGACTGAAATGAGGATTGGGTGTACCTCGGCTCTGAATTCCTCTGGGAATTGATCTTTAGCATCCCAGGTTATGTCAACTTCGTCTCGATTTAGCACCAGAGTGTTAGATCTGATAAATGTTGTATTGAACATGACTCTGAACATTACCTCTTCCCGTACATGACCAGCACCCACGCTAATGCATTCCAGGACAACATCTCCTTGAATATCGCGGTCGATGTCGATCTTAACGAATTCATAGTCTGCCTGAGTAACACGAAAACACCATGTGGTTAACACTACAGGGAAGCAAACAAACGGTTGTCCAAAGTCCAAACAGATAATTAGTAGTCCATTTAAAACTTACCTGGTTGTAAAGTGCCCTTGGTGTTGAAGAGAACAACACCCTGGGATTTCCTTTCCCGGTAAGCAGAGGATCCTTCCCATGAATACGGAGTATCAGTCTACATATTCCATCCTCACCATTAAATCTAGCTGGTATGCGTCTTAGTATGACGCGGTCTAAGATAACTGCTGGAGCAACTGGTCGCGGCCACTCTGAGCTCGCACTCACATTCCTCCGAGATATATAACGCAGGTATCTCATCTGAGAAGGCATGGGATTTAGCGGCGAAAGCAGCTGGATGAGCTCGGGAGGGGCTCTCGCGTAGACCGTCTCTAGTGTACTCTGCTCGCCACTGCTCATGTTCCGGTACAGAAGCAGCGCTGCCAACATGAAGGCGAGCACGGCCCAGCAGCCTGGCTCACAATGCATCAGCAGGACGTTACACTGGACGTCGGTACCGAGACAGATCTCCCCCACCTTGAGAGCATGGTTCATCGCCTCCATGGCGAGGAGCGGGCACCCCTCGTACTGCCTGGGGTAGTCCAGCACGGTCATGTCGTTGCTGAAGCTGGACAACAAGTCACGCAGCTGGCTCCGGCTCCGCCCCGTCTCATCCAGGAAGTTGAACACCATGAAGGAGGAGTCGGGGAAGGAGTCCTCGAGCTGCGTGACGATGTCCTTGATGTAGTCCCGGTACTTGTCGTCGTCCAAGACACTGCTCATTAAGCACGAACGGAATACTGCAAAAATGGGAACACCATATATGCGTACTTAATTATGATGCATTACAAGGCTTGTGTATGCGTCTATTATGTCCCCAACAAAGTGGAGTGGTTGGGAAAGAAAGGGGAATGAACGGCGGGAACTCACGCACCGTAGACCCGCTCGGCGATCTCGACTAGGCCGTCGGGCGTCATGCTGCCTCCAGATCCGCCGGGACTAGAGGAGAGGATTGGGGATCACAGCCGGGGAAGAGAGGGGGTTGGGGATCCGTCGGGTCGTCGCAGGGAGGGAAGCAGCAAGAAGTAGTTTATGCTGTGTCGTCTCTGCGGTGGCGTCAGAGCGATTCCATTTGAAACTTGTGGCTGGCCAGGTGGTTCTTTACTGCTCTTTTTCTGGTGAACAATCAGTTCTCTATGCGCACTATCATCCACGTCTCATAGTCGTATTCCACAGCATGGCGGCACGTTCATGCGTCCAGGAGCTTTCATGCGTACAGCAGAAGATGCGCGCCACCCGGTGCTTACTAGACCTGCGGGGAGAAATGGCTTCGTCGATTTGAAAGCTAGGCCGGTAAGCATGCACTTCTTCTTGATTTTAGGGGTTCCAGTGTAGGCATTCGTGCAGTGTAGGAGTACTTAGCATCGTGCATGCAGCAGAAAGCGGTGAGCTGATTATTGCTTACTCGTTTACCAACAGCCATTGGCTGCAGTAGCTTGGCACTGCACAAGTGTGGCTTGACACTGCAAAAAAACACCGCAAGATTTAGTGCCAGCAAGCAATATTCTTGCCTTATTTCTGCTGAAACATTGACTTATTAATAAATACTCATGGAACATATATTGCTTCGACTTATAACCTTTAAATCTGAATAGTTAGTTCCACTTACGTTCTCTTGTTGCAGCTACCTTGCATCTTCAGTTGGTTAGTGCAAGAAACTATAATTTGCATCTTCAACTCATAATTTGCCGATTTAGATCATATATGAGAAGAAACATTACTGGTCATGTGCTAGATAAAAGTAATTCTTTGTCCTATGAAATTACTGGATGCTCATATATGAGGAAAAAACCCGTCAGGGCTGCCGAGGTAGCACAGGTGTTTCATAATTGGTAGTTTTTTTTTTGAACTATCCATTCGAGAGAGATGAGGTTGTTATACGATCCTTTTTCTGTTATGTTTTAGTGTAGTCCATGGAAAGCAGTAGGTGCTATGCTAGTGAAAGTTTTAGACGTAGTGTTCCAAACTAACCGATTTTAATTTTGCGTTCAGGACTTCAGGGTAACCATGGGGTGCTGATGTGTTTCCTCAAGTATTGTAGTTTTGTAAGTGCTACATAGCAGGTGTGAACCAGTATCTTTGTATGCAACTGACGCACTATCTTCTATACTTTTATCTTATTTCTTTTCCCAAGACAAACACTATGTCCTTTTTTTTCATTTTGCAGATATGGAACGAAAGAGTCCAGCATAACACATTGCTGTTCAGCGACACGAAGTTTCAGGTAACATACCTCTAGCTATATTTTGGGTGCCATTTCCCTTCTGTACTGAAGCGTGGAGGTACTATGAATTATCGAGTAACAATTCATACTAGAGAAAAATATTACTTCTGTTTAGTAGTTTACCACTGTGCTTTATTTCTAACTGGTATTGGCAAGAAACCTGTGTAATGTGGTGCAGTGCAGTGTTCATCATGCTTACAGATTTGTTCAGCATAGGTGCACAGGAGTTAGGACACAGGGCTCCTTATGTTTGATAGTTAGAAAATGCAGGTCATTTAGATACCATCTTTATATAAATAATTTTGGATCTTTCATTTGGTGGACCTGAAGTATTACCACAAGTTTTTCCTCTGAACTTCTCCGATCGTTTTAGAGCTGAACCTGTGCCTTCGAGAGAAATGAGGTTATTATATGATCCTTTTTCTGTTATGTTTTAGGGTAGTCCATTCAAAGCAGTAGGTGCTATGCTATTGAAAGTTTCAGACGTAATGTTTGAAACTAACCGATTTTAATTTTGCGTTCAGGGTAACTATGGGGTGCTGATGTGTTTCCTCAAGTAATGTAGTTTTGTAAGTGCTACATAGCAGGTGTGAACCAGTATCTTTGTATGCAACTGACGCACCCTCTTCTATACTTTTATCTCATTAATTTTCCCAAGACAAGCACTATGTCCTATTTGTTCATTTTGCAGATATGGAACGAAAGACTCCCGCAGAACCCATCGCTGTTCAGCGACATGAAGTTTCAGGTAACATACCTCTAGCTATATTTTTGTGCCATTTCCCTTCTGTACTGAGGCATGGAGGTACTGTTAATTATTGAGTAACAATTGATACTATAGAAATAAAATCCCTCCATGTTTATTAGTCTACCACTGTGCTCTATGACTAATTGTTATTGGCAAGAAACCTGTGTAATGTGGTGGAGTGTTCATCATGCTTACAGATTTGTTCAGCATAGGTGCACAGGAGTTAGGACACAGGGGCTCCTTATATTTGATAGTTAGAAAATTCAGGTCACTGAAATAATCGCAAAAAAAAAGATACCGTCTTTATAAAAACTAGACAGGTGGCCTCGCAAATGCAAGGGCATCATCTTAAGCCCACTCAATGTGTTCGGAAATGGCTATGGAGATGTTAAACATAGTAATTTCTGAATTATATTATTTGCTCGCATAAATCACAAACAATTACAAACCATCGAACGTAGGAAAGTGCATTTGACTACATCATGAAAATTGGTTCGATTACATCATGTAAAGTATATTCAACTGAGAAAGGTCTAGATTATATTCTGTTTTAAGATAATATCACTGTTTTTTATATGGTTCATTTAATCTATGGTCGAATTATTATTTTAAATTTCTTAAAACACCATGTCGCCCTAGTCATCAACCCGTGCGCCTGCACAGGCTAGTGATGTAAAAAGAAATCAACTATTGTTATGTTTTGGAAAAAAAATATTTATGTGAACACTATCGAACAATAATTTGCAAGGGCATCAACTTTACCATATTGCACATGTCTACGGATTTTATTTTAGTAAACTAATACCTATTTGAATTTTTTAGAACATATTTAACATAGAGCAGTGCTATTTTGGTATATTTTTACTTCCGTCCTATTGTTTTCGACTATTAAATCCATGTGTTTGGTGGCTCTAGGTTAATAGTGCCAGAAACAATTGCTTGTACGTCACACGTCAGTTGGGAACCCCAAGAGGAAGGTATGATGAGTGCAGCAGTAAGTTTTCCCTCAGTATGAAACCAAGGTTTAATCGACCAGTAGGAAAACGAGGTTTGCTTCGAAGGTGTTGGTGAAGGAGTGTAGTGCGGCGCAACACCAGGGATTCCGGTGCCAACGTGGAACCTGCACAACACAATCAAATTACTTTGCCCCAACTTAACAGTGAGGTTGTCAATCTCACCGGCTTGCTGAAAACAAAGGGTTAAACGTATCGAATGGAAGATGATGTTTGTTTGCATAAAACAGTAGAGAACAATGATTGCAGTAGATTGTATTTCAGATGTAAAAGAATGGACCGGGGTCCACAGTTCACTAGTGGTGTCTCTCCAATAAGATAACTAACATGCTGGGTAAACAAATTACAGCTGGGCAATTGACAATTGATAAGTGCATATAACATGCATGTGTGAGCTGTGGTGTCTACTATGAGATTCATTTGGGCATTACGACAAAGTACATAGACCGCTATCCAGCATGCATCTATGCCTAAATAGTCCACTTTCCGGTTAACATCCGTACCCCTTCCAGTATTAAGTTGCAAGCAACAGACAATTGCATTAAGTAATGTGCGTAATGTAAACAATACATTCATCCTTGAATAAAGCATTGCTGTTTTACCCCTAGTGGCAACAACACATCTACAACCTTAGAACTTGCTGTCACTATCCCAGGTTAAATAGAGGTTGAACCCAACTATCATGCATAAATACCCCCTCTTGGAGTTACAAGTATTCACTTGGCCAAGGCTTCAACAAGTAACGGAGAGCATGCAAGATCACAAATGACATAGACATGATAATATAATATTCAGCTCCACATAGGTATCAATATAAGTCAGATCCCAGCAAACACAACATGTAGCATTACAATAAGATGATCTTGATCATGATAGGCAGCTCACAAGATCTAAACATGATGGCACAAGTGGAGAAGACAACCATCTAGCTACTGCTATGGACCCATAGTCCAAGGATGAACTACTCACGCATCACTCCGGAGGCGGGCATGGCGATGTAGAGCCCTCCGGTGATGATTCCCCTCTCCGGCAGGGTGCCGGGAAGAGCTTCAGAACCCCCCGAGTTAGGGTTGACGACGGCGGCGGCAGCGAATATGTTCTGGATGAAAGGCTCGGTGTTTTAGGGTTTTCGCGTCTCGGGGAATAAATAGGCGAAGGGGCGATGTCGGCGGACCCCCGAGGGGCCCAAACCACCAGGGCGCGGCTGGGGCCCTGCCGCGCCAGGTGGTTTGGCCACCTCGTGGCCTCTTCGTCTCTCCTTCGGACTCCGTGTACGTGCTGGAAAAATAGGGACTGGCCTTTTGTTTCGTGCAATTCCGAGAATATTTCCAGAAGTAACTTTCTGAAACCAAAAACAGCAGAAAACAGGGAACTGGCACTGTGGCATCTTGTTAATAGGTTAGTCCCAGAAAATGCATAAAAGTGATACGAAGTGTATATAAAACATGTAGCAAATGGTATAATATAAGCATGGAACAGCAGAAATTATGGATACGTTGGAGACGTATCAAGCATCCCCAAGCTTAGTTCTACTCGTCCTCGAGTAGGTAAAACGATAACAACAAATAATTTCTGAGGAGACATGCTTTCACACAATCTTGATCAATATATTGCAAGGCTCATGTCATGAATGAAGTGACTCAAAGCAATGATCTATAGTTTGCTAACAAATAGATAAAGAGTAAACAATGAATCATATAAGCAAAAACTTTTCATGAATAGTACTTTCAAGACAAGCATCAAAAAGTTTTGCATAAGAGGTAACTCATAAAGCAATAGATTCAAAGTAAAAGGCATTGAAGCAACACAAAGGATGATTAAGTTTCAGCATTTGCTTTCAACTTGTAACATGTATATCTCATGGATAGTTGTCAACATAAAGCAATATAACAAGTGCAATAAGTAAATATGTAAGAATCAATGCACACAAAGTTGACACAAGTGTTTGCTTCTAAGATAGAAAGGAGTAGGTAAACTGACTCAACATAAAGTAAAAGATAGGCCCTTCGCAGAGGGAAGCAGGGATTAAATCATGTGCTAGAGCTTTTTAAGTTTTCGAAAGCATATAGAGAGCACAAAATAAGTATTTGAGAGGTGTTTGTTGTTGTCAACGAATGGTAGTGGGCACTCTAACCCCCTTGTCAACCAGACTTTCAAGAGCGGCTCCCATGAAGGACGTTATCTCTACCAGCAAGGTAGATCATCCCTCTTCTCTTTTGTTTACACATGTATTTTAGTTTCTTTATAGATGACACTCCTCCCAACCTTTTGCTTACACAAGCCATGGCTAACCGAATCCTCGGGTGCCTTCCAACATTCACATACCATGGAGGAGTGTCTATTGCAAAATTAAGTTGCTTACTGATAAATCAGGGCAAAACATGTGAAGAGAATTATTAATGAAAGTTGTAATTAATTGGGGCTGGGCACCCCGTTGCCAGCTCTTTTTGCAAATTATTGGATAAGCGGATGTATATGCCACTAGTCCATTGGTGAAAGTCTGTCAGAAGTAAATGACAAGATTGAAAGATAAAACACCACATACTTCCTCATGAGCTATAAAACATTGACACAAATAAGGAGTAATAAAGTTTTGAATAGTTTAAAGGTAGCACATGAAATATTTACTTGGAATGGCAGGAAATACCACATAGTAGGTAGGTATGGTGGACACAAATGGCATGGGTTTTGGCTCAAGTTTTGGATGCACGAGAAGCATTCCCTCTCAGTACAGAGTTTAGGCTAGCAAGGTTGTTTGAAGCAAACACAAGTATAAACCGGTACAGCAAGAATCACATAAAAACATATTGCAAGTATTATAAGACTCTACACTGTCTTCCTTGTTGCTCAAACATTTTACCAGAAAATATCTAGACCTTAGAGAGAACAAATATGCATCCCAAGTCTCAACAAGCTCTACGGTAGTTCTCCACTACTAGGCTTTAACTACATGATGCAAGAGCTTAAACATGATCTACTTGAGAGCTCAAAACAATTGCAAAGCATCAAATCAAAACAAGACAATGATCTACAAGAATGCATATGTCTTTTCCAATACCAACTACTACATGTAGCATTTTCTTTCTTCCAAACAAACACCAATAATTTATTTAAACATAAACTCTCCAAATGATAATATAATGCAGCAAGAGAGTATTTATAAACAAGTGCTAACAGCTCGAAGAGATGCATGAAAAACAGGAGCTAAAAGCACTGCAGTAGCTAGTTAAGAATACTCAACAAATATAAGTGAAGAACATGAGTATTCACATGAAAAAGCGGAGCGTGTCTCTCTCCCACACAAGGATTGCTAGGATCCGAATTTATTCAAACAAAAACAAAAATAAAAACACACAGACGCTCCAAGTAAAGCGCATAAGATGTGAAAGAATTAAAATATAGTTTCACTAGAGATGACCTGATAAGTTTGTTGATGAAGAAGGGGATGCCTTGGGCATCCCCAAGCTTAGACGCTTGAGTCTCTCTGAATATGGTTGGGATGAACCACGGGGGCATCCCCAAGCTTAGGCTTTTCACTCTTCTTGATCACATAATATCACCCTTCTCGCTTGATCCTTGAAAACTTCCTTCACACCAAACTCAAGACAGTTCTCATTAGAGGGTTAGTGCATAATCAAAAATTCTCATATTCTGTAATGATACAATCAATCCCAAAGCTTCTGGACATTAGCTACAGCCACCAATGCTTTGTGGAGCAAAGAAATCCACACAAACACAGTAAAAGAGCGAATGCAAAACAAAAGGCAGAATCTGTCAAAAACAGAACAGTCTGGAATGACGAATTTTTTCGAGGCACTTAAGTTGCTCAGATGGATCTGGCCTAAAATAATGAAAGTTGCGTACATATCTCAGGAATATGCGTGATTTTTCTCAGAATTTTTTGAATTTTCTACAGGGAGATAAGCTCAAATCCGTGACAGCTAAAAATCTGTCACTGCGCAGAAATCCAAATCTTGCATCAACTTTCAATATAGAACTTTACTTGGCACAACATTGCGATAAAATAAAGATACAAAGGAGTTGCTACAGAAGTAACAAAACTCCTTGACTCAAAGAAAACAAAAATAACAGCAAATAAAAACGATGGGTTGTCTCCCATAAGCGCTTTTCTTTAACGCCTTTCAGCTAGGCGCAGAAAGTGAAAATCAAGTGTTGTCAAGTGGCAAATCATTCAAATCATCAAAAGCTTCTTCCAACACACAGCTTGTAACAATGGGTATCTTAGATGTTCCTGGAGGTGTTTCATTACCTTTAACCGTACTAAAAGTTTTATCAATTTTAAGCTCATAATGAGTCTTTGGTTTTGGCACTTTAGGAACATACATAAACTTTTGCTCTCTACCCACATAAACTTTCTCCTTTTTAGACTTAAGAGAAGTAAAGGTTGAACTTAAGGTTTCAATAGCTTCCTCTAACTCATCAATTCTATGATTTTGGGTGTCATGGATATTATTATCCTCAAGAACAGTGATTCTTTCATTGATGGTGGCTATTGATTCATTAGTCTTACCAATACAATCAAGAAAATTTGGAAAAAAATTCTCCATAGAGTCTAACTTATTTATAACATCCTCCAAGGTGATCTCAACTTTAATATCTTTAGTGGGTGGTGTTCCTACCAAACTTTCAATAATATTACAGGCTTCTAAAGCAGGAGTACCCAAGAAATTTCCACCTGTAAGAGTGTCTAGAACATACCTATACCAACTAGAGATACCAACATAAAAGTTCCTAAGGAGGATAGTGGTAGAGTGTTTCTTAGTACATCTATGATGAGCATCACTAATTCTATACCAAGCATCTTTCAAATTTTCACCTCCTAGTTGCCTAAAAGAACGAACTTCAACTTCAGGAGCATTCATTTTGAAAAACAAAATCAAACTGAATTAAACAAGTAACTAATTTTTTTGTGTTTTTGATAAGAGAGCAAACAAAATAAAAATAAACTAAGCAAGACAAATAACAAAGTAAAGAGATTGGGTGTGAGAGACTCCCCTTGCAGAAGCAATTCGTTTTCCCCGGCAACGGCGCCAGAAAACGTGTTGGTGGCTCTAGGTTAATAGTGCCAGAAACAATGCTTGTACGTCACACGTCAGTTGGGAACCCCAAGAGGAAGGTATGATGAGTGCAGCAGTAAGTTTTCCCTCAGTATGAAACCAAGGTTTAATCGAACCAGTAGGAAAACGAGGTTTGCTTCGAAGGTGTTGGTGAAGGAGTGTAGTGCGGCGCAACACCAGGGATTCCGGTGCCAACGTGGAACCTGCACAACACAATCAAATTACTTTGCCCCAACTTAACAGTGAGGTTGTCAATCTCACCGGCTTGCTGAAAACAAAGGGTTAAACGTATCGAATGGAAATGATGTTTGTTTGCATAAAACAGTAGAGAACAATGATTGCAGTAGATTGTATTTCAGATGTAAAAGAATGGACCGGGGTCCACAGTTCACTAGTGGTGTCTCTCCAATAAGATAACTAACATGCTGGGTAAACAAATTACAGCTGGGCAATTGACAATTGATAAGTGCATATAACATGCATGTGTGAGCTGTGGTGTCTACTATGAGATTCATTTGGGCATTACGACAAAGTACATAGACCGCTATCCAGCATGCATCTATGCCTAAATAGTCCACTTTCCGGTTAACATCCGTACCCCTTCCAGTATTAAGTTGCAAGCAACAGACAATTGCATTAAGTAATGTGCGTAATGTAAACAATACATTCATCCTTGAATAAAGCATTGCTGTTTTACCCCTAGTGGCAACAACACATCTACAACCTTAGAACTTGCTGTCACTATCCCAGGTTAAATAGAGGTTGAACCCAACTATCATGCATAAATACCCCCTCTTGGAGTTACAAGTATTCACTTGGCCAAGGCTTCAACAAGTAACGGAGAGCATGCAAGATCACAAATGACATAGACATGATAATATAATATTCAGCTCCACATAGGTATCAATATAAGTCAGATCCCAGCAAACACAACATGTAGCATTACAATAAGATGATCTTGATCATGATAGGCAGCTCACAAGATCTAAACATGATGGCACAAGTGGAGAAGACAACCATCTAGCTACTGCTATGGACCCATAGTCCAAGGATGAACTACTCACGCATCACTCCGGAGGCGGGCATGGCGATGTAGAGCCCTCCGGTGATGATTCCCCTCTCCGGCAGGGTGCCGGGAAGAGCTTCAGAACCCCCCGAGTTAGGGTTGACGACGGCGGCGGCAGCGAATATGTTCTGGATGAAAGGCTCGGTGTTTTAGGGTTTTCGCGTCTCGGGGAATAAATAGGCGAAGGGGCGATGTCGGCGGACCCCCGAGGGGCCCAAACCACCGGTGGCGCGGCTGGGCCCAGCCGCGCCAGGTGGTTTGGCCACCTCGTGGCTCTCTTCGTCTCTCCTTCGGACTCCGTGTACGTGTGGAAAAATAGGGACTGGCCTTTTGTTTCGTGCAATTCCGAGAATATTTCCAGAAGTAACTTTCTGAAACCAAAAACAGCAGAAAACAGGGAACTGGCACTGTGGCATCTTGTTAATAGGTTAGTCCCAGAAAATGCATAAAAGTGATACGAAGTGTATATAAAACATGTAGCAAATGGTATAATATAAGCATGGAACAGCAGAAATTATGGATACGTTGGAGACGTATCAGTGTTCTATAAGCTCACTCACATGTATGTTGAATGCAGTCACATGACTACGCCGATTCAGATTGCTACTAATTTTTTTAAGTAATAATGTCAGCGATTTACTACATATCTTTAATAAATCCCTACTATTTTCAAGGCACCACAAAATTCGTCTCAGCATATCATCAACTCACCAATCTGAAAGAGAAAATGTAAAATAAACCTTAACAAACATTGATTGTAACTGTACAAATACGTCTATTAGACACGATTTGAAAAATTACACCTAGTATTTTGTCGTAATGCACACATGAATATCATAGTAATCATCATGTCATATATATGCATTGTCATGCGCTCAATATTTTGTCAATTGCCCAGCTGTAATTTGTTCACCCAGCATGTTAGTTATCTTTTATGGAGAGACACCACTAGTGAACTGTGGACCCCGGTCCATTCTTTTACACTGATAATACAACCAACTGCAAACATTGTTCCTTTTCATTCTCTGCAATTTACTACTGTTTTCCACACCATACGTTTAATCCTTTATTTTCAGCAAGCCGGTGAGATTGACAACCTCACTGTTTCGTTGTGGCAAATTAGTTTGATTGTATTGTGTGCAGATTCCACGTTGGTGATCGAGTAAACGGCGCCACCAACAACCTTCAGAAGTGATTTCTTGCTCCTACTGGTTCGATTAAACCTTGATTTCATACTGAGGGAAACTGCTGCTACACTGCTTCATACCTTCCTCTTGGGTCTCCAAACGAACGTGTGATCCACGTCATCACTGCCTCGTGGCCCCACTCCGTCTCCCCTTCTGGCTTCTGGAGTCTTCCGATGAGATATTTGCACATGTTGATTTTCGTCCAATTCCGAGAATATTTTGCGACTACCTTTCTGAAGGAGAAAAACAACAGAAAACAGGAATTGCCACTTCGGCATCTTGTTAATAGTTAGTCCTAGAAAATGCATAAAAATGCTATGAAGTGTAAATAAAACATGTAGCAATTGGTATAATAACAACATGGAATATCAAAAATTATAGATACGTTTGAGACGTATCAGATGTTATCTCGGGAGTGGATTATTAGTCATAGATACAGCTGGTAAGCGTCTTTGTAAAATGTTGTAATGCCCAATAAATACTACATTAAACATCTTGTCATAATATGCATTGTCATGCTCTTGCCATTTGTCAATTGCCCAGCTGTAATTTGTTTACCCAACATGCATACTATCTTTTATGGAGAGACACCACTAGTGAACGGTGGACTCCGGTCCATTCTTTTACACTGATAAAACCACCGTTTCCACAACGTTCTACAATCACTTGTTCGCTGTTCCTTTTGTATTTATATTTATTCTCCACACCACACGTTTAATCCTTTGTATTCAGCAAGCCAGGGAGATTGACAACCTTCCTGTTTCGTTGGGGCAAAATAATTTGATTGTGTTGTATGTAGGTCCGCGTCAACAGCATTTTAACGGCGCTGTTGTTGACACCGTGTTGAAACTCTTCTACGTCCTACTGTTCGATAACCTTGGTAGATTCAAGGGAAAATTGCTGCTGCACTACTTCATACCTTCCTCTTGGGGTCTCCCAACGAACGTGTGTTTTCACGTCATCAAGCACATTTTCTGGCGCCGTTGCTGGGGAGTTGGAAGCTACAGCAAGGGGAGTTACACGCCACCAATCTCATTACTTTGTTTTTGTCTTGCTTGTTTTATTTTTATTTTATCTTGTTTGCACTAAAAATCAAAAACCACAAAAAAATTAAATTTCAGCACTTATTTTATTTCGGTTTTGTTAGTATTTCTGTTTTTATTTTTGCTAAAATGAGTTCTCTTGAAAACACCAAGTTGTGTGACTTTACTAGCACAAACAATAATGGATTTATATGCACACCTATTGCTCCACCTGCTTCAAAGGCAGAGTTTTATGAAATAAAACCTGTGCTGTTAAATTTGTTATGAAGGAGCAATTTTCTGGTGCTAGTACTGATGATGCCGCCTCCCACCTAAATAATCTTGTTGAACTTTGTGACATGCAAAAGTATAAAGAGGTAGAAGGTGGCTTATAAAACTGAAATTATTCCCTTTCTCGTTGAGAGGAAAAGCTAAGGAATGATTA
This sequence comes from Poa pratensis, assembly GCA_947311845.1. Lineage (NCBI taxonomy): Eukaryota > Viridiplantae > Streptophyta > Magnoliopsida > Poales > Poaceae > Poa > Poa pratensis. The sequence goes on from CAMZMU010000042.1 coordinate 61,668,618, forward strand.
TTATCTTTGCCTAGAAATAGCATTGATTCATGGACTAAATGGAAAGATACTTTTATTGGAAAATATTACCCTCCTGCTAAAATTATATCATTGAGAAGTGGCATTATGAATTTTAAACAATATGATAATGAACATGTCGCTCAAGTTTGCTCAAGTTTGGGAAGAATGAAAGTCATGGTTAAAAATTGTCCCACTCATGGACTCACTAATTGGATGATCATATAAAAAAATGAACATATATAAAACTTAGCAATATTAAAAAATCTAAACATTTTTTAAATCTGAACCATTTTAAATGATTTCTATAATAATTGAAACCATTTTTAAAAATCGGATCCATTTTCAAAACTCGGAACCATTTTTTAAATCGAAACCATTTTTAAAATGAATATTTTTAAATCAGGAACCATTTTTAAAATAGAAACCATTATAAAAATTTTATAAATGGAACCAATTTCAAAATGAATATTCTTAAAATCTGATCCATTTTCAAAAATAAACATTTATTATATCGGAACCATTTAAAAAACATTTTTCTAATCTGAACCGTTTACCAAAATTGTTCATATTAAAAAATGTTCAGATTGATAAAAATATTAAAATTTGAAACCAATATCATTATTTTGAAAAAATATTTATTTAATAAAATAAAATAAAATAGAAACAGGAAAAAAATAGCAAAAAAAACGAAGAAGAATAAAAGTCAAAGACTGGGCATGTCCCGTAAGTGGGCCTCGGTTGGAGATGCCCTGAGTGAGTCAGTGAGCCACACATCCACATGCGTATTTTTTTTTGTTGACATTTCCACATGCTTATTTTTGGTGTACAACTTATGTCGAATAGACACACGGTTGTCTTGTTCGCCGCCTGCTCTTGTAGTCCCTCTCTCTACTCCCAATCTCCACAGTCCACACTAGCGCCCAGCCTACCACCACCGCCGCGACCCAATGCGCTCGCCGCGACTCCGCCGCCAGCCGCCGCCGGCACCCTCGCGGGCCCCGATCCAGCGGAGCCCGCCGAGGTGTTCCCCATCGGCCAAGCGGTGGAGGTGCTCCTCGACGAGCAAGGCTACAGCGGGGCCCGCCTCCCCGCCGTCGTCGCGCGCTTCGACCCCGACCTCCGCAGCTACGCGGTCGAGTACGACGCCCTCGCCGTCTCCGGGCCTCCGCCGCCCGCTCCCGGAGGCCGTGCCCGCGTCGCAGGTCCGCCCGCGGCCGCCCCCGCCGTCGCCGGCGCAGCCCTCGCCCCCCCGCGGAGCACGCCGCCGTGGACGCGCTCCGAGACGGCGCGTGGTGGCTCGGCGTCGCCCTCCTCGGCGGGTACCGCGCGGACGGGAGGGTCAAGGTCTGCTTCCCGGAGACGAGGGAGGTGGCGGAGTTCGACGCCGCGGACGTCCGACCCCACCTCGAGTGGGTCGCCGGCGAATGGCGCTCCCCGGAGGACATGGTGAGAGTTCCAACACATCCTGCAAAATGTCGTCTTTATACACCATTCTATCTCCATTCAAATTGGCGGAGCTCCTTTTGTTTCATGGTTAGGGTTAGAAGATGAACATCTTTGCAGGGTTTAAATCCGATTGAATGTTTCTCTGTGCACTGTGGTGAAATGCAGTACCAATCTATCTCCATGTGATTTGGTGGCTAGGGTTAAGGAATCTGGGAGCACATCTGTATCGTTGGTTCGGGTTAGAATTCAGAAGACGTTGACCTGCAAGTTTGCAATGCGTTAGATTGTTGCATTAGTAACGCAAATTGGATATGAGTGCTGTTGCTTTTGCATTGTTGTTCAGTGTAGTTTCTGTCTATCCGATGAAAGAATGTATAGTATACTAGTGTCTGATGGAGTGCGATTGTATGGATCTAGTGCTTCTGGCCCACTGCCTGAAAGATGTCCATTAGAACCGATTTGTTGAATGGATTCCTCTGGGCTGCTATAGGGTTTGCGATCTGTTAGTTGGCAAATGTGCTTATAGTTGTCACAATGTGTTCATACTGAAACAAAGTGAGGCTAGTTGTTGTACATCTACAGCTTCCCTTGAAAGTCGATATTGCTGCTCATCTTACTTCTCTTGAGCTTCACATGTTTTTATTATAGTTCCTCAGCTTAGATAGAAGTTGTCGTGCCAAGATGTTGTGGAAGTACCAGCCCTGAAAGATCCATGATTTCTTAAATGCTTTTTACTGAATTTTTAATGCTTTACTAGTTTCTGTTTTCCTCTGGATATTACATATGTTGAGATATAGCTTGTGATTTATTTTCTAGCCGCGTCTTAGGTGCATGCATAGCATCAGCGGTGATAGTAGAACATGCACAAATTTTTGGATTCGTTCTTTGTGGAATATAGACTTCAGCTTCTATATTTTGCGACCAGTTGTGCGATCATAGCAGTTTAGATTAGTGTTTCCTGTAGTGTTGTCAGTTTCTTCACTATATTTGTTATTCTTTCTTTCATTGCTAAAGTTGGAATTATTGACTTCAGCATCCATATTTTGCTCTCATTTGTGTAGATCATGGTAGTTTAGATTAGTGTTGCTTATTTTCAAGTATGTTTTTACTTGTGTAGTTTTGTCACCTTCGTTTATTCATTGATTGCTAAAACACTGCTCTTTGCCTGGCAGGAGTCATTGATGAGAATGCCATATACTAAAGGAGCACAAGTAGAAGTTTCCAAGTTGGAAGATGATTCTGTTGTTGCTTGGTTCCCTGCAGTTGTTGCAAAGACTATCTGGAAGAATAACCTCCTAGTGACTTTTGGGAAGGGCGATGGTAATGAACTGTGCAAGGAGATTGTTGATGTGAAGCACATCAGACCTTGCCCACCACGTGGGTCAGCTATTAGTTTCTGCGTCAATGATGATGTTGAAGGCTTCCAAGGTGATGGCTGGTGGCCAGGCCGGATTACTGAGATCCATCCCAAATTAATGTATGCATGTAAGCTAGCAAATTCAGGAAAGGAAGTTCAGTTGGACCAGAAGGCACTGAGGCTTAGATGTGACTGGATCGATGGTCAATGGAAGCAAGTTGCTCAGGTGTGTACATAATCTTAGCTACATTTCTTTGAAATGTTTCTAGAACGTGAAGTTTTGCACTTCATGTGGATTCTTTCTGGTTGCTTTATATGCTTATCTTCTTAATGCTATAATCCATAAATATGTGTAAAAATGAGCGTTCTTGAACCTGCATTCCTTATCGTGTATAAAGTTTCCTTCAGTCAATTCTTGACAAAGAATTACTTTCTTAATATGTTGTCTATATGCCATAAAATTGGTATCACTAGCTTCGTTTTCAATAGTACACCGTATTTATCGTGTATAAAGCTTCCCTTAGTCAATTCTTGACAATGAATTACTTTCTTAAAATGTTGTCTATATGCCATAAAATTGGTATCACTAGCTTCGTTTTCAATAGTACATACTGATAATTTTATTTTGTTTTATAAATCACATATTATGGAGTAATTCTTGTTCAAAGTGCTGTCTTTAACGAAACCTAATACGCCCGACGTATGGGCTTGGACGAAGTAGTTTTTAGTCCCTAACCTTTTATTTCCTGCGGTCGCAATATCTGCTCCAGTGGTGCAATATGCAGTTCACTTTTTTTTGCTCTTGTTTCTCTTTAGCACTCATCAAAATGTGTACAATTTGTGCTAGAGTCTATTCCCTCCTCTTGTTATTTTTTCTCGATCAAGGGATAAACCATGCATCTTTGGCCTCTTTTACCAGGAGTCAGCCTACCAGTTTCACACCATCCTCTTGCAGATACACAGATAGGAACATGTTGAAAACAACAGTAAAGAGAATGAAACCTTCTCTGTTATTGAGGAAGAATCGGCTCCATATTCGACATTGCTAAAGATGCATCACACTTTTTGTGGTTAGGAGAACTGAATATAGGAACTTATAATATGCCTGTTTTAAGGCTCCTTACAATTTCTCTGTTTATTTTCATGTTCTGCATAGGGCATTGATGCTGGAAAGTTTATTGTATTCTGTTTTCTTTTTGTGCCTGTGTTTTACCAGTTACCAGATGAAGCTTGAGTTTCATTCATGCACAGCCTCTTTATAACGTTATTGCATGTGTATCCTTTTCAAGAAATTATTCATATGTATAATTATGTTTCTCGGGTCTCATTGGTGGGTGGTACTAATCCCCACAAATTCAAATATTTTATGAGCCACATCCATGGCAGTTACATCACTCAGACAATCACTTGAACAATCAACTTGCATGATTTGTAAATGAGAAAAATTCAAGGGACTTGCGAACTATTTAGTTCAGGCAGAATCAAAGCTCTATCATCTACTAAACCAAATTAATCGGGAGATGTCGCAGGCAGCTCTTCTCACGTTTGTCAAAGTTAGAATAAATCTATGCTTACCGTTGAATCCTGAAAATTGTAAGATTGAGTTGCAAATTCACACCGATGATTTTTTTATTTGTAGTTGTTGTACTACATGTTTGAAACACGTTAAACTGCTAACGTAGCTAACAAATGTCACCTTTTCTATGCCCTTTGGCTATCTTTCAGAAATTGCCGCAAGCAAAGTTTACACAAGGCAGCAGGGTGGAAGTCACCAGCAACGACGAAGGTTTTTGTGGAGCTTGGTTCCAGGGAACTATTATCAAATCTGTTGGCCACAAGTTTCTAGTGGAGTACGACACACTGAAGGCCGACGATGAAACCACGCCCTTGACCGAAGTCATAGGAGAGGAGCACATCAGGCCCCCTCCTCCAGTTATCCCTGTCACCAATGGTTTCAAGTTGCTCGATGAAGTGGACGCCTTCACCAACGACGGATGGTGGGTTGGCATGATATCCGAGGTTATTAGTGACCAGAGGTTCATGGTTTACTTCAAGGCTTACAATGAACAGAATGAGATCGGGCTTGAGCAGCTAAGGTTTCACTGTGATTGGCTGGGTGGAAGGTGGATGCGGACTTCCCTGGTACTCTCTACCTCCTATCCATTTCCTCTGCATCTATGATCACAGTTGGAACTGAAATAGTCACAAGTAATAATTTACTTATACTGCTAGTATAGCTGTATGCTCCTCCTGTCCTTAGGACCAGTTATCACCATTTGTTGCTATCAGTTAGAGGTTTCTTTGGAATGCAACTTTTGATTGACCGTTTTACAAACCCTAGCAGGCGTTGGAGATGTGAAGTCTGAAGAGACGAGAGCATTTTTTTTTGTACAGAAGCCTGGAGTAATTCCTACAAGAATGGCTTCACTAATTATCATGGTTACTGAACTGAAGGTGTCTTGCGTCCATAGAAAGGTCCGCAAATCGGTAGATGGCCTTCCTGTGATTGCAACTCCGACAGCAGTTGATCAGAACGACAGTAATGCTAGACTTAACTATTTGTAGACGATGACCTTCCTGCTTTTGAAATTCGGGGTGTGTTTGCCGTGGTTTGTTCCATGTGATCTGAATGGGAACTAGTTTCCAGTTCCATGGAACGATGTAAGCTTTCGAACCAGTGTAACCGGCAGTGGTTCGTCCTTGCTAAACTGGTACTATGCCCCCCCCAAATTTTAATTGCACCTCTGATTAGCTTTTGGACCACTAATCTTCAGTACGCCCTTGAATTCACGAATTCATTGTGGCACAAGGAGCGAACATGGCCGATTGATTACCTTGCCACGGATAAGGAATCATCTCTTCTCTTGTCTGATGTTGACAATGCATTACCCACTCTCCAGCTTTGTACCAGGCTAGAAGAGCCTAGAACTAAGACAGGTTTATTGGATGCAATCATGCGAATTGCATTATCTGTGTGTGCTTGTGTCGTGCGTGTATGTGGCAAGTGTGGCTGAACAGAACGGCTCATCCAAATTGCATTCCTTATCTCGTAGCAATCTTTCTCAAGTGGCTCTGTCTTTCTCTACCGACTGTCATTCATTCCACACATGGCACATCCATACATATCAATAATTTTTCATGTGATCAGACACAATCTCAGGGAATCATCAAATCATGACACCTGGTGCTTATATATGCATTGGCTTCACACCTGGTGCTTTTTTTTTGAACCGCCGGACAAAAGCTTTGCCCATTCCATTTATTAAGAAGAGAGGTGCCCGGTTAATTATGGAAAACCGGGCGAAAACCGTTACAACAAAGACACCAACCAGTCCCGAGACCACGCCTCCATTGGATCGCTGTGACAAGACGACACCCCACCACACCTAAGATGTTGCATCGAGACCCCACCACATCTAAGATGTTGCAACGACGCCCACACCGGCTAAGAATCGCCGAGCCTACGGCTCTACCACCCAAGCGACCAGAGCAAACACCTGGTGCTTTTTCAAGGATCGGAAGGACCTCTCGTGGCTTAACACTCAGACATCCGCCAGCCTTTATTTCGGGCATTCCAGATAAGGTCCGGGCTCAAGAGTTGTGCCATGACATATATGATCCTACACATAAGAAACCATAAGTGAGTCCCCAGAAATGTAGTGAAAAAATTTACTGGATATTTTGTTTTCTGATGAGAGATTATCTTTTCAAAATTCTTCCAGAAATAAAGATTCGACACGCAGCCCTAGTGTCAAATCACAGGTAGTACCTTCTTATTGTCGTGGCAGAGGAACTTAATTGTTGGGAAACTTGGGCCGTGGGGTCGTGGAAGCCCACTTCGGTGGTGTCTTCCACCCCGTAATGACCTAGGTTATCCCCACGTTTTACGTTAAGTGGGTTCTTATCCTTCTATTTTTTTCCCCTATATAAGCAAGCCAATATTGTACGTACTGGTTACAGAAACAGAGAAATAAAAGAGATCCTTGCCTACACCCTGTGTCATCTACTTTTCTGTACGTGTGTTGTTCGCGACTTCGTCTCCTTCGACTAACGCTGCACACCCTCGGGACCGGCCATCCGGCAGAGGTTGTGCAACACGTTATCAGCACATAGCTCTCCGCCGAGCCGCCGTCGAGCCTACCTCAAGCAGGCTCCCTGCACCGATCGCGAAGGTATAACCACAATCTGATCGCAAAAATGGATTCGTATCGCAATTTCCTTTTCGTTTTTGCGTCTACCGTAATTTTTAGATGTCCCGAGAGTCGAGCTGATGAATACGTCGCCGACCAATGTCGATACTCTCGGATTCACGGGGGATTTGATGACGGCACCGTAGGTAGTCGGTACGGATGTGATCCTGATGATCACGGTACCGGCGCGTCGCACAGCCGCGTCTCGATTCCAGATGAACGGATGATGAAAATTGACATCCAAAGTGTTTTCCTTGTCGGCGTAAAAGACGTCGTCGGCTGACTGCCGTAGAGCCGCTCGTCGTGTGTTGCATAGGTCGGCAAGCCGCCACGCAACACACCGAGCCTCGCACTACGTGGCGCCGTCGTCGCTCTTCCGCGCGAGAAGGTTTCGTGGCGTTCATCGCCGGCGTCGACGTCGCTGACCTCCGTGCGAGGTCGCAGGCCATGCTGGCCACGCAAGCAATCCCGAGGGCGCCGCCGACCGCCGCGAGCCCTGCTGGCCGCGAGTCGCCACGCGCTGGTCACGTTCCCACGCCATGGCCGAGCTCCGCGGCGTGCTCATGCCCCAGCCGCCGCGCGACCCGTGCTCTCGCCGCGCCCCGCGTGCGCGCGGCCCCGCTGGCCGCCGCGACTGCCCCGCTAGCCGCCGCCGCCTCGCCGTCCGGTCACGCTGGCCGCCGCCGCCTTGCCGCGCCGATCGTGTCCACGCCGGCCGAGCTTGCCTCGCCGGCCGTACCCGCGCCCCACACCGCCCCCACACGGCCCGCCTCCAACGGCGGCCACCGCCCGCACGCACGCTGCCGCGCGGCCCTGCTGGCCGCCGGCGTGGCTGCTGCGGCGCCGCCGCCACCCACCGAGGAGCTAGGTTCCCTAGCTCCGTCCCTAGTTGGGACGCGATGCGATGGGTCAGACGCGATTGGGCCGAATTCGGCCCATTACGCTCTTGCCTAAAAAAATTTGGCAGGCTGTGTGGTTGATGGATTTCGGCCTGTTTTCTGGCCCAATTTAGGCCTGCTGCCGATGCGGACCGGACCGAATGCGGATTGATACGTCCAAAACGTATCCACTTTTTCGAACACTTTTGCTGTTGTTTTACCTCTAATTTGTGTGATTTGAATGCAACTAACACGGACTAACGCTGCTTTCAGCAGAATTGCCCTGGTGTCCTGTTTTTGTGCAGAAAGTCAAAGTTTCGGGAAAATTCCCGAAAAATTACAGAAATTCTATTTTTCCAGAAGACCAACGGAGCCAGAAGACGAAGCGGAGATGGCGCACGGGGGCCCCACACGCACCCTCGGCGCGGCAGAGGTGGGGCCGTACCGAGGCCTGGTGTGGCCGCCTCGCGTGGCCCCCGACGCTCCCCTTTGGACTACTTATTCCTCCTGACCTAAAAACGCGAGGGGATCGACGCTTTTTCCAAAAACACTCCAGAGTCCGCCGCCACCGAAAACCCTAGTTCGGGGATCAGAAACTCCGTTCTGGCACCCTGCCGGGACGGGGAATTGGAGGAGATCATCGCCATCATCATCACCGCCGCCTCTCCATCGACCAACCTTGCTTCCCCCATCCATGTGTGAGTAATTCCCCGCTGTAGGCTGAAGGGGATGGTAGGGATTGGATGAGATCGTTCATGTAATAGATGTAAGATTGTTAGGGCATGGTGTCTAGTATCCATTATTAGTACTTTATGTCATTGTTGCAATTTGTTATACTTAATGCTTGACACGTAGGGCTCGAGTCCCATGATTTCAGATCTGAAATGTTATTGTATCATGAGAATAATTATTGTTTTGATCATATCTTCAAGTTGTATACACACGTCATTGTCCGGAACCCGAGGCCCAAAGTGACAGAAATTGGGATAACCGGAGGGGATGGCTGCGACTTGAGGATCACATGTGTTCACGGAGTGTTAATGCTTTGCTCCGGTGCTTTATTAAAAGGAGCACCTTAATTACCAGTAGATTCCCTTGAGGCCCCGCTGCAAACGGACTGGTAGGACAATAGATGTTGTGCAAGTTTCTCATTGCGAGCACGTACGACTAAATACGGAACACATGCATATGATTAATTATTACTTGGATGCTTTATTATTATCTACCTGCAATTGCCCTATGTATGACTATTTCATGAACTATCCCATCCATGCAACGCCCGTTCATCCATCCCTATGCCTACAGTATTTTAATCCTGCTGTCTACTTCAATTACTATTGCTGCCTTTATTTCACTGCTGCTATTATTTCACTACTGCTACTATCATAAAACTGTTGCTACTGATAAACTGTGTCGAGCAAGTCTATTTCCAGGTGCAGCTGAACTGACAATTCATCTGTCAAGGCTTATAAATATTCTTTGGCTCCCCTTGTGTCGAATCAATAAATTTGGGTTTTACTTCCCTCGAAGACTGTTGCGATCCCCTATACTTGTGGGTCATCAAGACTATTTTCTGGCGCCGTTGCCGGGGAGCATAGCTTTATTTATAAGCTCACCTGAAAGTGATATGTTCGCTGCAATTTATTCATCATGGGTAAACCTCGTGATGAGAAGGTCCCTATATTGCCATCCACTACAAGGAGAGGTACAACTCTGAGCACCTCTTTTGCTCTTGATTCACCGTCTGTTATGTGTAAACTTGTTACACCACCACATATATATGCTTCACGTACTGCTACTTCTGCTGAATCTGAAAATATTTCTGATGAATTTGATGATGCTTCTACTGTGCTTGATGAAAGTGGTTCACTAGGTCCTTTTCTAGATGCTACAATTGCTAAATCTAGACAAATTGAAAATGCTGAAACACCTGATGAAACTCCTATTACACCTGCTTATACACCTGGGTCGAGAGAACATCCTAGTGATGATCTCGAGAAAACTTATGTTGAACTTGATGATGAATTTATTGAAGAATAGATAAATTGTGATTCTTCTAAATGTTAATGCTATTAAAAATCTTCTTCAAAGACGTGCTGTTAATTATAAACTTTCTCCTGATGCTAAGTTTGCTACATCTCCCATAAATATACAAGATAAAGATTATGATTTCTCTGTGGACTTGTCGCTTATATCTATTGCTGAGAAAGAACCCTTTCGAGGTACTGAAAATGAAAGTGATGTAGATCATATGAATACTCTTTCTACTCTAAGTAGCTTGTTTTCTGATGATATTAAGAAACGTAGTTACTTCGTTACTAAATTTTTTCCTTTCTCATTGAAAGATGAAGCTAAAACTTGGTTTAATAATTTATCTCCTGGATCTATTGAGAGTCCTATGGGTTGGTTAATGTCTTCTTTCAGAAATATTTTCCTGCTAGTGCTCAAGATGTTGCTTTACAGAAAATCTTTAACTTTAAACAATTAAAAGAAGAGAAAATGCCTGAATCTTGGGCAAGTTTTGCTCTTTAATTAGAGCTCGGCCTGGACATCAACTAGCTAAAAATGAACTTCTTGATATATTCTATAATGGACTAACTGTTAAATCTAGGACATACCTGGATAGTTGTGCTGGCTGTGTTTTCAGGAAAAGAACTCCAGATGAAGCCGAGGAATTAATGGCTAAAATAAGTCAAAATCATGATGATTGGACCATGCCTGAACCAACTCCGGTACCCACACCAAGGAAAAGAGGAATTCTTGAACTAAATAATGAAGAAATGAGAGAAGCCAAGAAATCTCTTAAGGAGAAAGGTATTAAATCTGAAGATGTGAAAAATCTGCCACCTATAGAAGAATTGTGTAAGCCAATTCCTCACCATCCACGGTCGAGGTACACTCTCTCCAACACTTTGATGATAGGATATCCCTTATTCTAAACCTCCTGATCAATGCTTAGATGAATTTGATAATTTTATCGTTAAGCAAGATAATTTCAATATGAGAATACAAAATAGCCTGTTAGAAAATTCTCATGTTATCAGTAATTTGCATGATGTTTTGGAAAGAACTGCTAATGATGTTAAAATACTTATTAAGCATTTTCATATGGTTCAAACTCAAATAGAACAATTGACTAAGGTGCAAAAGGATTTGCTAGTTAATGCTTCTAGAAATAATGATAAACATGCTTTTGGTATAGCAACTAGAGGTGGTGCTTCCACTCAGGATCCTTTGTATCCTGAAGGACATCCTAAAAGAATTGAGCAAGATTCTCAACTAGCTAACGAAACTAGTACTCCTTCTAAGAAAAAGAAGAAGAAGAAACATAAACATGTTGAAGAATCTCCTGAACCATTAAAGAAAATGAATATGTTAATGATCCAATAGTATATCTATCTCTGATGCTGAAACTGAAAGTGGTAATGAACATAACAATGATAAGGATAAGAACGATGCCTCTGATAAAGAGGAAAGTGAAGAGGAACCTGAAAAGCATTCTAAAAACAAAAAGTACACTAAAGAAGATTTTATTGCTAAGAAACATGGTAATGAAAGAGAACCTTGGGTGCAAAAGCAAATGCCTTTTCCTAATAAGAAACACAAATCTAAGGAAGAGGAGCATTATAATAAATTTTGCGATTGGATGAAACCTTTGTTTTTGCAAATTCCTCTGACTGATGCTATTAAGTTGCCTCCTTATTCGAAATATATGAAGGATATTGTCTCTAACAAAAGAAAGATTCCTAATGAAGAAATTTCTACTATGCTTGCTAATTATTCTTTCAATGGTAAGGTTCCAAAGAAGCTTGGAGATCCGGTATACCAACTATTCCTTGCTCTATCAAAAATAATTATGTTAGAACTGCTCTATGTGATTTAGGGGCAGGAGTAAGTGTCATGCCTTTTTCTCTTTACAAGAGGCTTTATTTGGATAAATTGATACCAACTGATATATCTTTACAAATGGCCGATAAATCTACTGCTGTTCCTGTTGGTATATGTGAAGATGTTCCTGTTCAAGTGGCTAATAATTGCTTAATTTTAACTGATTTTGTTGTGCTTGAAATGCCTGAAGATGATAATATGTCTATTATTCTTGGGAGACCTTTTCTTAACACTGCAGGGGCTGTTATTGATTGCAACAAAGGAAAAGTAACTTTCAATGTTAATGACAAAGAGCATACTGTTTATTTTCCCAAGAAGCTGGACAAGTTATTTGGAGTGAATACAATTGCTAATTTTAGAACTATCAAAGTGGGAAGTATTGATTGCCCTATATATGACCCTCATGAAGGATTTCAAAATATTATGATTGGATCTATAGCTATACAATTTAAGGTAAAATGATTGTTTCATGTGGTTTAATTCTCTTATGTCATATAAAATATATTTGGTGGCAAGACTTGATCAACCTTGTTAACAAATATGTTTTAAGTGCATAAAACTGTTAAACAACATTTTTCTTTCCCTCCTTGTTTTACCTACTGTTTTGCTACTGTAATTGCAAAGTTTTAGTGATGTTTAGTCTTTACATAATTTTGTTTTTACCTAGTTTTCATTATTTAAAACATCCAGAAAATGTCAGAAATAAAAGTTTTCAAAAAATTCTGAAAAAATTCTACAAATCCTAGTTTTTAAAATGGAACGTGGGAGTACGTGAGGATGACCAGGGGGACCCACCAGGCCACCACACGCCCCCTCGGCGTGATAGGGGCTTGCCCGCGCCCTGGCATGGTGTGGGGCCCACCTGGCCCTCCACTTACTCAGCCACCTCCCACTCCTTTCTCTCTCCCGACCACACACTCCACCGTTGTTCAAAACTTGAGTTCTTGCTGTTCTTGCTCGCGATTTTCGATCTCCTTGCTCAGCCCATCTTTGCTGCTGATATTTGGATCAATTGCTCTCCGAAAAGGAAGATGGACAAACATACCTATGGAGAAATCTTTGAGAGACAAACACCACCCTCCTCAAGGGAAACAAGGGCCTCAAAAGCAAAAGCTCCATTTAGGCCATCATATAATGAGGATCTTTTAGCACCAAGGATTGGTGATGAGGAGGATGATGGTGTTGCACATCCATCCATTTTTCCATGTTCTAACTTTATGAGAGATGCAGGGATTCATGATGATTTCATGAGATTAATTGACATAGTTGGTTTGATGGAATTCATGAAGGATGAGAGAGCACAATATGCTAGACTCACCAAGATTTTTGTTGAGAGTTTTAAGTTTAATAATGCTACCTTTAACCCAACTGTTGAGTTTAAGATTTATAATCGTGCATGCACCATGGAGCTGAAAAGATTTTGTAGGGTCATAGGTATTGCTCCATCCGGGACAGCGAGGAAGATCAAGGCACAGCCGCGTGAGCTGTTGGATCTTTACCATGAGCTGGGCTATGATGACCACCGTACAGCGCAGCGAGGTAAGATAAGGAACATTCAATTTCCAGCCATCAGGTACTTCACACATTATCTTGCCTCAAGTGTGCTTGCTAGAGAGAACACTAGTAATATTTCTAATTATCATCTAGCTTTTCTAGCTGCTGCACTTAAAAATGTTAAAACCTACAACCTTGGTGCTTTGATTGCTCGCCGCCTCTCCACCAAAGGTCCCATCTTTGGAGGGATTAATGATGCACGTCTTTTAGCTGATCTTGGTTATTCTGTTGATCCCACTGATGAGTTGATGGTTTCGGAAAGACTTGATCTTGCTGCTATGAAAGTTCATAATTTTGTTACTACTAGTTCATACAATGGATATTTGCTGTATAGAGTTGTTTTTTCTAATGGACCTGAGCGGGAGGTCCGGCTACCGCAGCCTAGTTTGTTCAATATTTTAAGGAGTCCTCTGTCATATTCAAGGGAGGATTTGGACAAGTACCTTGGTGCACCGGATTTCCATTTACAGCACTACCCCGAGCACCGACAGGAGACCTTCGTGGCACCCTCTGAGGATTACACAGTGTACCACGGTGGTGCATCCTCGAGCTCGTACCCGTACGAGGAACCCTCTTCGTCGTACACTGAGGGCGCGCCTAGCTGGCAGCCATGGGGATGATTGATCTCCCACTTAGGCCAAAAGCCTAAGCTTGGGGGAGGTACGCCGATCCACCGACAGCTCACTCATTTTATCATATTCATATCATGTCGATACTTTGTATATCCATGTTTCAGTTTGTTTCTTTGTTTTTCACTGTTGTTTCTTGTATTCGTTTTACTTTCACAAAACCCAAAAGACCAAAAATATTTCCTTTATTTCTCTTTCTTTCTTCGTTTGTACTTGTAGCGCTAGTTTACTTTATCTTTTTCATTTCGGTTCAATATTCAAAAAATCCAAAAAGATTTTGCTTTACTTGTTTGTTTCTTTCCATGCTTGCTCTAAAATCGAAAACCCAAAAATATTTGTTGTTCTTCTTCTGTTTTGTATAGTTGTTTCAGAGTTCGACAATTTCCGTGACTCCACTTGGGGCTTGGTTATCATTTCATATCATTCAAGCCACACAAAAGCAATGATGATGATATACGACAATCCGGATGTGGAGAAAGGCTGGTATGAACTCTATTTGTTTTTCATTTTTGTAAATACACCTACTCATATGAACATGCTTAGCTGTCATGGTAGTGGTTATGTTATTTAATGATTGCTTAGTAGTTCATGTCTTCTTATGATCAGTACCAATTTACTAATATTGAATAATATGTCATATAGATATTTGCATGCATTGTTCTATTCGTAAAACAGTATGGCAGGGTGGTATCCTCCTCTGAATGATTTACTTGAGTCGACTTGCCACATGCTCACGAATGTTTATGACTGAAAAACAAAAGTCAATTAAGCCTTGACGATCTATTTTGTCTCAGAGTTTTAGTATCATTTTTATGCCTCCGTTAATTTTATTCTGTCGCAAGTATGATTATGACAGTTATTGCTCTCTTGGTTGTCGCTTCCCAGTCTATTGCTAGCCTTCACTTGTACTGAGCGGGAATGCTACTCGTGCATCCAAATCCCTAAAAACCAAGTTATCCCAAAGAGTCCACTATAAATTCATATGCATGGTATTTCGAACCATTCCAAGTAAATTTTCATGTGCTACCTTTAAAACCTTCAAAATAATTCTCATTTTGTGACACTGTTTTTAGCTCATGAGGACGTAGTAGTTGGGTTTGTTATCTTCCATACTAAATTAAGTTCCCGACTTGCATCCTTCATCTGCTCGTCATTAATTTTGCAAAGAGCTGGTTAGACCATTATAACATCTAAAAGGTAAAATAAAATAGGCACTCCTCCATGGTATGTGATTGTTGGCAGGCACCCGAGGATTCGGTTAGCCATGGTTTGTGAAAGCAAAGGTTGGGAGGAGTGTCATGCTATATAAAAGTGCATGCTATAAATGACTAATATCAATAACTCGGAACCGCTCTCAACTTGTTTAGTATGTAAGATAACAAGAACTCTATTACTGATTCGTTGACAGGAACCACCACCTTCCAAAACATTTTTACTTCTGTTTTAAAATAAAAAGCTCTAGCACATGTTAAATCCCTGCTTCACTCTGCGAAGGGCCAATCTTTTATTTTTATGTTGAGTCACCATCCTTTCTTTGAGCATTTCCTCGAGAGCATAACTGTCATTCTTAGTGTAATGTGCTTGTCCCAGAATACGGTTAATTGAGATATAACTATGATGCTCTTATCTTTGATATCTTTATATCTAGTCTTCACTTGAACTTCAGAGGTGCCTTGGCATTTATGTTTTGCTCTACAAATAAAGGCAAGCGAGATACCATTTTGTCATATCTTATTACGAACATTGCAATTCATGCGGATAGATGTATGTTATGTTATTTATTCTTAGTATGTTGGTATCTTTTCATGATTTGCATAGCTACTAAGTATCATTCTTTGCATAGTTCCTATTATGAATTGCCTAAGTTTGATCATATAGTAAGTATGTATACATCATATGAAGCAAACCTGTTCGTAAAAGTTTCTTTTATCGCACTCAGTTGTTAACTGAATTGCTTGAGGACAAGCAATAAGCTAAGCTTGGGGGGAGTTGATACGTCCAAAACGTATCCACTTTTCTGAACACTTTTGCTGTTGTTTTACCTCTAATTTGTGTGATTTGAATGCAACTAACACGGACTAATGCTGTTTTCAGCAGAATTGCCCTGGTGTTTTGTTTTTGTGCATAAAGTCAAAGTTTCGGGAAAATTCCCGAAACATTACAGAAATTCTATTTTCCCAGAAGACCCACGGAGCCAGAAGATGAAGCAAAGACGGCGCACGGGGCCCCACACGCACCCTCGGCGCGGAAGAGGTGGGGCCGTGCCGAGGCCTGGTGTGGTCGCCTCGCGTGGCCCCGACGCTCCCCTTTGGACTACTTAGTCCTCTTAACCTAAAAACGCGAGGGGGATCGACGCTTTTTCCAAAAACACTCCAGAGCTCCGCCGCCACCGAAAACCCTAGTTCGGGGATCAGAAACTCCGTTCTGGCACCCTGCCGGGACGGGGAATTGGAGGAGATCATCGCCATCATCATCACCGCTGCCTCTCCATTGACCAACCATGCTTCCCCCATCCATGTGTGAGTAATTCCCCGCTGTAGGCTGAAGGGGATGGTGGGGATTGGATGAGATCGTTCATGTAATAGATGTAAGATTGTTAGGGCATGGTGCCTAGTATCCATTATTAGTACTTTATGTCATTGTTGCAAGTTGTTATACTTAATGCTTGACACTTAGGGCCCGAGTGCCATGATTTCAGATCTGAACATGTTATTGTATCATGAGAATAATTATTGTTTTGGATCATATCTACAAGTTGTATACACACGTCATTGTCCGGAACCCGAGGCCCAAAGTGACAGAAATTGGGATAACCGGAGGGGATGGCTGCGACTTGAGGATCACATGTGTTCACGGAGTGTTAATGCTTGATGGCCCTTCACGTAGTTACCTGCGTGAAAAGTAAATGGGTTAGGTTGAGACTCCAAGTGCAGAGTGTGTAGTAAGTGGAAGACGTGTTTTCCCCACGAGGGGTGACTCGAGGGTTTAATATCGAACTCTCGGGGAATCAGTAGTGAAGATTTATCTTTCCTATCCTTCTTTTGGTTACCTACAAAACAAAGTAAATGTTTTGGTCCTCAACCTCACCTAGTGGTTGTCAAGCACAAGGTGTGAGAATGATATCAAGATAATATGCAATGCAAACAAGAAATAAATATGCAATGGTGGTAAATAAATATGCAAGGATGGTGGTAGCAATGATAAATGATATTTTTGGGTTTTATATGATGAATGCAAGATGTAAAAGTGTTTTTGTATTTTCGGATTTTTAAATGGCAGAAAATGGAAAAGTGGTAAAAGTGTTGGAAAGGTGTTTCTTATGATTAAAAATGGACCGGGGTTCATGGTTTCACAAATGCACTCTCTCTTTAATAAAGTGGTAGACAATGGAACACTAGAGTTGACATATGAGATTGCAACACAACAGTTTAATGACAAGTTATAATTATATGGGCATCACGTCCTAACATAGAGACCTTTTGGTTATTAGTCTCTCTTATACTCCACCAAGATGCGAACTAAATCATAACACCTCAGTAATTAAGATAACTCAGAGTATAGCAATAAGTATCATGACATGAAGTTAAAATAAGAACATGCTAGATCTAGTCATGGAGAAGTGGCAATGGTCACACCCACATCTCCGGTAGCATGGTATTTCTTTTTATCCCTAGTGAGGCAACAAAGTAAGGTAAATACCCAAGTGGATCGCAGAACTTTCTCTCACGTTCACTGCACTAGCCACCCCCCGTTACTCCAACTAATGCACACGTTCCCCCTCACACGCTCTCATAAACATGCTTGATCATGACAAGTAAATAAGAACGGGGTACATAATATGCATCTACTTTCATAACTGAAACAAAACCATTGCAATCTCAAACATATATTAACTCATAAAAAGATCCACCACAAAGGTATTACATAGATGACCGTAATCATGTTCAGCAGCTCATACGGTACTAATTAGTGAAGCTCAAGAGAGAGAGATACATAAGTTACTTCCACAAACCCATAGTCCAGAGGTGGACTACTCCCTCTTCATCATGGAGACGGTGGAGAAGTCGTTGGAGAAGATGGAGACCACGCCGGCAGCGCCCCGCCGGAGTTTTCCCCCTCCAATCTGCAACTCCAGGTCTCTGTTTCGGTGTTTTGTGCGGCGCTCCTTCCAGAGAACGTCGGGGGCTATTTTTATAGGCGGTTTTAGGTCAAAACGGAGTCGGTGGAGAAAGATCGACGGCAACGGAGCTCGAGGCCCAAGGGGGTCCCACGCGGCCAGGTACTGGCCGCGTGGGCCCACCTCTTTTGGCCCTCGGGCCTCCGCTTGTTCGCTTCCTTCGCTCCCAAGTCTTCTTCCTTCCAAAAATGATGCTCGTAAATTTCCAGGTCATTTGGACGTCGTTTGGGTCCCTGAAACATTAAAATATGAAATAGGGTTTTCTGCCTGCGCAGGGTTAATTCCATAAAAATAGGAAACATCAAATATTCCCAAAATCATTATAAAACAGTGATATAACCCTTATATGATGCAAATATGACTGGAATATAAGTAAAATAATGCAAAGTTCATGTATGCATTTTACATGCATCAACATCCCCAAGCTTAACCTATACTCGTCCTCGAGTATGAAGGTGATAAAACTAACATGGACTTTGCAATTTAATACTATCAATGGATATCAAAGATGATTACTATTGCTACATAGAGTCAAATGATTCATTCTTAAAAGGAGTAGCAATATGCAAGATAGTTTATGAAGTGATATCAAGTATTCAATGCAAGGATGTTCAATGATAATTCACAAAGTGTAACATAAAGAAAGTACTATGGACCACATGTATGCATAATGAAAGTAAGAACATCCTACAATGGTCATAGAGTATTGATGAAAATCTGAATATAAAAGGTGGACACTTTGGAAAGATATATATGAGTAGAGGTAAAGCATGAATAAGTTTCATCTAACTTCTGAACTTCTCTACTTAAGTTAATGATTGTAATGTGGTAATCCTTGGTGTCAAGCTCTCATTCCCCTATCATAGCATCTTGAATGATTAAGTTTAAAGTGAAAGCAAATATGAGTAGTGTGCTTGACAAAGTACAGGTTGAAAGTCTCATGCCCCTTGAATACAAGTACCTACTCCATGTGTTACTCAACTTGGAAAACAAAGCAAGTTCAAGTTAAATATCATTGTAAGTAATAATAGTATCATTAAGAGCGTCAACTGGGGTACCTCTTGTCCCAGGATATGGAACAAGCCCATATCAAAATGACAAGACAAACAAACACAATGAACAATCTCAACACCCTTTTTATTTACCATTAGATAGCTTTTTATTGTAAGGTGTATCACAGAAGGTTCACCATAGCATGTAAGTAAATTTCCACCATGAATGATGCATGGCTTAGATTAGCGGCCCAGGCGTCTCTCTAACCATTTATACAAACTCATTTAAACTCACTTCATTTCCACATTTATTTCACCCATGGTAAGCATCCATAAACAAAAGTACATGATATCAACTAAATGAATGAAGTGCATGTTGAAAGCTTGCCATGTGACAGCACATATGAGCTAACTCTCAACCAAAGACATTTGTCAAGCCACAACATCATAATTTTAATCACAATGGGTCATATTTTATTTATGCAATGAAAGTAAAGTGTGCATCAAGTTCGAGAGAGCTATATAACCAACTTTTCCCATAACAATCAACAACATAAGCATTTTCATTCAGAGGTATAGATAACACAAATATCATGATAAACATACTCGGAATAGCATAAAGCTAATAGGTAGATATGGTGGACTCACTGGAAAAACTTTGGTTGAAGGTGTTGGAAACAAGTTTTTGCTTGTTGGAATTTTTGGGCTAGCAAGAGGGAGAAAGTTGACCATCTAAATGCATGCATGAGTGTCCATAGAACTAACTAATCCATGTTAAACAAGTAAATAACATTCAGCATCAAAACATGAATAAAAGATAGCTCTTGATAAAATACTTGCAAATTATTACTCATTAACAAGCTCATGAATCATGCAACTATATGTATCTTTTAAAATCAACTCAACATCCCTTTTCCCAATCTATAATAGCATCCAACATAATTCAACCCAAATTTCCAGTAGCTCTCTCATATATAAATGATAGTGTGGTGGTCTCACAAAATAAAAATCAAACCAAAACAAACAAAAAGACGCTCCAAGTTTATGCGATAAAGTGTTTCGATCGAAAAACAGAAGTTAGACGTGTGCAAACCGAGAGTGTGTAGGTCCAGTGGGGTTGTCTTCACATCCCCAAGCTTATGGTCTTCACCATCCTTGGATAGCTCTTGGTGCATCTCCTCTAATCCCTGTGAAAAAACTTCAAAACACCGTTTCTCCCATTTCTTTTTCTGTGGGGTGCATTAGTAGTGATAAACAAATAGATTTCTTGCTGCATATAATCCTTGAACAAAAATTCATATGAATGTCCAGAAAGTGTATAATGTTGTATGCCTACTCATAAACTCAATTGGATCAAAAAGATTCAAGTTAAAAGTTCAAAGCATGCATCAAACAAAATGGGACAGAATCTGTCCAGAAAAACAGCAGCAGCAAAACGTATTTTTCTACCCTACTTAACTTTGTCGAAAATTCCGAAAAATTCATGCATACAGAGGATGAAAAGTTGCAACTACAGTTCAAATATGAGCTCATTCGGAGTTACAGAATAAGAATTAAAAATCATACCGTGCACAGATTCGTGCAGGAATAAAATCTCCGAACGCTATAAGCAACTTCTTCAAACCAAAATGAGTAAAACTTGGCACTTTATTAAAAATTCCAGAAACTAAACTAAAACAAAGTCTCTTGTTACAGCAAGAGGACACAAAGAAAATCAAAATAAAAACAACCGGGTTGCCTCCCGTAAAGCGCTTTCTTTATAGCCATGTAGCTAGGCTTCTTACTTGATATTTATTGTGGACGAAGCTCATGAGGGAACTTCTACTTTGGTGTTCCCTCTTCCTTGGAAAGTGTTCATGCATAATACCAGGATCCCATGGTGTTCTCAAATCCAATCAAAATAATAGTCAAGTTGAACCCTAGTTGAGAGAAAAACAAAACACAAAAGTAATAACAACGAAGTCTAACTTTCTTTCTATGCATTGGCATTTTGTATATGAATGAATCACCATAAATAGAAGTTTCCCAATGCATATTAACAATATTTACTTGTAGCATATAATTATTAGTAACATAAAGAGGGTTCTTATCACCTCCTCTTTCATAATAGTTAATAAGATCAATATCAAGTTTACTATCATGATTGCAACAAAGATTTGGAACTAAAGATAGTTGCAAATCACATAAGTATTTCTCAACATAAGCAAATTTCTCCTCTATGGTGTAAGTAGGAGAGTTCAAAAACAAAGTAGGACTCTCATGAGTAAGAGTACCATCACAAACAGCAAGTATATCATTTTCATCCTGACATAAATAAGTAACAACTTCTAAACATGGAGGATTATCAATAAGCATAGGACCATCATCTAAAGCATTATCATATAGCATATTTAAGCAACACTCCTCATTATCATCAATAAGTTCACTAGTATCATTGAAAAGTAAAGGAGCATTATTAGTTTCATCATAATAGCATGGGTTATCATATAGGACCATAGAATTTTCAGTTTGACACTCATCATAACATGGATTCTCATAAATAACAAAAGATTTTTGAGTTTGAGTGCTATTATCAAATGTTGATGGTGAAGTTGGGAGATCCAACTCTTCCCCAAGCTTAGGTTGGAGCACATCCATTTCAATCTCCTCTTCACATACTTCCTCTTCCAAGCTTATGTTTTCATCATCCTCTTCCTGCAAAATATTAGTACTTTCCATGGAAGCAAGAATTCTTTCTTTAACACAAACATTATCACTAAATTCCTTTTTGCAAAGTTGGAGAAGAATAGAAATGTGTCCTTTCATTACACGAGCTTCATGACTAGTTGCAAAAAATTTATCAATAAGAAAGTCTATCTCATGGGCTGCAACATAAGCAATATATTTCTCAACTTGTTCTATATCATGGCATGCAAATTTACACTCTTGATAAGAAGCAATAATAGGATCACTATTATACTTACATTGATAGAGAGAGTGTTTATAGTCTTTTCTAAAGCAGCAAGTTATATTATGTAATTCACAAAACTCAGTGGCCATATCATTGAGGTGTTCAAGCAATTCAAGCATTCTATTTCCTTCTTTGGTTGATCGGTATTCATAGTAAGCTCCCATAGTTTTGACATAACCTTTCTCCATTGCTTAGCATACATATTAAAAACAACACTAGTGTTTATGGGTTTTATGTTTTTAGATGAAAACTGAAAGTAAAATGATACTAAAACAATGCAAACCGAAATAACAAATGCAAAACTGAAAATAAATATGCAAACCGAAATATAAATATGATATGCAAGACAATAACAAAACAAAATAAATGCTTTGAAGGTAAAGATGGATAAGATGAAGCTCACGTAGGTGCAACCTCCCCAAGCTTAGGTGTTAGCACAAGTTGGTGATGAAGTTGACTTGGTGAGATATCCTAGGATAAACCCGGCGCCAGAAAACAGAGCTAGTGTAGGGGACCCTTGGATAAACCTTTCAGCAATGATTCCCCGGCAACGGCGCCAGAAAACAGTCTTGATGGCCCTTCACGTAGTTACCTGCGTGAAAAGTAAATGGGTTAGGTTGAGACTCCAAGTGCAGAGTGTGTAGTAAGTGGAAGACGTGTTTTCCCCATGAGGGTGACTCGAGGGTTTAATATCGAACTCTCGGGGAATCAGTAGTGAAGATTTATCTTTCCTATCATTCTTTTGTTTACATACAAAACAAAGTAAATATTTTGGTCCTCAACCTCACCTAGTGGTTGTCAAGCACATGGTGTGAGAATAATATCATGATAATATGCAATGCAAACAAGAAATAAATATGCAATGGTGGTAAATAAATATGCAAGGATGGTGGTAGCAATGATAAATGATATTTTTGGGTTTTATATGATGAATGCAACATGTAAATGTGTTTTTATATTTTCGGATTTTTAAATGGCAGAAAATGGAATAGTGGTAAAAGTGTTTGAAAAGGTGTTTCTTATGATTAAAAATGGACCGGGGGTTCATGGTTTCACAAATGCACTCTCTCTAATAAAGTGGTAGACAATGGAACACTAGAGTTGACATATGAGATTGCAACACAACAGTTTAATGACAAGTTACTAATTATATGGGTATCACGTCCTAACATAGAGACCTTTTGGTTATTAGTCTCTCTTATACTCCACCAAGATGCGAACTAAATCATAACACCTCAGTAATTAAGATAAATCAGAGCATAGCATTAAGTATCATGACATGAAGTTAAAATAAGAACATGCTAGATCTAGTCATGGAGGAAGTGGCAATGGTCACACCCACACCTCCGGTAGCATGGTATTTCTTTTATCCTTAGTGAGGCAACAAAGTAAGGTAGAGATACCCAAGTGGATCACAGAACTTTCTCTCACGTTCACTGCACTAGCCACCCCCCGTTACTCCAACTAATGCACACGTTCCCCCTCACACGCTCTCATAAACATGCTTGATCATGACAAGTAAATAAGAACGGGGTACGTAATATGCATCTACTTTCATAACTGAAACAAAACTATTGCAATCTCAAACGTATATTAACTCATAAAAAGATCCACCCAAAGGTATTACATAGATGACCGTAATCATGTTCAGCAGCTCATACGGTACTAATTAGTGAAGCTCAAGAGAGGAGAGATACATAAGTTACTTCCACAAACCCATAGTCCAGGGGTGGACTACTCACTCTTCATCATGGAGACGGTGGAGAAGTCATTGGAGAAGATGGAGACCACGCCGGCAGCGCCCCGCCGGAGTTTTCCCCCTCCAATCTGCAACTCCAGGTCTCTGTTTCGGTGTTTCTGTGTTTCTGCGGCGCTTCTTCTAGAGAACGTCGGGGGGCTATTTTTATAGTCGGTTTTTGGTCAAAACGGAGTCGTGGGCGAAAAGATCGACGGCAACGGAGCCTCGAGGCTCCAGATGGTGGGTCCCACGCGGCCCAGGTACCTGGCAGCGTGGGCCACCTCTTTTGGGCCTCGGGCCTCCACTTGTTCGCCTCCTTCGCTCCCAAGTCTTCTTCCTTCCAAAAACTGATGCTCGTAAATTTCCAGGTCATTTGGACGTCGTTTGGGTCCCTGAAACATTAAAATATGGAAAATAGGGTTTTCTGCCTGCGCAGGGTTAATTCCATAAAAATAGGAAAATCATGAAATATTCCAAAAATCATTATAAAACAGTGATATAACCCTTTTATGATGCAAATATGACTGAAATATAAGTAAAATAATGCAAAGTTCATGTATGCATTTTACATGCATCAATGCTTTGCTCCGGTGCTTTATTAAAATGAGCACCTTAATTACCAGTAGATTCCCTTGAGGCCCCGCTGCAAACGGGCTGGTAGGACAATAGATGCTGTGCAAGTTTCTCATTGCGAGGTCGTACGACTAAATACGGAACACATGCCTATGATTAATTATTACTTGGATGCTTTATTATTATCTACCTGCAATTGCCCTATGTATGACTATTTCATGAACTATCCCATCCATGCAACGCCCGTTCATCCATCCCTATGCCTACAGTATTTTAATCCTGCTGTCTACTTCAATTACTACTGCTGCCTTTATTTCACTGCTGCTATTATTTCACTACTGCTACTATCATAAAACTGTTGCTACTGATAAACTGTGTCGAGCAAGTCTATTTCCAGGTGCAGCTGGACTGACAATTCATCTGTCAAGTCTTATAAATATTCTTTGGCTCCCTTGTGTCGAATCAATAAATTTGGGTTTTACTTGTCTCGAAGACCATTGCGATCCTCTATACTTTTGGGTCATCACGGATCTACGCGTGCGTTTTTACATTTAGCGCCTGATACGTGCATTTTATATCATCATTTATACCACTTATACCACCATATTAGGATGTTATTTGCATTACTATATCATTGTTTTTACATGTTTTAGATGATTTAGGGGACTTTCCTACAAAGTCCCTATTTTTGGTATTTAATTTCTGGGAGGCAGAAAACCTCATTTTTCTTGTTTTTAATGTTTCAGGAGCTACAGGGACCCAAATGGAAAAGGAAAATTGCACAGCTGGTTTTTCATCGGGAGAACAACAGTGGGAAGAAGATCGAAGGGAGGAGAGCCACGAGGCCCAAAAGAGGGGGGCCCACGCGGCCAGATTCTTTGGCCGCGTGGGGCCCGCCATCTGGAGCCTCGGGCACTTCCTCGCCTGGGGCTTTTTAACGAGGTCGCCGTCTCGCCCGAAAAGTAACGCCCTAATTTTTACGAGACTATCCGAGGTCGCGGCGGCGGCGAAACTCCTGATTCCCTCCGAGGGGATCAGATCCTACTGCTCGGGAGCTCCGAAGAAGGGGGAAATCACCGTCATCGTCATCACCTCTCCTCCTTGGCGTGGGAGGAGGCCTCTACATCATCACCATCACCAAGACCAGCACCATCTCCATCATCATCTCCGTGATCCACTCCGTCCCCCTCGTAGTTTGAGAGTTGCTATACCCTAGATACTTGTCTTGTGCTACTATTCATGTTTGTGATTGAGTACTTGTCATTATTTGGTGGTGAAGTTATATTTTCAGATTGTGTTGTACCACTTATGCCACTGAATATCACCATGTTTGCACGTTGTGAGTAGTTCCCGTATGTTCCTGAGGGCATAGGATGAATTGGCAATGATTTATATATGACATGTGTTGGTATTTTGTCTAGAGTTTATCTTTTTGTGTGATTCTATGATGGTGTTGTGCGAACGTCGACTGCACAACACTTCACCTATATGGGCTCATAGGAGAACACCGTAGTGTAATGGCGTGAGGGAGACTTGGGAGGACACGAAAGCCTGAGACCGAATCATTAAGTTACTTTACGGGGTATTAGTATCGGGGACCTAGAGCGTAATGCTATGGTGGGATTTTATATCTTACTAATTCTTGTGCTGTCATTTAATTGGCCACATGATCCATCATAAGGGGTTTAGTCTATTTATTTAGCTGTACCTAATAATAGCTCCGTCCGAAGAAGATTAAAACTAGACAAGATATTCAACGTGTTGTTTAATAAATCTATATGCCTAGCAATATCCATGCCGCCCTCGGGAACGTTTTCCACATATAAGTTACACATCACTTGAGCTTGTCCTCTTACACATAGAGGATTGGGCTTTCTTTCTCTTTGAGAGCTTTTACTTGTTACCATTTACCTGCTGCATTGTTACTGTCTTGCAATTATACAATCGAAAATACCAAAAACACTTGCATCTTTTATTGTCTATTTATCATTTCTAATAACCAATACCTTCAGCTCCTCGTGGGTTCGACAACCTTTTCTATTCGAAAGGTACTACAATTGATCTCCTGTACTTGGGAGTCATGAAGATACTTTTCTGGCGCCGTTGCCGGGGAGCGTAGTGCTATTGGTAAGAAGTTTGGTAAGGAACTTGAAAGGTGAATTTTATTTACTGTTTTATCTCATTGCTACTGTGCATTTATGAATCGTGCCTCGCTACATCTTGCTCTATATGAAAGTGCTTATGCTCCTTAAACTGTTGAAACTACTGTGCCTGAGATACCTAAAGTGGGATATAAAATTCCCGTTGGTCTTGTTAAAAGAGTTATGAAAAATCATTTACATGGGATGGAACTAAATCTGCACGTGAACACATGGAAACAATTGAGGCTATATGTGGTTTATTAGACTTCCTGGTATTTCTGAAGATCAGGTAAAAAGGAAGCTGTTATATCTGTCTTTATCTGGTAATGCTCGTATTTGGTTCAGGTCTTTAGATGAAGAAGTCACTATGGACTGGAGTATTTTGAGTAAGGTTTTCTTTCTTAAGTATTTTACTCCTAGAGAAGGGTGGAATGACTGTTGTTCCAAATGATGAGGATGAACTTGTAGCTCAACGCACTGTTGTTGGTTATAGAATGTGTATTGATTTAAGGAAGTAAACAAAGCAACTCGTAAAGATCATTACCCATTGCCATTTATTGATCAAATGTTAGAAAGGTTATCTAAACACTCTCAGTTTTGCTATTTAGATGGTTATTCAGGTTTCTCCCAAATTCCTGTTCAAAAAGATGATCAAGAGAAAACCACTTTTACATGTCCATTTGGTACATTTGCTTATAGGAGAATGCCATTCGGTTTGTGCAATGCTCCTGCTACTTTTCAAAGATGCATGAATGCTATATTTGCTGATTATATTGAAAAGATAATGGAAGTCTTTATGGATGATTTTTCTGTGTATGGTACTTCCTTCGATAATTGCTTGTTCAACCTTAACAAGTTTTGCAGCGTTGTGAAGACCAACACTTAGTTTTAAACTGGGAGAAGTGTCACTTCATGGTTACTGAAGGTATTGTTCTTGGGCATAAGATTTCTGGAAAAGGAATAGAAGTTGACCCAGCAAAGATAGAAGCTATTGAAAAGCTGCCACCCAAGGGACATCAAAGGTATAAGAAGTTTTCTTGGGCATGCAGGTTTTTATCGTAGGTTTATTAAAGATTTCTCCAAAATATCAAAACCCCTAACCAATCTTTTGCAAAAGGATGTTCCTTTCTCTTTTAATGATGATTGCATTGAGTCCTTTAATATTTGAAGAATGCTTTAATAAGTGCTCCTATTATTCAACCTCCTGATTGGAATTTGCCTTTTGAAATTATGTGTGATGCTAGTGATTATGCAGTTGGGGCTGTTTTGGGCCAACGTGTTGATAAGAAACTGAATGTCATTTATTATGCTAGTAGAACACTTGATGCTGCTCAAAGGAATTATGCCACAACTGAAAAAGAATTTTTAGCAGTGCTATTTGCTTGTGACAAGTTTAGACCTTATATTACTGATTTGAAAGTAACATTGCATACTGATCACTCTGCCATTAAATACTTAATGCATAAGAAAGATGCTAAGACTAGATTAATAAGATGGGTACTTCTATTGCAAGAATTTGATTTACACATTGTTGATAAGAAAGGGGCAGATAATCAAGTAGCTGATCATCTTTCTAGAATGGAAAATATACCTGATGATCCTATTCCTATTAATGATAGTTTTGCTAATGAACAACTTGCAAACATTAATGTTCACTACACCACGACCAAACATAGGGGCAGTTAACTGCCAGCAAAAATAGACTATAGAGGGCAATTGACCTGCCGGGGTAAATAAACTGCCGGGGAAATAAGCAGTCAACTGCCGGCAAACTATGCAGGGCAGTTCGTCTGCCGCACATAGCTGGGCCTGGGCGCGCGGTGGAATTGGCTATGTGGGCGGGAGCGAAATTTTTGGCGCGGTGATAAGAGGCCACCCTCGCCGGCCCGCCGCCCCACCAAAAAACCCTAGATCCAAATCCCATTCTCACACTCCTTCCTCACATGCCGCCGCCGCCCGCTCCGATTTGCGCCGAAGAAATTGCACCCAGCCACCTCGATCCCCTTTCCTCCTCCTCCGCGATCCAGATGCCATGGATTCCCTTATCCACGCCTGCTCATCTGCGGCCGTTGAGAGATGCTCCTCGCCGTCCCCGGTCGACATCCCCCTCCGCCAAGCCCTAGCGCCGCCATCCGGAGCAACCCCAACGAGCTCTTCTGCTTGTTGCGGAGCTCCTCTCTTGCTGATGCCTACGTCCCCGCACAGGCAATCACGGAGTTCAACAGCGGCCGGAGAGGACCTGCTGCTTCGCCTCCTACTTCCTCTAGCACGGGATTGCCCTGCAGCACCTCTCCACGTGGTCAAGCTGCTCGCCCACCGCGGAGGGACATCTACATCGCCGGTAAAGGTCAGTTTTTTTCCTCCTTTGTGGTCGAATCGATTCATGCCGTTTCCCCCTCTTCTTTCTAATTACCGCAACCATACCCGATCGATTTGCAGCGCGTCGTCGTCTGTCTATCCACGGATGCCGCCGGGGAGCTGCAAGGACGCGAACTCCCTCGCGACCTGCTGTATGGCATCCACGATGGTGGTCAGCTACGACGACGAGGTAGTCCCCTGCTGCTTTCCTAATGCTATTGCAATGCACGGCACGCTGCACACGCCCATCATCTGTTCTTGTCTGCGTTATGCACTCTTACCAAATGCTGCAACGAATCATATCTTGCTTGCTTGTCATGCGTAGGAGACATAGCATATTCTTCTTGCATACATACTAGACAGCAACCTTATCTGCTTGAGTGAAAACAGGGAGGATACTACATTCTTGCACCACATTTGTAGTGTTGAATTTGTGCTATTCGAGTGCTAGAATCTCTTAGAAAAGAGGAGGTAACCTTGCTAGTTTGTAGTTTTTAGAAAGCATATAAATCGCTAATGCAATAAAGTTTGTGGTTTTAGTCTTAACTGCTGTGTGTAGATCACTTCTTTGGAACCTGGTTATCCTATATCAACAGAGTACTAAATTTCTGTGACCGATCTTATACATCCATTTCATCTATATACTGTCCCCTGAAATTGCTCAATTTGCTCTTGTAGAGTGGGTAGCTACAGATTAAGCATGCCTAGCAGCTCGTTTTCCCATGTCGTGATATTATGTCCAAGTTATTTTGTGAAGTGACCACTTGATAATATATGGTGTTATTAAGTATGTAATGTAGGTTCTGATAGTCTTGTGTTATATCTTGCAATGCCAATTTACGCAGAACACTTGTTTGATTATCTTCTCTTGGGACATTTGCTAACTGAACATGCTTTCAGGTCGGATGAACTAGAACGAAGTCAAGCCAGTACAGGGCATGTAAGGATGAACTTCTTCTAAATCACGTTAGTTGTGGTTGCCTGTCTTCTAATGCAATAAAGTTTGTGGTTTTGGCTGCATAGGGCCAGGGCATTTTTGTTAGTCTCATCTCGTTATACATTGTGTGTAGTGTAATGATCTGTTCAAAATCTGCTTGCTGTTATCTTTAGAAATATATGTAGATTATGTTAGTTAAAATGAAACAACATCTACTTGTGCTTGTGTGTATGTTAAGGACACCTAACTAAGAGATCAAGATTCCCTAACTCTGTAAATTATATACTTAAAGTCTGGTTCCCAGCCGCTGGAGAAATTGACTTATGAACTTCCCTGGCAACGTCAATCATGAAGAGAAATTTGACTGAAACATTTTTTGTGTTGAAATTGTATTATATTTATTATATAACATAATATGTTAAACTTAAAATGAAACAAGGTGGCATGTATAAAGTGGATCTTGTTATGCAATGCCTCGAAGTAACATCACTCTCCAGCCATGATGCTTGCTGCAGATGGTCTTTTCTTTTGCAAAATGCCAATATATTTGCTACTAGGAAAATATTTCATGGCTCGAGGCAAGTTTACTCTGCACAAGAGAAGATGTCAATCGTCCAGACTCGGTTACACATGCATGCTCTCTCTAGTTTGCAGTTGCCTAGAGCACTAGTGCTGCGCTCTTATACATCAAATAAAATATGTGGCTTGTGCCCTTCATCTATTATTTGTGATTGCACACGAGCACCCAGTTTGTCATCAAGCATTGTGCTTTCTGTTGGAGTTCAATGAGACCTTCAAGTTTCATTGAAACTTCTCTGTATTTTTTTGGTTGCAGATTTTGATACACCCACTAGTAGTATATATGGCATTTGTATTTGTGGACTTGATACTTTGTTTATTCTGCCAAGTTTAGTAAGACGACCCTTCACAAATGTTCATCCAAGTCCCAACCCTGACTTGTGTAAGACAACTTGCAATTTACCTGCTAACCATAAAACATGCCTTCCGCAATTTACCTGCTAACCATAAAACATGCCTTCCACAGTTTACCTGCTATATGATTCCACACCATATAGCATTTCATATGGTTGTCTACTGGTTCTCTCTTTTTTCACTTACCGAAACAATATCTAATGTGATAGGGAGGCCTTGCCGACGAGCTGCGGACGGATCCTGCTGCTCATCACCATCAGTCACGTACCTGGTACGACCCTGCTCGCTTGCTCCCTGTCTGCTATGGGTTTGTAAAGAAATCTTTCTAAGAATATCTAGTGTCTTTTGGCATGTTTGGATACACGTACTACTGTGCAAAACACACACTTGTCCAGAAATTTATTTGCCTACACCACTAGTTCATGCCTCGTATATACATGGCCTTTGTGAGTTGTGAACTCTGTACTTTATCTGTTTGTAACCGTCTAGTGCGACCACGTGCAAGTTTAATGAAATTTTCATCCAAGTGTGTAAGAAAACTCACCATTCTGTTGCCTGATGCTATGCTTCTGATGCTTGGTTAGATCAATTAATTTGCCTATAACCTAATGAAAGCAACAGTGCACCTGTTTTTGGACTTGTACCTAGTGCTGGACACTAGTAACTGCAACATTGCACTTGTTTCTTCAGCTACATGTTCACAATTAAGAGTTTGCACATATTTTTTGGGGCAGATGCTTAGTGACTGAGCTCATCTCATTTTCTCTTCTTCAGGTTAAGTAAAGCACTACAAGAGGTTGATCAGCCACTGCAAGAAATAGTAGGATGCTCCATAGACTTTGATGAATGCATTGCCACTGTCTTAGACATATTTATGCACTGTCATTGTCTTAGAAACATACCTATGCACTGTTGTTCATTTTTGTTGTCGATGTGTGACCTGTATTGTATTGTCTTGTGGTATGGTCTTGTGTAACCGAATGAACCCATTCATTTTGAATGTGTGACTTGTGGATGCAATATTTATGAAGAAAATTTGACTTGTGGATGCATTTCATTTCTGTAGCTCTGTCAAAATCTGAATGAATTGATCTGCTTTTGAATCTAATTCCTGTCAAAACTGCCTGCCGGCAACAGAAATACACTGCCAGCGAAGTATCCAAACTGCCAGTAAAAACCTCCAGTGGCCTGCCGGGTGATAGTTTGGCCTGCCGGCAAAGATCCTAAAACCAGGGCAGGCTAACTGTCGGCAAAGATATAACTGCCGGCAAAGACTTTTGCCGGCAGGGTTATAGCGGGCAGGCCGGCCTGCCGGCACAAAATCTTTGCCGGCAGTCCAATTGCCCTCTTAAGGGCCTTTTGCCGGCAGTGGTTGTGCCCTTAGGTTTGGTCCGTGGTGTAGTGGTTTCTAGTGCTAAAGTTGCATCTCCATGGTTTGCCAATTATGCAAATTTTATTGTTGGTAAAGTTTTACCTCCACACTTCACTACTCAACAAAGAAAAAAAATTCTTTTATGATCTTAGACATTATTTTTGGGATGATCCTTTCCTTTATAAGAAAAGTGTGGATGGTATTATTAGACGTTGTGTACCTGAGTATGAACAACAGGCTATTATAAGAGATTGTCATGACAGTCCTTATGGAGGACATCATGCAGGAGATCGTACAGGTGCAAAGGTATTACAGTCTGGTTTTTATTGGCCTACTTTATTTAAGGATTGTGCTGAATATGTTAAATCTTGTGATAAATGTCAAAGAGTAGGAAATATTGGTAGGAGAAATGAAATGCCTATGAACTATTCCTTACCACTTGAACCATTTGATGTGTGGGGTTTTGACTTTATGGGACCTTTCCCCGAATCAAAGACAAAGCATACTCATATTTTGGTTGCAGTGGATTATGTTACAAAGTGGGTGGAAGAAATTCCAACCAAAAGTGCAGATCATGCCACGGCAATGAAGATGCTTCAGGACATCATTTTCCCCAGGTTTGGTGTTCCTAGGTTTTTAATTACTGATGGTGGTTCTCATTTCTTACATGGTATTCTTAGGAAAACTTTGGCAAAATATGATGTTAACCATAGAATTGAATCACCTTATCATCCCAAACTAGTGGACAAGTTGAATTAAGTAATAGGGAAATTAAACTCATTTTGGAAAAGACAGTGAATAAGTCTATGTCTGATTGGCCACTTAAAATTAACGATGCATTATGGGCTTATAGAACTGCTTTTAAAAATCCTATGGGAATGTCTCCTTATAACATGGTTTATGGAAAAGCTTGTCATTTACCTGTTGAATTAGAACATAAAGCTAGATGGGCTATTAAACAATTGAACTTTGATTTTAAAACTGCTGGAGAGAATGGTCACACCCACACCTCCGGTAGCATGGTATTTCTTTTTGTCCCTAGTGAGCCAACAAAGTAAGGTAAAACACCCAAGTGGATCGCAGAACTTTCTCTCACGTTCACTGCACTAGCCACCCCCCTTACTCCAACTAATGCACACGTTCCCCCTCACGCGCTCTCATAAACATGCTTGATCATAACAAGTAAATAAGAACGGGGTACATAATATGCAGCTACTTTCATAACTGAAACAAAACCATTGCAATCTCAAACATATATTAACTCATAAAAAGATCCACCACAAAGATATTACATAGATGACCGTAATTATTTTCAACAGCTCATACGGTACTAATTAGTGAAGCTCGAGAGACAGAGATACATAAGTTACTTCCACAAACCAATAGTCCAGAGGTGGACTACTCCCTCTTCATCATGGAGACGGTGGAGAAGTCGTTGGAGAAGATGGAGACCATGCCGACAGCGTCCCCCTCCAATCTGCAGCTCCAGGTCTCTGTTTCGGTGTTTCTGTGTTTCTGCGGCGCTCCTTTCAGAGAACGTCGGGGGACTATTTTTATAGGCGTTTTTAGGTCAAAACGGAGTCGGTGTAGGAAAGATCGACGGCAACGGAGCTCCGAGGCCCAAAAGGAGGGGTCCCACGTGGCCAGGTACTTGGGCCGCGTGGGCCCACCTATTTTGGCCCTCGGGTCTCCGCTTGTTTGCTTCCTTCGCTCCCACGCTTTGTTCCTTCCAAAAACTTATGCTCGTAAATTTTCAGGTCATTAGGACGTCGTTTGGGTCCCTGAAACATTAAAATATAGAAATTGGGTTTTCTGCCTGCGCAGGGTTAATTCCATAAAAAATAGGAAACATATCAAATATTCCCAAAATCATTATAAAACAGTGATATAACCCTTATATGATGCAAATATGACTGAAATATAAGTAAAAATAATGCAAAGTTCATGTATGCATATTACATGCATCGCCAACATAGAGAAAATAGAAGTTTATATAGTGTTCAGCTTGAGAAGTCACTGTATGGACTCAAACAGTCAGGTAGAATGTGGTATAATCGTTTAAGCGATTTCCTTCATCAGAAGGGCTACACGAGCAATGAAGCTTGCCCAAGTGTTTTTATACGGAGATCACAAGATGGTTTCTGTATTATCTCGGTGTATGTGGATGATTTGAACCTAATCGGTACACCTGAGGATATTGAGGAAGCGAGTTCCTACCTGATGTTGGAATTCGAGATGAAGGACTTAGGCAAAACCAAGTTCTGCCTAGGTCTACAACTTGAGCATTCTCCTGCTGGGATCTTAATGGACCAGTCTGTATACACCCATAAGGTGTTAGAAAGATTTGGATTTGATAAGGCGTATCCTTCTAAGACCCCGGTGATCGGGTGATCACTACAGCGGGACAAGGACCCGTTCAGGACTAAGGAAGAGGGGGAGGAAGTTCCGGGACCAGAATTCCCCTACTTGAGTGCAGTTGGCGCACTCATGTACCTCACGAATTGTACACGGCCGGACATTGCGTTCGCCGTCAATTTGCTTGCTAGGTACAGTTCTAAGCCTACCAATAGACATTGGAAAGGCATCAAGGACGTCTTCCGGTACCTCCAAGGGATCAAAGATCTTGGCTTGTTTTTCCGGAGGAATCAAGATCTTACGCTTGTAGGATATGCTGATACTGGTTACTTGTCAGACCCACATACTGCGAAATCTCAGACTGGATATGTTTTCCTTTGTGGTGGAACAGCAATTTCCTAGAAATCGTCTAAGCAAACTTTAGTAACAACTTCGACGAACCACTCAGAAATCATAGCATTGTATGAAGCATCACGAGAGTGTGCATGGCTTCGACGGATGATCGGTCACATCCAACTGACATGTGGGCTGAACACCGTCCAAACCCCAACTATCATCTATGAAGATAATGCCGCTTGTGTTACACAAGTCCAGACGGGTTATGTGAAGAGCAATCTCACAAAGCATATCGACCCCAAATTCTTCTATGCACATGAATTGCAAAAGTTGAACGAAGTAAGAATCTTGCATACTAAGTCATGTGAAAATCTTGCTGATTTGTTCACTAAATCATTACCAGCATCTTTTTTCGAGAGATGTGTTCGTGGAATGGGTATGATGAGACTTAGAGAGATGCAAGGTTCAGGGGAGAATCTTCACAAACTCATCGCTGAAATCTCGATCTCGATGATTGAGTACTTGACTGAAAAGTTAAGTGAGTTGTACTCTTTTTCCCTTTAGTGAGTTTTTATGAAGTTTCTCACATAAGGTTTTTAATGGGGCAATTCGTGCAACATAGCAAAAGTATACCATGTGTGTTTCTCCAGATTTTTCCCATTGAGTTTTTCGGAGTTTGAGTCATGGATATAAAGATAAAACCCAAGGGGGAGTGTTGGGAAACTTGGGCCGTGGGGTCGTGGAAGCCCACTTTGGTGGTGTCTTCCACCCGGCCTAGGTTATCCCCACGTTTTACGTTAAGTGGGTTCTTATCCTTCTATTCTTTCCCCCTATATAAGCAAGTCAATATTGTATGTACTGGTTACAGAAACAGAGAAATAAAAGAGATCCTTACCTACATCCTGTGTCATCTACTTTTCTGTACGTGTGTTGTTCGCGACTTCGTCTCCTTCGACTAACACCGACCAGCCGGCAGAGGTTGTGCAACATTAATTACTCCTGCGAGTGATGCGACTGCTCAAGAGTAAGACTGATCGTACTACGGCAATATTAGTGCGGCCGTTGGACGTATATCCACCCTATTTACTCTTATCACTGGTCCATGCCGTCCATCAAATCGCTATACATCTACGAGGTAGTACTCCTCTCCTCTCGTTCCATATTATTGTTCCATGGATTGCATTGCTTGCACGTATGTTGCACCACTTTAGTTTTCAGAAAACTCAGGATTATGGTGTACATTGTATTGTTTCCCATTGAGCTTGTTTACTTTGTATATTCTGAAACCAAGTTGTTTTTTCTGTAGTCAAGTTTGCATCCAGTTCTGAAAGAAAATTTTCCATCAGGCCAACTTAGTGAACTTTTTTATTGAGTTACCTTTTCTTTTTCCTATGTTTTCAGTTCCTGTCGGATTCAGTAGTTCGTAGTATCCAATTTTACTTGGAACCCAAAATGCCCTACCCTGTATTGACTGAGGCAGCTTGCTCCAATAGCTGACATATGAAATTTCACAAAGTGCCACATTGCAACAGACTAAAATATATATTCGGTAGTAAACCACAGTAATTAAAACCACGGAAGACTGAAAAGGAAGCAGTGTACCAGCTCAAACAGAACGGGCCGGGCTATAGCTTGGCCGGCAGCGCTTAATTTCCAGGGACCATGCAGTACAGTTGTTGCACGCGTCTATTGCATCTACCACAGTCGCAGCAGTAGCTGAGCCTTATCCTGCTGGTACTAATCCTAGCACAAGCAGAAATGCTTTGACATTAACTGCAGCAGTGCAAAGACAGTGACACGATGCAATGGCACTGACAAGATGCTGAGGCAACCATCTTGTTGCTTGCATGTGTTTCTGGTTCGTAACCATGTAAGTCAGCCATGGTGTGTGCCAAACATTGTTCCCAAATCGTCTAACAGATCCAGATCCCACCTAAACTAAAACAAGATGAGGTGAAACATGAGTAACAAGGTCACATACCTTTTCGCGCGAGGTCCAAACCTTCTAAAAGTGTCTTACGTTTATACGGAATGCTGTTTAATGCTGTTTTGAGCTATCGTTCCACATAAAGGAATTTGAAAAATGAAACAAGGCTTTTTTTTTGGTAAAATGGCAGTTGTTCTGCCAAATCAATTAAGGGAGGAGCAAACAAAGTCTGAGTTACAGGCTAGAGAGGCCCTAGCCAAAATAGAAACGAAAAACAGGACAACAAACTTGTCTAGGAAAAACTAGAAACGAGAACAACTATTAAGAGCATCTCCACCGAGGCCTCCAAATGACCCCTCCAAAGTCCCAATGGGGGTCCGGACGGGTGCCGGACATGGGGCAGACATGGCCTCCGACAGGGATGGCCTGCCCGTCATATACACACAGCCGGCGCCCGTGCTAATTAGGGTTGTGCAGAGGCCGTTTCGCCCGATTAATGGCGAGGCGACGAGACGGCGACATGCCTGTCAGCACGCGTCGCAATAACGCCGCGCCCGTTCTCCTGGCGGGCGCAGAGCGAAGCGACGCGTCGCAATAACGTCACGCCCGTTCCCATGGCGCAGACGGGAGCGACGCCTCGAGCGCCGTCCACGCGTTGACATCGCTGCGGCTGCCAGCGGCGGCGCCCTGCACACGCGTCGTCGACGTCAATGCGTGGCCAGGCGAATCGGTGGCTAGGCATTAATGCCCACCCAACCCCGCTCCTCCTCCGTCCGCCTTTAAAACGCGGCGCGTCGCGGCCCTTCTCTTCCCACACCACAGCAAACCACGCCTTCTCTCCTCTCCCAACTCCCCACCAGTAGATCGGCCGCCAAGCATGGCGGGCAGCCGCGAGACGCCGGAGGAGCGCGAGCTTCGGCGTCATCGCGACTTCCTCTCGCGGAACGTGCTCGCCGCTGCAACGAGCACCGCGGCCAGCAACGCCGCGAGCAGATAGAGGAACGCCGCCGCCGCAACGAGGAGGCGGAGATGGCCAAGGCGTATCAACGCGAGCGGCGGCGCGAGGACGCAGCCTACGCGCCTCCGTACGTGGTGTCGCTGGAGACCGCGCAGTTGTGCAGCCGCCACAGCGTGCCGGTGGAGGACGACGCCACCCTACCCGAAGGGTGGACGAGGACGCCGTCAACGTGCCGGTGGTGCCGTGGCTCAGCGGGCAGGAGCGCGTCAACTTCATCATGCGGAAGTGGCAGGAGATGCCGTACGAGCAGAAGCTCGACCCCAAGTACTCCATCTGCGCGCCCTACTGGCACGCCGGGGTGACGCGGAGTACGAGGCGCGCCGTGCCGGCGACTTCCTCCCAACCGGCGTGCGGGAGCCAACGCCGGAGTTGTCTGCATCGGACGACGACGCCGCCGTCGTCGACGACCCCGAGCTGCCCGATCTACCCTTAGAAACGGCAGGCGCATCTTGGTCAGCAGCGTCGCCGGCACCGGAGAAGGGGGCGCCAGCTGAAGCCGGTGAGGTTTCCCATCAGGCGCGCCGCCGATAGATCAAATCCCCCCACACGCCGGTTTTGAAACCAGAAGCCTCAGCCACGGCCGAGGCTACGTTTCTAAAGGCCGTAGCCGACGGCAATAGCGGATGAAACTTCCGGCGTCGGATCATCGAGGCATGCAAGTCTCTTGATGATTCCGGCGCTGGTTCACATCTTCTTCGCCGGCGCTATGCCGTGGAAGCGGCATCTGCATCGACGTCGGCGCCTGTAGTGGTTGGCTAGACACTGTAGCATGTAGCCGGTAACGGCGTAGTTTAGGTTTAGTTTGTTAAATCTCGTTTAGATTTCAAATTGTAAGTTTGTTAAATCTCGTTTAAATTCCGCCGGAATTGTTTAATGAACGAATGTTTAAAAAAAAATTGGCGTGCTTGTTTTGGTGCGCCGCTGTGGGCAGCACCCCCAATTGGCCGGACATGTGTCCGGCACCCCCAATTGAGGCCAATTGGGGGTACCGGACACCGATTTGGAGGCCCCCGGTAGAGATGCTCTAAGAAGGCTTTAGCTCCCTTCCATTGTCTTGGGTTGAAGATCAAGCGTTAACTTCTCCCTCATTTGGTTAGCTAGGTTGTGGATAACAGACTTCCCTTTGGGCGGACTGCTAAGAAAGTACGGTGTAATACAACTGTTGGTCAACCTTCGTCGGCGACATAAATGAACCAAATATGTCATGTAAGTTTTGGTCTCTTATCCTGGATGCACCATATGGTATCGTCGTCATAGAAATCTTCATCAATGGTCAATTGGTCATGAACATCTTCTAGTTTTTTCCGATAATGATATATGAACTCCAGCATCATGTTGCCGTACGTTCTTCTAAAAATGAATCCTTGTATACGTGATGACGCTCGTGTAGAGAGGTCACGAGATTGAATCACATGCATGATGCATGCCGTCGAGAAGTTTTAGGCAAACTGCTATTCACCTTCTCCATATCCATAGAACAAACATATATTTCCATCACGCAACTGAAGATGATGAATAAACAGTGCATGGTCGAATTTAAGAGCTCTTATTCCTCTGGCAGCTGGGTTCAAATCCGGTGGGCGGAACTGATCTCTTATTTAGTATTTTGCAGATCATCAAGGAACTGTTCATACATGCTACATAAAATCCATCACAATATTTTATGCAAAAATAAATAGCTCGCGTGTCCTGGAATTTACTGAAAACTTGACTCGTACAAATATGATACTAGTAGTATTTCATGTTTTCATAAATTCAACAAGGCGAAATAGTAGTCTCTAATAGTCAGTACATACAATGAGTTTGACAGGTCAAAGTCAATAGAGAATAAGTATTTTTACTATCTCCGTTCCTAAATGTAAGAAAAAAGGAAGCCTCACCTCTCGCGAAGGGATAAGGGTACTGTTTGAGAGCGGTGGAAAAGAGGCGACCCAGTTCTGTGTCCTCTCCGGCGAAATCTGCCGCTCCCCTTCACCCTCTGGTCGCCGTCTCGGCGCCGATGATTGGAGGGAGCTCCGTGATCTCGTCGTGTGTGGATAGCTAGGTTTAGGTTCGGTTCCCGGGCGACGGCTACGAAGACGGTTGGCGTGGACGTCGGTGTTTTGTGGTTTGTCCTCCCCCTCCTTTCCCCGTCCGGCGTTCGCGTCAGGGAGGTTGTGGAGTTAGTTTGGTGCCGGGGCTTGACCGGTGAGGCGGCGGCGGTGGTCAAGCTATGGCTTTTGTCCTGGATCTTCTTCTCCTCTCGCTCGCTTCGCGTGGCTCTGGCGCGGGCGGTGAAGATTCCAGGTGCTTGTACAGGGAGCGTCTTCTGCTCGGGCCGGATCCAGCACAGGGAAAGGTGGTATGTTGGTGGCAGATCTCGGTGCAGATTTGTCTGCTGCTGGACCTTGGGGAGGGACGCCATGTCCGTGTTCGTTCAGCGAGCCAAGCTCCGTCGTGCAACGGCGGACGACCTCTCCGGTCTTCTACATGTGTGGAGGTGCTCCCTGTTCCAGGTATGGCGGCGACCTAGTGCTTCTTCTTCCTCGGCGGTTGCTGGCGGTGGACTGCGCGGCAGGGTCAGTGGTGGTTCAGCTTTCGTGCTGTGTTGGTGTCTCGATTCCGGCTTTCTTGGATTTCGGAGTTCTTCGCCGGCTTTGTGCTCTGCTTCTTCTTCGTTCTGCTTCCTCTTTCTCCAGCCGGCCGTGGTGGCGAGGGGAGAAGGGGTGGTTAAAGGTGCTTTGCGGTGAGACTCCGGCGAGCAATGGTGGTGCTCAGTGCAGGGCTGTTTGGGAGAGTGTGGTTTGCGGGGAGGTGGCGCCATGGCCATGTGCTTTCAGCGATCTTCGGTCCCGTCGCTTGCGGCGGGCGGCTTCTGCTGGTCTCTACATGAGTGGGGCGCTTCCTTGCCCGGGATGGCGGCGGCAGGCGTCCTCCTCTCCGGCGGTGTGTTCGGCGTTGGAGTTCGTTCTCAGGCGATGCGGTGGTGCAGCGGCTTCCTCCGGCCTGCTGTTGTACTGGGTTCCCTCTGCTTGTACTCTGCGTATTTCTGTTTTTCTCTGTATCCTTTGTTGAATACGCAGTGTAAATCCTCTCAAAAAAAAAATGTAAGCAAAAAGGCTTACATTTAGGAACGGAGGTAGTATTATCAAAGTGAATATAAAAATACTGTTCCATGCATTATATGCAAAAATTTACTCTCTCCGTTCCAAATTATAAAAATGTTTTAGATATTCCATAAATAATAATCATTTAATGCTTTTTAAACCCGTGGGCGACTGTTAAGAAAGAACGTCATAATACAACTGTTGGTCAACCTGCGTCGGTGACACAGATGAATCAAACATGTCATGTAAATTTTGGTCTCTTATCCTAGATGCACCGTATGTCCATATCGTGTCGTTTGTCATACAAATCTTCATCAATGGTCAGTTGGTCATGAACATGTTAGTAGTATACGATGAGTATTAAATATAAACTCCCGGCGTCATGTTGTGCGTACGTTCTTCTAAAATAAATCCATGTATACGTGATGATGCTCATGTAATGGTCACGAGATCGGATCATGCAAGGCTTTTAGAAATTTTAAGTAAACTGCCATTAACCTTCTCCAAGTGCAATGGAAGATGACGAAGAAAACAGTGCATGGTCGAATTCAATAGCTCTTATTCCTCTGGCAGGGTTCAAATCCGGTGGGCGAATTGGTCTCTTATTTATTCTGCAGATCGTCACAAGGAACTGTTGATCCATACTACTACATGAAATCCATCGCAAATTGTATGCTAAAAAATAGCTCGTGATGTGCCTGGCCCGGAGATATTGATAAGTTGACACTACAAATATGATACTACTAGTATTTTTACCTGTTTTCATAAAGTCAACGGCGAAATCAACTTAGTTTGATGGTTCAAAGTCAATAGCAGGACATTTTCTATCATCAAAGAGAATATAAAAACAAGTTCAGTTATTGTTATTTGCCGTGTCGGAACGATGCTTGCCAAATGGGTCACCCAAGAAGTCGGAGCCTGGTGTCCTTATATGAGTAACATCCAATGACTGGAATATTGAGTATGAACTTTTCTACCTCTACAATTCTACTTCCTGATCTGATAGAAAGAGAGAGAAATACAGTCGTCTTGCTTGCCCTTTTGTGGATGGGACTGTGGGTCCACTACGGGAAGCCACACTACGCCGACGGCCGTACTGTACGCCGACGGCTAAATGTCGGGCCGTCGGCGTACAGCACGAGCTAGGGCAGCCGCCCACACAGCCGTCGGCGTACGAAGCGCCGTCGGCGTATCCAGGTAAGGCCGACGGCAGCCGTCGGCGTAAACGGTGCCGTCGGCGTACAAAAGGACGCCGTGACGGAACGTCCAGCGGCGTTGATATGCCGACGGCCGTGCCGTCGGTGTACACGTGTACTTCAACCGCCGACGGCGGCCGTCGGCGTATAGATGAACCTTTTTTATTATTTATCTCTATATATAAATTTATTTATTTCTCTATATAATATTTAATGTTGTTATAATTATATATATATTGGACCTATAATTTCCCTCCCAATTTCAGTATTCCACCCCCGTAAAATAACGGTTTGAGTTTCCCGGAACCCAACCCTACAACATATACATGTAAAATAAATAAAAACAACACATGTAAAATACCTTCCTATGGACTAACCTAACACAACCAAACAAAAAAGTCCAATTTCCTACCCCTTTCGCGCACGTCTATGGGGGTAGACGAAAACGTTAGGGTTTTCCCAGCGGATTCGGGGTTTCGCCGAAGCGGGGCATCGGAGCATCGGAACTTGGACATCCACAGCACACCCAACACACTTGTATAACAGACGAATGACAACAAAAACTTGGGTACATAGACGAATGACAACAAAAACTTGGGTACATAGACGAATGACAACAAACTTGGGTACATAGACGAATGACAACAAACCATTTTGTCCTAACCAATGATGTGGCTCAGGTTAGTCATACTGTTGCCTAGGCCAATAATACTCGTGGGTGTAGTCGTCGTAGTCGCCGTCGTCGTCGTCGCTGTCGTCGGACGGCCGTGATGTAGTCGTTGACGGGGTTGTCGCCTGGACTGTAATTGAGGGTAGCGCAGGCGGGGGTTATCGCCGGCCGTGATGTAGTCCATGACCCTCTTGAGATCCGGCCGGCCCACCACAGCCGACGCCGGCCTCGTTGAAGTTCGAAGGACGCGGGCGGTCCTCCTCGTACCTGGCGAGCGCCTTCTCACGCCTTTCGATGAAGAAGGCGTCCCAAATTGGGCGATAGTCTGGCTGCCAGCGGGAATCCATGCCTGCTTCGGAGTGAGCTCGAGGTAGTAGTGGTTCGTGATGGCCGCCCGGCGCGCCAAACCTTGAGGGCAGGAGGGACCGGCACGCCTCCGAGTAGGTTAGAGTGGGTACGGTGGAAGCCATGGGAGAGTGATGAGGTTGCAAATATGAGTTTAGATGTGCTATGCCAATGGAGGCCATGAATACATATATATAGTGAGCTGTTGGATCAGCAGTGTGTGTTTCTTTTCAGGGCTTGTGAGCTGTAGTATGCCCAATCAGGAAGAAGCACACGGATCGTGTGTTTCCTTCCAGCACTTGTGAGCCGTTGGATCAGCGTGTGTTTTCTTTCGAGCGCTGTGAGCCGTTGGATCAGCGGTGTGTGTTCTTTTCACGGCTTGTGAGCTATGCCCAATCAGGAAGAAGCACACGGATCGTGTGCTTCCTTCCAGCGCTTGTGAGCCGTTGGATCAGCGGTGTGTTTCTTTCGAGCGCTTCTGAGCCGTCGGATCAGCGGTGTGTGTTTCTTTTCAGGGCTTGTGAGCTGTAGTATGCCCAAT
This sequence comes from Poa pratensis, assembly GCA_947311845.1. Classification (NCBI taxonomy): domain Eukaryota; kingdom Viridiplantae; phylum Streptophyta; class Magnoliopsida; order Poales; family Poaceae; genus Poa; species Poa pratensis. The sequence goes on from CAMZMU010000042.1 coordinate 61,712,205, forward strand.
CAGGAAGAAGCACACGGATCGTGTGTTTCCTTCCAGCACTTGTGAGCCGTTGGATCAGCGGTGTGTTTCTTTCGAGCGCTTGTGAGCCGTTGGATCAGCGGTGTGTTTCTTTCGAGCGCTTGTGACACTAGTAGGAGAATGCCTTTTAGTGGCGCACCAAAAACACTTTTTGTGGCGCATGGTGGGTGCGCCACTAAATCCTCGCCACTAAAATTGTATTTCTGTGGCGCACCGGCCCCATGCGCCACAGAAAGTGCAAGATTCTGTGGCGCACCCTGAAGCATGCCCACAGAAAATTTTCTATGGCGCACCGACCACCATGCGCCACAGATTTTTTTTTGAATTTCAAAAAAAAGGGCGGCCAGATCTAGATCTGGATCTAGATCTGGCCGCCGGAATTTCGCCGGAATTTCGACATTTCACCGGAATTTGGCCGGAGCTCGTCGGAGGCCGTGTGCCCGTGGCCATGGCCGTAGGTGGCTTGGTCGATGGTGGGTGGAGGTCGCCGGGGGGAGGAGAGGAGAGGTCGCCAGAGGTGGTGAAGGAGGAGAAGCTCGCCGAAGGTGGGTGGAGGAGGGCGCCGGAGGTGGTGAGGAGGAGAAGGTCGCCGGAGGTGGTGGAGGAGGAGAAGGTCGCCGAGGTGGTGGAGGAGGAGGAGGAGAAGCTCGCCGGAGGTGGTGGAGGAGGAGCTCGCCGGAGGTGGTGGAGGAGAAGCTCGCCGGAGGTGGTGGAGGAGGAGGAGAAGTTCGCCGGAGGTGGTAGGAGGAGGAGGTGGTTGCCGGAGTAGAGTTGAAGTAGAGGTAGAGGAGAGAAGGGGAGAGGAAAGTGGAGGAGAAGGGATAGGAGAAGTGGAGGAGAAGTGAAATGAGAGAAAGGAGAAAGGAGAAAGAAGAGAAGGGATGTGTGGCGGGATGTGTGGCGGATTGAAATTTCGAATCCCGCCCAACAATTCTATGGCGCACCCGCCACCGTGCGCCACAGAATTTTTTTTTCAATTTTTTTTATTTTTTTTGATTTTGTAGAAAAAAACTTCTTATTGAAATAACTTTTACTCTTTTGGAATTTCCCGATTCTGAGAAAAGTTCACCGGGTAAACCCGGTGAAATTGAGCTCCTTTTTTTCTCACGATTTTTTTGATATATTAAACGCATTTTTTCGACATCGTATGCAAAAGTTATGGCCGTGCAAAGTTTTTTTTCTTTTTTTGCAAAAAAGGTCAAAATTCATATTTTCAAAATTTCTATAGCAACTAGACACTAAAACGAAACTACAAGTCAAAGGATTTTATTTTTTGAAATTTGTATCATTTTCTTTTTTGTTTACAGAACTGAAAAGGCGATCCACGGGGGGGGGGGGGGTAGGCATGCTGAGAGGGATGCGCCACAGAAAGTGACATTTGTGTGGCGCATGGAGGTGGGTGCGCCACAGAAAGTCACATTTTGTGGCGCACCAGGCCATGTGCGCCACAAAAATGTGACTTTCTGTGGCGCACATGGCCATGTGCGCCACAGAAATGTGACTTCTGTGGCGCACACTACCCATGCGCCACAGAAATGTAACTTTCTGTGGCGCATGTTGTTTTGCGTGCGCCACAAAATTACAAAATTCTGTGGCGCACGCAAAACAATGCGCCACAGAAATATTTTTTGTGGCACATGGCTATTTGGTGCGCCACAAAATGTCATTCCATAGAAAGGCACTTCCCTACTAGTGTGAGCCGTTGGATCAGCGGTATGTTTCTTTCAGGGCTTGTGAGCTGTAGTTCCAGCGCTTGTGAGCCGTTGGATCAGCGGTGTGTTTCTTTCGAGCGATTCTGAGCCGTCGGATCAGCTGTAGTATGCCCATCAGGAAGAAGCACACGATCGTGTGCTTCCTTCCAGCGCTTGTGAGCCGTTGGATCAGCGGTGTGTTTTCTTTTGAGCGCTTCTGAGCCGTCGGATCAGCACTATCACGACCACTTCGTAAGCCATGCGACCCTATATATAGCCCACCTCCTCAGACAGGTTACTCACTCACACAAAACATTTCAGCGTCACTCGGAGAGGCATCTTTGGGCAACCAGCGGCAAGCCGACTCTGATGACCTGCGACCGTTCCAAACGGTTGCAGATCATCAGAGATGTCTTGCCGGACGGTTGTAGATCATCAGAGACGTCTTACCGCTGCTTGGATCGAAGTGGCACTCAAACACAAAACATTCGGGTGTATGACGGGATTTGATATGCAGGCACTCACGAGCCACCGTTCCCTCGGTCGATCCAAGCAGCGGCAAGAATCTCTGATGATTAGAAACATTCTCAACACTTGTTCCGATCTGCCGTCTCACGACCACGCGATGATTTGCCGATTTGCCGTCAGAGTGGCCATTGGAGAAGGTAGGCAACTTCGAAGGGCAAGGGTGCTGCGTCGTCGAAGGGCAATGGCACCGAGGAAACTGACGAAGAAGGACACATCCGACTACCCGATTTGTAATTTATATATTTTTGGCCTGATTAGTCTAAAATACAATGTGAATCCGACAACTTTTTATTTATTATTCATGTAGCAATGCAGATTCAGTTGCATTAATCGGAAAACCCTGATAATGAAAAAATAGAAAATAATAGAAGAATTGAAAAAAAATTAAAAGAATAAGTGATTTATTTGAAAAAAAATTAAGCAAGCCGTCGGCGTAGGCCTGAATGGCTAAGCCAAATCGGCCCGAATGGCTTCGCGTGCCACGAAATCCCCAAATCCCCCAATCACGAAATCCCTAAATCCCCGACCCCGCCGCCAGCCGCCCCCGACCCCGCCGCCGCCCGCCGCCGCCCTACCCCGTACGCCACCCACCGCGCCGCCCCACCTCGTGATTGCAGCCGCAGCCGCTCCTCTGCTCGCCCCACCCCGTACGCCACCCGCCGTCGCCATGAAGCCCGAGGCGCAGAGCACGTCGCCGGCGTAATACCACGCGCCTCCTTCCCCCTTCGCGCGTACAGCTGCCCCGCTTCCTCCTCGACGCCGCAGACGGACAAAGCACCTCCCCGACGCGCCGCACGTCCGAGTTCTTCCCCGACACCGTGCGCTCGCCTCCGGCCTCCACAAGCCATCTCCTCTCCCTCACAACCCTAGCCCCGCGGTATTGTTTCCTCTCTCTTCTCCTTCCTCTTGTGCATGATTGTTTTAACTGAAGTTCCTTGTGCCTGGAGTGTTGCTTGTTCGATTTGTTAAGCCCAGGAGTAGCAGTAGCTTGAACCAAATGAAGCCTGAATTGATGGAGTAACATGTTAACTGAAAATCCAGTAGCATGCTTGTGCTTGTACTACTGCCACTGCTTGCCCGTAGCAAATTTTGAGCAATTCCTTGCTTAAATAAGATTAATATGAGTAGTGCAGTAGCTCTTGTGTAGTATTTTTTGTGATATAAACTATTCGACTATAAGGCAATTTTGTTGTTAATCATAGTCATTCAGATGAAATGGTGGAAATCTGTGCTGAAAGAAATTTAACTTGAGTGTTAACTATTGTCTATTTGCTTAAGTTTTGTTTTGGTAACACAATTACCATACGAGATATTTCAACATGCTTATTAATTGTTTTACCCTTTCTCAATGCAGGTGATTGACCAAGATGAGCCAAGGCAAGGAATCCTCGGCCTCCTTGCTGAAGAAATTGAAAGTTACTAAAAGTGGAAGCAACTGTTCCGAACCCCGTTACCTGTCTGACAGTGGTGAGAGTAGAGGATGCAATTCTTAATTGGATCATGTCTTTTATGCTTATTTGTTCACCCTTTCTCAATGCAGGTGAGGGGGATGCTGGAGGAGGGGAGTGCCGATGCTCCACTTCCTCCGAGGGGACGAGGTCAGGACGAGGACGAGGACGAGGTGTAGGACGAGGGCGAGGGCGAGTGTGAGGGAGGACGAGGGCGAGGTGGGGGCGACGTGTCTTCGGACATACCCTCTGCTTCTGTCGACGAGGTTCGGAGGAGACGGGCCCCTCCACGGACTTGGAGGCGGGCCCTCCGGGCGGCGGAAGCCGCCAAAGCTTCGAGGGGAATCCCAGGTCCCTGAGAGACAAGGAACCTGCTACCGAGGAGGAGAATATCCTCATTACGCTAATGGGAAAGAGTAAGTGACTATATATACTAATTTTGAACATGGTAACTTCATTGTGGTCAGGACAATTTGACATGTACTAATGTTTAATTATTGTGCAGCAACTGGATACATCCTGCGGGAAGCCGTGTGCCTAACACCCTTGTTGGAGCTTTGATTAGGAAGTTTTGGCCGGGCTTGACAGTACCGTCCCCAACGGCGCGACGAAGCTAGCCACCCGTTGGGTAGACTATCAGGCCGCCAATTACGCGACCCCTCGGCGGGAAATGTTCTGACGCCGTGATCAACAAGTTTTGGGTAAGTTGAACTTTCGAATTTCGTTCATACTTGATGTCCCCACCATGCTCTCACAATTTTTTTTTTGTGCATGATTAAAGAAGTTCTATAGGGTACTTCCTGAGCAGCGGGGCGATGCGGACAAGACTTTGGAGGGGGCTTGTATGAAGTTGACACGACAGCAGTTTTACAATGCAAAGCATACCATGATCAATCATTTCAGTACTGAGACGTTAGGCAAGACGGCGGTGAAGCATGAGATTGTGGAGAACCCACCTGAAGTGTCCGTAGATGACTACATGGCGGTAAGTAGATTGTTAATGAGATTACATGTTGCTGCTAAGTTGCAATTGCGTTATCCGTTCTTCACATGAGTATTGTTTTTTCAGTTTAAGCCCTCATGGGCCGATGGCAAGGATGACGCGTGGAGCGTGTTGGTGTCTAGGTGGGCTGAGGAGGACCCCGCGTTCAAGGCCTTGAGCGAGCGAAACAAGTTAAACCGCGGGAGCGGGGGACACATCGTGCGGGTGCCTGCAACCATGATCGCTTCAAGGCAAAGCTGGTATATAATACATGAAACAATCTTCATTTATCTCCCCTCATGTTCCTACTTGATACGCATGACACTTCTTTGGCATTGCAGGAGGCCGATTTCGGGGAGCCTCTTACGGACATGCAAGCATGGGAGAGGATGAAGATGAAGAAGCCCAATTTTTCTGAGCCTCAGCCCTCGCAGCCCGATTACTTCGGCACTGCCAAGGAGGGGCTAAAGGCATACGTCGAGACGTTCAAGGGTATAAATCCGGAGGTGGACAACCCTCTTGAGCATGACATCGACGAGAGAGCGGTGGTCCTTGCCGGGAACGGTTGGGAGCATGGCCGTCCTCTTATGCTTAGTGCGGTACTCACGCGTACTCCTGAGTTGGGCCTCTCGCGTGTCAAGGCTACCCTCACCGCCGACGACCCTCCCGTCCTGCCTCGTCGGCCTTCCCGAGCTCGCCCCGATGTAAGTTTTTCTCAATTTCATTCTCTTTCCGACATTCGTTCCTAGCTAAGTGGCTAAGTTGACGAGATGCGTTCTCTTTTAAAACTGTAGGCTGATTTCGAGGCGGCCTTCGATGCCGCTTACGCGAGCTATGAGAGAGAGTATCAGTTGTGGGTACAGAAGAGCCAGAAGTATGAAGAGCGGGCAGAGTTGAGGGATGCTGTAAGTTTCAACTTTTATATTTGCAAAATATGACAAGTCCCATTTCCTCAGTTTGAACCTTCTTTTTCTACAACTCCTGACATCTAAACTATCTTGTAGGCTGACGAGAAGTTTCATGCCACTGGAGAGCAGTCGCAGCTGCCTACGCGTCCACCTAGGCCGGGGATCATGCCCGTCGGCCCAACGAGGGAGTCGGTCGCTCGCACATACAAGCCAGCGACTCCGGTAAGTTATTTGCTTTCCAAGTTGTTACCCCCCATGCTGTGCTTTCCAAGTTGCTAACTTGGACTCAAAACATGTAGGGATCGGGATACTCGAGGACTGCACCCTTTGGTCGTGCTTCCGCCTCGCCGACTTCGACGCGCGCGCTCGTGGAGCATGGCACTGGTGGTGCCTCGCCGAGTTCGTCGCGTGAGACCACACCGTCCCGTGCCTCGCCGGATTCCTTGTGTGGTTCGACTGGCCCACGCGGTCGGTCGCCTATTCTCACGCTGTCAGAAATGGATACCTCGGGCTCTCGGGAGGTGTAGGATGTGTTCGGGTGTAGCGTGTGTGAATTCGAACTATGTTTGTGTCATTTTTGAGTTTGGATGAATTTGAATCATGTTTGTGTCATTTGAATATGTATGTGATGTTTTATTTGATGTTTCTGTGATGTTTTATAATTGTGCAATTTTAATTGTATTTAAAATGCGCCAGAAACCAGCAGCAAAAAGTTTCAGAAACTGAAAATATGGTCTAACATACGCCGACGGATGCTGTGGGGACGCACAGGATGGCGCCACGTCGACGCTGGAGGACCATATGGTCATACCTACGCCGACACTCCTCCCAGACGCACCAGATCAGCACACGTGGCAGCCTAGGCCGACGGCACTGCCATCGGCGTATAGGTGGAGCAGACGGAGACGTTCAACGTCCGTTTTGTGGGTCCCACTGCGGCGTCGCCGACGGCGACGGATATGCCGACGGCAGTTTTCATACGCCGACAACGTCCTACGCCGACGCCGATACGCCGACGGCGGCCGTCGGCGTAGGCGACGATCTTTGCTACGCCGACGGCGGGGAGAGGATGGGAAAGAAAATGCCATTGGCACGCACTGTCGTTCTACTTGCATACAGACTGTATGCAAGTAGAACGACAGTGCGTGCCAATGGCATTTTCTTTCCATCCTCTCCCCTTTGCCTAGCCGTAGCTCCTCCATTGAATTCTTCTCTTGCCAATGGACACCTACTCCATTGAACACCATGAATGAGATGGGTCTGCATGCATGCGGCATAAATGGTGCTGTCTGTTACCGGGTGTGTGGGCAGGGAACAGTCTGGGATCTTACATCGACCGTAGGAGCACAGTGTATGCTTCAGAATCACGTGAACCTGGTTGGATCGGACCAGCTGCTCGCCTGCTCGATCCTACAGCGAGGAGGCATCGATCATCACGGTGTAGTAGTACACCACTACAGCGTACACTTTTTTTTATTGTATACAGCGTACACTTCATTCGAAAACATAAGCCGTACTGTCCAAGTTCAAGTATTGAACTAAATTTGTATACAAGTATTGAACTAAATTTGTTGGATTTTATGCGCATTTGACCCATTTAGGGCACCTCCAACGGGCTGGCGCAAACGGGCACTAAAATGTGTCCGATTTGGTCCGTTTGGACGGACCGCGGACACATTTTGGGCCTATATCCGTTTGGGGTTTTGGTGCCCCCAACGGGCTGGCGCAAAACAATATAACATAAAAAAAGAAAAAACTGAAATTACTTAAATTATATAACATAGGTAGGTTTGGGGGAATGCCGGACCTGGCACCACCGCGGCCAGTGACACAAAATATATATATAAAAAAAAAACTAGTGCTACTGGATTTGGGGGAATGCCGGACCTGGCACCGCCGTGGCCAGGGCCTCGCCGTGGCCTCCTACTCGTCGTCATCCGAGAGGATGATGTACGGCGGCGCGGCGTAGAGGTACGCCGGCGGCCCTGCAGGCGGAGGCGTCTGTGGCGCCTCAGGGTCCTGCGGCCACGCGGGTGCGGGCGCCCACGCCTGGCCCGCGCCGCGCTGTGGCCACGGTAACCACGGCACCTGCCAGCGCGCGTTCCAGCACCACAGCCTCCTCCTGCTGGCGGGCTCGCTCTGCCGCCTCCTTCGCCGACTGCCGGAGTGCGGCCGCGATATCTGGCCACTGGGGGCCAGCTCCTCTAGGTTGGAGGCGTCGATGCCGGCCTGGAGGGCGGCTTCGTCGTTGACGGGCGGCGCAGGCTGGGCGCCGCAGTAGGCCGCCCAGTTGGGCGGCGCGGCCTCCTCGGCTTGCTCCATCTTAACGGCGCCGTCGTCCTCGCTACAGTCGAAGTCGGAGGAGGAGCCGTCGGAGACATCTTCGACGGCGGGCTCGTCCTCCACCGGCTGGTACCCCTCCGGCGCCTCGGCCGCGAAGGCCGACCGTCGGCGAGCGCCGTGCTCGACCTCGAACCAACGGTCCCACAGCGGCGAGTTTATCGCGTACGCTGGGTCGTTGACGAGGTCGGCCCGGGGGAAGCTCCGGCGGTGGAGCATCTCCTCCGTACGCGCCCTGCCGGCGCGAGGGATCCGCGGCACCGGAACGCGGCGGCGGCTCAAATGCCAGCCGTCCGGTAGGTGCACGTCACCCCACGGAAGGGGCGTCGCCACCTCCCAGTAGATCTGCGCCACGTCGGTGGAGACGCGGGCTCGGGAGGCACGGCGGCGGGCATTGCGGGCCGCACGGAGCTCCGCACGTCGGGCGTCGGCACGGCGGGCGGCGTCGGAGGTCAGCGCGCGGGAGCTGGAGGCCTCCTTGTCGTTGCGGCCAGGCTTGAACCAGCTCGGCCGCTTCATGGTCGCCGGCGACGGGCAGGCCGAGGTCGGTGGCTAGGGTTTGGAAGTGGGGAAGTGGGGACTGAAGTGGGGATGGGGACTAGATATGGTCGGTCCCCATTAAAAAGGACCCAGCGAGGTGGCCGAAGCGGCCACACTCGCTGCCAGGTGGGCCAGGAGCGGACTCGGGAGGACACACGCTGTGTCCGCGTCTCCCCCAAAGTTGGACCAAAATTGAGCCGCGTTTGGGGCGAAACCACGTGTCCGCACGGACACATGTCCCTTTGCGCCGGCCCGTAGGAGCACCTCCCATATCCGTTCGGACAAAAAAGGACTGGGCTGGTCCGTTTGCGCCAGCCCGTTGGAGGTGCCCTTAGGATAACATCTCAAAGAACGGTTCAGTTTGCTTGCATACTTGCACTGTAACTACCGACCGGTATAAGGCCTCCTTTAATTTGAAGGATTTCCTTAGGATTTCTATAGGATTCCGCCCCTCATTTACAAATTCCTTCGGTGCAATCCTGTGTCCAAAGATCCGGCTGGTATGGACTTCCTATTCCTTTGTACTTCCTATTCCTTTGATTTTCCAACCCTTCAAATCAAAGGAGGCCTAAAGGAACTGTCCGTGGGTCGATCTGAGCCCCAATTAAGTTCCACACACTACATCTCATGTTTTGGTCCTTAATTCACTACCGGATTCAATGGACTCTGATCACCACATCCTATGTATGATATATCCGGGCACGTACCACGACGGCCAAATAAATGATGACACATGCATATATCGACGTGTCATTCTCGCCGAGCTAGGACCTAGAGCATGGAGCATATATGAAATATCTTACATTGTGAAACGAATGGAGTATATTGTTTCTTATACAATCCCAGTCGTTTACTTACCTCATCATATTAGATTTTTTTTGTTACATATTTTCCACGCGCAGACCTGTAAGACTATAGGCCTCGTCATACCCCTCTCGGTAAATACACGTTCGTTCTAAGTTCTAACTTACTACCTACGTTTATAATAAGGCATATATTTTTACAAAGTCAAACAATGTAAATAAGTCTCATCAAGTTTATAGAAAAAATGGAACAACTAAAATACTACTCCCTCCGTTCCAAAAAAGATGACTTCCATTTATGTAAAATTGGATGTATCTAGGTATATATATATATATATATATATATATATATATATATATATATATATATATACATCCACTTTTGCACAAATGGAAGTCATCCTTTTTGGAACGGAGGGAGTAGTATTGATTTGGTATTATAAATGTTAATGGTTTTGTACACCGTTTTACTTTTGAAGAAAAATATACGCCTTACTTTTAAAAAGGGAGGGAATGTGCACTAGTAGAAACAGAGGCATTGGTGCGCCCCTTTAGTTCCGGTTGCAAACAAAACCGGTACTAAAGGGGGCATTAGCACCGGTTGTGCTTGGGCGCCAGCAAGTGCCCCGCGGCGAGCACCTTTAGTACCGGTTGGTATTAACAACCGGTACTAAAGGTGTCCTTTAGTACCGGTTGTTAATACCAACCGGTACTAAAAGGGTGCAGCCCCGCAGGCCGCGGTCAGTGGCCCCACGGCAGGCCCTTTAGTACCGGTTGGTAAATAAAACCGGTACTAAAGGTCCTGCCTATATCTTCCACCCCGGCCGAGCCAGCTCCATTTTGGAGCAACTCGACCCCAACCCCATTTTTCCTCTCTCCCAAGCTCTAGGTCACCCATTTTTTCTCCAACATTTGTCAAGATTGGTGGCACCCTATACAAGGGTTAGCAACTTCTTCATCTTCTCTTCCGGCTTTTCAAGTTTAGCTCATTTTCGTGCAAGTTTAGCAAGTTTGATTTTAGTTGTGCTTGCAAGGTGTTTGATGAAATGACTAAATTAGGGATTTCATTTGTTTTATATGCATTTTGAGCTTGAATTGAAGTATAATTTATGGTTTTATATAGTGTCGTCCCGTCCCCTGATCCTCATCGCCGTCGATCGCCCGCGCCGCTCCGTCGCCGACACCACCTCGGTGAGCCTCTTTTTTTATCTTTTATTTTAAAAATTGTTAGTTATATGATTTAAATGCATAATTATTTCTTGTATAATTTTCTTATGTTTTTTTTATATATGTATAGTGTCATGGTTTTGATATCCGTCCCCTTCGGCCCTCGTCGGTCTATGATTCGGATGTGGTATATCTTTTTAACTATTTATTTTGTTTCGTGTTTATAACAATCATGCCGACCAACTTGACGTAGATATATTTTTATTTAGGAGGTAGTTGAACCGGAAATTCCGGCCGACCCTATTGTCGAGTATTTTAAAAAAGAAAACGACGATTTGAGAGCAAAATTGAAGATAAGTGAAGATCTTCGTCTCCAATGGCTAGAAGAGAAGATGGAATTGGACTTGAAGATTGCCGACATCGTTGATGCTCACGGGGTTGCTGAACCATCTCAGCGGAAAAGCAGCGTGGGTTCCACGCAGCTACAAGATCCTGCAGTTGATGAACCAGTTGCTGAACCATCGGCGGCTCACTACCCCGTGGATGATATCACGGAGAAGACAAATTGTGAGTTACATGCGCCGATGATGAACATTACTTATCCGGTGGCGACTGGCTATGCTTTACGACATCAACCTGGAGAAACGTTCCATTTTGGTGTGATTCCGCCTGGATTTGCTCGTGTCGGGGTCACGAAAGTTATGCCGGGATTCAACGCAATACGTCTTGAAATTCCTGGAGCTGAAGGCGAGAAGACATTGGGAGAAGTTGAGCTTGGTATCGTTCTATGGAAGAAGAAATACATCAAGTTTCCAGACTCGGAGCCAAGGCCACCGACTCCTCCCGTTAGGCATTCACCACATCAAAGTCCACCCGCCTCCCCCCACGAAAATTGGGAGCCCGCCGCGAGTCCATCTCCCGCGCTGTCCCGTCAGCCGACTGATGCGCCCACTAGTAACTTGACAAAGCGGAAGCTGTTCCCGTCGTCCACCCCTGTCAAGAAACGTGGAAAAAGTGTGCGGGCTCCTGAGAACCCCAAGGAAGTCAAGGCTCCTGAGAAGTTAACTTCTGAGATGACTCAGCAGGAAATAGCTGAGAGCCGACGTGAAGGGTCGAGAGCCTTTTTTGAGCAGAAAAAGAAGGAAAGAGTGGAGGCAAGACTTGACCCCATAAAGGAACTTCTGAAGACTATACCAAATGAGGTAAAAGATCACACCGTTGACAACCTATATGACCCTCCACCTCCGCCCATTTCAGACTACGAGCGAGGTATTGACAATGTACTTTCCTCGCAGAATGAGCAAGAGAAATTGTGCGGGAAAGGAGTTGCCCAGCTCGGAGAACAAGAAGCACAATCGCTCGCCCCGCTCATTGTACCTTCTGAAACTCGGGAAATCGAGCATGGAGAAGTTGTCGTTGGCGACTCAGGTTACCCCATGGCGGAGATTGCCCCACGATTTGATTTTGAACTCGGGCTGCCTATGGTGGAAAATCCGAGCCAGCTAACAACACAGTTATGGAATTTGAATCGCTGGTACATGACCGCCGCAAAAGAAGGGAAATTCTATCTCATGGCGGCGGTTAAGGAACAACACTACTTCCGAGAATATTGTGTGCATGTTGAGTTCCGAGAACTTTTTCAGATGTACAATCAACGTGCTCTCGACAAATCTCTCATCAGCTGCTATTGTCTGTAAGTAATTTATTCGTGTAATTTAATTATTTATAGTTATAAGCTCTCGTTCATTGCTTGTAATTATCGTCACAAAATTCTTTTGTACGCTAATTATGCAGAATGAAGATACGTGAATGCAGACTCGGAGGAATCTGGGACATTGGTTTCATTGACCCGGATAAAGTTCATGTCAAGACCGTGGATGAAAATCCCGTGAACACAGAGGACGTTTTGCTAACGTTCTTTAAGCGACAAAGTACCAAAAAGGAAATACTATTTCCTTACAACTTCGGGTGAGTTTTACCGTCTTCTACACATTCTATTTTGCTTCCCCGATATAAAGTGTAATCGATAAGTTCTGAATACCTGCGTATATAAACGTGCGCAGGTTCCACTACATTCTGCTAATCATTAGACTCGAGGAAGGAGAAGTTGAAGTCTGGGACTCACTAAGGAAAGATCAAAATGAATACAAAAGCGTGCGTCTAATGCTCAAGAGGTAATTTCAATCGCACTATATCAGCCTCTTTCGTTCATTTCCGGATATCAAAAGTATAAGTAATAACTACTCAATTCATTTTCTTTTCCGGACAGGGTTTACAGAAAGTTCAAAGCGGAAGAACGCGGTGTATGGCCAGAAAAGCTGGAGTTCAAGTCTAACAACGTAAGTACTACTACGTGTATCTTTCTAATACCATTATCATTCTCTTGATTATTATTTGATTAAATTATATTCTTGTATATATAGTGGTGTCTGCGACAACCACAGGGGACATAACTATGTGGATACTACGTTTGCGAGTACATTCACACGAAGGTCAATGAGAGAGTCAAGAGTGTAAGAAATCGAGAGGTACGTGAACATCATACACAACTTTTATTTTGCCACCATGCATCAATTGTGTTTAGTTTCGATCATAGCTGATTTTATTTCCTTCTTTTAAAGATGTCAAACAAGCGGAACCAGCTCCTACCACGCAACCGCGTAAAAGCTATTGCGGAGGAATTGGCGGGATTCTTACTTACACATGTCATAGATGAACTCGGTGAATTCTACTTTGACGAAAGACCACCTCCACCCCCTGCAGTCGATGCTACAAGGGAACCGCCGGCAGTCGATGCTACAAGGGAACCGGCTCCATTGTAATTAATTAGAAGTACTTAAATTTATATGTGACGAGAGTACTTTGTATGTGTATAATGACTACTTTATATGTGTAGTGAGTACTTTATACACGATCTCCTCCGAAACCCTGAAAAATGAGCGAAAAGGAAAAAAAACAGAAACCCTAAACCCCGAAAAATAATCAAAAAGAAAAAAAACCAAAACCCCCCTGAAAAAATATGCAAAAAAAGCAGGAACCTTTAGTACCGGTTTGTATTACAAACCGGTACTAAAGATCCTCGGGGTCGCGCGCGCCTGTGCGCGCACGTGGAGACCCTTTAGTACCGGTTTTATTTTGGTGTCGGTACTAAAGGGTTACCCCTTTAGTGCTGACCCTTTTGTACCGGTTGTGCGGCCGGTACTAAAGGCCATCTACAACCGGTACTAAAGGTGGGTTCTCTACTAGTGGTGGCAAAACGGCCACTAGTTGATGCAATAGTCAAGCTAGGAGTAAATTAAATAAAACTAGCTCAAATGCGGCTAGTTTCACAAGGTCAGTACAATTCTTGATAATTTTTCTAAAATCAACCTGCTATGAGGCGCGGCGTTACAAATCGAACTAGATTCTTTCTAAAACCTCTTGGCAACAGCGCTGACCGGTAGATGAACCATCTGTAAGGGATGAGTAGACAGCATACATCCCCTCTCTGTTCTTGTTCTTCCTCCTCCCATCTCTCCGGCCAGATCCAAATTTCCCAGTACGTGACGGGCCAATGCAAATGAATGACCTCACATGGATCGACATGCCATTCATGCTGAACTATACGACCTATGAATCAGGACATGCAAGAACCCCAGGCAACCCATACCGCCATTAATGATGTCCCAAGCTGCTCTAGCTCGAACTGGCCACCAACTTCACTTCGATCTGTTAGTTGACATCCTCTCATTGTTAGCTTTTATCCGATTGTATGACAGTGCACGTGTATGGAGCAATGAGCATGGGCACTGTCAGGCTCAGAGCATATATCCATGTTCTTGTGTACATTGTTCCCTTCTTAGTCGTTTACTTTAATTACCTCATCATAGACCTGTAAGACTATTGGCCTCGGAAAAAGTCCAAAACAACAACCACCACCAAACCCTCCCCCCCGCCCCCGGTCGCCCGCGCCTGGCGACATGGGGGAAACCCTAGCCGCCGGCCGCCGTTCGGCTCGCCTCCACCCACCGCGCCGCCGCCGCCGGAGGGAGCGACGGCAAAGCCGCGCGCGTCCAGGGAAGGTGGCGGCGGGGCGCGGTCTCTCGATTTCTCTCGGGCTCCACCGCTCCGGGCACGAAGGCGCGCCGTGTGCTGGAGGACGCGGCTGGCTGGCGGCGTGGAGGGAGTCACGCGGCGCAAAGGCGGCGGCGGCGCGCGGATGCGCTGCCTCGAGGCGCGGAGGCGCGGTTGCGGGTGAAATCTGCCCGGGCCCGATCTGGGCTGGGGGCGGGCACTGCGGGCCGCGGTCGTGGGTGGTACCTGCGTGCTGGAGCTCGTCTCCGGCAGGGGTTCTGCACGCGACGCAGTGAGAATGCCGGGGCAACCGGTGGAGATGGAGTTTGCGGGATGGAGAGCTGCAGAGGCTGGGCGTTGTGGTGGTTCCGGCGTGGGCAGCAGAGGAAGCGGATGGAGGTGGATGGCCTGGCGTGGGCTAGCCACGGGGGCAAGCCGGGCGGCGGCCCCGGACAGTGGCTACTCCGGCGGAGCGGCTGAAGCGGGCATGGCCATGGCAGCGGCCGTGGAAGGTGGTGCCGCGGCTGCTGCGGCATGCGGTGGAGCTCGGTGGTTGACGACATGGCCGGGATGCCATCCTGCTGCTCCCGAAGCTTTGCGGTCGGGTTGAACTCCGAGCGAAAGCTCGCATGGACTTCGGTCAGTGCCGACGACGGTGGCGCCCTCGGGCGTCGTTCCCTTTCTTGATTGCGTCGTCGTGGAGTTTTTCGACCTCGTCTAACGTGTGGTGGTTCCAAGTTCTCCGGGTGAAAACCTTTGCTCCTTCGTGAGCGGGCGGCGGTGACGGTCTCGTCACTACCTTGTTGGAGGCGCCGCTTTGGAGCCCTTGGCCAGCGCGGTGCAACGGTTTCGCGATGGATGTACAGAATGGCGTGTGGTCGTGGGCGGTGGATGTCGGGGCGGCGGCTCCGGAAGGTGGTGGTGCGACGAGGCGGCGGCCTCGATCTCCCACGCTACGACGGTTCTATGAGGCAGAACCGTTGTTTAGTGTGGGTTTGGGTGGCGACCTGGATGAAGACTGCTTGGGCAGAGGGTTCGTCGACCCGACTGGATCGTTTTCGGTCAATGCGAAGGTCGATCTTGTTGCTACACCGGGGCGGCGGCCCCGGAACAGGTGGTTTTGGTGGCAACCTGGATGAAGACTGCGTGGGTAGAGGGTTCGTCGACCATGACTGGGTCACTTTCGGGCAATCCGAAGGTCGATCTGGTTGTTACGCCGGGGCGGCGGCCCCGGAGCAGGTGGTGTGTGTTGTGGCGTTTCTCGACTTGGGTCGTGTGGGCGGCGGGTCGCTTCGTTTGTGTCATTCTTTTGTACAGATTGTATGGTTTTTGGACCCGGTTTCCCTTATAAACTGGGTCAACTCTTTCTATCTATTCGGGCGGTGGATACTACCACTTTAGAGCTAAAAAAAAAGACTATTGACCTCGGCATACCCTCTCGAAAATACAAGTTTTTTTTAGATAAAGAGTATATACTAATATCGCGGTGATACCAATTACACCCAGTCTTTGTACTCTCAAAAAATACAAGTTGGTTAGTTGATGCAATAGTCAAGCCTGTGTTTATGACCTAGCCGTTTAATAAGAGGAAGTCAAGGGTTCAGGTCAAGTTGGTTGACGTTATCAGTATCTGGGTGGCGTGTCCTCTGTCAGTCAACCAGTCAACTACCCTATCTGGATCACTAGAAATCAAGAACATACTTTTCTTCCAACAGGTAATCATTCTTCTACATTATCCACTTGATTTGGATGAGCAATGTAAATCAGTCTTACCAGAAATATCATGTTTTTACCGGGCAGAAATATCATTTCACAGTAGTTATACAGTAGCACCAGCTGTAGCTACCAAATTAAGTGGTAGGTAAGTCAGTAAGTGTGTGATCAATGGGTGTCTGCTGCATGGCTGGGAACATCAAATGTGGACTCTGTCAGCTGCAGCAGTAGATACATAGGTTAGCTATCCCTGTTGGAGACAGAACGGGTAATAAGCTGTTGAGCGCGAAGCAGGTTTTTTCTACTGGGAGCTGAGCTGCAAAAACGGTACTCCGTTTAATACAAGAAGCTTCGTCAGAGAAAACGTTACTGTTGTCACACTGATAATAGGAAGTCTGCAACAGTGACGGAGATAAGAGATCACTCGACAGCAGACGGAAAACTTCCCCGGTAGTGACAGAAAACTTCCTGAAAAGGAACATGTAACGGCAAACTAATTATCTAAAAAAGGCACAGGGAAATGAATGTTGCTACCTTTCCAACTAAAAAGGTCTGTTTGACAGTGAGAGCCGCCCGTTCAAGTTGGTTGATGGATGAGCCGCTGCATCTCGATTTCTTATTATTGATAAACATTAATGTTGCAAATACATTCGGTCAAACTATAGATTCCATAAACAATACGTGCATATACGGTGTAAGGATTCTGATATATAGTGAAGGTTGTGTTTGTGTCGAATATTATGTAGGAGTTGAGTTACGTTTGGACTTGTAGTTGTATTAGGTGTGGATAGGATACGAGTAATTTTAGAGTCGAACTATTGTAGCCCGGGCCTCCCATATAATGAGGGGACACCACACGATGTAACCTATGACGACTTGATAGCAACAGACACGCAGGGGGAGCCGGCAGCTTGTGCCGGTTGCGGTATCAATGGGGAGGAGCGCCCGTAGTCATGCCCCGCGGATGTAGGCGAGTTCGCTGAACCGCGTTAACATCTCGATGTCGTCATCGTGTTGTGATTGCTTGGTTCTCGGTAGATCAATTATGCATCTATGACGGTAGCAATTGGTATCATGCTGCAATTGCTTGGTTCTTGATTGGCATCAGTGTTTCATCGGTCAATAGAAGGACAAAATAGGACATGAGTGTCATGTACGTGAGTGCTATGCTGGTGGAGCTGAACAAATAAATTTGGGTTCTGGGCTCTTTGCTTTACACACACGGGAGGACAACATGGTTATTTTTCCTTGGAGTTTCTTGCTCGTTGGATCGTTGTGGACTGTGGAGATGTCATTGGCAGTGGTGGCGTTGCTCGGCAAGAGTAGCTGAGCGGAAATCAAGACAAGGCACGATGTGTGTACAAGGCTGGGAGCAGTCTGGAGTATGTCGTGGAGAATCATGCACCAGAAGGCGTCGATCATGGCACGTTGGGGCTAGGCTGATATGATGCGATGTGTAGCATGATTGCAGTCGAACAAGTTCGGCTGGGTTGGACTGGACAGTCTGACGGGACAGAAGACGGTGAAGATCGGCGACGACGACGTAGGCGCGTGAGGGCTGATGGTGTCCGAATTCTGTGGCGTGGAAACACGTGACGCATGTCTGAGGGATGCGTGCTTCGACATGCGATGACGCGGGGTTGATTCAAGATGTTGCACACATGAGATCTTGAACTCGACGAGGCGTGGGGTGGACTGATCATCTACCATGGAGTCATGTTGAAGGTGGCGCTGGAGTCTCTGGCGGAGATTTCACTCAGTTGATGGAGGGGCTACGGCGTAAGTGCATGGAGAGTCGAAGCCTAATCAGCAGGAAGGCGAAGCACGTTGGTCGGACTGGATGTCAGGGTTCGAGAGATACGTGGAACTTGGCACCGGTCGGGTATGACTGGTGGTTATCTGCAGTGGGGCCTGAGATGGCGTGGGTTAGCGACCCGGCAGATCTTGGCCAAGATTGCGGATGCTCGACGCGGTAAATGCGGCGAGGCGTGCGGTAAGCGTGGGACACAACGACAGACCAGGGCACAGGCGGTCAGACATGTTGTAAGATAGGTGTGCAGGGGTGATGAAACGGTGTTGACGAGTATCGGGTTCAAGTTGGTGACTGGGTCTATCGGGATGGCCATCAAGTGATAGACAAGAGTCGGCCATACGAAATCTGAGAAAGTGTTGGAAAAGTCTGAAATGTCGGAAGCTTGGAGAGTACATGGCCGTATATTATGTGATGTTCAGTGCACATGGCAAAGTGTGGATGACTAGATATAGAAGGAGACGGAGTGCTATAGCTGTGGGACATGTAGAAGACTATCCAACATGAGATGACTATGAATTTTCACTCAGGTTGACTAAAAGGCGATGGTGAAATTCCTTCAAGTTGGAAGCACTTTCACGCAGATCGGTGATCGGTGTGCGATGATGTTGAAATGGAAAGAAGGTACTACAATTGCAGGTGGAGTCACATGGAGTCTGGGATTAGCAGCGAAACTCATGGAAGACAACTCAAGTCCGGAGTACATGGAAGTTTGACGCATTGACGAATTCAACGTGGTGAAGAATATTCGCCAAGGTGGAGTTTGTTGTGTTTGTGTCGAATATTCTGTACGAGTTGAGTTACGTTTGAACTTGTAGTTGTATTAGGTGTGGATAGGATACGAGTAGTTTCAGAGTCAAACTCTTGTAGCCCGGGCCTCCCATACATAATGAGGGGACACACACGCTGTAACCTATGACGACTTGATAGCAACAGGCACGCAGGGGGAGCCGGCGGCTTGTGCCGGCGCCTAGGGCGGCCACGATTGCGATATCAATGGGGAGGAGCGCCCGTAGTCATGCCCTGCACATGTAGGCGAGTTCGCTGAACTGCGTTAACAAATCTTGGTGTCGTCATCGTGCTGCAATTGCTTGGTTCTCGGTAGATCAATTATGCGCCTACGATGGTAACAGTGAAAAACATAACTAATGTATGCAGACTAATGATGCATTGTCAATGCTACTTGTCATGTTTCATGCATTAGCCAACGCAATCAAAATTCAAACTGATGAGAAGGACCAGACAATCCACATATATAGTTCAACACCCCTCTAAAAACCAACATGTGCAAACCGAAATAGAGCGACGGCCCACGAGAGTCAGAGGTATGACTCAAGAGGCCGAATATCCACTCAAACTTCTTCTTAAGATTTTTTATCGTTTAGGATCAAGACACTTTCCATTTTATTCCCAAAAAGGACACATTCCATGTTTTTCATACGAATGATTATTTCTGGCAGTTTATCTATATTTTGCAGCTCTTTGTTTTTGCGAACGAGAGTTTTGTGTCCAAGTTTTAGTCGATGGATGATCCACTTTATCTCGATCTTCTGTTACCGATAAACATTAATGTTTTCTTTTTCAAATACATCGGGTCAAACTATAAATTTGTCCAAAATATTGTATAGATACAATGCACGATTAAAACATGTATAGCGATTAAGATAATTTATTTCTCACAAGTAATGATATACTACTGTCAATGCTACTATTTTGATGTGCCTCTTGGAACTATCGACCCTCACTATATGTCTATATCGTAGGAATTTCACAGATTTTTTTTCAGGAAGATCGATTTTGGATTTTTGTTTTTTGATCAAGGTTGGACAACCGTAAAACTGTATACCAGGGACTGATACGTACAATGAAAGGTAACCATCAAACAGCGGCTGTACGTTTAGAAAAACATAAGTACGACAGCGAGAGTTTTCTCTCCAAGTTTAGCTGATGGATGAACCGCTACATCTGGATCTTCTGTTACTGAAGGGTATCAGTATTGCAATTACATCCGACCAGACTGTAAATCTAGTCCAATATGTACAGCACACAAGGAAAAAAATAGCGTGCTATCAAAAATAGCGTGGCCCTCCTCCAGAAGCTATACAAGATATAGCGTGATATAGCGAAGTTATATATAAAATAGCGTGATGAAAAAGTTGTAAGAAATAGCCCAAATATTAAGGATTTCAGCACTAATTTTTTTTCCAGAAACAATACATGTATAACTAGGTAACCATATTCAAATGTCAAGGCCAAATCCATGGCACGAATACAAATATGATGCTTAAAACCATGAAAAAGTAATAAACTAAAAGATAAATATTTTAAACTTTAATCAGAATCATTGACATCATCTTCAGAATAACTAGAAGAACCACCAGATTGCCCGCCATCATCATCACCTAACGTTATTTCTAGACTTTTTGTTAGCGTAGCTATAACGTTACCACGTTTAGTGTGGTTTCGAGCGTATAAGACGAAAATAGCGCCGTAGCGTCAACTTTAGGCTAAATATAGCGTAGCCTCTCCAAATACGCTATATCGTGCTATTAACCGGGAAATAGCGTGCTATTTTTTTCGTTGACAGCACACGACAGTTACACTCTGTCCACCCATAGTTTTTTTTTTCGAAACTAAATTTAGTCCAAAATGTTCTACCGACACAAGGCGCGGCTTGGCTGACTTTGCGTTGCAAAGTCACGGCTACAGTAGCCTGACTTGGCCCGTGCGAACCGTTGGATTGGAATTTGACAGTACATATCAGAAGTAGACTGTTCACACATCACTGCCCAGAAAACACTGTTCGAGAAACACTGTAGGTTGGACACTGTAGCGTCATTCTGTAGCATCGATCTAAGCCGTCAGTTCGTGATCCGGTGGCTGAAAAAGGGGCAAAGTCAGTGGTACTGTAGCTGCGCTGCCTTTGCTTCCTGAAGGCAGCTAATCCGGAGCGAACATTACAAATACTTGCAATCATTTCTGCAGACTGGTGCTATATTGTCCGAGCTACTCTTTTTATATGAGCCTTGGAAGTTCCTCCTCAAACCGAGGCGCTCCATGCCGTTGGAATCAAAGAAAGGACCTTGGGTTGTACTCCAGTAGATTCATCTCAACACCACGGTGCAGACACCGAAGAGTATAAACAGTCTGATCAGCAAACAGCGGCTAAACCGTTAAACAAAGAAAAGGCCTATTACTGTCTGGAACAAATCGCTGTAACAGTCTCGAGATATATGAAAAAATACTGAACAGACGATGATAAAAACATACCGAATGACTATTTCTGCTTTATGGCGATCATGTGGGACAGCAACCCCTTGAACCGCATATTTCGCGCCACATCACCCAGTAGGAGATTAACGTGATGTTGATCACGCGCTTAGCACGACATGCTTAATTTCTGGAAGCCGTTCCTTCACGGGTTTCTCTCGTTAAGAGCATCTCCAACCATAGTTGCCAAACCCTTCCTAAACGTCCGGACGGATAGCCCGGACGTGGACGTGGTTTGGACTGAAATATGCCACCCAACAGCGGCCCCTAAAGCCTCCACAAACGTCCGGGCGGTCTGGCTCCCCCCAAAGCCAGCCCATATGTGGGGAGGGTTTGGGGCCGCCCGGACTCGTCCGCCACGTCGGATCTGTCAAGGCGGCTCCACCAAATTTGAACCCAAATTTCGGCGCCGGCGACTTTCACTTATCCCCTTCTCAACCTCCAATTCCCGCCGGTAATTTTCATTCCTCCCGCCGCGTCCACCTGCAAATCCGGATGGAGGCGGAAGGAGCCATCGACTCGGTCGAGCATGGCGCATCCTCCCAGTCCGTCGAGCAAGCGGCGGACTCGGCGCTGAAGCCGGAGACCGTTGCGCGGCGGGCGCGGCGCCGCAAGCAGTGCCTACGCGAGCTCGCGGGCAAGGAGAAGAAGGAGCAAGCGGCGCTGGAGGAGGCCGATAGGATTGCCAACGCGGAGACGCAGGACGACGAGCCGACGCTGACCACTCCCGTGCCCGTGGTCCGGTGCCCGACGCAGGCGCCGGTTTCGGCTGTGGGCATGGCGGCAAGAAGGTCGACATCCTCAACGACGAACCGGGAAGAGACGTACCTCATCGCGGATGAGTACCCGTCGCAGGTTCCGCCGACGCAGGACGAGGAGGCGGTGGGGGAGTCTCCGCCGCTCCAGCGGACGCGAGCTTCTTCCGGCGTCACCGCCACCGACCTCGTCCACAACCTGTTCGACGGAAGTCAAATTGACTTTGCGGTATGAATCTCTATCCGAATTACATAGTTCCCGGTCAATTTTAGATCCATAGTGTAATTCTTAGCATGCTTAGGATGATAAGCATGAATGTATGATGGAATTGATCCGAAATGGGGTCAATCTGCCATCACAGGATCCGTCGGCACCCACATTTCCTCCATTTTACACAATGGGTGAGGACGAGCCGACGGAGATTGAACTTTGTTTGTTTCATTTGAATTTGAACCACTATGTTTTGTAATGCGGATCCGGTATGTATCGGATCGACGTTGCATGACTTGCATGAGTTTGGGACAACATTTTAGGGGATGTGGTTGTAGGAGCCCAACTATGGGGGTCGTCCGGACGCGTCCGCGGACAGTTTGGGGGCCGAATTTGGGGGCTCCGCTTGGAGATGCTCTAAACCTTGGAGCTAAGCGGTTTTAGCTTGGCCTGTTAAACCAGGTGGGTCCCGCTTGACGTCTCTCCTTTCCTTCCACGCACACAAGACACAGCCTTCATCGGCCATCTCTCCCATGCCCTGCCCTGCCTAACCTGGCATATATAGGAAGAAAGAAGCTCACTCCTCTTCCCACCAGCAGCGGCGCTTAGCTACGGCATGTCCGGCTTGTCCTGAGGATTCATCTCCGCCTTCTCCAAGCTCACTTCTTCTGTAAGCTCTTCTATCTCTCCAAGTTCATCTTCTGCAAGCTCTGTTTTCTGTACTCTCTCTCTCTCTCTCTCTCTCTCTCTCTCTCTCTCAAGCTACTCTTCTTCAAGCTCTGCTCTGCTCTCTCTCTCTCTAGCACGCGCACACACACAAGAACATTTCTTGATGAAAGCAGATAATGTTGTTTTTTGTCACTGGAACGAGTCTTTCTTTCTGGCTGCGACCAAGAAAACAATAGATCTTGAAAACTCAGAGGTCGTCTCTTTCGGAAAAGAATAAATAGGAGACAATGCTTCTTCCTGACTGCAACGGAGAAAAGTCTGAAACAGCGCCCAGTCACTCCTCACTGTCCAGCTGCTTCTTGGGTAGAAACTTCTGCTTTTCTTGGCACAGAAGGAACCATCTGCTCCACTCCTGTTTTTTATTTTCTTATTTTGA
Organism: Poa pratensis; assembly: GCA_947311845.1. Classification (NCBI taxonomy): domain Eukaryota; kingdom Viridiplantae; phylum Streptophyta; class Magnoliopsida; order Poales; family Poaceae; genus Poa; species Poa pratensis. Next base: position 61,735,547 of record CAMZMU010000042.1, read on the forward strand.
ATCACAGAGTTTAGACATAGTATATTCTGTTGAATCCTCTTGCTCGATGGTATACGCATTCATCAATACAGTGCATCAAGAGGGTGTGAACTCTTCTGTTTCTTTTTGGCTAGAGAGAGTGTGAGCTCCTGGTAGAATTAGCGCTAACTTTGGTTTCTTATACAAGGGGTCACGGTTTTGGAGGATCTATGGACGGGACAAAGAAGCAGGTGTTCACGATTCAGGTGGAGGATGGGAAGTCTGGGAAGGATGGCCGGCCGGCGGTAGGGCCGGTGTTCCGGAACATACTGGCCAAGGATGGGTACCCGCCGCTTGAGCCTGACATGAGAACGTCATGGGATGTGTTCAGGTAAACACAAGAAACAACTTCGACCCTTTTCTCCTAAAGTTTTTACTAGATTTGTCTCTAAAAAGTTTCGTCTAGATAGCTTCCACTGTTGCAGTACCTACTATGTTTTTTTACCATGGACCCATAAACAAAGACAGACTGAACTGGTAGCTAGTGTGCACTGAAGAAACTAAATGAGACGTCTGCTCCATGTCAGACGAATTCATCCAGTTGTTCCTTACTCTACCCCACATGTGGTGTTTTCCTCAACAGCAGAAAAAACACTACTCTGCCTGTGTATAGTTGTTCCAAGATAGTACTGAGTGTTTGCCTAAAAAAATGGTATCGAGTAGAATCTCATTTCTGGTTTTACCAAAACTAACCTTTTGGATCTTCATATAAGGACAGGCATGTGATTCTCCCTAACAGAAAAAAGTACATGCACATGTCATGTCTTGTTTGCACTCACTGCTTACCAGAAAAACTGTGCGCTGAACTACTAAAGGTCTGAAAGTTTAAGTTGAATGTGTACTCTGAAGATATTTTCCTGCTTATTCATTATTTTTCTCAAAGTTATCTTTTAGAACCTTTTTAAAAGGCGGTAGTTGGATCCAAATAGAACGTGGCCAAAAGCAGAACTAAGAACATACCTTACCGTGTCAATACGAGTTCCTAGCATTGATCTTCAAAAAGTACATGAGTTTCAGCTTAGCTGGCTCCTTCATAAAGCACCTGTAAAGAGAAAACATAAGATAGTTTGAGATTTCATCTAGGGCGTTACTCAGACACCATGCATGATAAACCATCGAGTCTTTAGATTCCATGTGTAAACGATAGATAGAATGTGGTTTTAACCACAAAATGAAAAGCCATCCGCATGCAAAATATCATAGTAGAAGAAAATCATTGAGAGCACACAAATTTTTGGTTTTGATCTATTTTGCTTGCGTCCCTGCAGAACAGCAGCAGGCAAATATCCAAACAACCAGATGCTTGGATGGCGTCCATTTAAAGATGGAGTGGTATGCACGTGTACAACTAACCCCAAGAATAATGAAGCTTATGTATCTGCTACATGTCTATTTTTGATTCATTCGTTCTTGATTGGAACCTTCTCCATTTTCATCTTCTAGCCAGGGCCCTATTTATGGAAATCATACAATGAGGTCTATGAGGAAGTCCTGCAAATTGGCTCTGCATTGCAGCACATGGGGGTGCAACCGGTAAGAACGAAACTTAAGCTAGCTTTTTCACTCAATGGACCTTCTTCCATTCATGGCATGTCTGTATTTCGAAGAGCGCTTGTAAAATTCAAATTAATTAGAGACAATCATGCTCATATGCTTGATCTATGCAGGGTTCCACGGTTGGAATTTATGGAGCAAACTGCCCTCAGTGGGTGGTAGCGATGCAGGTAACCACTGGAAACCCATCTGAATCATAATTTCCTTAATCTCCTTTGATCAGGAAAAATAATGATAATCCCACAATTAACTTTGCAGGCTTGCAATGGTTACAGCCTAATATGTGTCCCACTATATGATACTTTAGGTAAGCATGAAACTGATAAATAATTAGACCTCGTCAGAATATTTCAGATCAATAATGCAAAATCTGAAACACAACATTTAGGATTTGATCAGAAAAATATATTATGTATCAAGCATAATTAATAACTGTTCCCTGAGATTGCAGGTGCAGGAGCTGTTGATTACATTATCGATCATGCTGAGATTGATGTTGTCTTCATACAAGACAAGAAAATAAAAGAAGTACAATCAAATTATTAGCTAAGTTTAATACACTTAGAATCTTTCTGAATTTGGATTTGAAAATATTTCTTATTTGCAGATATTGTCTGCAAATTGCAAATCTTCGACGAGGCTAAAAGGTAAGCATTGTAAAGTGATTAGGGTCTCTGTTGTTTAGGAACGATAAAATAGTCGAAATTTTTATTCTCCAAATCATGCTTGCAGCATTGGTGGCATTCACTTCAGCAAATAGCGAACAAATCAAAGAAGCCGAGCAGATTGGGATGAAAGTGTACTCCTGGAATGATTTCTTAAAAGTGGTGGGTAAAGAGAATTAACAATGCCCATTCACCATTCAGACTGCAAAGATTGGTGGCAATGTCTGTGATGTCATGTATGTGTTGATCAAACCATCAATTCTTGAATTGCATTTCAGGGAAAGGATAAACCAGCTAAACCTTGTCCACCGCAACCAAATGATACATGCACCATCATGTACACAAGTGGAACAAGCGGGCAACCCAAAGGTGTTATGCTGAGCCACGAGAGCCATGGAATGTATGTAAAAGGGGTGGACCTCTTCATGGACCAGTTTGAGGATAAGGTTACTCCTTTCTATCAGATATAATGATGTGAATAAGCCTAATTCTGATTGAATAGATGGTCCTGTTTAAGCATAATCCAAGCAAATTTGCTGGTTTTGTGCATGCAGATGTCAACAGAAGATGTGTTTCTTTCTTTTCTCCCACTTGCTCACATTCTGGACCGCATGATCGAAGAGTATTTCTTTCACAAAGGAGCCTCAGTTGGCTATTACCATGGAGTGAGCAAATCCACCTATTAGGCTTCTAATTACTGGTGAATTGTGATCATTTTTCTTTAATACGACCACAATGTTCTCTTTTGTCAGGATTTGAATGCTTTGAGAGACGATCTCATGGAGTTAAAGCCAACTCTGCTAGTTGGGGTGCCCAGAGTGTATGAAAAGATCTATGAAGGTGGTAAAATGAAAATTTATAGTAATTGAGCCTCCATATCTGCTAACTCAGACAACGTTTTTATGATTGATTTAGGTATTTTAAAGGCCTTAGCAGATCTCAGACCCCTGAGGAGAGTGATTTTTAATGCCTTGTACAACCGGTAAGTTGCTTAGCATCATGAATTATTTCTTGCAGAAAATAAATCATGCTAGCTCACCATAGCTTTTGCAATCCAGGAAATTAGCAGGCATGAAAGCAGGCTACACACACAAAACTGCTTCGCCTTTTGCTGACATGCTCGCTTTTCACAAGGTATTGTGTTCATAACTAAGAAAGAGTCCCTAGAGATAAATTACTTTCAGAAAATAATGAAAGATCAGTAGAGGTTGTACTCACGAGTCATGACTTCTGTATCTGATTTGTTTGTTGCATTTGCTTGCTCCAGGTCAAGGCAAGGCTTGGTGGTCGTCTTCGTCTACTAATCTCCGGTGGTGCACCATTAAGTACTGAAATAGAAGAGTTCTTAAGGGTGACCAGCTGTGCATACTTTATCCAAGGATATGGTAATTCATGTAGACCCTTTTCATTGTTCAAATTTCCTCCTGCAAACTGCTATCATCACAGAAGTAAAAGACTCCAAAGCATCAACAAGTAGTTGCCAAGGCAAAAAATATAGATGAGATATGCCACCAAATTTGGAGGGTACAATTTAGTTCAAGCATGAGTTCAAGTTCTATTTGGAACTGGAATGAATTGATCAGTTTTAGCAATAGCCATAAGTGAACTGAATAATTAGCTGGTTCCTTATGTAGGTTGGGTCCATGTTTACCTTTCTCTATCCTAACCCCGTAATTACTTTCACTGCAAAACTAATTTTAAGAGTATTTCCAGCCAACTTCTTGAGTTAAGCTATTAAATTTTATTGCACATTACTGTTTGCAAAAGGAAGAATGTGGGCATCTATTTTTCCTATTTCACAAAGATAATGACAAGCCACAAATTTCTTTCTCCATATAAAATTCCAATAATGCATGGCTTAGTTAGCAATCCCTATGTTAAGGAACCAGTATAATGTTAGATTTTGTGGCCTTGGCTCAGGTTTAACAGAAACATTGGGACCTAGCACAGTGGGTTACCCTGATGACATGTCCCTGGTTGGAACTGTCGGTGTCGCCGCCACCTACACTGAACTGCGATTGGAAGAAGTACCTGAGATGGGTTATGATCCACTTGGTGTTCCTTCTCGTGGAGAAATCCTCATCCGAGGGAACACTGTCTTCACTGGGTACTACAAAAATCCTGAGCTCACAAACGAGGTCATAGTTGATGGATGGTTTCATACAGGTGAAGAATGACATTTTAATTTAAACAGACAATCAAGATGAAGTTTCACATAGCATGTACTGACACAATGTTGTTCTCAGGAGACATTGGAGAGATGACCCCAGATGGAATCCTGAAGGTAATTGACCGAAAGAAGAACATATTTAAGCTGTCGCAAGGGGAGTATGTTGCAGTTGAGTATCTGGAGAAAGTATATGTCTTCCCTCAAATTATTGAAGATGTAAGGAAAACCTCCAGTGAATCATATTCTTATAAGAGTGCATGGCCCTGCATTCAATGTAATACTGTCACTTTTTTGTAGATCTGGGTGTACGGGGACAGCTACAGGTCAATGTTAGTCGCAGTAGTTAATCCACATGAAGAAAACACCATGAAGTGGGCAGCGTCAAAAGGATACAAAGGTTCTTTCGATGAAATATGCAAATTGGAAAGCCTTAAAGAATATATCCTTAAAGAGCTCGCAACTGCTGCAGAGAAGAACAAGGTAAGGTCATTTATTCACTTCCAAATTGAACACCGAACATATCAGATGGTTCATCATGTCACCCATCAAATTATCCTAACATTATGGTCAACATAGTTTTCACTGCATTTTGCATTAGAATTTAAAACGAACTCAAAAGTTTCTGTATAGTATGGACTCGTTGATGTTTTACTCTTCACCGCGACTCTAAACATCATATATGGTAACCCTCTTTGCATGTTACAAATCAGCTACGAGGTTTCGAGTACATCAAAGGCATAGTGTTGGATCCTGTACCTTTTGACATTGAAAGAGACCTGGTCACTGCAACGATGAAGAAGAGAAGAAATTACATGCTCAAATATTATCAGGTAATATCTGTTGAACCGCTGAAGTGTGATATTTGTTGTTTGCACTAATTGTCAGGATCGGAGACAGTGTATTTGCATTGGGTTCGATTGAACCCAACAAAAATTGGTAAATACCTTACAAAATCACTATCGATCTATGAAGAGATAACTAATAGCATAGTAAAGCTCACATGGGGAATCCTAATACTGTACAGCTGGCTCATATGGACATATGGTCTTCATTCTACCTTTGCTGATAATTGTTCCTCTTGCTTCTTTTGAGGAATTCTAATTCATCTTCCTTCACGTGCAGCCTGAGATTGACAAAGTATACAAAAAATTGGAGGATCAGAGAGCTGCCAACAAAGCAAACTAAAGGCATGTGTTCTGTTTGATATGCCGAAAGACCGAAATACCATTGTAAATTTCCTATTGAACTTTGGTATGTACTACATGAAAGCAATAAAATGCATATTGCTGCACGGTGAATGTATCCTCTCTCTGAAGTTATATGGGCAGCGCAGACACAGGCAGAGCGGATGTTTCTGCTACATGAATGTTTCGACCAAGAAAGAGTTTTTCTATCTATAAACAAGAGAGGCTAAAGTGCAAACTTAGTAGTTAAAAATATCTAGGGGAGTTTGGGAAGTCTAATCTGAACCATATGCACCCCTTCGCAACTTTGTATAAACAAAAACTTCTCAGATCTTACATAATGTTAATTTAGAAACATACATATTTGGGAAAATAAATGAACAAAATAATGAGAAAAACAATGATCATATGTGTACTATACAGCACAAAAGTTAAGAGTGTCTCTTTCTTCACAGCTTGAACATCTCTTTGTTATATAATTAATATCTCTTTTCTTTGTACAGTACACATGACTTTATTTTCCATGAACTTTTGTACATGTGCCTAGCTTAACAGTTAGTAGTGCTATGAATTTTCTGAAACATACAAACTCGCGAAGGGGTTCATCATTCATGTGAGCATATACTTACAAAATCTGCTTTCACGTATAAAGTTCACTATGTAGGGATCAAATGACGTGCGCGGAGTACATGAAGGGATCAAATTATATAACGAGTTGTCCTAAAACATATTCATATTGTCGCATATTACATACTGAACAAACAGAAGATGCACTAGTTTGAGATTTTGAATGGTACTAATCATCGAGAAATATCTTCATAAATTTAAGTCATATTATCACTTTTGTAGTAACATACATACAACGAAAACCTTTTGATCTCTAATATCAAAATAGCATTAGTATTATCATAAAATATCATACCTCATTGCAATAATTATCAGAGAAAATGCTGATTGTCACAGCTGTGCCCTTGACTAACAAGTTCAAATGGTAGCACCAATGGACTTCAAGTCTATGCTTATAAAGCTTCAACAATATGCTCAATCTACTAAGTTGGTTTGATGGCGCCCGGGTTTGTAAAAGTTCTCTAGGACTAAGGTTATAAATCTTCAACGATATGACCAATCAAGTGCATTGGTTTGATGGCGCCCACGAGAGTTGATAATCCACGGACCAACACATTCCATGTCGCTTCATTTGGATAGATACCTTCATATAACATCTTCAAGAAGTAAACCATGGCATCATCCAGCCTATGCTGATGGCAAAGCCCCGATATCAGACTTGTGTATGCAACTATGTTGCGTGGACACTTAACTGCATCCATTTGACCTAACATCCAAGCAGCAGCTCTGACATCCCCTTCCTTGCAATAAGCATGAATTATTGCGTTGAAAGTGAATGCATCGGGTCGAATTGGCTGGAGCATCATCCTCCCCAGAACAATCATAGCTTCTTTGCGCCTTCCCATCTGACACAGGCCACTAATCGTAGTGTTGTAAGATACTAAACTCAACTCAATCCCATTGTTTAGCATCTCGATCAAAATTTGAAGGGCGTCGTCGCAGTTTCCTACCCTGAAAAAACCATGAAGCACCTCATTGTATGTCCTGCCATTAGGAGAGCATCCATATCTTGCCATCCCATGGAGCACACTCAAAGCTCTCCCCACTCTTCCGCAGTCACACAGGCTTCTGATCAGCGTGTTGAATGTCAATGTGTTAGGAGGACAAATTTTCAATGACATCTTGTCGATGAGATTTTCTGCCTCATCAAACATCACCTTCTTGCAAAGCACATCCACGATATTCGTATACACAACAACGTTCGGCTTGCAACCAGCATGCGTCATGTCATTCCATACTGACATGGCACCATCTAGGTCCCCAGCTTTGGACAATCCATCGATGAGAACAGAGTAGGTCCTCACACAAGGAGAGCATCCGTTCTGCTCCATGCCACTGAAAACAGATAATGCCCTCTTTAGATCACCCGTATGGCAAAGGCCACGGATGAGAACGTTGTAAGAGATCATAGACGGCGCCCATCCTTCATCCACCATCCAATTCCACATGCCAAGCGCATCATGCGCCTTTCCATCATCGAAGAACCCTTTGATCAGCACAGTGAACGTATGAACGTTTGGAGCACAGCCTTTGATTACCATCCTAGCTAAAACGGCGCAAGCCATTCTCAGCTCCCCAGCCTTGCAATACGCGTGGACTATGCTCGTGTAGGTGACGGGACCTGGCTGCAGCTCCCTTTTCACCATCTCGTCGACAACAGAGAACACCTCCCGCATCCGGAACTCTCCACAGAGCGTGTGTACAAATGCATCATACGAGGTACACACAGGCACTGTCTCTGTCAGGATGCCCCTGGCCTCGTCCAACCTGCCCAGCTTGCACAGCGCGGAAACAATGGTCGTATGGCTCACCTCATCCGGGTGGCACCCCTTAGTAGCCATTTCGTCGAGCATCCTGCGCGCGGCGTCGACCCGGTCGTTCTGGCACAGCGCCTTGATGAGCAGGTTGTAGGTGTACACGTTGGGCTCTACGCCGGCGTTCCTCATGTTTTCGTACACGGGAACCACCGCGCCGACGAGGTTCTCCCGGAGCAGCGCGTCGAGCAGGTGGTTGTAGACCCGCACGGTGGGCGCGGCGCACCCCAGGTCGTGCGCGCGGTAGAAGGTCTTGATCGCGCGGTCGACGGCGCCAGCGCGCGCGAAGGCGCAGATGGCGGCGATGAGGGCGCCCTCGGGGCACGGCACCCCGCACAGCCGCATCTCCTGCAGCGCGTACTGGACGCCGTCCACGTCGCCCGCCGCCGCGAGCCTCCTGACGGTGGCCTCATGGGCCCGCGCCGTGTCTCCGGAGTCGGGAGAGGGATTGGATTGCTCCGGCCACCGGATGGTAACTTGCGGGTTGCTCTTCCGGTGGTTATATGCCGGCGCGGTGGAGAGATGGCGGCGGTGGAGCTGCCTGAGGAGGAGGCGACATTTGCTCGAACACATCGCGCGCAATGAGAACAGAGCAGTGGCCCCGTTTGCGCGATCGCCCGATAGGCTGCGCAACTCTCGGAGGCTCAATCTGAGCCAGGTTTTTGAAGCCAAGCGCCCTAGCCCCTAGCCCAGCCCAACCAAAATGAATTTCCCTAAAAGCAGTCACTATATATTGCTTACAGCGATACCTATCAGGCTATCACTGACTCGTCCACAACGCTACCCCGTATAGGCCAGCCCATTTGCGTTTTTGTTTTCTTTTTTCCTTTTTTATTTATGTTTCTTTTCTTTCTGTTTCTGCTTCTTTTTTTGGCTTTTTATTTTCACCTTTCGTGTTTATGTTTCTTTTTCTGTTATATTTTCCTCATTTTTTTTCCTTTTTGGTGACACATAAACATATATTTTTTCAAACTAAGGGCAAAGAGTTTCACTGCTCCGGCCCTGCCGTTTTTCCTCGAAGACACAGAAGGGGAGAGCTGATGTACTCTGCTCCGGAAGAACACCGGAGGGAGTCCGGAGTCTCCGGCCCAGCCGGAATCTGTGGACTCAGGACGCAAAGTTTCCGGCCAGCCAGTTGTTCCTCAGGCGACACTCAAAGTGGGAGAGCTGTTGTTCCGCAGACCGGAACAAGACCGAAGACAGTCTAGAGTCTCCGGCCTGCTCAGACCGGAGTCCACGGTGTGACCATTTCGCCAACGGTCAGGAATCTGAGAGGGGTATCCTCTCCTTCTCCAAGCTTGAGCAGCTCGACCAAACCTTCAAGAACACCTACAGCTGAGCCACCAAATCAAAGAGATCTCCTCAACCTCCCAACCAAACTTGTTGATCGTTTGAGGATTGAAGGAGACGGCCAAGATCTACATCTTCACCGAAGCGATTTGTTTTTCCCCCTCATTCACTTGAGGATTTGAGCCTAGGGTTTCCACTAGGAAAACCTATACATCTTGTTGTTCTTACTTGTTGCTATTGTGTGACAGATTCGTAGTGATTTGGGAGCGCCCAATTAAGTTGTGGGTGTGTGCTCCAAGATTGTTGTAAAGGCTCGATTCCGTCTTGAAGGATTCCGATAGTAGAAGGTGAACCGAGTATTTGAGGTGAGATTCATCGGAGAATAGGGTGAGGCCTTTGTGGCGTTGAGCAAGCCTGTGGTGGTGAAGCTCACACGCCTCCAACGAGACGTACTCACCTAAAAAGAAGTAACTCAGAAATACATCTGACGAGGGGTTAACTCATCAAATCCCATGGTTAGGACCTAGGGTTGAGATTATGGGGAGAGAACGTGGTAGTACTGCTAGTTTCGTCGGCTGACAAACAGAGGCAAAGATTTACCCAGGTTCAGGCCCCTCGGGTGGAGGTAAAGACCCTACTTCCTGCTTGTCTGGTATTGATTGTGTGGGATTATGCGATTACAGGGAAGCTCCGACGAGATGTCGATCTCGCTAGGGCTTGTGGTGGTTCGAGTATGGCTTATCCAGGATCGACGGCCCGGAGTCCGTAACCGACCCTGTTTACATGTAAGGAAAGTATAAACCGACTATGCCTATGTCTAATCTTGGAGAGTACTCCATCTTGTTGGGCCTTTCGTCATGGGCTTCATGTAGACTCTTGATAATTGGGCCTTAGTCGACACGTGCAGCAGGTACCCTTATGGTAGGGTACCCGAGATGTATATCCTTGTCAGTAGCCACCGAGTACTTGTCTGACTCGAAGAATCGGGCATGGACTCATTCGTAAGTGCACGTCATATGCTTTGTATTATAATTGGAATTCCTGTATGAATAGCACATGTTGCCTGTGTCGAGTATCTCATCGACTGTGGTTTTTGCTTATGATGATCAAGGGATAATAACTTAGCAGGCCCAGTACACTCGACGGATCGGGACTGGTTAACTACACATTCGGGTAAAACCTTACTAGCTTTCAATCAAACTCGAGTCCCCGGACTCGAATCTGGAACAAACTGGTCAGATTCGACTAGGCCGCGGAGGTCTTACTGAGTCGATCTGCAGTATAGATTTGAATTTTACCTAACGCGTCCGTCAGGATTTTTCATCATGTCTGCTGACACGGAAAGTATAAGGATTGACGTTGCTGGAACGGTCCTTAGCCCAGCTCGAAAGTTCGGCGGGTCTTACCTTTGCACTATGCGTGCAGTATCCGAGGTATTTGCGGCGGACGCAACTCGGGAATGTATCGAGTACGATTTTATATATAACTGAGTCGATCCTTTTGTCGACTGACACTTTGTCATTATTCTATCGGGTGCGCGACAGCGCTCCCGATGGGAGTAGCCCCCGAGATTGTGCTTTATTGCTTGCAATGGAGGATAATCTCATATCTTCTTACCCTGCATATGTTACTCGAAGAAATTTTTGCCGTAATTCTATCGGGTGCACGACAGTGCTCCCGATGGGAGTAGCCCCGAGATTATGTTGTATTGCTTGTAATGGAGGATAATCTCAAAATCATTTTATCTTGAGCATCTCCAGTCGAAGATTTTTTTGATATGCTCCCGATGGGAGTAATATGCCTCAGTCGAAGGAACGGTCGAGTGACCAAATTTGCCTTAACATTGCTTTTTCACACCGAACCAAACAAGGCAGTCGAGTGACCGAGATGCGTTGGGCAGACTCGAATGTATTTCTGATCAGAGCGCTTGAGATGACGTCAGGGATGACATTTTTGGCGACTGCGCTGCCTGACACGCGGTGGCGTGCGTTATGCTGTGATGGATGGGACGTGACACATAGGTGGGCCCATTGCGCAGCGCTGACCGAACGACGGTGCCGTTTGGACTTGATTTGACCACTCTGGCCCACTTTTTACGGAGGCGTGATGATGGCTCCTCTTTTTGCGTGCGTAGTGGGCGGAGTGGCCGGCGACGGTTGCCCTCCGCGTTTGCCACGTGTACGGTGAGATTGCGTGCGTAACGCACGATTAGGATCTGAACGGTTGTGATTGCTTTTGATTTGTGGTAAATAGGGGAACGGCGCTGGCATTATTTTTTACTTTGTCATTTGCTCTGCGCGCCGCCCCTGCTTCATCGTCTTCCTCTCGCCTCCATTGTTCTTGCGCCCGAGCTCCCGTTGTTCCCCTTAGCCACCACTGCCATGGCGCCAAAGAGAAAGCTGCTGCTGCCGACGCGCCCGCGACCGATGCGGCCGCTCTGAAGGGGAAGAAGACTGCGGCTGGCGCATCTGCGCCCGCCGTCGACCTCAAGAAGAGCGACGGCGATTGGATGAAATCCACCATCAAGGAGGCGCATCTGGACAAGCTTCGCGAGGAGGGAATGCTGCCCCCGCAGACCAGCTGTTCGTCCGCGCGCCGTCGCCCAAGGAGGTACTCCCCGAGCCTCGCGCTAACGAGCGCGTTTGTTTTGCGGAGTTTCTGCCTAGGGGTTTTTCGCTTCCCTTCCACGACTTTGTTCGTGGATTGATGTATGCATACGGGGTGCAAATCCATGATTTCACCCCGAATGGCATTATGCACATTGCCTGTTTTATGGTTTTGTGCGAGTGCTTCTTGGGAGTTTCTCCCAGCTGGGCCCTCTGGAAGTCGATCTTCATGGTCCGGCCCAACAACCGAGGCGGCCGCACCTATCCTGTTGGCGGCTTCGGGATCCAGGTGCGCAGCGACACCCGCTACTTCGCCCTGAAGCCAGTCGACTCGGCGCAAGGGTGGAGGAAGAGGTGGTTCTATGTGCGCGTCGACCAGGAAGGAGTCCCGCCATTTTCGACTGCTGGCATACTCGCGAGGACGAATGCCTGGGACCACCCGCTGTCGGCTGAAGAAAAGGCAGAAGCGGCGCCTCTGCTGTCGAAGATTGGAGAGCTGCTGAGCAGCGTAACTGGTGTGCATTTGATTGCCACCTTTGTGAAGATGCGGGTGTGGCCGCTCCGCATTCGCGCCCACCCCATGTGGGAGTACGAGGGTGCGCTCGACGCCACCCGAATGAGCAAGGAGGAACTGTCGAAGAGCGAGCTGGTGTCACATGTGCGGTCCATCACCAGCACGAAATCCAGCGAGCCCTGCAACGTCGACTGCCCTGTCACTCCTTATGGTCCTGATAGGCCTTTGGAGGAGGTTAGTGAACGATCAATTTATGATCTCCTGCTTTTGTTATTTTGTTGTGCATCTTTGTAACTTTCGACTGCTGTATTTTGTATGCAGGGCCATTCAACTGCATCAACCCTTCCTCCTCTTCCCGAAGATGGCCCAACTCATGAAACGGAGGTGCAAACGGTAGAAACGAAGGGAGGAGATGAATCGCCTCTACCTTCGGCTACCACATCTCCCATGGAAGAGGTCGAAGAGGAAGGGGCAGAGGAAGTACAGGCCAAGGAGCCCACGACTGATAATGTGAGCGAGGTTCCCACTCGCAAGCGCCGTCGGGCGGCCCGAGTTGTGTCTTCCTCCACGAGTTCACCCGCGAAGGAATCAGATGTGAGAGATGACGGAGACTCGGGCTCGTCTCCTACTGCCACAGCTGCTCCTTTGAACGTGAGCCCGTTGAGCTCAGCTCCTCCCAGTCGGGTGAGGAGCTACTTTTGGAGGCCCAAACTTTGACAACCTTGATACTGATGAGGAAGAAGAGCACAGGTATGCGTCTGAGCTTTTTGTACTAAAGTTTTTGTTTGTTGATATTCTTGCTTATGTTGTATTTCGTCTGTCACTCGCAGTGCTGAGACTGTGCGCCCTCTGACTCCCCCATCCGAGAAGATGACGACCCCTGAGCACCCGGAAGTCTCTCACGTGGCTCCAGAAGTCGTTCAATCAGCAGCCACAACTACTGCTATTGAGACGGCCAAGGCTATGAGTGCCGCAGCTCCGGAGGTCGGGACATCAGCCGCGAAGCCCGTGCCTTGGACAGAACACGTAAGTGTCTTTTTGTCGAGTCCGCATACGGGACTGGTTATGTATAACTTATGCTGATTTCGTGTGCTTGCAGCCTTACTACCTCAACTTGGTAGAATCGGGCAAGGCTTTTGTCCAACTGGAGCAAGAGAGGGACAGCCTGCGCACCAGTTTGGAGCAACTCACTCGTAAGTGTATTTTGATTCTTAACCCGAAGTCCCTTTTGCACTGTCTTTGCTTAGTTGAGTGTTTGAATTACTTCTTGCCATCAAATTCAGATGACAAGGCATCGGCTGAGTCCCGGGTGAAGGAGCTAGAAGATGCACTCGCCAAGCAGCGTGCTGAGTCGAAGAAGGCTTTGGATGATGCCAAGAACTCCGCTGCCTTGCGCGAAAAGAGTATGCTGAGCGTCTGGCTAGCCTCACCCGAGACGTGGGCGGTGAGTAAAATTTGCCACTTTTTGTTTACTTCTGTTGCCGCTGAATGTCGTGTAAGAGTTTCTGTTCTTTCTGATTTTTGAAGGAGCTGTTGGCGCACCGGCACCTGTAGACCAGGCGAGTGGCGATTTATCCCTCGACCGCGCTATTGGCGACCTGGACGTCTCTCGCCCAAGCAAGGATGCACTCGCCAAGTCTACGAGCACACTCGGCGCCGTATACAAGGGCGTGTTCCCGTCTGGCCAACTTCCATCGACTGTGGAAGGCTTCGCCGACGTCCTAGGCCCGGGAACCTCCACGATGGCGAATTTTGCTCGCACCCTGACGGTACGCGGCTCAGAAACCACCCTCAAGCTCCTTTTAGGTCATGGGATAGAGGGTGACTTCAAGGCCGCTCTGTCTGATTTCCCTCGGAAGCCGGATGGGAAGCTGGTGTCTCTGAAGCATGTGAACGAGCCAGCCTCGCAGCTGGCTGAAATTTTTATGACTACCGTGGAGCGCCGGTCAGCGGAGGTCGCCAATCGCGCGCGTAGGGCTAGGTCGGAGTCTGCGTCATAGACTTTAGGGCCATCTTCCCTTTTGTTGGACTGTAATTATACTTTTATGATACCTCGAGTATGCTTATGCTTTTGCCACACTTGTATGGATTTGGTTCCTTGTTGTGTTTCTGCCTGTAAGGCTATGTGCTGTTACTCGCCTGAGCTTTGTGATGAGTTTCTCATGAATTTTTATGATGTTTGGAACAGAAACGGGCAGCCGCTACTTCATCTGGCTCGTCGCGGCATCGTGCTCCTACTCGATCTCGAGCTCAGGTGGCAAACGATGCCGCAGTAATGCGTTATATGAAGGCTCGAGTCGCAAAACTGGAGCAAGAGTTGAAGAGTGCCCAGAGCGAGCTGGATATGATGAGGGCGAGGCCTGCTTTACCCACTCAGCGAGAGGACTATGTGCTTGGCGAGATGGAGATCGTGAACAGACAACTCGAGTGTAAGCATGACTGCCTTGATCTCAAGAGTTCATAGTCTGTCCTTTTTGTTGATCCAACGTCCTTGTTGCAGGTTTTGTTCCAGACTTCCAGGCGGAGCAGGCTCGTGTTGATGAGCAGTTGAACAATGCGACTGACGAACCAACGACGGGCCGTCAGCACTTTCGCTTGGATAAGACCGAGCGCGCATACTCGCAACTCTAGGATCGAGTGTGGCGGAGCACTATGCTGCTCGAGTTATGCAGGTCGGCCTTCAGTCGAATCAACCAGACTCTTTTCCCGACGGGCCGCAACCTCAAGGAATCCATGCGTTGCTCGGGCTTTTCCGGAGTGCAGGTCCTATTCGAGATTTTATCACCCAGAAGCTTGTGGATGGAGCCAACGCAACGATGGCGTATATCCGGAGTAAGCGTCCACATATGCAGCTACGTCCACCCGTGCCTGGATCGACTTTGTCACAGTCGCAACTTGACGATACAGTCGAATATGCGAGGGTGTGGTTGAGTGTTATCACGCTCAACTTATGGGCCCTGTTCTTCCAGTCAAGGACGAACCGGAAGATTAGGATTTCTGTATATAGGGCAGCCCCCGAGTGTAAATTTGCCACTTATACGTAGTGATATTTATTTATATGTATGTGCGCAGCCCCCGTGTATCGAGTGGGGTTTATGAAAACACTTAGTATGGAACATGAATTGCACAGCCCCCGAGTGTTCGAGTGAGGCTGTGAATTTTTGCGATGTTTGAAGCTTCAACTCATGATTTTGAGCAACTTTTTGTTTATGTATGATTTTATGACCCAGCCCCCGAGTATTCGAGTGCGGCTGGGGTATTATGTTTGAAGAAGGAGCGAAAGCTCATGCTTTGAGATAGCGCAGCCCCCGAGTATTCGGGTGAGGCTAAGGTTGTGCGAATAAGTTATGCGAGTAGTAAGCAGGGAGAAATATGAGGAATCATTGACTATATTCCATTTTTGAATGTTAAGCTGCAGGCCGCCTCATTAAAAACCTTCCAGTCCCCTTAGGTACCCTGGTAAGGAAAAGAGCGCGTCTGAAACCTGCAGCCATCCGACATATGTGCCTATTACATTGTGCGACTGAGCAATCTAAGCATAGAAACGGCGCAGCTGCGCAACGTTCCAAGGATTGTGCGAGAGTTCGCCTGTCTTCGCGTGCTTCAGTCTGTATGCTCCACCACCAATGACCTCGGTGATGATGAAGGGTCCTTCCCATGGAGAAGCGAGTTTGTGCACCTTCTTTTGCTTCAGTCGAAGTACCAGGTCGCCAACCTCAAAGGACCTGGTACGCAGTCGACGGCTGTGGTAGTTGCGGAGGTCTTGCTGATAGACAGCTGTGCGTGCTAGCGCCGTGTTGCGTGCTTCTTCGAGCAAGTCGACTGCATCTTCGAGTGCTTCATCTGCATCTTCTTCGTTGTATGCCTCGACTCTTGGTGCATTGAATCTTACATCTGATGGCAGGATTGCCTCTGCGCCGTAGACCATAAAGAATGGGGTGAATTGTGTTGAAGCGTTGGGAGTTGTGCGTAGGCTCCATAGCACAGACGGGAGTTCTTCGACCCAAGCACCCGCGGCCCTTTTGAGTGGCACCAGGAGGCGTTTCTTGATTCCGCTCGTCACGAGTCCATTGGCTTTTTCGACTTGGCCATTGGATTGCGGGTGTGCCACGATGCATAATTGAGCGTAATGTCTGCTCTTTGCAGAAGGATCGGAACTCTTCAGCCGTGAAGTTTGTACCGTTATCAGTGATGATGCTACTTGGCACACCAAAGCGGTATATGATGGATTTTATGAAATTGACTGCTGTAGTGGCAGTCGAACTTGTGATAGGGACTGCTTCAATCCACTTGGTGAACTTGTCGACCGCCACCAGAAGGTGAGTATGCCCTCCATGGGAGGATTTTTTGAGTGGCCCGACCATATCGAGCCCCCACTGGGCGAAGGGCCAGGCCAATGGTATTGTCTTCAACGCCGATGCGGGTGCGTGCGGCTTTGTGGCGAATTTTTGACAGCCGATGCACCTTTTGACTATGTCCTCCGCGTCTTTGAGTGCTGTGGGCCAGTAGAAGCCTGCGCGAAAGGCTTTGGCTACGAGTGATCGACTGCTGGCGTGATGCCCGCAGGTACCTGCATGAATATCACGAAGGATGGCCTGGCCATCTTCGAATGCTATGCAACGTTGGAACATACCTGATACGCTGCGCTTGTATAGTTCGCCGTTGATGACGGTGTATGCTTTAGATCGTCGAGTGACGCGTCTTGACTCTGTTATGTCTTCAGGTACCTCGCCGCGGAGTATGTATGCGAGGAAAGGTTGAGTCCAAGTTGGCTCAATGAGGAGTACCTCGACTGGCGGGTCCTCTGTGCTAGGTGCTTTGCTCTTGGCTGGTGCGGCTGATGTAGGAGATGTTCGCTTTTCTTGATGGACCTGTGCTCGATGCGCTCGAGGAAGACACCAGGTGGAACTGGTGCTTTGGTCGCGCCAATGTTGGCTAGCTTATCTGCTTCTTCGTTACTCTCACGCCCTATGTGCCGCAACTCGCAGCCTTCAAAGCTGCCCTCCATGAGTTGTACAGGTCACGGTAGGCGATCATGTTATCTGCGATTGCATCGCAGGCCTTCATTGTTTGCTGCACCACAAGATTCGAGTCACCATAGATCATCAGTCGAGTGCACCCGAGGGCTTTGGCCATCCGCATGCCATGGATCAGGGCCTCGTACTCAGCTTCGTTATTGGATGGTAACTCGAATCCATCTGC
Organism: Poa pratensis; assembly: GCA_947311845.1. NCBI lineage: Eukaryota > Viridiplantae > Streptophyta > Magnoliopsida > Poales > Poaceae > Poa > Poa pratensis. The sequence goes on from CAMZMU010000042.1 coordinate 61,753,191, forward strand.
AGGATATAGCGAAGCTTGTCGCCTTTTGGTGATATGAGGATGACACCTGCGCCTGCGCCTTCGTTCTTCTTTGAGCCGTCAAAGTACATAGTCCATGAGTTGGACACATCTGGTGCTCCTGGCAATGAGCTTCGATCCACTCGGTATGGAAGTCAGGTAAGACTTGTGCTTTGATGGCCTTCGGGTAATCATACTTGATATCTCGTGGTCCTAGCTCGATGAGCCATTTTGCGACTCGCCCAGTTGCATTGGGGTTTGTGAGGATGTCCCGATCCCTGAGGTGCTGATTACAGTGATCGGGTGCTCTGCGAAGTAGTGCGTCAGCTTCCTTGAGGACATGAACACGGCGTAGGCCAGCTTTTGATAGTGCGGGTACCGCTGCTTTGATATGGAGAGCACTTCACTCAAGTAATAGACTGGGCGTTGTATGCTTTGGGCGTGTCCCTCCTCCCTGCGTTCGACTACCAGTACGGTGCTCACCACCCTGTTAGTTGCGGAGACATATAGGTATAGTGGCTCGCGTTCCCTTGGTGCGACGAGGATTGGAGGGCTTGTGAGGACTCGCTTGAGGTCCGTGAAGGCTGCTTCGGCTTCTGGCGTCCACTCGAATTTGTCTGCTTTCTTCATCAGTCGATAGAACGGGAGTGCTTTTTCGCCCAGTTTGCTGATGAATCGACTGAGCGCTGCCACTCGACCCGCTAATTTTGCACGTCATGGAGCTTTGAAGGCCTTTGCATCGTCAAGATGGCCTGTATTTTCTCCGGGTCCGCCTCAATTCCACGAGCCGAGACTAGGTACCCAAGGAGCTGCCCGGCTGGCACGCCGAACGTGCACTTCTTTGGGTTGAGCTTGATGTGGAAGCGTTTTTTCGAGAGTAGTGTGTTTTCCTCTTGTGTAATGACGATATCGTCTACGTAGACCTGGACGTTTCGCCCAATTTGCTTCTTGAGGCAGTCTTGCATCATGCGCTGGTAGGTTGCGCCTGCGTTCTTGAGCCCAAAGGCATGTTGTGTAGCAGTAGACCCCGAGTGGGGTTATGAACGCCGTTTTCTCTTCATCCTCTTCCTTCATCCTTATCTGGTGGTAACCCGAGTAAGCATCCAGGAAGGACAAGCGAGCGCACCCGGCGGTGGAGTCGACGATCTGGTCGATTCGAGGTAGTGGAAAGTGATCCTTTGGACAGCATTTATTGAGTGCTGTGAAATCTACGCACATCCGAAGGATATCTGTGTGCTTCTTCTCTACGAGTACGGGGTTGGCCACCCATTGTGATTTCTTGATTTCTCTGATGAAACCTGCTGCGAGTAGTCTGTCGACTTCGGCTTCGACTGCGGTTCTTTTCGGGCCGGATATGCGGCGCATTGTTTGCTTGACTGGTTTAGCATCTGGAAATAATTGGAGAGAGTGCTCGGCGAATTCCCTGGGAATACCTGGCATGTCGGCTGGACACCACGCAAATATATCCCAGTTCTCACGGAGGAATTCGACGAGCGCGCTTTCCTATGCGATAGGCAGACTCGAAGAGACATTGACTGTCTTGGTCGGGTCAGTCGGGTGCACCTGATGCGACCTTGTGTCATTGGTGGCATTGAATGCTCTGTCGACTGCCACCTTCTTGTGCTCGGCATAAGTGTTCGATCGTTGGAGACCGCTAGATCGGCGAGTGTTGCTTCCATGCCGAACATCTCAGAGATTTTGCTAAACTCTCGGTCGCAAGAGTCGGACTTTTGGAAGTTTCCTTGACTGTGATTACTCCTTTTGGTCCAGGCATCTTCAGCTGGAGGTATGCATAGTGTGGACCGCCATGAATCGAGCGAACGTCGGGCGTCCAAGTATGGCGTGGTATTGTGACTTCCAGTCGACAACTTCGAACTCAATCGACTCTGTCCTGAAGTGGTTCTTGTCCCCGAACGTTACGTCGAGTTGTATGGTGCCTTCTGGGCTTATTGCTTTGCCTGGGACGATACCGTGAAAGGTATTTGAAGATCTTGGCAGGTTTTCGACTGACCTGTTCATTTTGCGGAGCGTATCTGCGAAGATGATGTTTATGCCGCTGCCACCATCCATGAAGACCTTGGACATGGCGTAGCCTCCAATTTGTGCGTCGAGTACCAGAGCAGAGTGCCCTGGACGAACGACCGATGGTGGGTGGTCCTCTCTGCTGAAGCTTATTGCAGTTTCGGATCCCTTCAAGAATTCAGTTACGGCAGGAGGTGACATGACCGCCATGTTTACTTGTCGAGTGCGAAGTTTTTGCTCCCTGTTGGAAGGGCGACCTTTCTGTATCATGTACATCTGCCCTTGGGGGGAGGGTACTGAGGTTCGTCCACCCGAGGTACGTTGTATGGCACCCGCGATATTTCCGCCTGCGGCAGGCTGTGGTGGTGGAGGTGGTGCCATCAGACGGGCACATTGTTTGGCTGAGGCACAGGTGCAGGTGCGGGTGCGTGTGTGGCTGTTGCCTTTCTGAGTTGTACGTATTCAGACGCTAGTTGGTCGAATTCTCTGCAGTTTCTCATCGAGTGATTGGAGCGCAATTTTCCGTCTTCCCCTTGTACAGGTGGAATCTGCAATCAGCATCCATCTTTTCTTCGAATGATCGCTCGGATTGTGCGCCGGAGCGCGACTTGCGCCAGTCTTTCCTCTTGTAGCTGTCGCTGCGTTGGCCGCGGTCTCGACTGTCCCGGCGATCATCTCGACTGTCCCGTCGATCTTCTGACCGTCGGTCGCTTCTGTCTTGGTCGTTGCGGGGTGTGGAGAACCCAGCCGCCATGAATTCGGGTCTGTCGTCGTCGTAGTGACGTTTTGAACGTTTGCGCCTCGGTCGTCTCTGTATGAGTCTCTGCGGCTTCGACTGCCACTTTCATGATTGTCACGGGGTGAGGACCCGCGTGTGGTGCGCGCCATGTCTTCTCCGTCTGCCCACTCAGTCGCGATCTTCAGGAGGTTAGCCACAGAGGTTGGCTTTTGGCGACCAAGTGCTTCTTTGAAGTCTCGCCTGGCGAGGCCCATGATGAAAGCATCCATGGCCATATCTTCTGAAATTACTCCAACTGAGTTGCGTATCTCAGTCCATCGTCTGATGTATGACCTCAACGTTTCGTCTGACGTTGAACGCAAGCTCGCAGCTCTCGAACGTTTTTGGGCGCTCACATAGAGGCTCGAAGTTTTTGATGAAGTCTGTGCGGAAGTGATCCCACGAGTCGTATGTTGATGGAGGTAGAGCCTTGAGCCAGTCGCGGGCTGTGCCTTCGAGCATGAGTCGTATGTATTGCATGGCTGTGATATTTGTGCCTCGCTGGCACGCGACAGCCAGCCTGTAGTCTTCCAGCCACCCTGAAGGTTCCTGTCGACCCGTGTACTTGGGTGTTCAGATGTGAGTTTGAACCCTTTGGGCATCCGTGTCTCGCGGACGCGTCGAGTGAAGCACAGAGCTCCGTGTGGCTCAGGCTCCGATCAGAGTATGAGTCGCTACTGTAAGATCTGCGTGATCTGCTCCTGGACCTGCGCCGACGTGAGCCGCTTCTTTCCTTCGAGTGGTGGCGGCGACCACTGCGATTATGCTCTTCACGACGCGTGTCAACTATGGCACGATCTCGACTCCCTCCTGGAGTTTTTGGGATTTGGCGTATGGCCTTCGCCGCTAAGGCGAGTGATTTGATCTGTTGGCGATGTAGTTTTGCATTGGGGTCATCAGCTGGAGGCTTGATTGCCTCTAGGTATGCTGCAGCGGTAAAGAGAGCACCCGGCTGTTTTGGGTACTGGCACTCCCTCCTCGTCGTATGTCATGAAAGAGTTGCCTAGGTTGCGGGTGAGTGCTGCCCTCTCATCTGGCGCGAGGTGTGACAGCCTTGATCTGGGTCTTGTGTCTGCTCGCCCGGTGGAGCTCAGGGAGAGCTGTCTTCTTCGCGCACTCGACAAGCTAGCTTGCTTTTTACGTTCTTCGAGTGTTGCTCTGATCTGCTGCAGTCGAAGTGATTCCTGCCAGTTGAAGTACTGGAAGGTCAACATCTCCTCCCGTGTTGCGTCTGCTGGCATCATTGTGCACTCCTTGATGACTTTATCTGCTTTTGCTGCCATCTCAGCAGTAATTGTGAGATTTGTGACTCCATCCGGCATAGTAACCGTGCACGGGAACTCTGTAGGCCTGCGACTGGCCGCAGCATCAGATGATTCTGCGGCGAAGGCAACGTAGACCTGCTGGGGTATCACCCGAGGGTATGTGTATGTGTTTTCGAGTCCCGTCATGGACTCGACGTCTTCATCGAGGCTCATGTCGGAGTCGATATGCCCATCGAGTGGTCCGTCTGGACGGATCTCGCTGTCGATGTCTTCATCGCCTATGCTCATCTCGGTGTCGGCGAAGTTGTTATGAATCTCGAAGTCGAGGTTGTTGTTGGTGCAGATCTCGGAGTCGACGTAGTTGTCGATATGAGTTTCGGGCTCGTCGAAGTCGCTGAGGGAGATCCCGCAGTCGAAACTATCCTCGAGTGGGAGATCGAGCTCGGGATCGTTTGTGCGGTATGCTGATTCGGCCTCCTCGCCTTGGAGTTCTTCAATGAGCTCGTTGATCTCTCGAGTCGACATGGTTGTTGCAGACGAGCAAGCTTGGAGGATCGACGATGGTATGGACGCAGTTGATGGATCCGCAGTCGAAGGAGCCGCAACCGATGGAGCCTCGGGTGCGGAAGTCGCGAGTTGGCGTGGATCTGTCAAGTCCTGCACACCAAGCTTGTTGACGAAAAAATTGAACGAACCAACGGTTAAACCCAAACCTGACTCGAGATCGGCAAACGTCTCCTGGAATTCTGGCGAGTGTGGCTCGAAGTCCATCAGAGGATCTGATGTGCTTTTTGCAGGTGAAGCTGGCGTGCTGCCGTTTGTCGAGTGAGTCGGCGAGTTGCCGTGTGTGCCCGAGTAGGCGAGTTCTGGTTTGTTGATGCAGCCGGCGAGTTGCCGTTTGTAGATCCGATCGGCGAGTCGCCGTTTTCCGATGGAACCGAAGAAACCGTGAGTCCAGCACTATTCTTTCCCACAGACGGCGCCAATTGACGAGGGGTTAACTCATCAAATCCCATGGTTAGGACCTAGGGTTGAGATTATGGGGAGAGAACGTGGTAGTACTGGTAGTTTCGTCGGCTGACAAGCAGAGGCAAAGATTTACCCAGGTTCAGGCCCTCGGGTGGAGGTAAAGACCCTACTTCCTGCTTGTCTGGTATTGATTGTGTGGATTATGCGATTATAGGGAGCTCCGGCGAGATGTCGATCTCGCTAGGGCTTGTGGTGGTTCGAGTACGGCTTGTCCAGGATCGACGACCCTCCCAGCCTTTATAAGAGGCTGGATCTCGGGAGTCCGTAACCGACCATGTTTACATGTAAGGAAAGTATAAACTGACTATGCCTATGTCTAATCTTGGAGAGTACTCCATCTTGTTGGGCCTTTCGTCATGGGCTTCATGTAGGCTCTTGATAAGTGGGCCTTAGTCGACACGTGCACCAGGTACCCTTATGGTAGGGTACCCGAGATGTATATCCTTGTCAACATCCTTATCTCCGCGTGCTTCCCGTCGGTTACTCCTTTATCTTTAGTCCTTACTTGTATCTTGTTCCTTGCTTAGAGTTAACTTGTCATATAGGTAAATTCACCGTAGTTGCATATCTAGAGAATTTACCTTTGTGTCAAGCTTAAATCGAAAACTATTAAAATTTGGAGTAGCACTTTTTAACGTTTTTTAAATTTGAACAATTTTCAAAAAATTCTCAAAATCTGAACTATCTTAAATATTGAGCACTTTTCAAATCTGAACCTTTTTTATAATATGAAACTTTTTCAAAATTTCCTCTTTTATTTTGATCAATTTCCAAAGTTAATTTTTTAGATTTGAATAATTTTAAAATATTGAACAATTTTATTTTCCGAACATTTTCAAAATCTATTCATTTTTCAAAATCGGAAGCTTTTTCCAAAAATGTAAACAGAATAAAAAATGAAAAGAAACGGAAAAGAAAAACAGAAAAATAAAACAAAGAACGGAAAACAACAAAAAAAACATCTAAACAGGCCAGCCCACCAGCGTCACGCTTCAGGCGCTAATGAGCAATGTATAACATTTGCCGTATATATCGCTTACAGCGATACCTATCGCTGACTTGTCCACATCACTACCCCGTATGGGTCAACTCCTTTTGCGTTTTTTCCCTTTTTCATTTTTAATGTTTCTTTTCTTTCTGTTTCAGCTTCTTTTTTGCTTTTTTCCCCTTTTGTGTTTATGTTTCTTTTTCCTTTACTAGTTGCCATGTACGTGCAACACACGTTCTCACAATTATTTGGGATATGCAAGTCAATAACAACACATATAACTCAACAATGTTGTACTATAACTCATCATTTGCAAGAAAGTCATGGCAACAGAGGTGAAAAAAGATCAACTTCTGGTTAAAAAAATGTTGGTACAATCTATATTTTGCCCCCCACATAGTCGGTCAACCCATTTAATCGTAACCTGTCCTGGCGTAAAATCCTGAGGCCCAAAGCCTGGCATAAAGTGCGTGAAATTTTCTTTACAAACATGAAAATATATTTCATATATATGCCCGTGCGTTGCGGCGGGTGAACAATTGTCAACCTTGCAAGAAAGAGAGCCATATCATATTAAAATCATATTTGTCCAATGATAATCCACCAACCACTGATTACCTGTAATTTTAGCACACAACTACGATAAAAAAGAATCAAAACAATATTAGCTAGTAATAATATCTAAATTTAAAAATCAGGTTATCAAATTTCTCAAGGAAAAATATGCTAATCCTAAATTGTAAAATGATGGCAGTAAATGCAGAGTTTCGGGCAATTCATATAACAATAAGAAAATACGCATGGATGAATCAACTAAAATGATTTGACAGGATCGTCCTCATTGTGGTTCAAAAGAGTGAAAGAAAAAAAGAAAACATTTAAGCAAAAATTGTTAGTCAACAACCATTGCAAAGCTTTCAGTTTTTTATAAAGCACAGTGCTCATTTTGCATACATTAAGAGGGCAACATTCTAGGAACAGATCTCAGCGTTCAACTAATGTCCTATTGACATAAAATCAGGTTGCAGCTACTTCTGTTCATATATTTGCTCATTACATTTTCAGAATGAAGTCAAATTCCAGTAGAAAGTAACTACTTTTTTCTTCAAGGTGCACATGTGGCAGCTGGTAAACCTGACCAAATACATGCCAACTGACTTCACATATCTTTTTCGAAGAAGCACAATAGGTCTCCTTCTCTCGCTGTAGCGTATATACAAGAGAATGAGAGAAGGCCTCGATCTTCCCAGGCTCTGCATCAATAAAATCAACTTAACGAACTGCAACTTGTTGAGCCCTAACTTTGTTTCAGAGAACATCACCAGTGACCCTAGCACGAACAACCTCCTGTTCTGCTGGTCACCCTTGCAAACGGAAACGGCAACCACAATCTTCACCGTATGTGCTCCGCAGCTGGAAGCTGCATCGGGCGCCGGCGGACGCGGCCATAGTACTGCTCGCCACTTCCAGCTGTCTTTGGGTTTGGTGGCGTGGTGAAGAGGAGAGCGACTGCATGCTGGGGTCGGCGTCGCGACGAAGAACGGATCGACGACAAGGATCGAGAACACTGACAGACTAACCCCGGGCCTTTGCAGCACCACGACCAGGCCGAATAGCTTTCCTTCCTCCATTGACATGGACGCCGTGTGCGCTTGCAACACATGCGCATCGGAGCGCGGGAAAGATGGCCCCCTAAGGCCGCGCGAGTGAGTTGCGGATGCCTGCCGTCTTGACCGACGAATCAAGCGGCCGCACTGGCGAGACCACGGGGTTGAGATCGGATGAAGCAGGACGTATCCGAGCTGGACTATCGTCTGGATTTTTGAATACTTGTTTATAGGCCATTGATTTTTTGCATGAATCACGGGAGGAGCTAGCCACCAAAGAAAACTTACGTCTCCAAGATAAGAGTCCTGTTACGGTACAGATTGGGTTGGACGCACGGGCACTATTCGGTCAATCGAATCTAGCTGGTGGCAATTCACACGTAATTATCACGAAATTGAAAAGGTGTGTTGAGTTGTCAAACATTGGAACGATCTGAAACGTTGATCAAATATTGAACAGTTGTGATTTAATGTATCAACACAAGTTTGCTCTTTTAATAGTAGTATAGATATTTTCCTCATTTCCTCCTTTTGGGTGACACATGAACATATATATTTTCAAAAAATTATATTTTTTGAACCCGTGAATAACTTTTTTGACCCCGCGAACTCGTTTTGAATCACCAATCCGCTTTTTTCAAACCTACAATCATTTTTTTTGAACTATGTGAATATTTTCTCGAATGCTATGACCTTTCCTTCGATTTGATGGATATTTTTTAAAATCCATATATATGTACAATTTGGCAAGTCTATACTTCTTTGTGTCACTACATGTGTGCAAAAACTCTAACGATGAAAAAAACGGTGTTCTGGAAAGTAATGTTTAGAGCACCATTTTAGTTTTTGATTTACATAGGTCGCAACAAATATATTTTCCCTAAAATTTACATGTACATAGGACAAGATTTGTTTTTAAAATGGATTGCAACAAAAAAATCCCTAAAAAATAATGTGCACATACATACTTAGGAGTTAGGACGCACGAAACTCTACATATGTTCTCAAAGTACATTCAAAAAAATTCTTATTGTTAATTTTCATGACTAAATTGTATAGTCAAATTAGTACTGTTCGAGGTGCCAGCAAAGTGACAGCAAGAGTGTATGTCGACAATGTACTAAAAGCCATCTTATGTTAAAAGAGTGCGTTTAATGTTCAGTTGACAAGATCGGCTGGCTACATAACTTAACTATATATCAAAGCACACCTCCTAAGCCCTCCCCACGTTGAGCCACGTCAGCGGGCACTGTTCTATGAACAGTACCCGGACTTCTACAGTAAGTTTTTTTTTTTTTGGAAATTTTTTTTTTGAAATTTTTTCAGAAGTCCCTACATATAATCTATCTATACTATAAATAATATATACATATATCAAAGCTGATCCGGATCCGACGGTCAGCGCGATGTTATCAAAGAAATTTTTTTTTTGAAATTTTTTCAGAAGTCCCTACATATAATCTATCTATACTATATATAATATATACATATATCAAAGCTGATCCGGATCCGACGGTCAGCGCGATGTTATCAAAGCCGACCGGCTTTGCCCTCACCACGCTGATCCACGCGCCGCCACGTCAAAAAATCACACTTCTACAATGCCAGCACGTTTCCGCTCCATCCATCTTCGATCGGACGACCAACGCGATTTTTTAGGAAAAAAACCTGTGTTCACTAAAAATTGCGTATCAGTCCCAGCCTCTGTACGTAGATGGACTTATCTGCAAATTAAAGAAACTACAGGGACTTCCCTGCAAAACGCCCCCACATCCCCTCCTTCCCCTTCCTCTCTCCCGCGCGTCGTTAAACTCGCCGCCGCCACCGACGCGCTCCACCGCCACACCTCTCCTCCTCGCTCAGATGGTAGGTAGCAGCGAGCTTCGCCGTCGCTTCCCCTCCCTCCTCACCGAAGATCAGCTGCCGGGACGCCCAGTCCGCGCCGGAATCGGCGACGTCGAGCTCGCCATCCGACGCCGCGGAAATGCTCAACGCCGGCAGCTCCGGCGACCAAATGGTCCGTTGCGCCACCTCTCCAGCTCCCCTCCACCTCCTCTGGCGAGTCCGCGCGGACCCAGGACGGCGCGCACGTGCAGTCGCGCTCGAGCGCGAGCTCGGCCGCCGGCGAGCAACGTCACGCGATGACGTCACCACGGGCCCACTGTCAGAATTTTTTCCCCTTAAACAATTTCCTAATTGTTAGAACCCTGGCATATGGGTCCCGAGTGTCAGAATTTTCACAATTACAGAAAAAAATGTTGAAATTTGGGAAAAAATATGTATATATATATATACTTTCTAATCTATGATTCAACACAATGCAAATAATATGCCAATTTTTTTTTTGTCATTTTAGACAAATTCTTGCTTATTTAAAATGTGGAGTTTTTTAGGTTCATCTAAACATGGTATTCATGGCTGCAAGTTAACTACATTGCCAAATAGACTCATACGTTTGGTATGCAATTTGGGAAAAGGAAAAAAATACAAATAGGGATTTTTTTTTAAATCTTTCCACAATAAATTCGACGAGAGTTTGTCGACCTTCTCAACCATAAATTCCATTTGCTGATCTTTAACTACGACAAATGATATAACAAAAAGAATACGATGTGTCGCCCCGACGAGATTTTTGGAGATAATCTAAATGCATTTCACCTAAATATATGGAGTTAAATTTAATAAATGCTCACACATTGCATCCTCATTAATTGTGTAATTAAATTAAATATTTAAGACAAAAATACACACATATTTGAACATTTCAACTTGCTAAAACTTTAGAGATACTCCAAATGACAAATTCTTTCTTTTCCTTTGCATGTTTTCATTCTTCCTATTCTTTTATCTTTTTCTTTGACTTCTTCCAATGGTACGAAACTTACATATTTTTGAACAGTTCGTCCATATACAAAGTTCATATTTCAACCACACGAATTATCACCTCATAATACGTACTTCTATCCGATATTACAAACACTCTATATTAAGAAAACCAAAGGCACTTAATTACACATGATACATACATTACTATACCTAATACTACTACACATATCAATGCAACGGGCGCGGCGAATTTTCCTAGTAGGAAGCAATGCCAGGCGACGTTCACCACGAGAAAAGCACATGGAATAGACCAAAAAGAAAGATGGATGCGAATCAGAGCGTCTGATTTGCTTGACAGTACATTATTGTGGGCATAAGAAGCGCAACTGCCAGCTGGGTGCAGATCTAAAAAAGGAGCGACAGTCTCAGCTCTCAGTAGTCAACACTGAGCTGAGGACAGCCAAGAAGAATATACACCAAGCATCATGCACCGCACTTGCTTCAGATCAGGACCAGATTAGACTATTATTACTCGCAAGCCTTATTATTGTAAGCATCATCATACAGCTTGCTCTCAAGAGACTAACCAGGTGCCATGACCACAGGAAAGTCCACTGGTTAGCAGCATGGAACCCGGGGGAACACACACGCACGCACGCAGAACACAAACTAATGGTTCATTTACAGCGAGCCGCCTCGAGGGGCGTTGAACAGCCCCTTAGATTTACATCGGCCTATTGGTTGTGGTGAGCTTCAAAATGGTGAGCAGGGGGGGCGGCGCGTCTCGGTGACAGCTGTCTTGGTGCCGCCCGGGGTCATGCTCGGCCTTCGTGCTCGTGCCGCAGCATTCCTCCCTTTGCTACGGATCTCCAGCCCCGGTGGCGCATCTCTACGTTGCTGCAAAGGCGAAAGGAAGTAGAGATATCAGCAGCACATCAACCATGATACGTAATAGGTTGTGACAGGAAGCTCCAGATCTTGATGTTTTTATTCAAGTAGGACATTTTGTTTTGGAAAGGGAAAAACAAGTTCACATACTTAGGAGCGGCAGAGGTCGAACTTTGAGGTCTGATGCTAGAACGGTTCTTGTAGAACCGAATGGAGATCAGGCTGCTATGTGCTCTAACCGAAGATTCAGGTGATCCATGGAAGCTTACTCCTGACGCTTGCCTTGAGAAAAATCCTGTGGTGTAAGAAATAAGGAAGCTTAGGGCTATTGTTTTGTAAATAGCAATAAAATTTGAAGAACTCAAAGAGTGATTTTACATGACGTTGTACACAGTATTTGAGAAGACCAACAAGTTTTTTTACCACATGGCCAAAAAGTATATAATTTTTACTCAATGCATACAACACTAATGGATCTTTCCATTGCCCGAAGAACAAACGTCATTTCTAAAATTAAATATCAACTCTAGCATAATTTCCATGGAGAAACAGTTTGACAAGTTTCAGTAATTCTACAAGGACATGTAAGAAACTATAATGCAAAACTTGACAAGAAACTGGTTGCTCAATAACAATAAGTCGAAGTGTTAAAAATCCTAATGAAGGAATAACAATATTGTGTAGGTTATTAAAGGTGACCATGTTCCAATGATTTCATTAGACAAACTGTAAAGTGTGCAAAGTTAACTTGCAATGGCAGTTATCAGTATGACTGCATCACCGAGAAACTTGCATTTGACAAGGTTAGTCTCAGGACCAAGAAGTTTTTACTTAATTTGTGAACATATTTTTGTTCTACCATACAAAGACAACATATAAGAGAGGCTAGTGTTCCTACTTGAGTTACTAATTTGGTATACCTTGCCAGAGAATGACGAGGCAGAAGATAATGGTGATGATCATGGGACAGAAACTGCTACTTGAGGAATGCTTGGCATTCTTCATCTTCTTCAAAGCCTTCATCCGCTCAATCCTTGCCCGCTTCAACAAAGCAAGCTCATTCAGCTCATTGAGGAGCTTCTGGTCAGAAGCGTCCAACGGCAAGTGCGTCGGTGGCCTCGGTGGCCGTGGTGGTTTCTTGGACCGCTTCTTCTTTGCCTTCTCGCCTCCAGAACTATCCAAAAGGCCCAGCTTCTCCTCCCCTTCGGACTTCCTGTCATCTCCGTTCTCGGCAGCAGCTTCCGTGGATGGCTGGGAGCAATCCATCTGCTGATTTGCATCATCCTTGGTGCATATGACACCATTCAGCGCACCATTTGACGCTGTTCTTGCTATGCCTACTGCAAAATTAGCATCCGTTCCATAGCTATGCTCGCTAATAACAACGTGGTTCCCACTCTCCAAATCGATCAAAGTATCCCGGTCGCTCATGCCCTTAGCCTCCATCAGAACTGGAAGAACAATGCCTCTCTAAAGCATGAAGAGACAGAACTACGGCTCCCTTCTTAACCGGGGATCGATACTCGAATCAGATGCCCCTCCTCCCTAAATCACAAGAACAAGCCTGTGAAGAAAACCTGCCTGCCTGCACAAGTGAGTTTGGCCACCAGTTAGGTCAGTTCGTTAAAAGTCCACATTCCAGACAGTTGTTACCACAGATTTCAAACAAGGGAAACAAAAGTCAAGCCTTTCTCAACCCGAATTGCCAAACCACCAAACAGACCAGCACCCCGCAACCGCGCATAATCCCATGTATGTAACAAACACACAAGGATATCAATGGCAGGAGACACCAACCCGAGGATGGAAGAAACTCCCTTGCATCCTAAGAACAGCCGGTCCATAGGAGACGATGATACTAATACTTCCCAAAACAACAACGCGTACCCGAAGTAAGCAGAGTCGCAGGAGAGGAACACGCAAAGCTCCCAACTCTTTGTCCTGCTTGGACGCCAAACGCGCCGCCGGCCACTCAGCCCCTTCCACAGGCCCCGTCTGGTAGCGCACATCGATGGCTATTTTTAGCTTTACCCACCCAAACCAAGAAATCTGGCGAGATCAGCGCCACCCGCATTTCAAGCTACTCCTCTACATCGGGGGAACGGAGGCAGACCGCCCGAACCGCTGCGGGCGGTAGAGGTGTCGGCGGCGGAACCACTGATTGATTTCCGCCCCAAATCGGTGCACCAGAAAGCTGGACACCAACTAATCCGGCGCCTAAACTGCGAAACTAATTTCGATTTTTAGGTGCCAACCGCTGGAAATGGGGAGGGGAACGGCGGCGCGGAAGCGAACAAGGCCCGCAACGATCCAATCGAACGCCGCTTTGCCGAGCAATATGAAGAGGGGAAAGGGGCAGGCACGCGGACGAAGTGCAAAATGGAGGAAGGCGAAATCCGTAATCCTGGAGGGATGAACACCACCGCTAAAATCCAACAAAATAATAATTCAAAACCGCTGCTCGACTCCGCCGCTGAACCCTCCCCCCATTTTTCCTCTTACCAAATCAAGCCGCGGGACGGGGAGCCGAGAATCCCTGCCCCTTCTTCCTCCCCGCGCAACGGCTAAATCACCATCATCATCAGTAGAGAAGGCAGCAAACAGAGAGTGAACCCACCTTGCTATCCAGCGCCGGCCAATGGTGAGTGACCTCGGCGGCCGATCTGTCCCCGGCAATCCAGAGGAGGTCCGTCCAGCTCGCGAGCCCACGCGGCGCCTTGGAGGGGGAAGGAGGCGACCTGGCAGAGGGATCGAGGGGTATGGGTCGGGGCTTGGAAGCATCCGGATCGATTTTATTTGCCTCGGAAATCACGCGCCCGTTTTGCCTTTTATTTCCCCCATTTCTCTCTCACGGGTTCGCTTCAATGCTACTACTCCCTCGGATGGACACAACTTTGTCTAGATACACATGTATTTAGTGATACATGTGTATCTAGACAAAGCTATGCCCACTAATATAGATCGGAGGGAGTAGTATTATCTGCCGTTTTTCAATTCTGTTTGGTGGGGACGAGATGGGAGCCGTCGGATCAGGGGACGGACGCACAGATCAAGCCGAGACCAGATTTAGGGGAGGCGGATTTTTTTCAGGAATATTCGCGGATCGTCGTCGTGTCCTCCTCTCTCTTTCGTGCCTGCCTATTTCTCGGCATGTGCACCCGGCTGGTACAAGGTAGCTCCGCCGGTGGATGCGATGGTGTTTTAAACGACCGGTCTATCGGCTGGGGCACTTGGATTTGCTCCAAAACTGCGTCTCAAGTACTAGTACGTGCTTGCATTAACTTGGTATATCAAGAATTCTTCAGAGATTTTGTGAAAAAGGTCAACCATCCATTAATCATCAACAACGACACGAAAAATTACAAATAGTCCTTCGAACTACCTAGTGACGATAACAAGTATTCAAGTGAGTCGAAGATGTCCTCACACCGTCAATGGAGCCGGTAAAGCTTTGTCGTGCTAAATAGACGAAAAATGGCCATGCTAATACCATGAGGGAGTACAAAGCGCGCGAGGGCAGTAGCTCGAAACAACCAAACCTGTAACCACACGGACGAACTTCCCAGAGGTCCACCGGACACACGTCTCCACGTGCTCTCTCTAGATACACCGCCGGAGCGAGCGGGAAGAAACTTGTTCTGAGGCCTCGCCTCACCATTTTGAATAAGACACTGAAAAATAAAATAAAATGTAACCCTCCCACCGTCGAGTGGCCGTGATCCGCCTCTCTCTCATGCCTCACTTACCTTTTTTATATGGTTAATTCATCAAAGATCTTGATTATCATCGAGAATTGGTGGAAATTGTAGAAATTTTGTCATGTATACGAAGGCCAAGGTAGTTTGTAAAAAATGTTTGGTCAACAACTGAGCCCACAGTTTACTACACACAGAATCTCCACTTACAAGCCCACCACCCACCGACAAGGTAGCAGTTCCCGGCTAAACCCCACGTTTAGCCTGTCCCAGCTAGAAACTCCACCATTATCGACAAGCAAGCAAGCAAGCGGCTCCCTATCTAACCTCCACGTACCAGTACTTGTTAGCCGGCAGCTCCAACCGCAACTGGCAGAAGAAAATAAACAAGAGATAGCGGATGAGTTGTTAACGATCCGTCGATCCCCAGCAGATAAGCACTACAGTATGCCCTACCCTACCCTAAAGCTGTGACCCATCTTCACAGAAGTTCTATCAAAATTCAAAAAGAAGTTCTATCAGGTCAGTCTTGTGGGGACAAATGGAAAGGGCAAAGCTCGATCAAGGTCGACATGCCCGGCAGGCGCCAGCTGGTCGGAAAGCTACGGCGCGACCGCGACGCCGCCTGACTGAGTGCTGCGCGCGTCGATGTGCCGTCTGTCATCGATCTTGCTCTCATCCATCTATCTGCTGCTCTACGTGCTAACCAGTCGACAGAGGAAACAAACTCTCGCACTTTGTTTAACAGCAATAGTATAATCTCTATCTCTATCTCTATCTCTATCTCTATCTCTACCATCTAAAAGAAAAGTTTTGTTCCTTCGTCAAGCTTTTTGTTTTCTCCTCACCTGCCATATACAAATCAATCAGCACTAACGACAAATCAGCACTAATTAATGACACCTGGTTTATATCTTCCTTTTTCCTATTTTTTTCCCCTAAGCTGGCAATCAATTAGCATTAACTCCGGCGTGACCTTCCGCAGCGAGAATATTTTTGCCGTGAGGATCGACGAGGATCTCAACACGCAAGCTACAGGTCGGGCTCTCATGAATTAGTGGCTCCCCTGGAAGGAATCACTCGCTGGTATCTTCTACAAATCCGGCAGCACGACGACGCCTTCGTCCCTGGCGCCGACACCTTCTTAGCAGATTGAGGTTCCTTCTCATTTTTGCTGAATATGAGTTTCCTCCGACAGTTACTCCGGTGGAGAGCAGCCAGTCTCGTCGGTGACGCCGTGACTGGCACTGAAGCACATAAAGGCATGTGCGTCTTGCGGGAGCAGATGGTTGCAGAGGACTGACAGGTTGGAATTGCATTGGCGAGAAAGCATGGTCGTGCTGCGGTGCTGGCCACGTCCATGGCACTGAGACGATTAGTGTTGAGCTGAGCATGAAGACACACGGCGGCGGCGGCCGGCGACTCATGGAGTCATGGTACAACCGTTTTTTGTTGTTGACAGAAGCACCGTACATACGATAGGTAGTAGAATGGATGTTCTATTACCCGTATTCCCAATTTTTCTGGCGTCAAGAAAACAAGCGCGCGGACGGAAACGAGAGAAGGGCGGAATGGACGCCACGGTGATCGATCCGCCACCGCAGTAGACGATCAGCTCGCTCCTGTCTTTGCCTCCGTTGTATTTGCCCTCTGATAACTATAAATATTCTGAACTCCAAGGCAGCAGCATGCAGAACTTGTACCACCTCCTTGACGGCGGTCCACGCGGGGGTCGTGTACGACAGCGGATCCGCAAACGGCAGAGCCCCTTGCTCGTAGGCCATGGCTGCTTCCTCATCCTTGTGTAGTGTTGAGCATAGCGAGGCGACGGGAGCGAGTTGATCGTGGAGGCGGCGAGCCCATCATCGCCTACTGTGTACGGCTCCTTGGCGGCGGCAAGCTGGTGCTCGACAGGAAAGTCGAGGATGGCAGCGGAAGCGCAAACGGAGGAGCTGGCTTGCTCGCAATCCATTGGCAGCCACTTCCTTATTGTCATTTCTCTGTGTGGAGCATGGTCGGGGACGGCGGCTAGCTGATTGTAGAGCTTGTTGTTCTACATCTACCTACCCAACGGGAGCATGACCGGACGACTCTTCCATTCCATGGCGGTGGCTTCAGCCTCGCCAAGGATGCGCTCGCTACAGATTGGGGCGCGTGCGACGTCGCCCTGGACGTGGCACACGACATGGTGTACATGCACGGCTGCACCAGAAATGTGTGCCAAGTGCCAACCATCCTGCATGGTGATATCAAGTCCATGAACATACTTCTCGCGCTGGTCTACAAGCTGTATCTGCACCACGACAGCCGACATGTATGCATATTGGGCAAGAATGCTCCACACTGTTTATTTTGACTGTCTTATCTCAAGTATTTTTTAGCTCCTTATATTTTGTTGCGGACGGCGTGACTCTGTTCATCCAGATCCACAAGGCCGTGTTCGACCGCGCTGCTACAACGCCTTTGCTGTGGGAGCTCCTTGCACATTGGTGGCACTGGTGGAGGCGGGATTGGAGGGCAGTATAACACATAGGGACGCGTGTAAGCCGTTCTGGGCGCGTGGGGTGGACATGGTGGCTACTTCATCAACGGTTTCAATGTCCATGTTGCCGTTTGTGGAGACCAGCACAACGAGGCATTGTTATTGCAATTCTGATCAATATGAGCTCATCTATTTTTACGTTGTCGGACAAAGGTAGAGAACGATTGCCAGGGCATGAAGGGTCTACATGGCCATCTATTTTTCTTAGATATGGGGTGCTGCTGCAAGCAAAGAAGAGTTGTATCCTTTTCGAAAAAATTACATGCATACTATATGTTGGCAAATCAGCATTGGTCATCTACCTTCTGATGTGTTTTTAGATGCCTACTAGATGGGCAAGTTTTTAATATCAGTTTTATTTGAAGGAGTGATGGGTAGAGCCGCAAATAGTAGACATGATTTATTTTGTATCTTCTGCATTTGCTCTCTTAAATTTTGCTAAGTAGCACAATAGGTTGGTGCATGCAAAACGTTGTAATATACGAAGCATATTAGAAGCAACGCTCAATTATTTAATCCACATAGTTGTACGGTTTTTCATTAGGAAGAATCTTATAGGATGCTCAATCAAAGCATGTGTAACACTAGCCAAACTCTCTCAAAAGATATAACGACTTTTTGATCAATACCGTCAACAGATTTTTGTTTTGCCCCGTGGCAACGCACGGGCATTTAGCTAGTTTAGTATAATATGGATTAATTACTAAGAACAAGAAGAAGGGAAAACACGAACCGGAGGTTTAAGAAGAAAAATAAATTGGAGATGAAGGGGGACTTCTCTCCAGATTATTTTCAGTTTCCCGCGCCATGACTTTCGTATTGTTTATTTGGAAGACCCATGGCCATGACTCACAAAAGTCAATGCCTCGATCGGGTTGACGACCGATTTTTTTGTCGTGCCAATAAAGTTGATACAACAACGACAATCGTGCTGCACAATGTAGTGAATGTTATTCAAGCTCACAATATTTCATAAATTTAAAGCATATCTGATAAGAATGGCTAAAATCCAGCCCCTATTTGTGTGCGGACAAACCTAGACAGCCTCCACATTCCAACCACAAACCTCATAGTAGAAACTCAAATCCATGCAAGTCATGCGTGATTATTCAAATCAACATAAAACATAGTCCTCAGTTGGGTTCTCTCAGATATTTTGGTCCAAACACTTTTACCACGACGTATGAAAATTTGACCATAACCACAATGCATGTGCTCATTGATCTTATTTTGTCTCTCATCTTTTGCTAAGTGCTAAGCAGTCGACAGAGGAACCAAACTCCCGCCTTTTATTCCACAAACTAATAAGTATTGTAATTACTAAGAAATAAGAAGGGATGACGAACTTGTGGGTCTGAGAAGAAAAAGAAATCGCATAACGAAGGGGGGAGCTAGTTAGCTTGGATATATCTACAATTAAAAACTATTGGTACTGTTTCCCGCGCCACGACTTTCATATTGTTTGTGTGGAACACCCATGGCCATGACTTCAAAAAGTCAATGCCTCGATCAGGTTGACGGCCGTATTTTTTTGTCGTGGCAATTAAGTTTATACTACAACGACAAATCCTGCTGCAAGAACCGACAAAGTCTTCTCTTGGACATTGTGAATGTTCTGTCTGTTTGAGCTTGCCATGCGCACTATTTCATAAATTTCGAGTACAAAATTTGGCCCCTATGTGTCCGCGGATAAAACTCGGACAACCCCACACGCATATCATTCCAACCACAAACCCCACGGTAGAAACCTCAAATCCATGCAAATCATGAAGGATTATGCAAATCAACATAGAAAGTAGCTTGTACTTTGATAAAATTATTCAGAGTACATAAAATACATGTACATTATTCTTAGTGCCAAAATTAGTTTTCAATTCACTGATTTAGAGGGAAGACCCACATATAGATCATGAGATCATTGAGTAGTTGACATGCGCTTGTTGATCTCGAAGTTGACGATCCATCTCAAAACAGTTCAGAACATGTTGTACATCTTGTTCTAGGAGACCGACATGTTCTATGGGCTTCTCAAAATTATTCGCGCGTACTGAAAATCCTATGGATACTGTAATGACCAATAACTTATCCATGTCCTTAGTTGGGTTCTCTCAGATAATCTGGTCCAAACACTTTCACCATGATGTATGCAAATTTGAGCATAGCTTCAGTGCATGTTCTCTCTCTCGTCCAAGCACATTGATCTTATTTTGTCTCTCATCTTTTGCTACGTGTCAAGCAGTCAACAGAGGAACCAAACTCCCGCACTTTATTCAACAAAATAGTAAGTATTCTAATTACTAACAAATAAGAAGGGAAACAAACCGGAGGGTTTGAGAAGAAAAAGAAATCGCAGAATAAAAGGGGGGGGGGGGGGGGGGGCTAGTTAGCTTGGATATGTCTAGAATTCAAAAATATTGGTATTGGTATACCCGGGGCATCACTCATTTTCAGTTCCGCGAGGGCTATGTTTCGTATTTTTGTTTGGAAACTTCATAATGTAGGGGGGGGGGGGGGGGGGGGCTAGTTAGCTTGGAGGCGTATTTCCATAAGGAGTTTATGGTGCCCATGCATTACTATCTGTATTTTTTCTTTTCGAATATACTATATGTTTGTTTAACTTTTTCTTAAGTAAATATAATGTTTTCATACAAAAAATGTACATACTACATCGCGTGCTTGAGATAAGGATTTAGGAGTTGAATACTTTTGTATCCTTAGAACTTACCTTTGGTCGGATGGTTAAAAGGTGGTTGTGTCCCTACCCTTTTTAGTTTCATGTGCTCTACTTTCATTTTGTTAGAAATAATCAGGTCCCTGACTTTAATCTAGTCGATGCCTTGATCGAGTTGATGCTTTTTTTGTTTTCCCTTAATAGCAAGACCGAGGGAGATCAAGATGCTAGCCTGACTTGTCATATAGAAGTGTGACTCGAATCCCGACCTGACGCTTAGCGCTTCAGCATGCCGACCAGCTGGGCGTGAAGTGTGAAATATGTCATGGCAAGTTCATATGACAATCATGTAAGAACAGAACTGGTGAAGCCTTACAATATGTCTTAGTCACCATTGTGATCAGTTACTACATTTAGTAAAAGTTCTACACTCACTTTATTTACATTTTTGCAGAATATTTTTTTTTTGAAACTCACACACCTTTATTCATATCGAAACAACATTTACATGTAAACTTAAAACATCAGGAGGTTCTAGGAACCAAACATGTCTCCCTCTTGGCAAGGACGAAGCAAACCTAGCCAATCGGTGGGCTTCTACATTCGTCTCCCTTCCTTCGTGACTGAAGAAAGTCTGGCCCCTCCGTGAGCTCCTCGCCTTGATCTCGCAGAGTATGCTACCAAAAATACCACGATGAGCTCCATGCAGCCCCTTCACCACCTCGAGGCAGTCCGAGACTACATGTACTGAGTCCAACACCAGATCATCAGCCGCGTCAAGCGCCTCGCGGCAAGCAAGGGCCTCCAGACACCCTCGATCAGTGATGCCCTCATAAACTGTCGCTGTCGCACCCAGGAAAGAACCATCCGTTGATCGGTAAACCGCAGCAGCGGCACCTCTCGCCGTGGTCTTCGCAACCGCAGCATCGACGTTGATCTTCGATCGCCCGACGGAGGGCGGAATCCACCCCGTCCGCATCCTTGCTGCCTGGCGTCCGCCACGCTGCCTCTGGCTTGTTTCAGTGGCTGACCCAAGGTCTTCCAGGAACCTGTTCACAAAACCGACAATGGCCATGGGGCTCTGGAATATATCCTCATGCACCGCTTTCCGTTTTGCATGCCAAATTGCCCACAGAGTCACTAACATCCGGATTAGATCCTCCTTCTTCATCGTTTCCATCATCGAGAAGAGCCATAGCTTTGTTGTTGGTTCCGTTGAAAGGGAGACATGCTCAGTGATGTCCTCCTTCGTCAGAGCCCACACACACCGAGCTAGGTTGCATTCAATGAGAGAATGGCGCCAGGAGTCCTCCTGCCCGCAAATCGTGCATGCCGCCGTCGGCGCCATGTTACGGTGATGCCGCAGGTCCCCTGTAGGTAAAGATTGCTTGGCCAGCCTCCATAAGAAGATGCGGATTTTTGAAGGCACGAAAATCTTCCACAATTTAGACCAGGTCCGCCCTTCTTCTTCCGTAGACGAGGAGGCCGACCTGCCCTCCAACCAATCTTCCCGTGTCCGCTTCATCGCCGACAGCGCACGGTAGCAAGATCTCACCGAGAAAATTCCGGTGCCCTCAAAATGCCACGCCCAGAAATCATTCTGGATCCGAGTAACAAGAGGGATGTTTCTAATGATCTCGGCATCCATTGGGTAGAAAAATTCTTCCAGCTTTTCATCATTCCATGCTGCTATGTGATGATCAATATAATCACTCACCCTGACAGGAGCGTTCTCCTTTCGCGGTGCAACTGGCCGCAACATTGCGTCGCGGGGGAGCCAATTCTACAGCCATGCATTCGTTGTGCGTCCATCGCCTATTCTCCTGATCAGCCCCACTCTTAGCGCATCTCTCCCCTCCAGCACCGACCTCCAAACTTGGGACGGGTGAGAGCCGAGTTTGGCTGACAGAATGTCTCCTTGGGGATAATACACGGATTCGGGCACTTAAAGACTCCGGTTCCTGTAGTAGACGCCATGCCTGACGAGCCAGCAAGGCCAGGTTAAATAGTTCCATGTCTCTGAAACCTAAACCACCCGCGAATTTCGGTTGTGTCATGGCCTCCCATGAGACCCATGCTGTCCTCCTCTGTCCAGCTTTACTTCCCCACCAGAATTTGCGTATCATAGCCGTGATGTGCTTACACAAACCCTCGGGAGCTTGAAGCAAGACATGGAGTATGTAGGTATAGCTTGAGCTATCGACTTGATCAAGATTTCCTTTCCTCCCACTGAGAGTAATTGTTCCATCCAGCCAAGTATCTTCTTCCAAACTTTATCTCGCAAATATTTGAAAGCCCCACTCTTAGACTTGCCCACATCTGATGGCATGCCAAGGTATTTTTCACTAAGAGTCTCTCTCAACACTTGCAGCTCCTCTTTTATTTCTTCTCTTACTCCTTCTGGACAGCCTTTACTAAAGAAGATCGAGGACTTGTCCATATTAATACGCTGGCCTGAAGCCATACAATAGGTGTTCAGCACACTCTTTATCTCCATTGCTCCCTCTCGACTTGCTTTGAAAAACAGCAGGCTGTCGTCAGCGAAAAGCAGGTGGTTTACCGCCGGGGCAGTGGGCGCCACTTGCAATCCATGAAGCACTGATGACTGATCTCTACCTTTGAGGAGGCACGAAAGGCCCTCTTCTGCTAACAAAAACAAGTATGGAGATATTGGGTCCTCCTGACGGAGTCCCCTCGTAGGTCGAAATTCGCCACCACTTTTGAAGCAATCTTGTAGATGACGTTGCATAGACTTATCGGGCGGAATTGGCCCAACTCCCTCGGGCTAGCTACCTTCGGGATCATGACCACAAAATTTTTGTTCACCGCCGCCGGGCTGTCCTCCCCGGATAACACCCGTAGTACTGCGTTCGTGACCTCTTTGCCACACAAATCCCAGTTCCGTTGAAAAAAGTGAACCGGGAAACCATCCGACCGGGGGCTTTTGTCGGATACATCTCGAAAAGAGCCGACTTCACCTCTTTTTCGGCAAAAGGGGCATCAAGAATGTTATTCATTGCTGCATCCACTCTGACAGGTACAGTATTAAGCACCTCCTCCATACCCTCTACCCCTTCAGACGTGTACAACTGCTGGTAAAACTCTCTAGCTAACGTCCCGAGAGCATCCTCTCTAGTCTCGAGAGTCCCATCTTCTTTCAGCAACTCTGTAACTTTATTTTTCTTTCTGCGTTGGCTCGCCCGCAAGTGGAAGAATTTTGTGTTCTTGTCCCCTGCCACCAACCATTGTATCCGAGACCTCTGCCGCCACATCACTTCCTCCTGGTGTAGTAGCTCCTCTAGTCTCGTAGTTACCTCAATTTCCCGCTGGCTTGGGCCCAAACGCAGCGGATCACTTCGGAGAACCGCAAGCTCTCTCTGAAACATACGGATCTGCAACTGAACATTCCCAAAGGACCTTCTGCCCCAACGAGCAAGGTCACCCGACAGGTCCGTCATCTTTTCCTGGAGTTCAGTCACCGTCCCACTCTCACCCGCCGAGCTCCAAGTCTTCTTCAGCGTATCTGCAAATTCCTTGTGGCTCTCCCAAGCAACTTCATACCGAAATACTCTCCCTCCTTGTCGACCTGGCTGCTCCACCCTAGGAGAGCGCCGTAGCAGGATCGGTAAGTGATCTGAAGTAGCCACCGTGGTTAGATGATGCACTTCCGCCAGGGGGTACCTAGCACACCACGATGTAGAAGCCAAGGCACGATCCAGGCGAGTTCGACTGAAAGAGCCACCAACAACCTTCTTCTCAAAGGTTCATGGGACTCCTTTGTACCCCAAATCACACAAACCGCACACATCAACAGTATCTCGAAAACCAGCCATCTGGCTGTAGCTCCGTTCGTTTACCCCCTCATGTTCTGATCGGTGGAGAACTTCGTTGAAATCACCAATGCATAACCAAGGAAGATCATTTCACGAACGTATGAACTTGAGCATGTCCCAAGTCTTGTGACGTTCCCCAACCTGTGCCTCGATGCCTACGTGTGCTTCTATTCTTGTAGACAGTGTTGGGCCTCCAAGAGCAGAGGTTTGTAGAACAGCAGCAAGTTTCCCTTAAGTGAATCACCCAAGGTTTATCGAACTCAGGGAGGTAGAGGTCAAAGATATCCCTCTCAAGCAACCCTGCAATTAAGATACAAGAAGTCTCTTGTGTCCCCAACACACCCAATACACTTGTCAGATGTATAGGTGCACTAGTTCGGCGAAGAGATAGTGAAATACAAGTAATATGGATGATTATAAGTAGTAATTGCAATCTGAATAAAATGGCAGCAAGCAAACATGTAGCAGAACTTGTTGTAAACGGTGTTTCAATGCTTAGAAACAAGGCCTAGGGATCATACTTTCACTAGTGGACACTCTCAACAATGATCTCATAACTGAATAAATAAAAGCTACTCTTAAACACTCTCTTGTTGGATAACAAACACCATTCATTGTGTAGGGCTACAAAAGCACACCTCAAGCCGGAGTAAACAAGCGCCACAACGTCATAAAGGAATCACACACGGTGCACACACTGTCACCTTTACACCGTGGAGAGTACCGGAGTTCATATTAAAGTAACCTCTAGAGTGCATAATAGATAAAGAGTAACATCTACATATTCAACTAGATTAGCACAACTGAACACAAGTAAATACTACTCGGGATTATTCTCCTTCTTGATGAAGCAAGAGTACTATGCGTAGGGCTGCAAAAGCACACCTCAAAGTCTGAGTAAACAAACACCACAATTCCCAAGAATAAGCCATGATAAATGTCTAAATTATTCATAGAGTCACACAAGTACCCACACTGTCACCTTGATACCGTGTTGTCACAATGACTCCAGAAACTAGACAAAATCACTTGAGTAGCATAAACATTATTAATGTATTCAGCGATACTAGCAATACACATGATCACATAAAGATCA
Source organism: Poa pratensis (assembly GCA_947311845.1). Taxonomy (NCBI): domain Eukaryota; kingdom Viridiplantae; phylum Streptophyta; class Magnoliopsida; order Poales; family Poaceae; genus Poa; species Poa pratensis. The sequence continues at coordinate 61,778,428 of CAMZMU010000042.1, forward strand.
CACCATGGGAGAGAGAGATGAACCACATAGCTACCGGTAGAGCCCTCAGCCTCGGGGGAGAACTACTCCCTCCTCATCATGGGAGTCAGCAGCGGCGATGAAGATGGCGGTGGAGTCGATGGAGATGACTCCGGGGGCAATTCCCCGTCCCGGCGGCGTGCCGGAACAGAGATTCTGTCCCCCGAAACTTGTCGTCGATGGCGGCGGCGCTGCGGAACTCTTCGTGGAATATGGCTTGGTGTTTTAGGGTTTTCACGTCGGGGAATAAATAGGCGAAGGGGCGATGTCGGCGGACCCGAGGGGCAAACCACCTGGCGGCGCGGTGGGCCCCCTGCCGCGCCGGCCTATGGTTTGGCCACCTCGTGGCTCCTTCGTCTCTCCTTCGGACTCCGTGTACGTGTTGGAAAAATAGGGACGTGGCCTTTTGTTTCGTGCAATTCCGAGAATATTTGCAGAAGTACTTTTCTGAAACCAAAAACAGCAGAAAACAGGGAACTGGCACTGTGGCATCTTGTTAATAGGTTAGTCCCAGAAAATGCATAAAAGTGATATGAAGTGTATATAAAACATGTAGCAAATGGTATAATATAAGCATGGAACATCAGAAATTATGGATACGTTGGAGACGTATCAAGCATCCCCAAGCTTAGTTCTACTCGTCCTCGAGTAGGTAAAACGATAACAACAAATAATTTCTGAGGAGACATGCTTTCACACAATCTTGATCAATATATTGCAAGGCTCATGTCATGAATGAAGTGACTCAAAACAATGGTCTATAGTTTGCTAACAGTAGATAAAGAGTAAACAATGAATCATATAAGCAAAAACTTTTCATGAATAGTACTTTCAAGACAAGCATCAAAAAGTTTTGCATAAGAGGTAACTCATAAAGCAATAGATTCAAAGTAAAAGGCATTGAAGCAACACAAAGGATGATTAAGTTTCAGCATTTGCTTTCAACTTGTAACATGTATATCTCATGGATAGTTGTCAACATAAAGCAATATAACAAGTGCAATAAGTAAACATGTAAGAATCAATGCACACAAAGTTGACACTAGTGTTTGCTTCTAAGATAGAAAGGAGTAGGTAAACTGACTCAACATAAAGTAAAAGATAGGCCCTTCGCAGAGGGAAGCAGGGATTAAATCATGTGCTAGAGCTTTTTAAGTTTTCGAAAGCATATAGAGAGCACAAAATAAGTTTTGAGAGGTGTTTGTTGTTGTCAACGAATGGTAGTGGGCACTCTAACCCCCTTGTCAACCAGACTTTCAAGAGCGGCTCCCATGAAGGACGTTATCTCTACCAGCAAGGTAGATCATCCCTCTTCTCTTTTGTTTACACATGTATTTTAGTTTCTTTTAGTTGACACTCCTCCCAACCTTTGCTTACACAAGCCATGGCTAACCGAATCCTCGGGTGCCTTCCAACATCACATACCATGGAGGAGTGTCTATTTGCAATTAAGTTGCTTACTGATAAATCAGGGCAAAACATGTGAAGAGAATTATTAATGAAAGTTGTAATTAATTGGGGCTGGGCACCCCGTTGCCAGCTCTTTTTGCAAATTATTGGATAAGCGGATGTATATGCCACTAGTCCATTGGTGAAAGTCTGTCAGAAGTAAATGACAAGATTGAAAGATAAAACACCACATACTTCCTCATGAGCTATAAAACATTGACACAAATAAGGAGTAATAAAGTTTTGAATAGTTTAAAGGTAGCACATGAAGTATTTACTTGGAATGGCAGGAAATACCACATAGTAGGTAGGTATGGTGGACACAAATGGCATGGGTTTTGGCTCAAGGTTTGGATGCACGAGAAGCATTCCCTCTCAGTACAGAGTTTAGGCTAGCAAGGTTGTTTGAAGCAAACACAAGTATAAACCGGTACAGCAAGACTCAAATAAAAACATATTGCAAGTATTATAAACTCTACACTGTCTTCCTTGTTGCTCAAACATTTTACCAGAAAATATCTAGACCTTAGAGAAACAAATATGCAACCCAAGTCTCAACAAGCTCTACGGTAGTTCTCCACTACTAGGCTTTAACTACATGATGCAAGAGCTTAAACATGATCTACTTGAGAGCTCAAAACAATTGCAAAGTGTCAAATCGAAACAGACAAAACAGCCATCAACTAGTACATGTACTAGTCTACAAGAATGCATATGTCTTTTCCAATACCAACTACCACATGTAGCATTTTCTTTCTTCCAAACAAACACCAATCAATTTATTTAAACATAAACTCTCCAAATGATAATAATGCAGCAAGAGAGTATTTTACAAGTGCTAACAGCTCGAAGAGATGCATGAAAAACAGGAGCTAAAAGCACTGCAGTAGCTAGTTAAGAATACTCAACAAATATAAGTGAAGAACATGAGTATTCACATGAAAAAGCGGAGCGTGTCTCTCTCCCACACAAGGATTGCTAGGATCCGAATTTATTCAAACAAAAACAAAAATAAAAGCACACAGACGCTCCAAGTAAAGCATAAGATGTGAAAGAATTAAAATATAGTTTCACTAGAGATGACCTGATAAGTTGTTGATGAAGAAGGGGATGCCTTGGGCATCCCCAAGCTTAGACGCTTGAGTCTTCTTGAATATGCAGGGATGAACCACGGGGGCATCCCCAAGCTTAGGCTTTTCACTCTTCTTGATCACATAATATCACCCTTCTCGCTTGATCCTTGAAAACTTCCTTCACACCAAACTCGAAACAGTTCTCATTAGAGGGTTAGTGCATAATCAAAAATTCTCATATTCTGTAATGATACAATCATTCCCAAAGCTTCTGGACATTAGCTACAGCCACTGATGCTTTGTGGAGCAAAGAAATCCACTCAAACATCGTAAAAGAGCGAATGCAAAACAAAAGGCAGAATCTGTCAAAAACAGAACAGTCTGTGAAGACGAATTTTTTCGAGGCACTTAAGTTGCTCAGATGGATCTGGCCAAATTAATGAAAGTTGCGTACATATCTGAGGAAGATGCGTGATTTTTTGTAGAATTTTTCGAATTTTCTCCAGGGAGAAAAGCTCAAATTCGTGACAGCTAAAAATCTGTTACTGCGCAGAAATCCAAATCTTGCATCAACTTTCAATAAAGAACTTTACTTGGCACAACAATGCAATAAAATAAAGATACAAAGGAGTTGCTACAGAAGTAACAAAACTCTTGACTCAAAGAAAACAAAAATAACAGAAAATAAAAACGATGGGTTGTCTCCCATAAGCGCTTTTCTTTAACGCCTTTAGCTAGGCATGACAATTTTGATGATGCTCTCATATATAAGAGTTGAATATAAGAGAGCATCAAAAAGCAAGTAACAAACACATTTAAATCTAACCCACTTCCTATGCAAAGGAATCTTGTAAGAAAATAAATCGATAAAGCACAAAGTGATTAGCATAGGAAGGCAAAACAAGTGCAACTTCAAAACTTTCGACATAAAGAGAGGAGACTTAATATTATTGAGATATATGAAACCATGTCTCCCTCTCTCATAATAATTTTCAGTAGCATCATGAACAAACTCAACAATATAATTATCACATAAAGCATGCTTTTCATGATCTACAAACACATAATTTTTATCAAGCTAAAAAATAGTGGGATTAAAACTTTCAAACCCACTTTTAACCATTTTATAACAAGATGATTGATCATTCTCAAGAGGTATGGGAATCCATCTAGATAAAGTCAAGACCTCTCCAATCCCATTTTCATTAGTAGTACAATTAATATTATCAAGTAACATAGGACCATCGTCTAGAGCTTTATCATAAACATTTTCTAAACAAACTTTCTCATTACTATGCATTTCGAAGTTAGGCACAAATAAAGGAGTATCACAAGATTTATCAAAATAGCATGGATTATCATAATCCATAAGCATAACAGTACCATTACTCTCCACATAAGCATAATCATTAATAATAGTGGCAGTAAAAATATCACATCCATCATTGTAATCATCATAAATTGGAGGCATAGAATAATCATAATGAATTTAATCCTCAATAGTAGATGGACTGAAAATATCATATTCATCATTGTAAACATCATATATAGGAGGCATAGTATCATCAAAGCAAATTTTCTCCTCAAAAGCTAGGGAACTAAAAATATCATTTTCATAAAAACTAGCTTCCCCAAGCTTAGACTTTTCCATAGCATTAGCAATAATAGTGTTCAAAAATTCATGCTAATAACATTGCTATCACTATTATGCAAACAAGCCTCCATAGGTTTTTTAATTTTCTCTTCAAAAGCATCATGTCCTAATTCAATATAAAGTTCATAAAGATCTCTAATTTTTTTGTTGTTTTCCATTAAGCCTAACTAGTGAAAATAAAAACAAGAAACAAAAAGAAATAATTGCAGAATCTAAAGGAGATACCTTCCAACGCTTACCTCCCCGGCAACGGCGCCAGAAAATATGTTGCTGGCGCTAAGTTGACGAGGGAATATATTGCGGTGTTGCTTCTATCTCCCCGGCAACGGCGCCAGAAAATAGCTTGATGCCTACGTGTGCTTCTATTCTTGTAGACAGTGTTGGGCCTCCAAGAGCAGAGGTTTGTAGAACAACAGCAAGTTTCCCTTAAGTGAATCACCCAAGGTTTATCGAACTCAGAGAGGTAGAGGTCAAAGATATCCCTCTCAAGCAACCCTGCAATTAAGATACAAGAAGTCTCTTGTGTCCCCAACACACCCAATACACTTGTCAGATGTATAGGTGCACTAGTTCGGCGAAGAGATAGTGAAATACAAGTAATATGGATGATTATAAGTGGTAATTGCAATCTGGAATAAAAATGGCAGCAAGCAAACATGTAGCAGAACTTGTTGTAAACGGTGTTTCAATGCTTAGAAATAAGGCCTAGGGATCATACTTTCACTAGTGGACACTCTCAACAATGATCTCATAATTGAATAAATAAATGCTACTCTTAAACACTCTCTTGTTGGATAACAAACACCATTCATTGCGTAGGGCTGCAAAAGCACACCTCAAGCCGGAGTAAACCAGCGCCACAATGTCATAAAGGAATCACACACGGTGCACACACTGTCACCTTTACACCGTGGAGAGTACCGGAGTTCATATTAAAGTAACCTCTAGAGTGCATAATAGATAAAGAGTAACATCTACATATTCAACTAGATTAGCACAACTGAACACAAGTAAATACTACTCGGGATTATTCTCCTTCTTGATGAGGCAAGAGTACTATGCGTAGGGCTGCAAAAGCACACCTCAAAGTCTGAGTAAACAAACACCACAATTACCAAGAATAAGCCATGATAAATGTCTAAATTATTCATAGAGTCACACAAGTACCCACACTGTCACCTTGATACCGAGTTGTCACAATGACTCCAGAAACTAGACAAAATCACTTGAGTAGCATAAACATTATTAATGTATTCAGCGATACTTGCAATACACATGATCACATAAAGATCACACCATGGGAGAGAGAGATGAACCACATAGCTACCGGTAGAGCCCTCAGCCTCGGGGGAGAACTACTCCCTCCTCATCATGGGAGTCAGCAGCGGCGATGAAGATGGCGGTGGAGTCGATGGAGATGACTCCGGGGGCAATTCCCCGTCCCGGCGGCGTGCCGGAACAGAGATTCTGTCCCCCGAAACTTGTCGTCGATGGCGGCGGCGCTGCGGAACCCTTCGTGGAATATGGCTCGGTGTTTTAGGGTTTTCACGTCGGGGGGAATAAATAGGCGAAGGGGCGATGTCGGCGGACCCCCGAGGGGGTCAAACCACCTGGCGGCGCGGTGGGTCCCCCTGCCGCGCCGGCCTATGGTTTGGCCACCTCGTGGCTCGACTTCGTCTCTCCTTCGGACTCCGTGTACGTGTTGGAAAAATAGGGACGTGGCCTTTTGTTTCGTGCAATTCCGAGAATATTTGCAGAAGTAGTTTTCTGAAACCAAAAACAGCAGAAAACAGGGAACTGGCACTGTGGCATCTTGTTAATAGGTTAGTCCCAGAAAATGCATAAAAGTGATATGAAGTGCATATAAAACATGTAGCAAATGGTATAATATAAGTATGGAACATCAGAAATTATAGATACGTTGGAGACGTATCATGCCTCTCCATAGACTACAGTAAGGCGCCACGGCTCACACCCCTGCTCAGTAACAACTGTATCTAGATGGTACTGCGAGTAGGGTAAAACTTTGATTTTTATTTCCTTATTCCAAAATAAAGCAATGCCGCCACTACGGCCTGAGCTACTGATAGCAAAACACTTATCAAAACCTAAAGAACTGGATAACTTCTCCACACAATCCTTCTGCAGCTGGGTTTCAACGACATACATGAGCAATGGAGAGTAGAGCCTCGCCAGATCACGAAGCTCGCGAACTGTCGCAGCACCTCCGAGGCCGCGACAGTTCAGGCCCAGAGTACTCATTTTGACAGGCGGTCCTCCACCCCGGAGGCCGCCGCACCAGTCACGGTTCTCACCAGATCTTCCATCGATGGCTCCGCAGATCCCCGACCTGCCATGCCGCTCGCCTTCCCCTTCTCCTTTGACGCTGCCATGGCCAAACCGTTGCCCAAACTCTAGACGGATGGGAACTACCAAGTCCGGGAAGTTGAGCCAGTCAACCCCTTGGTCAGCCCGAGTAGATCACCCGTGAAGAGGAGAGGACCCGATCAGATCACGGAAACAATGATCCCTATCGCCGGAAATCGCAGATCGCCGGCGTGGTCAGAAAAACCCTAGCCGCCATCGCCAGGTTCCTGCCCGAGTGCCCGCTATTTTTGCAGAATATATAAAGTGACGCAGTGTGAAGCAACCTGATTTGGTTAGCATCGCTTTAGACGGAGGCATGGGCCACGGCGATGGGGCACACTTTGTTTGCAGTCTGATGATGACAGAGTTTTCCATGATTTTAAATTTGTGTTTGGCTTCAACGTCAGAAAGCTCCATTGTTTGACGCATTGGGACGGTGGGCCAGGCCGCACGTGTTGCTGCCTTCTAGTCCGTGAAATTTGACAAAATTAACCCTTTGCCCAAACTTCATCCAAAAATAACCCTTTTTTCAAAAAAAATCGAAATCTAACCCTTTTGTGTGGCTCCCGTATCGGGGGCGCCACACGTGATGGTGCAACTCCCCCACCTGGGGCGCCACACATGTAGGCACCGCGCCCCCGTCTGGGGCGCCACACCACTGCCAGCGTGGCAAGGCGGGCCCCAGCCCTGGTTATGTAGCGCCGGCCTCTGGGGCGCCACACCTTCATGTGTGGCGCCGGCGTCGGGGGCGCCACACTTTCTGTAAAATTAACAAGCCCCAGCCCGTGCCCCACCAGCTTTTTCTTTTCCCTCACTCTCTTCTCTCACAAAAGCAAGGAAGAGCACTCCCCCCAACACACCCCAACACCCCCCCCCCCTCAAATCCATCCTTTTCGGTGTGATTTTTCCGTGGATTTCGGCTCCCCTACGTGCAAGAAGGTACTCTCCCCCATCCTCCTTCTTTTTGTCCAATAGAAATCTTCGAATTTGGAGAAATTGTGTAGATCTTGGAAACCCTAGAATTTGAATATGAGGACAAATTTGTGGTTATTTGTTGATAATATTGGTCAATGTGTGTGGGTATGATGGATATGAAGTGTTGGGTGTTGATTGTAGGTTAGGGTTAGGGTTTTTGTTAGATGTAGTTAGTGAGCTAGATTTAGTTAGGGTTAGTGCATAATGACTTGACTTAAAATTAAGATAAGTAAATTATTTTGTTTGAAATGCATAGCTTAGTGCAATGTATCAATCATTTGATGTATTCGGATTGTTGTAAAAAAAATTAGATGGAGAAGATGGTTAGTGTTCATCATGTGGACAAGGAGGCCTTTTTGAAAGGCAATGTGGAGTATGACTCGGAGGAGAAAGTGGTGGTGTTTGGCCATAGTCCTAGCTATGCCGAGGTTGTGGAGAGAGTGCGGATTGCATTGAATTGGACGGATCCAAATGATGTTCTTTCTTTGGAGGGAAGGCATAATGTTGGGTTCGGAATGCACATTCGTTGGAAGATTATGCCTCTCAACTCCGAGTTGTGTTGGAGTGCATATAAGGAGACGGTGTCGGCATCTCAAGACAAGGCTCTTGAGTTGTTTGCCACCAAGACGTTTGACTTGAACCGGTGTGCCTCCGAACATGACGTTAGGAGGCCGGTTCAAAATGAGCCACCTCATGCGCATGAAGTGTACCATCCAACGTCGAGTCCACCTCCAATGACTTAACATGATTTTAGCCAACCAACAATGACCGAACACGAAAGGAGCGAACCTTCAAGCCCAATGCAAAGTGACCAATATGAAGAATCGGAGGAGGAGAGCGACGCATCGGAGTATGATCTTCATAAAAATGATATTGGTGATGTGGAGACAAATTGTAGGCATGAGGACATGGACCATGACATCCCTTATAACCGATGCTATGCATCGGACTCGGATGACGACGGTCCCGAAGAAGATGTTGATGAAGATGGGTTCACTGCTAAAGAAGCCGAAATATTCAAGAAGGTAGTGGGCCGGGATCATCGAACACCATTGTTCCGTGATCTTAGTCTCGCCGATAAAGCCGTGGTTGATGGTGGCACGAGTAAAATTCTTGAACCAAGGCCAACTTCGAAAAAGGATCGTAATCCCAAAAACTATGGAATTGCTGAGGGAGTGAAGTTTGAAAGCTTGTTGGAATTGAAGACATGGCTCAAGGAGTATGCGGTTAAGTACTTTAGACCATACAAAGTGGTTCACTCGGATGTCAAGAAGCGTTACACGGTTAAGTGTGATGACGCGCATAATGGGTGCCCGTGGATTGTGCGTGCAAGACCTATCAAGGGAACCTCTCAATGGGTTCTAAAAAAATGTGTGTCAACTCACATGTGTAGTGGCAATGATGATGATGATGACAAGGATGCGAAGCACATTCATCGGCAACTAACCTCCGATTTCATCGGCTATAGACTTTCCAATTCCATAGAGGCATTCCCCACTTTTTCGGTGAGGGCTATCATGGACACGGTGAAAGACATGTTTGGTTACTCGGTGAAGTATGGGAAGGCATGGAGGGCCAAGCAAGCCGCATTCAAGATGTTGTATGGTGACTGGGAGGAAGCATACAACCGACTTCCCAGATTGTTGGGAGCTATGGCTGCTACAAATCCGGACATGGTTACGTGTGTGGAGCCCTTTGGCCAAAAGACAAGGGATTACAACGGTGCAACCGTCCGTGTCTTTGGCCGTGCATTTTGGGCTTTCGGGCAATGCATAAGGGCATTCAATCATTGTAGACCGGTTGTCTCCGTGGATGGCACATTCTTGACAGGCCAGTACAGGGGCACACTTTTGATTGCCGTAGCTCATGATGCTAACGACCGGTTGTTGCCGTTGGCTTTTGCTTTAGAGGATGGAAGGTACCATGAGGCGTGGGCGGCGTTTGACGGCGAACTTGGAAGGGAGGGGTCGGGAGGCCAAGGTGAAGGTGCTCGCCGTGCACGAGAGGAGGCTCAACCTGAAGGTGCTCGCCGTGCACAAGGGATGTTGGATGCGAGAAGCCGTGCACAAGGGATGTTGGATGCGAGAAGGCGTGAGAGGGAAGCACAAGAGGAGTTGGATGCGAGAAGGCGTGAGAGGGCTCGCCGTGCACGAGAGGAGGCGGGAGGACAAGGTGAAGGTGCTGGCCTTGCACGAGAGGAGGCGGATGCGAGAAGGCGTGAGAGGGATCGCCGTGCACGAGAGGAGGAACGAGCGGAACCAGACCCAGCGAGGCGCAAGGGCAAGTATCCACGTCTTACTCAGTAGGGACAATGTAATGTCGTAGACTTTGGGTTTGTGTGAACCTTGTAATGTCGTGGGCATTTAATTTGCAGGAACCTTGTAATGTCATGAACATTTAGTTTGTCTGAACCCTGTTGTGGACATAGTGTGTTTTATGTTCTTGTGATCTTGATGAGTTAGTTGCAATTTCTAACACTAAGTTTGTCTGAACCCTTGTAATTTGTCATTTGAATTCTGAAACTGTAGTTTTAAGTGCAGGAATTTCTAACACTAAGTGCTGGAATTCTGAAATGTTCTGTCCATGTGTGGCGCCCCAGGCACCGGCGCCACACCTCAAGGTGCAACGCCGCGAACACCGGCGCTGCACATGTGCCGCGCCGCCCGCTCCGGCGCCACATGTTCAATCCCCACTCCCCCTAGAGCGGCGCCGCACATGGACAGAATGCACGGCTCTCTGTCTATTTGTCGCGCCCCCACGGGCGGCGGCGCACCTCAACGTGCAACGCCGCGATCGCCGGCGCTGCACATGTGCGGCGCCGCAGCTGCCGGCGCCACACGTTCAATCCCCACTCCCCAGCGACCGGCGCGACACAATTGCATCAATTGTCGCTGCTCTCTGTCTATTTGCCGCGCCCCCACGGGCGGCGCCACATCTTTAACCTCCACTCCCCGCCGGCGGCGCCACACAAATGCATCAAGTTTCAACACAAATGCTCCAAATTTCCATACTTACCACATCAGTACACATAATAGCATTAGTTCAACACAACAAAATATAGCACATCAGTAGACATAAAACAACAAATAGCACATCAGTAGGTTACGACAAGGTCCACGACAAGTTTAAAACAACAAAATATAATTAAGACACAAGTACTTCAACAAGTTCACGACAAGGTCCACGACAAGGTCCACGACAAGTTTACGACAAGTTTCACGAGAAGTTTACGACATGGTTCACGACATGGTTTACGACATGGTTCACGACATGCTTCACGACAAGTCTACTTCCTTTTCCTTAGCCTCCTCAAAGGCTCAGTCGGCGCCGGATCCGCGTTCTTCCTCCTACTCCTCAGAGGTAGCTTCTTCATCGGCTATTCCTCCACCACGGATCTTCCGAGTCCTCATCCTCCGACACGTGATCTTCCGAGTCCTCATCCTCCGACCCGTGCTCTTCCGCATCATCGGACTCGTCGTCATCCTCATCCGCCGCAGGCCCCTTTTTCTTGTAGATGTAGTCGTCCGGTGAGAAACGCGTGGTAGCCTTCTTCTTGGATCTTAGGTGGAAGGATCGCTGGTACGCCTGCAGGGTCATGTCATCGTTCACATTATCATCAAAATCGTCCTAGAAATGAAAGAATGTAAGCGGAAAAATTAGTACATGGTTGAGGTTCAAGAAATCATTTTCGGGTTACCGGCATGTAACATATTCATACCTCAACCTCCTCATCATTGGGCTCATGTGGGTTCGAACTGGAAGCATCACCACGGATAGGGGTTGAAGGGGACCTCGAGCGGGTCGGCATGGCATCATCGCCGCGACAACCAAGCAAATGCGCTAAAGTGCGCAACCGAGTTGCGGAACGCTATGACGGCAAGAAATCAATATCTTAGTACAAATGAACAACAAATTATGCATGAAGCGGAGATGGTCTAACTTACCTTCACAAATTCCCTAACGGCAGCATCACCCTTCTTGCCACGAGGTAACATGGTTGCCTCCTCGGCTGCTACCGCTTGGCGGTCGATCTCATTGCGCTATGAAAACAAACATGTCAACAACTAAACTCTAATTATGATGAGATGAAATAAGTTGGGCAAAAATTACCATAAAGTTCATCACGGGAGCGAAATCAGTTCGGTTGCCTTCTCTTACGGCCTTGTTGTACCGGAGCTCAACAATAGCATCATCGTCCATGTCCTCCAAGAGCTCCTCATAAGCCGGGGGGCATATACGGACACGGGTACGTGCAAGGTACCAACCAAGATATGTGTCGAATGCCTCTTGACGGTACTTGGGGCGATCCCGCATATACACCTTCCGGTCCGTTGCCTCTTTCACCTCGGCATTGAATGTAGTGATGTAATCCTTATGATGCTTATCCCATTTCGTGATCTTCCTCTGCCGGCGCCGGTCCAATCTACATGGTCAACAAATGAAACATTAGTAACTACACTAATACATAAGAAGATTGGGTAAGAAAAAATTTGGAGCCTCACTCGTGCAACGAAAACATCGTGTTTATCCACTTTGGCGGTGTAGTTTGATACAACCCAAATTGGCTCATCACACGATGTGGTAGGTGGAACTCAACGGCATACAAGCATATCAATGGGCACTGCATCATCCAAAGATATTCTTCCTCGAAACACTTCGGGTTTAGGGGGAATTCCGGATTCCAACCAAATCTCTCCCCGACACCATAAATCTGCCATGTCACCTATATCATAGTACTCATTTCAGCATGTGCAGTTGGAATTTAAGATAGATAGTGATTGAACGAAAGCATTCTAATTATTACCTGCTGGGGGTCAGCGAGTCAACTCGTTGATGTACCGCAAGTACTCCTTTTGCGGGTCGCCGGTGAACTCCGCAACCCTGTCCCACTTGTACGCCCATGTAGCCTCCCGAAGCCTCTTGGGATGGTCATGGTCGTTCCAAGGCTTCCATGGCAAAACCTTCGGCCGTCCAACTGAGAAGTGCTCCGACATCCAAACCGAGAGTAGGATCACTGGACCACCGATACTGGCCTCACCGACGAACCGACGACACGATTCATCCAACTGCACATATAGGTATACATGTTAGAATTTCATAAGTTTTGCACACACAAGAAACAAAGCAAGATAACTATTTACCTGCCGGTACAAGTAAGCAAGCGCAGCCGTACCCCAGCTTTGCTTACTCTCCCAACGTGTTAACGCCTTCAGCCACATCCACGGAGCGTTCCGCCCACTACTGTCAGCAAACAAAGTCCTCGTGATCACGTACCACACGTATGCGCGTGCATGATTCTGAATGACCACTTTATCAGCCCCTTCAGGACACTTAGCAAATTTTTCCCGGATCCAAACAAATGAGGCGCCGGCGGAGAGTCTATCCTTACTAGAGTCATCCTTCTCTGGAGGAGCCGCACCAATAAGGCTGAACATCTTCTCGCGCCACCCATCAGATTCGGTGCTAATACACACAGGTTTGCCCGCGATGGGGAGTGCCAGGATCATCGACACGTCCTGAAGAGTGACCGTCATCTCCCGGTGGGGAGGTGAAAGCTGTGTGTCTCCGGCCTCCAACGGTCAACAAGAGCAGTGATGGCCGAAGGATTGAAATTTGGCGTGGACCGAGACACGAGCTGGATGAATGGAAGGAGTCCAAGCTTCTCAATGTACTCGGTGTACCTCTCGTCGTACGGCATGCCCTTGCCCTTCTCATCAAATTGCAAGGAGGCCTCGTGAGACCGAAGACGAAGGGGGGCAAGTACCTAAAAAAACAATTACAAGTTACAACAATGTCCATGCCGAATAGAAATATGAACTAACATCTAAAATATGTAAGAAACTATTACCGTTCCCTGCGCAATCTTTCTCGCACGGTGATTCTTATCATATTGTTCTTCGATAAGATCCATCCTACATATTTGAAAAAACTATCACTAGTAAGAGATAGAAATTTCAATGTTTTTCCAATATTCATTTCGACATCATATAGGACATCTACCACATGCACACATACACCACACATACACCACATATAAAAATTATATAGAAATTGGTAACCAATTTGACCATCCACAAAAACACATCACATACACATAGATCTCATATCACACATCTATACCGAACTAATTAAAAATCAACCCTCCACATGATTACCAACTATTACAAGTGCCATACAAATGCTAGGGGATCAACAAAAATAGCATCACACCATACTAATTTTGAAATGTAGGATGAACTAAGATTTCACCTACGGTTGCAAAAACGGGTCAAATATGAAAAATCAATCCTCCACATGATTACCAACTATTACAAGTGCCAAACAAATGCTAGGGGATCAACAAAAATTGCATCACACCATACTAATTTGGAAATATAGGATGAATTAAGATTTCACCTAGGGTTCCAAAATGGGGACAAATAAGAGAGGTTTATTGGATGAAACTGAGGGGAATGGATGAACTTACCGTGAGGACCGATGGGGAGAAGAAATCCCTTCAGATGGGGCCGAATTTGGAGAGGATTTGGGAGGGGGAGATGAGAAACCGCCGCCGCCGCCTCCTTGTTCTTCGTTTTCTGTTTTGTGAAGTGAGGGAACGAGTGGGCTGGGGCGCGGCTCGGGCTGACAACATGTCGTTGTGTGGCGCCCCGACGCCGGCGCCACACATGAAGGTGTGGCGCCCCAGATGCCGGCGCTACTTAACCCAGCCTGGGGCCCGCCTTGCCACGCTGGCAGTGGTGTGGCGCCCCTGGCTGGGGCGCGGTGCCTACACGTGTGGCGCCCCCGATACGGGAGCCACACAAAAGGGTTAGATTTCGATTTTTTTTGAAAAAAGGGTTATTTTTGGATGAAGTTTGGGCAAAGGGTTAATTTTGTCAAATTTCACTTCTAGTCCCGGCCACGTCCGTCACTCGTCATGTCCCGCAAATTGATTGCTTCGTGTGCATCGAGATTCATCGCACTCTGACTTCCAATAATTTTGGTACAAGTAAAATTTACAAAGTTTGACCAATATATAAAAATATATCAACATGCATGTACAATATCGAATCATTATTATTGGAAGTGGCGTGAAATAAAACTTCATATTATATGCATTTGATACTGTAGGTATTGTTTATATTTTTATATATGCTTAATCAAACTTTGTAAAGTTTTAACCTTGACCAAAAATCAAAGTTGAACTTGAGAAAGGATGTGTGTAACATACACTAATAAATCACACCGGAGAGCAGACAAGGCGCCTTGCAAGATTTGGAGGAAATGTGTTTTACTGTTGTATTTATAGGTCTAAAACCAATTTTGGTTCATCTTCTTTTTTTATCTTTATTATTTTTCCCAGGACAGAAAACCTAACACCTCATTTGTCTCCCAAGAATTGAATTCAATTAATTCAACTTGAGCCCAACTTCAATTGAAGTAGAATCGATTTAACTCCAATTCCAATTGAAGTAGAATTGATTTAACTCCATTCCAACAACAAAAAATCCAATATTTATGTTTGGATGTCGCATGGAAACAAAAGATATCAATTGTGTGAAATCAATTTTTTAGAATTTAAACCCAGTGCGGAGAGCTATGTGCGGGGAGCGAATATGCAGGGGAAACAGTTTCGTTGCTTTTTAATCTGATGATAATGGGATCTACGTCGGAGGACTTTGGAGGCAAGGGAGCGGGGCTTCCAATCTTTATCTCCCGAGACGCGCCAAAAAATTGGGGACACCACCACTAGGGGCAGCTTTCTATAGGATGTACATATGTTCGGCAATGGGGTGAGCGGACACATTTTTCAACAGTTTGAACAACCCGGTTGGAGATGCTCTTGTTTGTATGTGATAAATTTTAACATTATATAATAAGTATGAAAACTCGCGCGGATTCCATGTAAGTAAAGGAACAGAAAACTAGCACAGGCCGATCGAGCAAGCAAACTTATTATTGGCAAAATTCGGTACCGGATGGCGGGATGGGGTTGACAACACCTTACACTGCATCTGTCTAGTTCAGAAGCTGAACTCTGCATCTGTCGGGAGAATTTTGCACCTTCTGCAACATTGACGCCCAGGTTCCGATTCTATCTGATTATGTGCAGTACGAGCATTGCTTTAACATTAAAAAAAAAAAGCTGTGTGACTATACCCCTATTTCCAAAGTAAAATTTAAGAAGCATGCAGGTACATGGGTTAGTTTCTGCATCTACGAAAAAAATCATATGTATTTTCGAATTCGAGAAGGTTGAACGTAAAATATGAGATGCACAAAACTCTGTTTTCCAAACTAGAAGGAAGCTAACAATATCGCATTGCTGCTGTTTTTAAGAGCATCTCCAACCGGGGGTCTCTAAAGGACCCCCAAAGGCCCTTTGGGGGGCGGACACCAAAAACGCCCACCAGCGGCACCCCCCAAAGTCTCGCCCCGAGCGATTTTGTGTCCGGCACCCCCAATAGGGTCTCCAAGTTTGGAGGCCCTCCTGGGGGTGCCGGACATCGACTCGGGCATGGCCCTGACAGAGATGGCCCGCCCGTCATACACCCGACGCGCCGCGCCCGTGTTAATGAAGGCACGCAGGAGGCCGTTCCGCCGCGTTAATGGCGGTCAGTCGCCGGGCAGTCTCCCAGGCGATGGGACTGGACGGGAGGCGATGCGACGAGACGGCGGCGGCAGGCCTGCCGACACGTGTCGCATTAACGCCGGCGACAGTGTGCGCGGCAGTCCACGCGCCGGCGTCGCGGCGTTTTCACGCAACGCATTTACGCCGGCGCGGATGTTCGCGCACCGCCCCCTCCTCTGCCCTTAAATGGCCTCTCCCACGGTGCCCTCTCTCCCACGCCGCCCTCTCTCCCACGCCGCCCTCTGTTCTCTTCCTCTCCCACATCCTCCGTCGCCCAGTCTCCCACTACGTCCATGGCGAACAACTGGGAGTCGGGCAGCAGCAGCAGGCGCACGGTCTCCACCGAAGAGGCGTGGGACCTGTACCGCTACGGCCTGCTGGTGCCACCGGACGCGCGTCTGCCCTCAGGGTGGCGCACATCCCCCACGGCGGCCTCCCTGTGCCGGCGCTGCCGGAGACGCAGGACCAGATCCGGCGCGACATCGCGCGGCGCCGCTCCTGGCTGACCCCGCACGAGCGCACCCTCCCAGAGTACGACGACCAAAACTGGGCGGCGTGGCTGCGGCGGTTCGAGCGCGAGCAGACGGAGGCGCTCGCGTTCTTCGACGGCCCGAGACGGCCGGGCCGCCACAACGCGGAAGGCCGCCACCAGTGGTGGGGCGGCACAGGCCACATTGTGGGCTCCGCCATCGCCGCCGCCCGCCAGCACGCAAGGACGGGGAACGCCACTCCGTTGTGCCTGCTGCCCATGCGGCCACGACACCAGGAGGTGCAGCAGCGCCGCAGCTGCCGCCCGGTGAAGGACGAGCCGCGCTCGCCTCCGCGTCGTGGAGGAGGAGGCACCGGCATTGTCATCCGTGAACGCCGCGAACCACGACGTTCGCCACCACGCGGACGGCTCTACCTGCGCAGCCCTAGAGCCAGGACGCCTCCACCTCCCGTGGAGACGATCCCGTACGGGTACGACGTGCCGTCCCCGCTGCGGAACGAGCACGACGGCGACGCGCCGGGGTTCCTGGCCGCCATCGCGGACTCGGTGACCACCATCGAGCGCGACAGCCCCGGCTACATGGCCGCCATCGCCACCTCGGTGGCAACGGCGGCAGCCTCGTCCTCCTCCGGCGGCGCCTCCTGCAGCCGTGCACCGCGTCGCCATGACGGCGCGTCCACCAGCCACGGCGCATCCGGCTCCTCCTCCGGCTACATCGTGGTCGACGACGACGACGGCGATGGCAGCGGCGACGACAGCGACGAGGCCTGGCTGGAGGCCAACTTCTCAGGCTAGGGTTTAGGGTACGGCGCCTAGGCCGCCCAAGTTCAAATTCATTCAAATTTTTGTAAAATATAACAAATATGAATGAAATTTGAACTTTTTCAAATTTTCTGCAATCTATTTGATCGCCCCCGAGGTGTTCGACAATTTGCACGCGTTTGGGGTGGGCCTTTGGGGGTGCCGCTGTGGGCGGCCTCTAAATGTTGCCCGGACACATGTCCGGCACCCCCAAAGGAGGCCCAATTGGGGGGTGCCGGACACACATTTGGAGGCCCTCGGTGGAGATGCTCTAACGTGCACAACTGCCAAACTGTGGCACAGTGAAGCCAGAAAAACCTCGTAGAAATAACCCAGAAAGTTCGCGGTCCTTTTACAATGCAGTTGAAAAAGGCGTCTAGCTCGAACTTCATTACTGTTTTAGAGACACCGATTCATATCTTCTGAATAGAAGTTCAGCAGAACATTGCCTTCTGTTACATTTTGGTTTGTCAGAGATAAGACCATTCTGTAACCCTCAAGTGCAGGTTCTGTTTAAATACATGAGGTCAGTAGATACCCTTGTTTCCAGTTCTTGCTTGCCCGGTTGAATTAGGGTGCGATGTATGATGCACAAGGGCGGGCCATGGTATAAAATTTCTCACTGTTATCTGTCCAATATGAGTGACACCTGGTGTACAGCATGCTATATACAGTCACAATGTGACTGTCACATGCAAGTGGATACCTGGTCAGTTCAGTTCTAGGCCTGCCCCATGCATCAAGGTAGGACCTCGAGAAGAGGTTCCGAATAATCATAAAGCTGATAGGGATGTCACGAACATTGCCTTTAACCAGTTAACTAGAGCTAATCAGGACTCTGAAGTGCAGACTGATGTGCAATTTCTTCTTAGCCTGGCGTCTAGACCATGTACATTAACAGCCTTGGATATCGGAATACTCAATCTTAAAAGCCTTCAAACTAATCTTCAAGTTTTTCCTCAGGAGAAGCCAGTTCTTTGACTTTTTCACAGTTACCACTTTACTTGTCCTGCACAAAAATATACACAATACCATAAAAATAACACAGACTAAGCACAAAGGGAAGTACAAATCACTTTCTTTGACCAAATTTGATAATCTAAACATCAAAAATAGCTCCGGCTAATTCAAAGTATGCATGCATTGCAATCTTGCATAACATAAAAGTGGAAAGGTCATTCACTACCCAGAATTACGAGTTCCTTTAATCCAAGAAGGTGTAAATAGTTAGCCAGCAGTTGCGACCTTGGACGCGACCCTTCTACCGCTACAGTAGATCGGCGATTTTTCTCTCCCCCCGCAGATCCACCTCGCCGCCGGCGTCTCGTCGGGTCCCCTCCCTCCGTCGGCCGCTCCGGCGGCGGGAGGGTGGGGGAGCCTCGTGGCCCAGCTGTATATAGCGTAGGAGCTGTAGGGTGCCCTGCCGGAGGCGTCGAGGAGGTGGTGGCGTGCCGGCGTCGGGTTTTGCAGGTGATGTTCTTCCCCTCTCGCGATGGAGCTCGTTGCAGGTCCGTGGCGGAGCATCTCCTTCCTCATGCTCGCGACCCTCGGTGGCCGCCGTGCGTGGGGTACCCCGCTCTGGAGTTCGAGGCGGCGACTCCAGATTTGAAGACCGAAGCGGTCGATGCTGCAGCAAGGGTGCTTGGCGACCAGCAGCGCAGGATGGAGGTTCTCCGGATCTCGAGGACCGGTGACTTCCCGTCCGCCAGGGGTCATCTTCGTCTCCAAGGCGTTCGTGAAGATGCGGCGGCGGCGCGTCGCCGGAACGTGCTGCTCTGCAGTGGTTGCTCTGTTCTTGTTCTACAGAAGGACTTGGTTGTAATTTTGTGCTTTGTGGGGGTCCTTTCTGTAAAAGCCTTGCTGTAATATCGGCGGTTTCCCGCAAAAAAAAAAGAAGGTGTAAATAGTTTACTAAACGAGCATAGCTACAAGTGGTTCTCTTTTTTTTTTTTTTTTTTTTGAACATAGAAGATTTTATTTATAACTTAGGTGCATTTTACAGAGAGAAGCGTGAACGGAGCCACGCTTGATACAGAAAGGATGTCCCTACTAGGACATTGACCTGCTTCTGAACATAAGCATCGGATAGCTAAAGATCTATTCTGAAGTCGAAGAGCTAGACGAGCTTGATGATCTGCTTTGACATTGCAGCTCCTGTTAATGTGAGTAATTTTATTGCCCTGGAAAGAGGAAGAAGCCCTAATCGCTGCAAGATATGGCCTATTCTCCCAATGTCCTGGAGCATCAAACAGTGTTGGTGACGCCGCAGCCAAGGCTAACACCGAACAGTCGGTGTAAAAGTGGGGATCTTTAACCTGCAAAATGTCTGCTAGCTTTGTAGCTAGGAGGAGTCCATAGGTCTCAGCCTGGAGAGGTGATGAAGCTGGAGGAGAGATGGCGGAAATATGGAGCTCCTAGAGGTGTTGATTGTCCTGCATGTGTATAACAACTCCAAGTCCAGCTATGCTCTTCTCTGCCCCCGTTTGTCTTTCCCAGGCTGCATCACAATACATGGCATTTCCTGTGGAGAAGTTGGCATCTTGAATTTGTGGAATTGATAGGGGCGCTTGCACTTTATCCTGTATCCTCTCAAAACCTTGTTGATGTGTGGAGTCACAAGTGGTTCTCTTCACAGGCCTGTTAATGAGCACAGCTGCAGGCAACTGGATATAGCCGATGAATCAGTACAATGTACAAGCACATAAGAGATGGAGCGAGGGACAATCAAAAAGCAGAAGAAAAAGAAACACACCAGGTTTACACTCAGATCCTTAAAACGAAAACATGGTAATCTCAGATATTTTCATAAAAACATCTCAGATCTCAGAAGAAAAAAAACTCATATGAAAAGGAGAACACCAGGTTTACTCTCCGATCTCTAAAACTGTAACATGATAATCGCAGATCATTTTATAAAAAATATCTCTGATCTCAGATGAAAACAATAAAAAAAATACCGAAAATAAAACATCAAGGAAGTGATATTACACCAAATTCAAACGAGTGCCAGAAATTAGTCAACTTATGTACAGTAGCTGAATTATTAAAAACTGCTCCAGATCTAGTGGCGTTGCGAATAGTGTGAGCATGAAATTATATCCACTTGAGAAATTAATTTGATAATCCAATAAGATCATAATAAGGTACAAGGGTTAGCTTCCGAACTGGGCCAAGCCACTGGCATACTAATATGGAGTACATTTTGGTGAAAGTTTTAACGTTCCACCCTTCCTTGTTTTGACGTACACTTTTTCACCACCAACCTGGTCAGGGGTTGAGCTTAATTGGGATCATGAAGGGCAACAACAAATGAACTCAAGTCATGACTTGGTCTCCCATTCCTCGCCGTCGAAGATCACAAGATTCAAAGATATTCCACATTCTTGTGATTTCGAGCAAATCAAAACCAACTTGATAAAAAATGATGGACCTACTTTCTACAAGCAGGCGAACTGGATTTCCTATACCAGCAGCAGGGTATTATGTCATTTGTAGTGTTAAGCTCATATGCGATGTGACATCAATTACTCAACTGAATCCAGTGAAAAAAATGAAACTTTGCAGGGAGCAATTTTATGTCTTCCCGATACTTTCCTTTCATTGAAAATAGAGACATCATCAACGAAGTGGTTGAAGCTTCAAGTAAGATGCTCTTTCCGTCAACTTTAGCCAAATAATTTCCGGCCTTGACAATCTCACCTTTTTTCAGTAACGTTCTGATGATATCATTTACCAGACGAGAGCTGGGAGCACAACCATTCTTCTCCATTGATGAAAACACATGGTCAGCTTCTTCCAGTGATCCTTCTTTTAGAAGATTTGTTATCATTACTCCATAGGTAGAAGCATTAGGTACCAATCCATTGGCTCGTATTGCAGCAAACAAATCTTGAGCTTCGTCTCTTCTCTGAACGGTGTACATTGAATTAATCATGGTATTGAATATTGTAATATTGAGCTTCACATTCATTGCACACAATTTCTGGAACAGGTCGATTGCTTCATCAGTGCAATTATTTTCACAAAGTCCTCTAAGAATTGTAGCGTATGTGGAAATGTTCACTGGTGTTCCAGTTTCGATCATCTCATGGAACATTTTCTTTGCAGCAACAGTTCTCTTCTCAGAACGAAATAATCCATCCAGTATGATGTTATATGTAACAGTTGTAGGTTTAACTCCATTACGCATCATTTTCCTGAACAAAGTCACGCCATCATCGATCCTTCCATTTCTAGAATAGCCCTTAATAAGTGTCGTATACGTGACAACATTAGGCTCAATGCCAAATGATACCATGGCATCAAGTACTCCAAATGCTTTCTCCATATTGCCGACTAAGCAATATCCGTCAATTAGTGAAGTAAACGTAATAACGTCAGGCCTCTCACCTATGTATATAACTAAGTTCAAAATATTGTGTGCATCCACAACCTTTCCTTCTTTGCACAGATTGTTCATTATTGAACTGAAGAAACCAATGTTAGGACGAGGAATACCTTTGTTCATCATTTCAGCAACCAACTCCTTCGCTTTCCCCAAATCACCATGTGTACAAAAACCCTGAATTAGGGCGTGATAAAGAGTTGTGTCTGGTTGTACTCCCATAGCAATCATCTCATTTAGTTTGCTCATAGCATCACCCAGCCTACCAATTCTGCAAAGTGCAGCTATTACAGTTGAATATGTGCATACATTGGGACTCACTCCTTGTTCCCGCATTTTGGTAAACATGATCATAGCTTCATCCATCATTCCATGTTTAGCATATGCATCAATTAGTATGTTGAAAACATGGCAGTCGGCTACAATACCTGTGCCTGCCATTGAATTAAAGAGATTGATCATATCAGCAAAGCATCCTTCAGTAGCATACCCATGAAGCAGAATAGAGTAGGAGAAGATATCAGGTTTGTGGCCCTTGGCTATCATGGAATCAAAAATATCTGCAGCTTCTTTGCTTCTGCCATGCTTGCAAAGGGAGGCCATGAACGTGTTCCAAGTAACATTATTTGGTATAATACCCTGCCTTGTCATTTGTCTGAACATTTTTGTTGCCTCTTTCCACTGGCCCAAAGTGGAATATCCATGTATGATGCTAGTATATGTCACTGTATTGGGCTGAACACCGTTATCAACCATCTGCCGGAGGAACAACTCTGCATTGTCCATTGCTCTAGCCTTGCACAGTGCATCAATAATCGAGTTGTATGTCACCACATCAGGCACAAACCTTGTGGCATCATCTCGTGGAACAGATCGCATGCCTTGCTTACTTCCCCTTCTTTAAGGAAGCCATGGATGACTGTGTTATACGCTACCACATTAAGGGAGCAACCAGTTCCTTCTTTTCTCACCATCTGGAGCAGATCGAGCGCTTGCTGGCTCCTGCTACTATCACATAAGCTCTTAAGTACTATAGAATATGAGAAGGCATCAGGTAGACAGCCGAGCTCGGACATCCTATGAAGCAGCACGTTGACAGCCTCATCCGTCCGTTTTGCGCCGCACAGGCACTTGAGGAGGGTGGTGGCGACGAACTCGTTTGTCTTGAGGCCCAACCTGAGGACGCGGGCGAAGAAGGCAAGCCCTAGTTCGGGGCAACGCGCGCGGCAGCAGATGTCCATGAGGATGTTGTAGGTGCAGGCTGAGGGCGCCGCCACCTGCAGGCCCGCTTCTTCTCGGCAGACGCGGTTGAAGAGGGCTATGGCGAGGGCTGGTCCATCTCTGAGAGCGGCGGAGGACGGAGCACGGGCGAGCGCGGCCAGGAAGTTGTTGAGGGAGCGCTTGGGGACGGGGTTGGCCTGCCGTAGCAATTCGTCGAACAGGTGGTGTGCGTCCGCGCTTGGGGACGGGGTTGGCCTGCCGTAGCAATTCGTCGAACAGGTGGTGTGCGTCCGCCGTGCTGAGCGCGCCGGCGCGGACGCGCTCCGTGGCCGCGGCGAAGGCGTGGTCGGGAGACCAGCGGCGTGAGAGGGGCGAGGTGGCGGAGGAGGAGAGGCGGCGCCGGAGATGGAGGCCGGGCAACGGCGTGGTGGAGCAGAGGCGGGACATCAGGCATGGCATTCGTGTTCGCCGTGGTGCTGTCTGTGGTCGGCAGCTCGGAGCCGGTTGTACTGGAAAGGTTGGTGCCTGCGATTATTTTCTCTTTCTTGAGAAACCAGCTCGTGCTAGCAGCCTAGCACTTGGCATTGGTAAAACTTTGGGAGTACTAGTACTGTTCGAAGTTTGTCCCTTGATATTGTACTAGACATCTGGGCGCGTCAATGCCGCGCGCGTTTGGGTGTAATTTGGAGATGTCTATATTCAGAAGTCCTTTAATTTGGGAATTTTTGGAATTCGCGGAAGGTCGCGTTTAAAAATGTTGTGAATTCTAAAATTGTTCGTTTTGGGATGCATTCAGATTTGAATTCTTTTAATGTTTTCATATTGTTCAGAGTTAAGAGATGTAAATATGAAATTTGGTTGAAATGCTCAAATAGATTCTAAAAATTGCTCAAATTTGATCGTAAATAGTGAACGTTTATTTTTTGTGCTAATGCTGATATGTTCGTCAGAATTGTAAATACCGTCGGGAGGAAAAATTCAAATTTTAAAATGTGGACATTCAAATATTGTTTAGATTTTAATGCATCAAAATTAGGAAAGAGAAGTTCACGTTTGCAAACTGTACGAATTTTGAATTTTGAAATCGTTAAAAGCTGCTTGTATGTGATTTTTTTTTAAGGTTTTCAATTGCCCAGATCTGAAAGGCATCGGAAATTTTGAAAAATTTCGATTTGAAATTTCATCAATCTCTATAAATAGTCGTCGTACTTTTATTCATGTTAATGTTGACATGTTTACCACATTTGTGAATATTTTGTATTTCAGAAATTGCAAAACGTTTGGAAAACAGAAAAGGAAAAAAAAGCAAAATAAATAAATAAATAAAGGCCGGATGGAGCCGCCCAGCAGCCAGCCCGGCCCACCAAATGGCCCATCTGGCCAGGCCAAATATGGAGTCCACCTCTCAGGAATCTAGCATTTTTTTCGCAAAAAAAAAACTGACAACCATGGCCCACGCTGACGCCGTGATGACGTCAGCCGTGGGCGAGGCTGTGGAGGCAACGGCGGCGACGACCACGGCGCCGCCGCGTCAGGGCGAGCTGGGATGCGCGCCTCCGCGCGTCCGACGCGGCTGGACGCAAGGATCTCGGGAGCGGCGGCGCCGCCGGATTTTGGTCGCCGGAGCGTCCTTGGCGGCGAGGCAACGCGGCGGCGGACAGCAGATACGGCGGCGCCGATTCCGGCGAGCTCGCGGCCTCCCAGGACGCGGCGCAGAGGTAGGATGGCGCGGCGGCGACGGCGCATCTCCCCGTGTGCTTGGATGCACGCGGGGAGGTGCCCAGCGGCGGCGATGCACGCCGGCGCCGGCGGCGACGCCCGGCGTCGCGGGAGAGAGAGAGGAGAGGGAGGGATCCGTGCCTGTTTTGCAGAAAAGTCCCTTAGGTTTCCGAAAATTGCGAGTAGGTCCTTTGGGGGGGTTCCCGCAAAAGCGTGCGTGACGTGGCGACGCGCGATTGGAAGAAACTCCTCTGCTACAGTAATACTGTAGCAGCGGAGGATGCGGACGATCTGGGCCGTCCGTTGCCCGGATCGGACGGCTGCAATTTTTGGGCCGACATGGACGCATGACAGGGAGAGAATATGTCCAAGTTTTATATATACATGGATTCTGTGTGCTTCGTGTTTAATATTCCAGAAGCTTTCTAATTTTATTTCCCAGGTTGTTTGATAACTTTTTAAGATTTCCATGATTCACAAAATATGGTAGCTCATAAAAACATAGGTGATTTTGTTGACTTTGAAATTGACTTAATATGGGCTTGATGCATGTAAAATGCATACATGAACTTTGCACTTTAATTGTTTATATTCCAATCATATTTGCATCATATAAGAGTTATATCAATGTTTTATAATGATTTTGGGAATATTTCATAGTTTTCCCATTTATTTGGAATTAACCCTGTTTTTCCAGAAAACGTCTTTTTTAGTGTTTCAGACTTTCCGGGAGCTTCGGGACTCCAAAAAGGGCAAGGTCAAAGAGCACGGTTCAGAATTTTCGAGACGAACGCAATGGGCTTAAATTGAAGACCAGAAGCCCAACAGGCTGGAAATGGGAGGGTCCCACGCGGCCTAAAGTACATGGCCGCGTGGGCCCAGCTCGTTTCCACCTCGGAGCTCCGTGGCCGTCGATCTTTCTCCACCGACTCGTCTTGACCTAAAAACGCCTATAAAAAAGGTCCCTGGCGTTTCGCGAAAGGAGGCGGCGGAGAAACACAGAACCACGAAACAGAGAGTCAGAAGGCTGCCGCCGGAGAAGATCGGAGGGGGGAAACGCCGCCGGAATCACCTCCGGAGGGCTCCACCCCCCTCCGGCGTGTTCATCATCAACATCTACAGCAAGAACTTCTTCACCATCATCACATGATGAAGGGGGAGTAGTCCACCCCTGGACTAGGGTTTGTGGTGGTAACTTTTGTATCTCTCCTCTCTCTTGAGCTTCACTAATTAGTACCGTATGAGCTGCTGAACATGATTACGGTCATCTATGTAATACCTTTGTGGTGAATATTGTGGTGTGAGATGATTTGTTATGCATTTACCGTTGTGTTGGAGCTTTTGTGATTTGTCATACTTTGAAGTATGATGTATGTGGGTACGGGATGGCCGATGTGACACGGCATAGGTATTGAGTGACACAGTACCGCCCAACGTCCTTTATCTGGGGGTAAAAAGAAAGAGTATGATGTGGGAGTGAGAGAAACCACGCTAGCCTTACGAGGGGTGACCTAGCAACACAAATGAGTATTTCTTTCAACTATGTGTTTTAGGACATATAGCCGTCATAAAAAGCTACCATTAAAACATGACAATTGTGTGTACTTTATCTATAACATGATGATCACCGTAGATGAGAGAGAGAGGATTAAGTGAACCCATGAACCATGTCCATTGTTCCTATAAGAAACACACACTTGAGCTTGTCCTCTTGCTACATAGAGGATTGGGCTTTCTCTCTTTGAGAGCTTTCACTTGCTACTACCTTTGTCTTGTCCTCTTGCAAAGAAGAGGATTGGGACACTTTTACATCCATCAAACCAACCATCTTGTTCTCTAAACTTG
Source organism: Poa pratensis (assembly GCA_947311845.1). NCBI lineage: Eukaryota > Viridiplantae > Streptophyta > Magnoliopsida > Poales > Poaceae > Poa > Poa pratensis. The sequence continues at coordinate 61,805,035 of CAMZMU010000042.1, forward strand.
TTTAGTGCATAATCAACTAAAACTTGTGACACTTTAGTTGTAGGGAATAGATAACTTTTCCTTCTTGCTCCTGCGGATCGATACCTTACTTCCACATTGAGAGGTGCTACAGTGATCCCTTGCTCTTGGGGGTTATCAAGTACTTTTCTGGCGCCGTTGCCGGGGAGCGTAGCGCTTAAGTTTCTATTCTTGTGTGCACTAGACTAAGCTTGGGGAGGTTCCTTTTATATCTTGCAATCATCTAAGCTTGGGGAGGTTCTTTGACTTGTTTGATGATACTATGTCTCCATTTATGATGATGAATATGATATTTTCAGTCCACCCACTATTGAGTATAAAGTTTATTGTGATTATGATATGCCTCCTATATATGATGATTACAATGATTATTATGAATGTTTTACTCCCACTATTCCTAATGAAACTGTTTATGCTTATGTGGAGAGTAATGATACTTTTATGCATATGGATCATGATAAGAATGTTTCATGTGATAGCTATATTGTTGAGTTTATCAATGATGCTACTGAAAGTTTTTATGAGAGAGGGAGACATGATTTCATATACTCAAAAATATTAAGTCTCTCTCTTTTTGTTGAAAATTTTGAAGTTGCACTTGCTTTGCCTTCCTATGCTAGTCACTTTGTGCTTTATTGATTTATTTTCTTACAAGATCCCAATGCATAGGAAGTGGGTTAGACTTAAATGTGTTTGATATTTGCTTCTTGATGCTCTTTTATATTCAACTCTTATTCCTATGGGAGCATCATTAAAACTATCAAGCCTAGCTATATGGCTATAAAGAAAGCGCTTTGCGGGAGGCAACCCGGTTATTTTTGTGTGTGATTTTCTTTGTGTCCTCTTGCTGTAACAAGAGATTTGTGTCTAGTTAGTTCTGGAGTTTTTAATAAAGTGCCAAGTTTTACCCATTTTGGTCTTGAAAAGTTGCTTATAGCGTTCGGAGATTTTATTCCTGCACGAATCAGTGCACGGTATGATTTTTAATTCTTATTCTGTAACTCCGAATGAGCTCATATTTGAACTGTAGTTGCAACTTTTCATCCTCTGTATGCATGAATTTTTTCGGAATTTTTCGAGAAAGTTTGGTAGGGTAGAAAAATACGTTTTGCTGCTGCTGTTTTTCTGGACAGATTCTGTCCCATTTTGTTTGATGCATGCTTTGAGCTTTTAAGTTGAATCTTTTTGATCCAATTGAGTTTATGAGTAGGCATACAACATTATACACTTTCTGGACATCTCATATGAATTTTTGTTCAAGGATTATATGCAGCAAGAAACCTATTTGTTTATCACTATTAATGCACCCCACAGAAAAGAAATGGGAGAAACGGTGTTTTGAAGTTTTTTCACAGGGATTGGAGGAGATGCACCAAGAGCTATCCAAGGATGGTGAAGACCATAAGCTTGGGGATGTGAAGACAACCCCGCTGGACCTACACACTCTCGGTTTGCACACGTCCAACTTCTGTTTTTCGATCGAAACACTTTATCGCATAAACTTGGAGCGTCGTTTTTTGTTTTTGTTTGAGTCTTGAGAGACCACCACACTATCATTATATATGAGAGAGCTACTGGAAATATGGGTTGAAATATGTTGGATGCTTTTATAAGATTGGGAAAAGGGATGTTTGATTGATTTTTAATGATACATATAGTTGCATGATTCATGAGCTTGTTTATGAGTAATAGTTTGCAAATTCTTTTTGTAGAGCTATCACTTATTCATGTTTTGGTGCTGATTGTTATTTACTTGGTTTAACATGGATTAGTTAGTTCTATGGACACTCATGCATGCATCTAGATGGTCAACTTTCTCCCTTTTGCTAGCCCAAAAACTCCAACAAGCAAAAACTTGTTTCCAACACCTTCAACCAAAGTTATTCCAGTGAGTCCACCATATCTACCTATTGGCTTTATGCTATTCCGAGTATGTTTAACATGTTGTTTGTGTTATCTTACCTCTGAATGAAAATGTTTATGTTATTGATTGCAATGGAAAAAATTGGTTATATAGCTCTCACGAACTTGATGCACATTTCTTTTATTGCATAATAAAACATGACCCATTGTGATTAAGATTATGATGTTGTGGCTTGAAAATGTTTTGGTTGGAGAGTTAGCCCATATGTGCTGTCACATGGAAGCTTTCAACATGCCTCATTTCATTTAGTTGATATCATGTACTTTTGTTATGGATGCTTATCATGTGAAATAAATGTGGAAATGAGTAGTTTAAATGAGTTTGTATAAATGGTTAGAGAGACGCCTGGGCCGCTAATCTAAGCCATGCATCATTCATGGTGGAAATTTACTTACATACTATGGTGAACCTTCTGTGATACACCTTGCAATAAAAAACTATTCCAATGGTAAATAAAAAGGGTGTTGAGATTGTTCATTTGTTTGTTTGTCTTGTCATTTTGATATGGGCTTGTTCCATATCTGGGACAAGAGGTACCCCAGTTGACGCTCTTGATGATACTATTACTTACAATGATATTTAATTGAACTTGCTTTGTTTCCCAAGTTGAGTAACACATGGTGTAGTACTTGTATTCAAGGGGCATGAGACATTCAACCTTTACTTTGTCAAGCACACTACTCATATTTGCTTTCACTTTAACTTAATCATTCAAGATGCTATGATAGGGGCAATGAGAGCTTGACACCAATGAATACCTTATTGCAATCATTAACTTAAGTAGAAGAGTTTGGAAGTTGGATGAAACTTATGCATGCTTTACCTCTACTCACATATACATCTTTCCAAAGTGTACACCTATCATATTCAGATTTTCATCTACACTCTATGACCATTGTAGGATGTTCTACTTATCATTATGCATACATGTGTTCCATATTACTTGCTACATGTTACACTTTGTGAACTATCAATGAACATCCTTGTCTTGAATACTTGATATCACTTCATAAACTATTTGCATATTGCTACTCCTTTGAAGAATGAATCATTTGACTATATGTAGCAATAGTAATCATCTTTGATATTCATTGTTAAGTATTAAATTGCAAAGTCCATGTTAGTTTTATCATCTTCATACTCGAGGACGAGCATGGATTAAGCTTGGGGATGTTGATGCATGTAAAATGCATACATGAACTTTGCACTTTAATTGCTTATATTCCAATCATATTTGCATCATATAAGGGTTATATCAATGTTTTATAATGATTTTGGGAATATTTCATAGTTTTCCCATTTATTTGGAATTAACCCTGTTTTTCCAGAAAACGTCTTTTTTAGTGTTTCAGACTTTCCGGGAGCTTCGGGACTCCAAAAAGGGCAAGGTCAAAGAGCACGGTTCAGAATTTTCGAGACGAACGCAATGGGCTTAAATTGAAGACCAGAAGCCCAACAGGCTGGAAATGGGAGGGTCCCACGCGGCCTAAAGTACTGGCCGCGTGGGCCCAGCTTTTCCCCTCGGAGCTCCGTGGCCGTCGATCTTTCGTCCACCGACTCGTCTTGACCTAAAAACGCCTATAAAAAAGGTCCCCTGGCGTTTCGCGAAAGGAGGCGGCGGAGAAACACAAAACCACGAAACAGAGAGTCAGAAGGCTGCCGCCGGAGAAGATCGGAGGGGGGAAACGCCGCCGGAATCCCTCCGGAGGGCTCCACCCCCCTCCGGCGTGTTCATCATCAACATCTACAGCAAGAACTTCTTCACCATCATCACCATGATGAAGGGGGAGTAGTCCACCCCCTGGACTAGGGTTTGTGGTGGTAACTTTTGTATCTCTCCTCTCTCTTGAGCTTCACTAATTAGTACCGTATGAGCTGCTGAACATGATTACGGTCATCTATGTAATACCTTTGTGGTGAATATTGTGGTGTGAGATGATTTGTTATGCATTTACCGTTGTGTTGGAGCTTTTGTGATTTGTCATACTTTGAAGTATGATGTATGTGGGTACGGGATGGCCGATGTGACACGGCATAGGTATTGAGTGACACAGTACCGCCCAACGTCCTTTATCTGGGGGTAAAAAGAAAGAGTATGATGTGGGAGTGAGAGAAACCACGCTAGCCTTACGAGGGGTGACCTAGCAACACAAATGAGTATTTCTTTCAACTATGTGTTTTAGGACATATAGCCGTCATAAAAAGCTACCATTAAAACATGACAATTGTGTGTACTTTATCTATAACATGATGATCACCGTAGATGAGAGAGAGAGGATTAAGTGAACCCATGAACCATGTCCATTGTTCCTATAAGAAACACACACTTGAGCTTGTCCTCTTGCTACATAGAGGATTGGGCTTTCTCTCTTTGAGAGCTTTCACTTGCTACTACCTTTGTCTTGTCCTCTTGCAAAGAAGAGGATTGGGACACTTTTACATCCATCAAACCAACCATCTTGTTCTCTAAACTTGTTTAGTGCATAATCAACTAAAACTTGTGACACTTTAGTTGTAGGGAATAGATAACTTTTCCTTCTTGCCTGCGGATCGATACCTTACTTCCACATTGAGAGGTGCTACAGTGATCCCTTGCTCTTGGGGGTTATCAGGGCTGCAACCGTAAAGACAAAATAACTTGCAACAAAATAAGTGAAAAAAAGTAAAGCTAGATTGTTCTATCCGGCGGAGCAAATCGTTTCCTTTTAGTTTATTGCTTTAATATCAAAGGAATGATGTAAAGACGAAGCGCCTCTCGAAAAAAACTGTTGCTTTTGGTTTGCGCGACGAAAAACGAGCCAGAACAACGACCATAAAACTAGTCGAACCGAAAAACTTATTTTGAGCGCCCGAGAATTTCCCCCTCATAGCCGAAAGTTTTGGGTTTCTGTTGCGGAGCCAATTGTGTCCTGAAAAGCTAGCAAGCAGTTGGCAGGACGGACATTTCAGCCACACAACGTCCCTCCTTCCACCACCGCCGCTGGTTTTGCCGCACCCCTCCAGCGCCACCATGGATGCCTCCCAGCCATCGCTAGTGCCTCCCCGTCGCGGAGGCGCCATCGGCCGAGCAACCACGTCGGCCAGATCTAGCGGTTGGCTCACTCGCGCCACCGCCGCTCCCGTGCCGGAGGCCTCCACCATCCCCAAGCGCAAGTGGCTAGGAAACATGGGCGCTGATGCAGCCGCCCACGCGGCTGATGCCGCCACCACTACCAACATGCTCGCCACCCCTAGTTGTCGTTGTCACGCCGAAGCCGACGAGGACGACTGTGCATAAAAGGAAGAAGACGAAGTCGATGACTGCCACGGCCCATATGGCTCCACCAGTCGCTCCGCCCGCCTACCCCGCAGTCGGCCAGTCGCCTCCCAAGTGTTCGATGAAACGCATGCTTCGGTCGCTTGTGCCACAAGGTATGAACCCCCTTTTTAATTGCTTCCAGTTTTGATTTTTTTATGCGGTTCGGTTGGATTTGAGTTACATTGTGCCGATTAAATTTGTAGTTCCAATTTGTATGAAGTACCTACGGCGTCATACATGAACATGTTGAATGAGGGCACGGTGGATATAAATGGGCATTTCTCGGGCTGGGTCGGGCCTAAGAAAGCCCAATGCGGAAAAAATTCAGGCCCGGTTCAGCCTGACAGTCGGGCTGCAGATATCGGGCCTGAGCCCGACAAAGCCACACCAGCCTGCCGGTCCTTTCTTAATTCATGTTTTTGCTAAGCCCGAGCACGGCTCAACCTGACTATCGGGCCCAAAATTCAGGCCCGAGCCCGGCCCAATGTGCAAGCCCGGCCCGACCCAAGATTTTAGGGACGGGTCGGGCCGTCCGGGGCGGGATGCCCATGGTCAGGTATAGTGGTGGATATCGATCAAGTTCCACTCGATCACTACGTCTACAACGACACCGAAGGTGGCTTTGATGGTGGCGGTGATGAAGAGGAGGAGGTGTTCGATTCCTCGCAAAGAAGCAAAGGACCGGGGACGATGAACTATACCTACACCATTGTCGAAGACGAGGCATTGGTGTGAAATCTTGGCAGAGCATCATTCTCGATTCCATTCATGACGTTGACCAAACAGGAAAGCGGAATTGGCAAAGGGTGGAACACAAGTTGTTTAACTTCATGCCTTGCAATGGTACCACGATCCGACACATATATCGATCACTCCAAGGTCGTTGGGATCAAGACGTTGTGTAGCCGTTGGAGTGGATGTTGGGAGCAAGTGCGGAATGCACCTCCTAGCGGCACTAATGAGGCCAATTGGGTGAGATGCTCTTTCATTGCTTGATATTGGTTGCATTGTTGATATGTTTGCACATTGACATGGTTTTCATTTTTGTAGGACCGAATTGCAAGAGATAGGTACATGGACCGACTTCCAAGAACAAGCCATTCTTGCTAGATCATTGTTAGAAATTGCTCAAGAATAGCGATCCAAGAACAGTGGACCGGCTTCCAAGAACAAGCCATTCTTGCTAGATCATAGTTTAGGTTGGTGGTGGCGTCGGTTCTGCAAGCGGTGGTGGTGGTGGCGGCAATTATGCTTGATTCGGTAGTGATTAGTGGGCATATGATGAGATATTTTGGGCATGTGGTGCAAAACTATGTTAATTGGCATCTTGAGTAGTTTAATTTGTATAAACTTATGTCGGGATTGTGATGAATTTGACGGTATTGAGGTGAAAATGCTATGTTTGTGATAGAGGAGAAGGGTGTCAAAGTTCGGCCTAGACCTAATTGCTTTTTAGCCTTTTTCCTAGGGTCGTCTATGAAAATCATGAGGGCTATATTGTAATTCATTACTTCCTTGAGGTCTTAAACTCCAAGGGTCATGTTGTAGTTCCTTACTTCCTCGAGGTATGCTAAAAAAATAGTCTCCTTGTTCAAAAAAAAAAAATCAGCGATTTAGCCATTCAGGTGTGTCCAATGTGTCCATGGTCCGTACAAGTATAGCCACAGTACAGCTTCAGCTCGAAGAAAAGAAAGGGAAACTGGAGATGCGGGAAAATGCAACTCCACCCATATGTTGGGCCCCCCGGTCTATCCCTGCCGTCCATTGTTCTGAGATTCGCACCAAAAGTCAGCAGTCACGCTTTTGCATTTCAGCCCCCAAAACAATCAGGAATCAACCCGCAGTCACCCTTTAACCGTATTCTCACCCTCCCGATCCAGATCCAATCCTCTCTCCGGCGGCCGGCCAGGGCGCCTCCACCCCTCCTCCCAACCTCCTCTCTACTTGCCGACGATGGCGGCGTCAACCACCCACAAAGCTCGCTCCTCCCCTCGTGGCCACTACCCACCGAGGGAGCAGCACCGTCGCCTCCAACCCGCGTCGCCCGCCATGGATTCGCGAACCATGGAGGAGGAGGGAGGGATTACAGCGGCGCTCACCTCTCCCCGGCCACGCGCGTAAAGGAGGATGGTTGTGCCCATCTGGTTGCGCCGCCAACCTCTCCCTTGCCTCTAGCGCGCCCGTACTTCAGATCGGGGCCGGTGAACCCTCCTCGACTTCGATCCTCTGCTCCAGATCGGCCATACAGTCACGTCACCTCTATGAGTGTGATGTCCACAGGTTACTGTTTGTTGGTTATTCCTCTCGCATCTTGATTTTTGTTTGATATGATGCTTGGTTAGATTTCTCATCAATGGCGGTCTCAAAATCCTTCCTGTTGTCTTCTACGTACATGTTCCCCAAACCATTTATTTTGCTAGAGAAACAAGCACGAGCACCGGCTTTTCCCAAAGCATTTTTTTTTCATTACCAATGAAAATGCACCTGGAACTCCTGCTACTCGCATGTTTGGTGTGGTAATTTTGTTCATAGTTGACATACAGATACAAGACAGCTTATACGATGGGCATTAAACAATTTTTGCAGTATTTAGAGGGCGAGGAATTTATGTATTGTCTTCAAGAACTATTTGCTTGTTATACGTGATTGCATGAGAGTATGAAAAATACGTTGAACAACCCCATGCTCGTGTACGATGTCGCTGTCGTTAGAATAATTGTCTATATAATGCTTCTCGCTGCCCTTTCACTAGGTTTTACTGCCACCGATTTCACTTTCATCAAAATTTGTGCTATTACCTGCAACATTAATTCTGTAAATCCACATGACGCAAGAACAAGAATGCTTAGCATAAATAAGACACTAGGAGTAAGCCGAATAAATAGAGTTGAGGACTGCACGGCCCCCTGCTGACAACTACCCATGACCCAATTTTCATTGCTATTTGGTGTTATTTTTATTTGTATTTTTTGCGAATCTGATTCATTTGCTACCTCGGAACTAGTTGCGAAACTGATACAACCTCGGCTCAGTTTAGATTCAGTTGGGAATATTGACCAGGCTGGTCATTTTTGTTTGGGTCTGGTCATTTTTGTTGTTTGGATTTGTGATGATATATGTACGAAAACGTGATATTTTGTTGATGATGCATGTATTGGGTGTGTGTTTGCAGTTTTCCATGTTAACTTTATGTTTTTCTCGAAGATCCGGAAGAATATTATATTTTTTTGTTTAGATCTCAATTTCTGTGACTGGGTGTGATTTAAACATTTAATAAACTTAATGTGCGACTTTTTGTTCATTTTTTATGCAAAACAATTCTCATTGGCATCTATAACTAATTCTGAAGTAATCTACAATTGAATGGCATATATTGAATCTTGCTCATGCCATGTTAAGTTCTGCATTTGTGAAACTGATTCGTGACATTTTTTGCCATCTCCATTTGTTGGTGATAGAACTATTGGTTTCGTTTTGGTAGTCTTTGCAAAGCTTGGTGGCTCGTGAGGTTCGGAGGGGCTGATGCTTTGGTTCCTCTAATTTCTGAATTTTTGGTGAATGGGGTTTGCTCCTGCTAGTATGTAGCCGCACAAAATGGATAGTTTGAGCTAGTGCTAGATCCAATTAGTTAATTCTCTGTACATGGGCTTGATGGAGTCCATCGGTTGCTACCTTGTAGTAGCTGTTTTGTTTTGCAAGTTCACTAGCTATTGAAATAGATACGAAAGGGATTAAGGCTACATGTAATTAGGAAACAACTAGTCCGAGTTCATTACTAGGAGCATACCGTGAGTCATATGCATGTTTTGGTTCTAGTATCTTGTTCTTTTGTGTAGCTCTAGGTCTGATGCTTAACAGTCATGTGAGGTTTTGCACAGGAAAGCTGCCACTGCTAGTAACATGCGGGTAACTTGCTTGAGTGAACTGCAAGTTTACTTCTTTGTATGACACTAGCTGAGAACAGATCCTAACCAACAACGAGCCAGCCCATTGGCTGCATCCCTTGTTCTCCTCCTGGGAGATCCCGAGAACAGATCCTATGGGTGGTTAACAGGAAAAGAAAATAAAGTGACAAGTAGCTAGAAATACTAATCATTTTGACCATCTGTTAGTTTTAGCCTTCCAAGGCTGTTTCATTAATAATTTGTAATGGAGAGCGATAAGGCTTGTGGGTTGTTTGTGTGAGGAGCGATGCCAATTTTGCTTCTATGCTTTTGAAGTGATGATGTGTATTGAGTGTGAAACCCGGCGAGGATCCCTCGTCATGGCGGTGTTTTCTTAATGTGGATCGTTCAAAAATGTTCTGCCTATATGAATTTTTATATGGTTCTTACATGGGATGTGGGCTGTGCGTAGTTCTTTCAAGCTCCATAATTTTTTATATTCAATCTTCTAATATGTTAATCAAAACTTTGTTATCGATTGGTGTTCTTTATATTTTTTCACTCAATCTTCTAATTTGTTTAACCAAGAACGCATCTTCCCTGTTTCTAATTTTTCCCTATTTCGTTTTATTTCCAAGCTTTTGTTAAAGTTCTTGTATTAATCTTCTGTGATACAAGTGTGAATGAGATTGTAGCAAACTTTTTCTGCCATTATTCATAAGTTTTTATGTTTCATATGCGATGCTAGCAAAGTTCCAGTGCATCGAATTGAAATATTCAGTGCAATTCACTACAGATTCATAAATATTCAGTGCAGTTCACTACAGTATCATTTTTTTATTTCCCATATACTTCACTACAGTTCTTTTGATGGGAAATTCATAATACATCCTAAGACCCAGTGAAGGTTTATTTATGCATGTGGGTTCATTTATGCCTACTGATTTTTTTTCTTTTAAGATATATTTGATTGGATGCTTTATCAATCAGCTTCCATGTTTAGTATTTGTTTACTTTTTTGGTCCTATATCAATCAGATCTTGAATTCATTGATGGGACATCATTTTTATGAAGGTTGCAACTCCTTATACGTCTTGGTTGTGAATTATTTTTAGAGCATTCCGTATTCTTCACTTTTAATTATCAAATTATCGTTGTTTTCTTCTCTGTCCGGTTAGAATGGATTCTAACGCCTGGGTCTTAATAATGTGTAATATGGTATTTTTTCGAGGTTGGCATAAGGGTTTTTGCATGTGACAACAAAAGGAAAACATAACTTCTTGAACAGTGATACACTTTCACTATTTTGGAGTCTCCCCATGATTTTATCATTTGTTTTTTCATCTCATACATAGCAGATGAGGAATATTCATATAACTGTATCTCCATTTTGATCAAGGGGCGTTTCTTGTTTATAAGATAATCATGAGAATAAGTGTTGTGCAGTGATCTTCCTATGAACTTGCAAGTTGTTCGAAATTCGCAGTTTTGATATGCATAATGCGATGAACTTGATTGAAAATAAAAACTTTTTTTTTGAGAATTTCATTAGAGAGTATAATCACTACTTCTAGAGAACTGACGTGAAACCAAACATGTTTCGATCTGTAAAAAAGTATATGACTATCTCCTTTGGTCTGGTAGCGCTTGCTTGTTTTTTTTTCTTGTTTCTTGTTTCTAATGTCCTATTTCTAAATCACAACAACTTTCTACACATTCATTGTTAACCATTGCGGTTATAAGGATGTCTCAAACAGACCATATGATGCCAGTATGTAGTATGAATAATTTCGTCATAAGCAATATTATAGATTATCTTCCATGTAAATCTGCCCCCATAGAGACACCGTCGTTGTAATTATTATTTAGAATATCTTGGCCTTATTCTGAAGAAAAATATTTTGCGTGTGACTTGTCTGCTTTTGCACGTGTTTTTAATGTAACTGTTAAGATCTTTTTGCTCTATACTGAAAATTGTAGCTTCCTTCTCTAGAAGAGAAAGAAATGATTTATTTAGTTCATTTACTTTGTTGTGTGTGTTTTGAAGGAAAATGTCCCGGTGGTACGCTTGGTGCAAAGTTGTACATGATGAGATCCGACTCCATAAGGCTACATCTTGTACATCCATTGTCTAACTAAATAGTAATTCATCCTTTGTGCCTGATATGGTCAGTTCTCTTAACACATAATGCATGGAGTGGGTTAGTCAATTGTTCTCAGATCTGTTTTGTATTAATTTTGATTGAAACACCAATGAAACTTTACTTGTATTAAACTTGTATCGATATTTTATTTCTAGAGTGAATGTATGTTTCAGATTAATATTTCTTAGCCCACATTTTTTGCTACTTGCTCAGATGTCAGGAATTCAAAGACATGATTTCGCCTGGTCTCTTGAGCCATTTTTTGCTACTTGCTCATATGTCAGGAATTCAAAGGGCTTGGTCGGTGTCTCTCCTGAGCCAATATCGTCCTGCCATTATATTTTGGCTAGAATTTGTCTCATGTTCATGGCTAGGCGTTTTATATTTATGTTTAATATACATCATATATTTTGAACTGAATGTAGAATATTTTTTTGATCATGACTTGAATGTAAGTTTTAGTCTCTTAGATTTGAGATAAATTTGCTAGTGCTGAATGTAACAATTCATGAGAAGAATATAACCTGATTTCAAGATTTATTTCCTGGTATGCTTCATCAGGGTTTCGCATTTGTTTCATGTTTTCACGAAAGATTCACATATCAGACTTACATAAAATCGGATGGAAACATTAGATTAACCACATCTCATCTTGCCCTTAACCTTGGTCAAACGAGTCCAATTAATCAAAACAGCTTGCTATTGCAAATATTTGTGTTGGCTATTGCCGGGATGTTCCACATGTTCTTCATGTTTCGCTAGATTTCAAACATAAGTTTTTGCACAAAAAGTTAATTTTTGGGTTTCAGTAGAGTTTTGTATAGGAGCCGTATCGGTCCATGTGGGTAAAATAGCACAGGTACATGTAAGTTGGCTAAATCCTTGCTCGATAGATCTAAAGTAACAAACTTCAAAAAATACTAAGGGTCAAAAAAAGAAATGTAAGATGTCATGGTCTTCTATTTCACTAGATTTGAAACAAAATTCCTCACTGAAAACCTTATATGAGAAATGAGCACGCATAACTGATAAAGAAAAAAAGAGTATAAATGTGAACGATCCGAGTATAAATGTGAACGATCCTCGAATCAACACCAGGCTGTAATTTGTTATTTTACTCCCCCTGAGCTTGTAATTGTCTCGTACCAGTTCCATAAATATAATATGGTATAAATTGGTAAATACAATGTGAATATCAAAATTATTTGTTTGCAAATTATTCTCTTACATTTTGCAAAGCCATACATATCTTGTGACGTTAACAAATAATCACCGTAGAATGACTACTCGAATGACCCATTTAGACTCTATTCTCAACGATTTCCTAAGAATATTCTTTCAGTAAATCGAATTTTTTGATATTCCGTGCTGTGGTCAGAAAATTAGTGAAATGTAGAAATGAAACTTGTATTCTTGTTTTGCCCACGTAGAAAGATGTTCTATTGGTTGGCTTAACCTAGTCATCTCGAACAATTTATTCGTGACTTGAACGTTTTAAAACTCAAATATTGCCTACACTGCGAGAAAAATTCCAATCTCGTTGGCGGGAAAATTTTGTCGTCTAGCCGACACCATATTCTTCTCTTTCCCTCTCGAGTTGTCCATAATTATGTTAGAAATAATTGTAGATGGATCGACATCACAACCCAATGATGAACCACATGTGAATCATAACAGAATCGTGAATGGACCGTGAATCAGAAATGTAGCAAAAACCATAAGTAAATCAAAATTTAAAATATTATTGTTATATTAGTCGTGAAGTTTTCAGTAGTGAATTTATATGGACCCAGGTCAGAAAACACATGGTGCTTTGGTAGCACGATTTTTATATTTCCCCGGAGTAGTATGATTACAAAAAAATTACTCCGTCTGTTTCTAAAAGTAAGGTTTATGCGTTTATATATTTAGAAGTCAAGCAGTGTAAAGTTTGACCAAGATTGAGAAAATAACATCTGCAATACCAACATTCATAAATATATTTCCATATGATGTCCATATAGAATTATTTTTTTGATTTTATACTTGATCAAACTTGTGGGGTTAGCGTGGAGTGCTCCTTCTGTTTCTAAAAGTAAGGTTTATACGTTTATTTAGATAGCAATTAGTGTAAAGTTTGACCAAGATTAAGAAAATAACACCTACAATACCAAATCAATAGATACATTATGAAATATATTTCCATATGATGTCCATATAGCATTATATTGTTGTTTTTTTTTCTTGATCAAACTTTACATTGTTTGACTTTTCAAGAGTAAAATTAATTTACTTTCGGGTGTTCGGTTTTGAAAACCCCGGTATCATCAAAATTGCTTTTTAGTTATTGGAAAAAGTGTTCCTTCCTTTTTTTTACTGAGAAAGGAGAAAAAGTGAAGTACTGCAACGGAACACTGAAAGATTGTGTAGTATTGATATGTTCTGGTTTTGACAACAGAATTTCCAAAAAGAGCCTTAATCTCCCATGCTAAGTTTCTTGTTACCTCCCATGTTAGGTTTATTATGGAAAGGTAGGTCAGTCGGGAGGCGGTTTTTTCGCTTGTAGGATTAGATACTCCCATTATGAAAAATATTAACTAATTCACTTAATCGACATATGAATCACGAATTATGTCCACAAAACACAAATGAATGTTGATCTAGCTCGATTTTTTCTCAAATTTGATACCTGAATTATCAATGCATCATATAAATATGAGCTTCAGAAAAAAAACAAAGTTCTTGCTGAATAATAATATAATTCAAATTATATCACAATATGAAAAATAAGAGAAGTTGTCATCAGCCAACATTGTTACCATGGTGCCTTTGAAAACTTGACGACAAATATAACCATGAGAATTTATGATTTATTTATGATTTTTGATACATTTCTGGTTCATGGTCTATTCATGATTCTCTTATGATTCACATGTGGTTCATCATTGGGTTGTGATGTCGATCCATCTACTATTATTTCTAACATAATTAAAGACAACTAGATAAGAAAAGAGAAGAATGTGGTGTCGACTAGACGACAAATTTTGGTGCCAACGAGATTGGGAATTTATCTCGCAGTATACAATACTTGAGTTTTAAAAGGTTCATCTACGAGGTGAAGCCAACCTTTAGAACATCTTTCTTCGTGGGCAAAAAAAAATTACAAGTTTGATTTCTACATGTCGTTGATTATCTGACCTCAACAGTGGAATATCAAAAAATTGAATTTACTGAAAGAGTATGCTAAGGAAATCCTTGAGAAAAGAATCTAAATGGGTGGTTAGATTGCGGTAAGGTTTTGTTTTCTTTTGCGAAAAACTTAACACACGTCTTCATTCATACCACGTGGGGGGAAATGAAGTTCCACACGTATGTTGGCCCCCCCTGACTATCTCTGCCGTCTATTTCGTGAGATCTGACGGCTGCATGTTGGTCAAAATTTTCATACGCATTTTGTAGAAGGACCCTTACCTTTCCAGCCTTTTACAAGTATCTGTTTTTCTCTCTACTCACATATTGCAGTTTTTAACAGAACCCGTACAATTTTTTTCATACAAGCAAATGTTTCACAGAATTTTCAATATTTCATTTATCGAAATTTCAAATCACGGAATATATTCAACATTTTCTTCAACGAATTTTCAGTATTTTCATAAAGATTTTTTCACAGAATTTTTAGTTCACAGAATATTAAAAATTTGTTCATATAATATGTTCTTTCAAGATTATTCGACAATAAACAAAAAATTCATATTTTTTTCCTCCATCAAGAACAATCAAAATTATTCATTCAAGTCGCATTTAAGATTTTTTAGAGAATTTTTTCACTTTCACATAAGATTTTTTCACGAGAATATTCAACAATTTGTTTTCTAAAATAATGTCATATACTTAATTTTCAAGAAAAAGTCAACTTTTTTTCGCACAGATTTTTTCGTACAGATATTTTCTCAAGATTTCTTTTCACAAAATATTCATACAAGTCTCAGAAGTATGGTATTTTTCATATATTTCGTTAATGTTTCATCCCAGATTCGAATTTCTTTTTTCATCTGACGACTAGTTGGAGATTAATTTAATGAAATGATTGTTGAATTTTTTTTTGTAGGAGATTAAATCGATGAACAAAATTCTGAATATTGAAGATTAATTAGATGGAACAAAATTCTGATGATTCCATACGAGATTTTTATAGGAATGTTCAAAAGGTTTTCATTTCTGATTCACTTCCATTTCAAATCTATTAGAACATTTTTTCCACGAGAAAATTAAGAATTTAAGATACTAACAAAGTAATATAACATAGCATTTTTCCCAAAGTTTGAACAAAGTTTTTCTCTCCTCACATTCAACAATTAAAAAGAGAGAGATTTGTTAAATGTACATTTCTCCATAGATTGATGCACAGAAAATACCAAAATAGATATAAGGAACATTACTCATTACAATTTCATTTCTAAGTCACACAAGATTCACAGGTTTAGCACGATTCCTATAGAGAACATAGGGGTACAAAAAATTAATAAGAAAGAAAAAAGAGTAGAAAATATAATATGAACGCCACTAATTTATATTTCATGAAAGTTAAATTACAAGTTCCTGCCCAAATCAGCACATATTCCAGAAATAATTTCATACTACAACATAATTCACAATAGTTCCATTTCAGAATCACTCAAAATTCAGAGTTCTACATAGATCCATTTACAAGTTAAGACATAGATTCGCGAAGAGACGACATATATTTCGAACATGAACTCGAAGCAGATCGCAGATTCTTCACTGGAACCTCCTTTTGAATAACTGCCAAATAAAAGATCGATACATTTTTCATGTGCTTTTTAGCACCAGAAAGAGACAACAGCAAGCAAAAACACAAAAAAAAATTAATGGATCTCAATACAATGCTTTTGCATGAAACGCATGATTCAAGATCTACCAGATCTGTACCAACAAAATCTAAAAAAAAGTAGAAACAAATCAAGAATCTAACTATGTATATAAGCCATACTAGATGAAATAGAAATGGCCAGCCCACGGCACAGATTGATGCCTTACCGACACCACTAATCAATCAAATAAAATTACATTAAAAGAATACATACTGAAACTTTGAATGGCGCCGGTTTAGATTATAAGAAACAGAAATGAATCTTCAGTGCAACAAGAAAAATTGAACAAACTCCAATGATGCATAAAAACAATTTCTGAAAATAAATACACGTACAAGTTAAAATGTAAGAAAGATTCCAAAATGCGCCAGATCCATCACTCGAGTCACAGGAAAAAATTCTGTATGCTAGATACCTAGCAGTCCTAATTTCTCATACTAGATTCACAGAATATTTTTCTTCATGTGAATACCTATCAATGAAAATCGGAAAAAAGACCCAGATCTAAACAATAGCAAGAAACTTGACCAACTGTTTTTCGAATCTGGAAAAGAAACCCAATGATTCTTTGGAAACTTTCCAAAATAACTAGCCCTTAATAATTTTCAGGTCCATTTCAGCAAAGAATATAAAAAAGGATAAGGAAAGAAAGAAGCAACGGCAGCTCCAGATCCATTCTAGAAAACGAATAGGAAAAAGGAGCTACAAAAAACATCACGGACCAGACGGAACTTCCATTCACAAACGAGGTTCAAAAAACATGAATGATAAAAAAAAATGCAGCATGAATGAACACAAAAGGCTCGGATTCAGACCCTCCACGCTCGGATCTGGGATGTACATGGATTCAAACCATAGACACTATCTAGATCCACACATATAGATGCAAGATCAAACAAGAATTTAAATGGAGGATCACTGCAACAAAGATACACAAACGAAGATATAAGGAAAAGAAATGAAACTTTACTGCCACAAAATAAAAAAGAAACTCCAATGGCCTTGACATGGACGGTGGCGAGAAATCCATGCCACTGGAGCTCGAATCCATGCTGGATGTTCTGAAAATATAAAAAGAAACTTGATTAGATTTACTGGAGCTCGAATCCATTGCCAAATCTTGGCTCGGGGCGCACGGAGCCGCACGACGGCCGGGGCGCACGGCGCCGGCGACGGCCGGAGCGCACGGCGTTCGGGGCGCACGGAGCCGGCGACGGCCGGAGCCGACGGCGGCCTGGCGCACGACGCAGGCGACGGCCGGAACCGACGGCGGCCCACGGAGCCGGCGACGGCCGGCACGAAGGAGCCGACGGCGGCCGGGGCGGGGCGCCAGGAGGAGGAGGCGGCCTCGCACGGGAGCTGGTGGGGATAGGGTTAGGGTTTGGTGGGTTTGCTTCGTTGGTGGATTTTATACTCCCTTCAGGACGGCGGGTTAATTCATCTGTTTCCTAGGCACCTAAATGCAAAAATATCCATATCTTTGACATTCCACGAAATGAACGGCACAGATAGACCGGGGGGGGGGGGCAACCCAGTTGTGGAATTTCCGGACCAGGAGATGCGCGACCACTCCACCTCCACAGGGCACAGGCACGAAACACGCCTGTACTTAAATCTAGGAATGGGTATGAATTAACCGGGTCAAATGGTTTGGTTATGTGCTTTGGGCTTAATTGGTTTGGGTTCGTATGGGTCTCGCGTGTTACTGGTTCGGTTTGGTTTTGGTTTCTCTAGAAAAGAGTTGGGTATGGTCAGGTATGGGTCTGTTCAATTCAGTTCCTAATAGTTAGGAACTAAAGTTTAGAACCAGTTATTTGGATTAGTTCGCCATTCCGTCCGCATGAAGCGCCACGACCATGTTGTTGTCACGTATGCAAGAAGTATACGTACATCATGACGTCAGCATGGTATCATCGTGATGTACATATACAGGCCGGTTACGTACCATTATAGCTAGGAATAGTCAAGCTGGATCGATCCGTGTAAATGACATCATCACGATCGATGTACGTGTACATGTCTGACGGGAGATCTTCTCCGGACTCAGCACCATCTAGCTAGCTGTTGCTTGTTACTTCGTTATGATTACTCAGGGCAGCTAGTTTTCGCATGCGGTGGCGGCGAGGCGTAAAACCCATTTGCTCGAATAGTTTCTAACCCATTTCACTGAATGGTTTCAACCCACAGATGGAGTTTAGTTCGGGTGGAAAATCAAGGCAGTTTGGTTTTGGTTTGGCTGACGTGACGATTAAATGGGTTTAGTTGAGGTCCGGTTGCCTAGTTCGCTTCTGCACAGGGCACAGGCACGAAACACGCCTGTACAGCTGTACTCCACCACTCCACCGGCAGTCCAGCTCCAGCACGGGAGCCCCGCCGGAATGCCTCGCATCGAATCCACCGCGCCGCTCTCCGTGCTCCTCCTCCGCCACCTCGACCGCAATTGCACCAGCTCCTCCCTCGCCGCCGATTTCCTGGCCGCAACGAAGCGCGCCGGTGCCGGGACGCTCAGCCCTGTGGACGCACACAGGCTGTTCGACGGATTGCTGCGCCAGGCCACCCCGGTCGCCGAGCACTCCCTCAACGACCTCCTGAACGCACTCGCCCGCGCTCCGTCCTCTTCCGCCTGCGCAGATGGCCCCGCCCTCGCCATCGCCCTCTTCAACCGCGTCTGCCGGGAAGAAGCCGCCGGTCGGCAGGCGGCGCCTTTCACAGATCGCACCTACCGCATCCTCGTGCAATGCTGCTGCCGGGCGGGTCGCCCGGACCTAGCGCCAGCCTTCTTCGGCCGGTTTCTCAAGACGGGCTTGAGCTCAGACGAGGTTGTCGCCGACACCATCGGCCGCTGCCTCTCCACCTCGCCGCCATCAGAATTCTGCGCCAATACCCTTCACCGCTGGATCCCTCACTCCTCCACCCCATCCACCTCGCCACCACCAGAATTCTGGTCTCCCGTCGCCGCATTTTATAAAGCCACGGAGCGCGCCCGAGTTGGGACACTCAGCCCAGAAGACGCACACCACCTGTTCGACAAATTGTTGCGTCAGGCCATCCCGGTCGCGCAGGGCTTCCTGAACAGCTTCCTGGCCGCGCTCGCCCGTGCACCGGCTTCCGGCGCCTGCAGAGATGGCCCCGCGCTCGCCGTGGCTCTCTTCAACCGTGTCTACCGAGAAGAAGGACCACGGGTGGCTCCTCTCTCAGTTCACACCTACAGTATCATTATGGACTGCTGCTGTCGCACACATCGCCCAGACCTAGGGTTTGCCATCTTCGGCCGCCTCCTCAGGACGGGTCTGAAGGCAGACGATATCACCGCCAACACCTTCCTCAGGTGCCTCTGCTATGCAAATCGGACAGATGAGGCCGTGAACATGCTGCTCCATAGGAAGCCCG
The DNA here is from genome assembly GCA_947311845.1 of Poa pratensis. Classification (NCBI taxonomy): domain Eukaryota; kingdom Viridiplantae; phylum Streptophyta; class Magnoliopsida; order Poales; family Poaceae; genus Poa; species Poa pratensis. The sequence continues at coordinate 61,824,564 of CAMZMU010000042.1, forward strand.
AACTTGGCGGTGTACCTGATGCTGTCTCATACTCCATTGTTATGAAGGGCTTATGTGACGATGGCAGGAGCCAACAGGCGCTTGACCTTCTGCAGATGGTGCTGAAAGAAAGAGGTGCCTGCACCCTCGATGTGGTGGTATATAACACGGTCATCCATGGCTTATTTAAGGGACGAGAAGTTATCAAGGCGTGCAATGTATTCCATGAAATGGTGCGCCGAGGGGTTGTGCCTAATGTGGCGACATATCGTACAATCATCCATGGCTTGATAAAGGAAGGAGAACTAAGCAAAGCCGAGTTGTTCCTTCGGCAGATGGTTGATGATGGTGTTCAACTGGATAAAGTGGCATATGATAGCAATCATAGCATGGTTCATATATATTCCTCTTTGGGCCGGTGGAAAGAGGCACACAAAATATCTGGAGAAATGATATGCCGTGGTCTTATACCAAATATTGGTACTTCAGCTAGTTAGTTATTTCCCTGTGCAAGCATGGATGAGAGCAATGAAGCAGCTGGAATATTTAATTCCATGACTGACAAGCGCCGCAAACCTGATATCTTCAGGTAATCTATTCTGCTTCGTGGGTATGCCACTAAAGGTGAATCTAGGGATGCTGCAGTGATGTTGAGCTGCAATACAGATAATGGAGAATCTAGGGATTGGTAAATAATTTATGAAGTTGGTTGCTCCTTCCACTTGCTAACCATGGCACGTTGTTCGTTTATTTGTGGCCCAATCTCTAGAGAACCCAATATATTTTCTTATCTGGCTGCAGGATGAGAACTTCCCCGATCGAATTAGAGTAAGGTTTCAACATATGTGCTTATCTTCTCCATGTCAAGTATCGAAATTCGGTCTTGTCACTGTAATTGATAAGTACAGGAAGCATGTATATTTTCATGACCTAGGCAAAACGTAAGCAAATGAACCTACCTGGTTTGTAAGGTATGGGTGGCTGAAAATCCCCATTCGCAAGGCCAGATGATTAAAATACTCTTGAGGCATATGATGGAATTGTATTCCTGTTGAATGTCAAAGTTTTTTAGGCTGCAAGCTTATAAGTTGAACATTCTTGACCCAGAATAAATTTTATTATCGAATTGTACAATTCTTCATTGTGAAATAAGAAAATACAGTGTACCCGCAATGCCACAATCAGGATTTTTTTTTGTAGTGAACATTACGATCCTTATAATTATCTCGCTGTCTTGCAATTAGTGTTCTGGGCAACAAAAGGATGGTACTAGTTGTTTCAGATGCTCCAGTTCAGCAGGCAGAGACTTACATGTGTTTGGCATGATCATACGATGGGATAGCTTATGTTCTTGTGTGCTGTTACCATTTTACTTACGACCTAAAACAGTGTATTTAAAAGTAGTTTTTCTCTATGCTGGCTATGGTCATAGTACCAATGAGGTAGAGGGGAGGCTGGAGAGAGGCACACTGAGGAGGTGGAGAAGTGCACACCACCGGATTTAGCTGCATTGTCGCTGTCATGCCATCACGAGGTGTCTGTGGTGATTTCGTCAGTCGCTCTTAAGGTTTGCCGGCTCTGTTTCTTGAAGGTGCTTATAGACAGTAGGAATACGTTATGGGACGTGTGTGATCATAAGCTGGGTTATGGTCCGTGCATGGATGTGAGCGTCAAAGAAAATGTACTTTATTCGCTGCATAGCTTATCACTACACAACCGAGATTAAACACTGGAGATAAAAACAATTCCGATTGCCGATTAGATGACATTAGTTTCTTAGCGATGGCTCATGGTGGATTAGCTCAATAGTGGTAGTCGTCTTCGTCACCCGGGCCATGGGTTGGGTTTTTGGGCTTCTTATTTCCTTGACAGCCATTGAGTTTCCTATTGCAGTCATCACAATCTTGTTTGCACGTCTTGAGGTTGCTCGTCAGCTTGACGTTGTTTGCCTTCTTGTTCAGCAGTTGCATTTCCAGTTCATGGATCTTTGTATTCAGATTCACCGTCAGGCGTCAGGCTATTGGCAATATTCAGTTTCACCGTCAGCTCTTTGACATCTTCCTTGGCTTTCTCCAGTTCTGTCTTCACGTCTGGCAAAGGATCAGGTATCGCGCGGTATGGGATCAGGTACAGGAGGAGCAGGATATTTCTTCTCTAGAACGCCGGCTTGCACAATATTAGGACATCAGACAATTGCACTATAGATTGTTGATGAAGGAGCTGGCTGCGATGCTCGCGATCGATCGAGGCGGGTTCAATGAATTACCAGGTATAGGTACCGGCCGGTTCATTTCCACTTTTTATTTGGTGTCAGCCTCCAAATTTTGTCAAATAAAAACCTAATAAAAAAGTATGATTTGACCACTTAGAAACCAATTTTTTTTTGAAACTTAGAAACCAATTTTTTAGCCTATTTAATAAAATATATAGACCAAATAAACATTGGTTCACGCATTAAGAGCCTATAGGACACACTCTGCCCAAACCAGGACATGTCTTGCCAGGTAAATCGTCTCCTGGCGTCAATTTCCATCTCACAGTTGGTGGCGGGTATGTTTTAGGATAGCCCACGACCGCAGCCAGTTATAACATAGAGAAAACACCCATAGTTTTCAAAAAAAAAGAAAGAGAAAACACCCATGATAAGGATAAGAGAACAAAGAGACCTATAAACACGAAGTAACTAAGACCTAAAAATTTCTGAAATGTTTCGGGGATAGCTCTAAAAACAAATTTTGATTATGTTCCCAATAAGCAAATTTAGTCTCTCTGTACATCGTTAGTTGTTCCTAGTTAAAGTACTATAACGGGATATGTGGTATCTCACGAGGGCACAAGAAGTTGTATATAAACTATATCTATAGAAAAGCACATTTTAATCTCAAAACATATGCATGAAACATGATTGCATTATAGTTTGGGATGTTTTATCATCTAATATTTGAGTCTGACCAAACCCAGATGTGCATGACTAAATCTTACGGTGTGGTAAGACCATCCACTATGTATGCAAAAAGCGAACCAAAGGAGAGATTGAGTCGGCTCGATACATAGTAGGGAATCGATTCATTGGCTTTGACAAGAAAAACGACTCAAAACAATGGTTCGCTTCTTTGCATGCATGCGTAGGCCATTTGTGGTAGCAAGGGAGCGAAGAAGGCTGGATAGAGTTTGGGCCATTTGCATGCATGTGTGGGACAGCAAGCGATTCCACACATAGCAGAGAAATACTAGCGATGCTCCAATCTGACACATTTTTTGTTGAGTCGGCTTGACACAGTGCATGGTTTAATATAAATCACTCGGCTTGTGCGAGTGATTGATTTGTTTGAACCCAAACGGGTTGAGCGTGTGGGACCAAGCCCAGTAATCGCTTTGGCACTACAAGGTCTACCTATTGTCCTCCAAACAAACATTTGCTCTTCCTTTTCTCATAGAAAAAGAGGCTTGGTCATGCCTCCACTCGTCAAAGACGAGATGGAATCCGAATTTTACTCCGATTCAGGACCGTTTGAGCTCCACTCTACAAGTAATGACCTATCTCGGGCTTTTGAAACTTTAATTGTTCCCAATATTTTGTAGTGACTAAAGTATCCTCAATCCAACTAAAATCTTAACTCTATCTATTTATACTTGAGCGGCTCGGATGAAGGCTCGCCTGACTATATCCTACCAACAAGCTTACTCCTTACATTAGTGGTACTTCAGCTCAACCCAAGTTCATCTACCATTCTGTGATGTTCAGATTGATTTTCATGCATAAGATTGTGGAGAATAATGAACATCTACATATGCATGTGAATGGAAACGACAACCAGCATTATGCAGACAAGAACATATATTTGTCTTTTATTCCCAAGGTAGGACTAATATTGGCCAGAGATCACACATTTTAGTGCATGGCACTTTATTTGTCACTGTTACATTGACCGTCTATCGATTAAACATTAACGGGGCGATGGAGTGGGACATGAACATTGCATATTGCCGGCAGGTTTTGCAGCGCATACGTCCTCAGCGCCTCGAACTGAGATACATGTTGAGGTTGGATGAAGCCTTGTCCGATCTGTTGTAGCTGAGGCTGGAAAACTCCCTGGCTAATTTGTTGTTGATGTTGGGAGAACTGTTGTTGTTGTTGTTGTTGTTGCATAATGATGGCATGCACTACACTGTGGATGGCGGGGACACGGAGCTGTTCGGGAATTTGAGCCAGCTGCCGGCAACATTGTTGTCGTGTCACCTGGCAGCTACTTTGTTGCGAGATCCACGGCTGGAGGAACGACACCAGCGGCACCCGGCTACACTTCTGCACGAGGAACTGCCGACACGGGTTCAACTGTTGCTGCAGAAATGGCTGGAAAAATGGTTGTTGTTGTTGCAGAAAAGGTTGTTGCTCGGGAAATTGTTGTTGTTCCTGTGGAAATGCCAGCGGTTGCGCAAATGGTTGTTGTATTTGTGAAAATGGTTGTTGAGACTGATATTGGCTGGTAGGATCAAACGATACATGTTGTTGTTGCTGAAGAAAAGGTTGTTGGCTGGGAAATTGTTGTTGGTCTTGTGAGAATGGTTGCAGTTGCACAAATGGTTGTTGTACTTGAGAAAATTGTTGTTGCGACTAGTATTGGCCGGTAGGATCAAACTGCATAGGTTGTTGCTGCTGCAGAAAAGGTTGGTGTTGCTGGGAAAAAGTTTGTTGTTGCTCGGGGAATTGTTGTTGTTCCTGCGGAAAAGGTTGTTGTTGCTGGGAAAAAGGTGTTGTTGCTCGGGAATTGTTGTTGTTCCTGTGGAAATAGTTGCGGTTGCGCATATGGTTGTTGTAGTTGCGGAAATTGATGTTGCGATTGGGATTGGCCGCTAAGGTCAAAGTGCACTCTGGCGGTGGCCATGGTTGCCGCCACGGCAAGGAGGGCAAGGATGAGGAATGTCTTCATGGCAGATTTGTGTTTACTGTTGCTTGCCTGGATTTGATGTTTTTGATATAGATGTGTGAATGATGGATGATGGAGGAGGATCTTCATGGTATGGGTCTATTTATAGCTTCTATGACATGGTTTATTTTTATCTTTGCATTTTCTTTCCATAAAAGTGTTGGGATGCTTATCTAACGCATCATTTGGTATATTGTGTTTGGTGGCACTACATACAAATGTAGTTTTTTTGGATTCGTCATCAAAGTTGCTTTATGCTTGCACATATCATCTCATTCAAGGGAAAGATCGATAATTAGTAGTGACTCATCTTATTCACTTTACATATCAATCACTTATCTAGATAGTGTCGTTTTCTGAAATGGGTTGTAATGTTCTACGTTTAGGTACAACCATATTGGCGTGACTTGTGCGGAACTAATTTGTGTTTTTATGTGTTTTTAAGATTGATCAAACTACTAACATGAATTGTTGTTCTAGACTCTATTTTACGTTTTGGGCTTACTTGTAGTGTTGTACACGATGGTAAGATGAATTTGACCAGAGTGGAATAATGGAGGCCAACTTCTCTGGAGCACTTAAAAAAAGTAAAAAAAAATCAAAATGTGAAGTTACCAAACAATCTGAAACAAATTGTAGATGTAAACAATGTTGTATTTTATCACCATGTAAAATATCAACTAGAAGTGTCCTATATTTTGGGCTGCACAAAAATTACAAAGTCAAATTTTCAACTCTTCCAAATCTGTCAGTTTTTTTTGAGTAGCCCAGAATCTCTATCTCTTCTCTACTATATAATATGGCTTGAGGAGGTGATGGTACGTTTTTTAAAGTTCCGGTTCTACCCCTAAGTTTTGAGAGAATTTACATCCGCTGCCACCCCCAAGTGAAACGAAACATCCACCCATGGAAAAGAAATCCCCAATTCCCCGTACCGCCGCTCACCACCGGGAGCAGCAAATCGCCGCCGTTGTCCCGTGTCTTGGCGCCGCCCAGCACGACCGCGTTCTGGCATGCCTCCGCCCGATCGATCCGGCGTCGGCCACCGGCATCGTCCTCATGGTCGAACCGCCATGGCCGAGCGAGTTGAGCTCGCCGGCGATGTGCAGAAGGCGTCCCCGCCGCCGGCGACGCCTCCCCTGGCCGCGATCTGCCGCCGCTGTCCCGTCCCTTCCTTTTCCCGGCCTCCCCATGCGCCCATCAGCCGCCGCCATGGGCATCGTCCTCGTGGCTGAATCTCCAGCCCTGTCCACGAAGACCTGCTCTCTTCGCCGTGGGCAGTAGATAGCTAAGTTTCGACGACAGTTTTCTCCCAAACTACAACTCCGTTTGCGTTGATTAAAATTTATAAATCCCTATCTTTTTGAGATCTATAAAATGGTATAAGTTTCACATTGTTACAGTATAAATTCCGGGTCAAACATTTTATGTTTCGATCCCGACGGCATGGTGGGCTACCGGTGCCCAAGTCCACGACGTCTTTTGATAATCAACGAACCAGTGGACACCAACCTTCTAAGGCACCCTAAACACTTGCCATAAGTACCCTGTCTATTTTATTTTGTGGTGTTTTCCTTGATATTAAATATTGTTATTTGATCATATGATTTCGTGTTGTTGGTGTCACGCGTGCGTGGGCATAGGTGAGCTGGGTAGTTCGGTTCGAGTGGGCTGTGGTGGCCTGGCTACCCCTTCAAAACATTTTTTACTATTTTGTTTTATTATTTTCAGAAAATAAAAGGAGTTTGGGATTTTTAGAGGGCTCGTAATAGTTATAGAAAATATTTGTAAATTTGGTGACAACTCCCTTTGATAATATGAAGCCAAGCTTACCCAAGATATACAATACTTGGAAAAAAATTGCCGCTCATTGCAACGCACGAGGGAGCTATGCATGGCACAATGACGTCGTTATTTGACTACGGGTAACTAAAAAGCACAATGATAGTGTGGAAACAAACTCAATTTCCGTAGCAACGCACGGTATTCACCTAGTATGAAATATTATAGTTTGATATTTGCACGTTGGTATAATATAACATTGTCTACATCCAGATTGTTTTAGATTCTTGTTAGAACTAAAAAAAAATCAAATTTGAAGTGTTCCATGGAGCTCGGCCTCCATTTTGTGGTTCTCGGAACTAGCGGACAAATTGTTCACTTTGTAGACTCGTCAAATCGAATTGTACCCTTTAAAGCTCAGTCTAATAAAATACACCGTACATTTGAAGGTTCAATCTCATTCTCGTAGTTCTTACTTGGATGAACGACACAATGTGTACTGCCGGAGACCAAACGCACCCCCGAGGCAGACACGCTCCCATTCCATCCATGCCGCGGACAAGGAGCTCGTCTGCGATGGGAAGGAGCTCGTCTGCGATGGGAAGCTCAGCCGGCCAATGGGTAGCGCCTCTCGCGGCCCGCGCCTAGGCATCCTCATGGACTGCTGCCGCCGCCTGCTGTGCGAGTCGCCAAGACCTGGGAGGACTCCGACGATTCCCTTGCCGTGGCCACAGAGCGCGTCCGCGCCGGAACGCTCAGCCCGGGAGACGCGCACCACCTGTTCGACCAATTGCTGCAGCAGGACAGCCCGGTCCGCGCGCCCGTCCTGGACGGCTTCCTCGCCGCGCTGCGGACTGCTCCGCCTGCAGGGACGGCCGCGCACCTACGGCATCCTCATGGACTGCTGCTGCTGCCGTGCGGGTCGCCCGGACCTGGGGCCTTCTTCGGCCGCCTCCTCGGGACGGGCCTCAGGACAAACGGCATCGACGCCTACACCCTCATCAAGTGCCTCTCCAGCGCGAAACGCAGACGAGGCCGTCGTGCTGCTCCATAGGTTGCCTGAACTCGGTTGCGCGCCTGATGCCTTGTCATACTCCCAGTGTGAGGATAGCAGGAGCCAGCGAGGGCTCGACCTGCTCGAAATGATGGTGAAACAAGGAGGTCGCTGCGCCCCCAACGTGGTGGCATATAGCACGGTCATCCACGGCTTCTGTAAAGAAGGCAATGTAAGTGAGGCATGCAATCTCTTCATTGATATGATGCAGCAAGGGGTTAAGGCTAATGTGGTCACATATACCTTGGTTATCCATGCGTTGTGCAAGGCCAGAGCAATGGACTGTTACTTTCGGCGGCACATGATCGGTAATGGTGTCGGACCCAACAGCGCGACATATAATTGCATGATCCATGGATATTCCTCTTTGGGCTTGTGGGAAGAGGCAGTTAAAATATTCTGAGAAATGACAAGCCAGCGTGTTATACCAAATATTGTTGCCCGCACCTCATTCATGGCCTCCCTTTGCAAGCATGGAAGAAGCAAAGAAGCTGCGGAAATCCACATACAGTGTAATTCTTGGTGGACTTTGTAGAGATAGTTGCACTGATGAAGCAATCATCCTGTTCTGCAAATTGGGTGCAATGAAATTGGGGCTCAATATTACAACATTCAATACCATGATTAAGGTAATGTACAGGACTCGGAGAAGAGTATGGATTGGTACCTAATGTTTCTACTTACGAAATAAGGGTAAAAATCTTTTAAAGAAGGATTGATGGCAGAAGCTGATTATATGTTTTCAACAATGTAGACGAGTGGTTGTGCTCCGAGCTCTGTTCTGTTGAAGGATATCATCAGAATGTTATTTGAAAAAGGTGAGATCTTCAAGGCCCGACATTATTTGTCTAAAGTTGATGGGAATAACATCTCACTTGAAGCTTCAATTAGTATGTTGATGATGTCTCTATTTTTATGAGAAGGCAAATATCGGAAGCAAACAAACTGTTCCATGCAAGGTATCAATTTTACGGTGCAGTCAGCCACAGTTGAGTAGCTGATACATTGTGATGAGTAGAACTCCTGGGAAGTTACAACTGATTAGTTGCTTGTCATTCTTTCCTTGAGTTTTATACATGTGCATCTCTTAATCTTCGTTGGGCGAAGAAAGGTTGGCTCGAGTAGAAAAACATGTTAGTTTAGCAGTAATAAATGGTACTCCTAATAGTGATTAAAACTTGTAAATTTGCAATGTCCTCTTCATTCAAAGCATCAAAGGCTAATGTAGCAAATAGTCTGATGCAGAAAGACTAAAGAACCATGGAGGATAACTCTCCGTGTTCATTTTATTTTATCTATGATGATTAGGCCAAAATAAGCGGCAGATAGCAATAGCAAAAGACTACTGTAGCAAATTGCCTGATGCAGAAAGACTCTGAAACCATCAGAGGATAACTCTCCGTGTTCATGTTCTTCTATTTATATTGGTTAGGCCAAAACCAGCGGCAGATTGGCAGATAGGCAGATAGCAACAGCGGAGATGCTGCTAGATTAAGAAAAGAAAATTGTTCCTCTTTCATGCAACGGTAATGTGCTTGCTTAATTTTCTATTTCTCTAAAACAGGATTTGAAATTATGAAAAAATTGTTATACCAAAAGTCCGACACATAGTTATCGGTACAGCAAGCCTGTAAAAATCTCTATAATACTATGAAGATGGCCAGCACCACCACCGCTAAATCTAATTATAAAGGTAAGATCGCTGGATGCAAATTGTTGATCAATAGAACTCATTGTAGAGATTATTATGAAGATGGCCAACACCACCACCGCTAAACCTACAGACTTTGCATGTTGAAGTGTGCGAGCAGTCATTTAGAGATGTACTCAGCAATTATTTCATGCGTTTGATTTGCAGTTGCATATGCTAATATCAAGATATGTTTTGCTTTATCATAATAGCTGTTTTAAATTTACTTCCTATTAATATGGCAGTAAAGTCAAGAGACCATTAGGCCTGATCTTTTTAAGCTTCAGAAATCTGATTTTTTTTTAACATGGGAAGAGATCATGTCCCATATCTTCCTGCAACTTTATGAACACTAAACGCTGGCCACACTGATTGTGTTTGGTGGCACTACATACAGATGTAGTTTTTTTTTATTAATCATCAAAATTGTTTTGCCCTTGCACGTATCATCTGACTCGCAAGAAAAAATAATAATTGGTAATGACTCAACTTATTCACTTTACATGTCAAACAATTATCTAGATAGCACCATTTTCTGAAACTATGTTTGTAGTGTTCTACATTTAAGGCATGAACCATATTGGTATGACTTGTGTGGAAATAATTTGTAATTTTTTATGTGTTGTTAAGACAGATCAGACTAGTAACATGAAGGGTTGTTCTAGACTCCATTTTTTTGTACCAACTTCGTAGTGTTGTACATTATGGTAAGATGAGCTAGAAGACACATTGTTTGCCTCATAGACTCATCAAATCGAATATAGCCTTTTTATGTCAAGGATTGTAATGGCGTATGAGTTATTAGTATCACATTAGTAAGGTTTTACACGACTTTGATCAGTTCACTCTAATTAAATACATGTGAAGGTTCGTTCTGGATTTCATTCGTTTGTTGAATGAATTAAGTCCTGTAGATATTGTCTGCAAACTGTTCATATAAACTCTAGGTTTTCTTTTGCTGATTTTATTCGAAAACATGAAATAATTGATATGTGTATTTGAGGGGAGGAAATATAAACCTTTAAAATATGTACGTAGAGTCTGCAGAGAAACAAAATGAAGAGACACCACTCAGCTTGTGTGAGTGATTGATGGGTTTGAAATGGCAAGATGCCTGAAGTGCAGCTTAGCTACTGTACAGGTGAGCCCACCACCGCAGGAAAATGGCCAAAGAGAGAGTGAGCAGTCAGTTAATGCTGAACTCACCCTATAGTAAGCTGCCAACATGGCTCAGTTCAGTTCACCTCTTGCACATATAGTCTACTACTGTTGCAAGGTATCTAGGTAGCTGGTGCGCCACCATGGAAGGCTTCTCAACCCAGCACCACTCCTACTTCTGCCCTCATGAGCCTCTCCAAGCAGGCTTCCTTGCGTTCTCCATGGCCTACGAGTGCAGCACCAGCTCCCCTCCATTGTCAATGCTGACACAGCACCTGCAGGAGAGCTTCCCTCCCTCCTTTGGAGCTGAAGCCGCTTCTGCTGCGGGTGGTGGTGACAAGGGAAAAAGGATGGTTTCTGTTGAAGCTTCACTGGGCTCAGCTCAGGAAATGGTAAGCATCTTAGCTTGCTTGGCCTGTGCATATTTTCCTATTCCCTTTGACACTTTCGGCATGTTTTTGCATTTGATAGAAATGGTTCAGCTTGGTTCTTCCTCATTTACCATTAGTATACTTCCCAATCTTGGTTATGGAATTTTCTATAAAGCTTAATTGTGTCCATCCTGGGTTAATTAATTAAGTCTTAGTCCCTGTGCAAATTATCTGGCAGGAAAACTTTAAATATACACGTACAAGTAGAAACCTACCAAGTCCTGAAAGTACAAAACACATTTATGTGCTAATGACATTGCCCCCCATGGAAGCATCTGCCTCCTCTTCACAAGTGTCCATTGGCCCAATGCATCAGCTCTTTGATGCATGTTTGTAATCTACTGCATTTGTAGCAAGCAGCTAGAATATCCTTATCTTGGAGCTCTGATTTTGCCATTCAGGATGGGAGCGGGGGCAAGATGGTTAGTAGAAAGAACAAGAGGATCAATGCCAATGTGGCTGGTGTGAAGGGGAAAAGGGCAGACAGGATGATTTGTGATGTAAGTGATGTGGATGATGCCAAGGTGGAGGAGGCAGCTGGGTACGTTCATGTGAGGGCTAGGAGGGGCCAAGCCACAAACAGGCACAGCGTTGCAGAGAGGGTATGTGTGTGCTTGTCTGCTCTCTTGAATGTACTAGTTAATCAGGCACACCCCCAAAAAATCATGGTCCTTCATCATGTTAAGAAAGATGAGATGGTAGAATAAGCTTAATTGTTTTTGTCTTTTCTTTTTTCTGAAATGATGTAGTTGAGAAGGGAGAAGATCAGTGAGAAAATGAAGATGCTACAAAGCCTGGTTCCTGGTTGTGACAAGGTAATCAATTAATTAAGTAGGCCCAACTTTGGCTGGAATTTTGTTCCGTTACTTGTAGCTAACCTAGTGCATGATTAACTTGTGTGCATGTGTAGCTTACGGGAAAATCTCTGCTAGATGAGATCATCAGCTACGTGCAATCGCTGCAGAACCAAGTTGAGGTAAATAAGAACTCTATACTGCATACGACACCCGATTTTGGTGTGGTGTTTCAAGGTTAAACTGAATTTAAACTGTGGATTCAGTTTCTGTCGATGAGGCTCGCCACTCTGAACCCAGTGATGGTGTATAAGCTTGGACTGGACACGGGCCGCATGCCCCACCCAGATGCTCCACAGGTAATCAAACAAGACTTGACCTTGATTCGCGGAATATGAAACAAATTAAAGCCGGTACCTGAAGAATTATTTGTCTTTCTATTTTGGCTAAACTAGTTATGTGCAGTTATCAAATGCGTTTGTTTGTGTTTGAAATCTAGGTGTTAACAATGGCAGAGATGCCTCCACATGAGCTTGTGCAGTGGATGGGCCAAGCCACCGCCACTACTTCACTTGCTGAGGCTCAAGGATTACCCACGGGAGCCACAGGGCTTGCTCAGGTGAAAGATCATATATCCATTTGTGTTATGGCCCATTCCATACTATTATTTGTTGAAAATTGTAGCTACCCAACAACTAATTTAAGTTCCTCTGCTTCTTTGCAGGATGGCGCCGGCAGCAGCAGCAGCAGCAGCAGCCGTGTGATGCAGCAAGTGCAAAGGCATCAAGAAAAGCAGTTGAATCATTGGATGAGTTTCTTCCAACGGTGTGAGTAGAACAAGCCCTCATTTGGTAAGCAAATTCTTAAGCTGGCCACTAGTAGTACTATATTAGTGTGCACATTAATCACACTCTAAACTGTCCATTCGTCTGCTAATTTATTTTCAGCATCGACGTGTGTACATAGCTGTCAATTAGCATGCATAAATGACCCACTATTGAGCTAGAAGAAGCTGAGCTGACGACGACAGGCTTTGGATCATAATCCATGGGAAGAAGATCTCTTCTTGGTCATCGGTCCGTCTGTACCGTCTACATCAACCCCAGTCAGTACCACTACCACCAGCCAAGATGTCATTAGTTTTTTGCCCAGGTTGCAGCATGGCAATGGCCTAGGTACAGTAGTAAGACGAGGACATGCACTGTGTCGCTTTCTGCTTTTGCAATGCAAATCCTATGTAAAGCATATGGTACACTGTACTAGTACTAGATATGCATGTGTCATCCCTGGCTTGGCTTGCAATGTGTGTGTACTTGCAATTGCTTGTTGTAGCCTGCCTGCCCCCAAATGAGAGGACTTGGCTTGCTGCCTCTCTCCACCCATATGTTTGTGTGCATTTGCCCATCCATCCATAGAAAGCCTGGTGGAGCTTTGTGTGGGCAGGTGAGACAATTTGAATTTTGTTTTGTTGTGTTGCTTCCTAAAAACTATGTTTTGACCGTAAAAGTAGTGGCTGATGGAAGGTGATGGCTTTTTTGACATCTCAGAGCACCTGTATCACATGGCTAGTGTAGATGCTTGCAGTTGTCACCCGGTAAACTACTGCTTAGGGCAACCATAGCAGATACCACAGTGCAGATATATTGATAAAACTGCATACTCGTAGACTGTTTCCCTCTATTTGTCGCATTTCTTTGGATATGAGCTATACTAGAAGAATAAATTTGAAATTAGTATGATTCAAACCCGTCATCAGTACTCAACATCACATAATTCAAGCATAAAGCTTCAGTTTACTTACCTGCCAATCTCCTCTCCACGGGGCCGGTGATTCCTTCTGTCCGCAGCTCTTAATAAGACAATTAATTGTTAGCTGAGATGAAATGATTTTGGACCGGGTTGACTGCAGAAATGATGGTATGATGTTGATTTGGCAAAAATTACTTAAAATTCTAGTTTTTCTTGTGATGCATTTGACTTGTTCTGTAAATTCCGTGACATTAGCGTTTAGCGGAAGGAGATGCGTGTCAAGCAGGTGTCAACCTTTTTCTAATTTCTAGTATCTTTTACTTTTCTCAAGGTTATAAAAAGCTCGTTTAAGCGCACGCTTAAGCTCGCTTAGGCGCTGAGCGGAGCAAAACGCTTAGCGCTCAACTGCGCTTAAATGTGCGCTTAATCGCGCTTAACGCTTTAATCCTTTAAAAAAAGAGAAAAGCGGAGACAAAACGCTAGATTAGCGCCTAGCGTTTAATAGAACCTTGACTTTTTCTCATTATTAAGGCTGTTCGATCATAGAGTACTGTTGGAGTATGATCAAGTGATGGTTCCCTGCTTTAGCTGGAGTTTACAATACGATTATTAATAAAAAGCTGATGTACACGACACACATGCATACACCAGAAGAGAAAAAACCATGGTTGCTATTGGTAACATACGGTACAACTAAAAGCTAATTAAGAGCAACTCTAACAGCTGCCTTATTTTAGGAGGGCTATTTTCAAGTATAGGGCACCTGTTTTAGCATTTTAGGACACCAACAAAATTTATGCTTTACCAGCTGCCCTATAATAGAGCAACTGTTGGACAGTAGGTGCCCTATTTTAGAGCATAAATAGCTAATTTCAAACTAAATTTGTGACAAATTTAAGATAATTTGATGACTTTTTATACATAAACTTCGGCAAAGTAAACCAAATTTAAATTTTTTACTAGAAAAATGCTTAACACGAATTGCTGACAACCAATTGTACAAATAAATTTGATTTTGCACCAACAACCAAATAGAGCAGCAGCTAGCTAGCCACGAACTGGACAATTGATCGGACAATTGATCGATTGATCCATCTATCTAGGTCAGCAGCTAGCTAGCTAGCTTCTATGCATCGATCGATTGATCCATTTATTGATCTAGCAGCGGCCGGCCACCAGCAACGTGGAAACGGCCGGCACCAGCGAAGCTCCGCCCGCGCACCATGGAGTACTGCGCAGAGACGGCCGGCGAAGATCCGCCTGCGCACCATGAAAGAACCGCAGGGAAACGGCCGGCGACCAGCTCCACCAACGCCATGGAAGAACAGAGCTCGCCGGAGCTGCGCAATCAGTCGGCGAGAGCTCGCCGGAGCAGCGGCGATGGCCGACGGGGAAGGGAATCGGTAGGGATGCCAAGGGCGAGCCGTACCGGGGAGCGGCAGCGCGGGATTCGCTGGATTTTGGTCGGAATCAGCCGGTGGCGGCGCTGGTCAAAGGGATTAGTAGGAAGGTGAAATTTCCGGGTGGCAGTTACCTTCCCGCGTCACTGCTATTTTAGGATAGGGCACGTCCGAAGTGCCCCATATGTAGGGCAGAGAGGACCAAATTTTAGGGCAGCCCTATAATAGGGCACCACATAGGGCAGTTGTTGGAGACATGTTTTTCCCTTCGGTGCCCTATAAAACGGTTTTTAGGGCACGAAGCCTAATATAGGGCAGCTGTTGGAGACATGTTTTTGTCCTTCGGTGCCCTATAAAACGGTTTTTAGGGCACGGAGCCTAATATAGGGCAGCTGTTAGAGTTGCTCTAAGTTGCGAAAACCTCTTCTTAAGCTTGAGCTCGAGGGAGCTCGATTTTCAAGAAATTTAACAACTTCATTTTACAGCTTAAGAAGTTATGAAAATAGTATACACGTGTGCCATCTATATTTTCAAAGTAATAGATTTTTTTATTTTAAGTAATAGATGTTAGCTGTGTTCCACACATAAAAGCAGATGTGGGGTAAAAAAAAGAGAGATATTTTAAAGTTTTATATACCATTTTAAAATTTAAAACAAAGCAGGAGCTAGTAAACTTTTACAGGTTATTCATCGAGTCAAGTTTAAACATGTGATTTTACCTTCTCCCAGGGAACCAAAGCATCCTATGGATTTTGAATGCACTCGGCTGATGGTGTTCGTTTGGGCTGTATTCAACTAGGGTGGCTGTCAGCATGATAAATGATTGCAAATTTTGCATTTACTTTTTCGTCGGCTTATTCATATGGCCACTCTGTGCAATCTTTGAGATGTAAGCTATTTTACTTTTAAAATTTTGCAATAATTTTAGGCTGTGTGTGATGCAGCCCAGATACGTCACCCGTCCAAGTTTCCAATAGAAAAAAACTGCTTTCTCATAAGGAAAACAATTCAGCACGTGAGTGTGACCAAACTATTTCGGCTGATCTGCCTCATTGCTGCTCCGCCGATGCCTCGCCTCTACTCCGTCGCGCTCAAGCCCCGCCGCCGTGGCCACCGTTGTTCCTCCTCCACCGCCACCACCTCGCCTCCCTCAGGTTGCTGGACTCCCAGCGCCGCCTTTTCCGAGGCCACTTAGCGGGTCAGCGCCGGGGCGCTCCGCCCGAAGGCCGCACACTACCTGATAGACGAATTGCTCGGGCAGGCCGACCCCATCCCCATTCGCCCCCTCCACAACTTCCTTGCCGCCCTCGCCCATGCTCTGCCTTCCGCCGCTCTCAGAGATGGGCCCGCTCTCCTCAACCGCGTCCGCTGAGAAGAAGCCGGCCTCGTGCTGGCGGCGCCCTCATTCTGCACCTACACCATCCCCATGGACTGCCGCCGCCGCGCGCGTCGCCCTGTCCTAGGGCTCGCCTTCTTCGCCATCATCAAAGTTACTTTACGCTAACGTATCATCTGATTCAAAAGAGCATTGATAATCAGTAATGACTCACCTTATTCGCTTTACATATCAAACACTAATCTAGATAGTGTCCTTTCCTGAAACTGGGTTGTAGTGTTCAGTGTTCTACATGTGAGGCCATATTGGCCTTAATTGTGGGGAACTAATTTGTGATTTCTTATGTGTTGTTAAGATTGATCAAACTACTAACATGAAGGGTTATTCTAGACTCTATTTTATTTTTTTGAACTTATAGTGTTGTACACGATGGTAAGATGAATCCCACGAGAGTAAAATTATGGATGCCGACCTTCCTGGAGTTCTTTATAAAAATAAGTAAAAAATCAAATTTGGAAGTTCCAATATAAATGAAACAATGATATATTTTATCTAAGTGTAAAATATCAACTAGAAATGTTATATATTTTTGGTCCGCACAAAAATTACAAAGTAAACTTTTCAACACACCCAAATATATCAGATTTTTATTAATTACGTGTAGCCTAGAATATGAAATATTTTAATTTCAAATTTGCACTTTGGTAGAATAGACCATTGCCCACATTTGATTTTTTTTAAAAATTCTATTTGAAACTTCCAAAATATTATTTTTTAGAAACAAATTGAAGGGCTCAATAGAGCTCGGCCTCCATTTTATTGTTCTCGCAACTAGCAGACAAATTATTCACTTTCTAGACATATCAAATTGAATGATACCCTTTATATGTCAATGATTGTAATGTCATGTAAGATAATATAATAGATATCAGTTTAGTATTGCTTTACACTATTTACGATTTTAATCAGTCCAGTCTAATCAAATACATGTGAAGGTTCAATCTGGATTTAATTCATATTATAAATTCGACATACTTACACGAGGGAATGAAATATAATCTCGTAAATTCATAGTCTATCCAGAGAAAAACAATGAATAGAGATACCTATATAGCAAATGTTGATATTTAAAATTTAGTCTTTTTTCACATCTCGCAAAAAATAGTATTTGTACAAAAATTACTGTTCAAAATAATACTTTATACATGTGCCTGTGGTTCTTTAAAAACAATTAAGTAAAATAATACAATAAAGGTAAGGAGCACCGAAGCTCAAGCTCAAAAAACAATTTTTCATTACGTTCCCAAGAAGCAAATTTAATATCTCTATACAACTATAGTTGTTTCCCGTTAACGTACTACACCGGCTTAGAGCATCTCCAAGCGGAGGCCCCAAACCCACCCCAAACGTCCGGGCAGACAGCCCGGACTCGTTTTGGCCCAAAAACCGCGACCCAACGACAGCCCTCAAAGCCACCCCAAACGTCCGGGCTGTCCGGCACACCCCAAACCCAGCCCATATGTAGGGAGGGTTTGTGGGCGTCCGGACGCGCCCGGACGCGCCGCCACGTCGGACGCGGCCCAACAATACCCCACATATATCCAAAATTCCCCACCCCGGTCGGAACCCTAGCTCTCACTCTCCTCGATCCCCTTTCCACTCAACTCTCTCCGACCACATCTTGCCAATGGCGGGCTCCGGCAGCGAATCCGCCACCGAGCTGTACTGGCATGCGTTCGCGGAGGCGGAGGAGGAGGAGATTGGGAGCTGCGTCGGGCCGGATGCCGCCGCGCCGTCTTCGGCGGCTCTGTTCAACGCCGCTGGCAGTTCCGCCGCCGCCCCATCCGACGAAGCAATGGAGGTGCTTCCGCAGGTTTGCCTCCCAATCTCCTCCTTCGCTTCCGGTTGGAATGCCCACATTATAGGAATGAGTAGGATGATTAGGAATTTGATGCCCGATGCACTCCGTAGTACTCCGGATGCTTTGCTCAAATGGGTTCCGTAAGTTCTATTGTTAATTTTTTTACAATGTTGGATCCATTAGCACCGATTCATGGAGTGTCTATTTTATTTTTATAGATAGACGAAGCCGTCATGCTGTACAACGCACTTGGGGGGAAGCCAGAGACGACGGGGTGGAAGTTCGGCCATTGTTGGGACATGTTAAAGGATAGCCCTTTCGTGGACGACACGCCGAATGAGGAGAGGAAGGACATGATCCGCCGAGTGGAGACCCAAGCTCGACAGGCACGCCGTGCTCGGCAAAGGGACCGCGAAGCGCGGGAACGTGTAGAGGCCGCTACTCACGCACGGGAACGTGTAGACGCCGTCGCTCGAGAACGCGAAGTTCAACGTGCAGAGGCCGCCGCTCACAACCGGGAAGCTCAACGTGAAGCCTGCGCCGCTCACAACCGGGAGCTGGAGCGTGAAGCGGGAGCCCGCCGTTGCCTTCGCCGTCGCCAAAGGCGTGAAGCTGAACGTGCGGCGGCCGCCGCCCGGGTCCTGTTTGAGCGCGCCTCCGATTTGATTTATGAATGTTTGAACTATGTTTGTGAATGTTTGAACCATATGATGTTTGAACTATGTTGATCATTGATCATTTGATCTACGTGCATGTCCAATATGGGTTTGGGGGAGATTTTTGAGGGTTATGGTTGTAGGACACCGTTTTTGGGGGCTGTCCGGTCACCGTGCCCGGACGCGTCCGGTCGCAGTTTGGGGGCCGGATTTGGGGCCTCCGCTTGGAGATGCTCTTATGTGGTATATCACGAGTGCACAAGAAGGTGAATATAGACTATACTATAGAAGATCACATTTTTAATCTCAAAACATATGCATGAAACATGATTTAATTATAGTTTGGATATTTTATCATCTAATATTTGAGTTCAACCAAATCCAGATGTGCATGAGTAAATCTTAACGTGTGTAATATAAATCACTCGGCTTGTGCGAGGTGATTGATTGGGTTGAACCCAAACAGGCTGAGCATGTGATACGTGCATTTTATATCATCATTTATATAACTTTTAGTATCATACTAGAATGTTATTTGCATGATTATATGATTGTTTCTACATGTTTTAGATGATTTTGGGGACTTTCATACAAAGTCCCTATTTTTGGTATTTAATTTCTGGGAGGCAGAAAACCTCCTTTTTCTTGTCTTTAATGTTTCAGGAGCTACAGGACTCAAATAATAAAAGGAAAAATACTGCGTCAGTTTTTCATCGGGAGAAAGGCAGAGGGAAGAAGACCGAAGAGAGGAGAGCCACGAGGGCCAAATGGGGGTGGCCCACGCGGCCCATGTACCTGGCCGCGTGGGACCACCCAAAGGTGCCTCGGGCACCTCCTCGCCTGGGGCTTTTTATCGACGCCTTCGTCTCGCCCGAAAAGTAACGCCCTAATTTTTCCAAGTCCATCCGAGGTCGCGGCGGCGGCGAAACTCCTGATCCCTTCCGAGGGGGTCAGATCCTGCTGCTCCGGAACTCCGGAGAAGGGGGAAATCATCGTCATCGTCATCACCTCTCCTCCTTGGCGTGGGAGGAGGCCTCTACATCATCACCCCCATCAAGACCAGCACCATCACCATCATCATCACCGTGATCCACTCCGTTCCCCTCGCAGTTTGAGAGTTGCTATACCCTAGATACTTGTCTTGTGCTACTATTCATGTTTGTGATTGAGTACTTGTCATTATTTGGTGGTGAAGTTATAATTTCAGATTGTGTTGTACCACTTATGCCACTGATATGATCATGTTCGCACGTTGTGAGTAGTTCCCGTATGTTCCTGAGGGCATAGGATGAATTGGCAATGATTTATATATGACATGTGTTGGTATTTTGTCAAGAGTTTATCTTTTATGTGATTCTATGATGGTGTTGTGCGAACGTCGACTGCACAACACTTCACCTTTATGGGCTCATAGGAGAACACCGTAGTGTAATGAATTGATGGAGACTTGGGAGGACACGTAAACCTGAGACCGAGTCATGAAGTTATATTATGAGGGTATTAGTATCGGGGACCTTAGAGTGTAATGCTATGGTGGGACTTTAGGTCTTAATAATTCTTGTGCAGTCATTTGCTTGGCCACATGATCCATCATAAGGGGTTGTAGTTTATTTATTTAGCTATACCTAATTATGGCTCCGTCCAAAGAGGATTAAAACTTGACAAGATATTCAACGTGTTGTTTAATAAATCTCTATGCCTAGCATCATCCATGCCGCCCTCGGGAACGTTTGCCACATATAAGTTACACATCACTTGAGCTTGTCCTCTTGCCACATAAGAGGATTGGGCTTTCTCTCTTTGAGAGCTTTCACTTGCTATCTGTTATCTGCTTGCAATTATACAACAAAAATACCAAAAACACTTGCATCTTTTATTGTTTTATTTATCAATCTTACTAACCAATACCTTCAGCTCCTCGTGGGTTCGACAACCTTTTCTAATTGAAAGGTACTACAATTGATCTCCTGCACTTGGGAGCCATCAAGATACTTTTCTGGCGCCGTTGCCGGGGAGCGTAGCGCTATTGGTAAGAAGTTTGGTAAGGAAACTTGAAAGCTGTTTATCTCATTGTTACTATGGCATTTATGAATCGTGCCTCGCTGCATCTTGCTCTATATGAAAGTGCTTATGCCACTACTGCAAAGGTGGTTGAAACTACTGTGTCTGAGTACCTAAAGTGGGATATAAAATTCCCATGGGTCATGTTAAAAGAGTTATGAAAAATCCATTTACAGGAGATGGAACTAAGTCGGCACGCGAGCACATGGAAATAATTGAGGACATATGTGGCTTATTCAGACTACCTGGTATTTCAGAGGATCAGGTAAAAAGGAAGCTATTGTATTTGTCTTTATCTGGTAATGCTCGTGATTGGTACAGGTCTTTGGATGAAGAGGTCCAGAATGAATGGAGTATCTTGAGGAAGGTTTTCTTTCTTAAATATTTTACTCCTAAAGAAGCTTATGATAACCGCTGCTATATATTCAATTTCTGGCCACATCTGGGAGAGAGTATTACTCAAGCTTGGGGGAGGTTAAAGGAACTCCTTCGCAAGAATCCATGTCATGATCTTACAAGGAAACTTATATTGATAAACTTTTATGTGAGACTACCTATGAAGCACAAGGAGATTCTGGATAATTCATCTGGTGGAAGTTTTACTAATAACACTGAAGAAGAAGCATGGAATTTATTGGAGACTATTTCTGAAAATACTAGCCACTGGGATCTTGATAAAGGTAATGAGCCATATTTTGATTAAATATTCATGTGTAGAGAATTTCTCTACTTCTATTTGTTTAAAAATCTGAGTGATACTTTTGGTCTTGATCCTTATGTTATAATTGAAATAGCTAAAGGTTTTGCTGATCATATCGTGTTCCAAAAAGTGGATTTGAAGTTTATGTTGAACCTGTTAAACAATCTATTGTTGTTCCTAAAGTTATTAAACAGGTTGAACCAATGTCATCTGTGACAATTGAGGAGTATGTTGAACCACCTCCATTTCCAAACCAAGTTAAGGAGAATTTACTTAAAGCTGTTACTAACAAGAGTAACAAAAGATGTTCTCAGCCTTATGAACAGGTGGAAGTCAACACTCAAATTTCTGTTATCAAGCAACTAAATGAAGAAGACCCAGTGGATGTTTATCTATGTGAAGATGCTACCAAAGTCATCAAAGGTAATTCGGCCAAAGTTGGGAAACCTGTTATATCATGCTCTATTGGGACTTCAAGTTATCATGGTCTATGTGATATTGGAGCAAGTATTAGTGTCATTCCATATTCTCTTTATCTTGAGATCAAGCCTGATATTGATCCCATTGTTATGGAAGAGACAGGTATGACAATTCAACTTGCTAATAAAGATTATATTAGTCCATTTGGAATTGTTAGAGATGTTGAAGTATTGTTGGCAAAATAAAATACCCTGCTGATTTTATTGTGCTTGGTTGTCCTCAAGATTCATTTTGTCCTATCATTTTTGGTAGACCTTTCTTACATACTGTTGGTGCTGAAATTAATTTGCCTAAAGAGAAAGTGTTTATTAAATGTGCTGGTGAGAAACTTGAATTTAACTTTTCCAAATTTGCTGATAAACATGTTGAAAGAGCCAATTCCTAATTTAATTGAAACTCTTGCTCATATAGCTGTAGCTTCAACTGATGTTGTAGAACGTTATATGCTTAATCAAGATGAACCATTTAATGATGAGGAAAAAGAGGCTTTGGAACAAATATTATGGCAACAACCACCACAATTACAATTGCATATCCCACCTGATAATTTAGGAGTGCTACCACCACCTAAAGGGGATCCTAGTTTTGAATTGAAACCTTTGCCTGCAAATCTGAAATATGCATATTTGGATGAGAAGAGCATATATCCTGTCATTATTAGTGCTAACCTTTCAGCTGAAGAGGAAGAGAAATTACTTGATGTGCTAAAAGCTCACCGACCAGCCATTGGATACTCTCTTGATGATCTTAAAGGTATAAGCCCCGCTCTATGTATGCATAAAATTAATCTGGAGGAAGATGCAAAACCTGTTGTTGATTTTCAACGCCGCCTCCATCCAAAAATGAAAGAAGTGGTAAGAAAGAGGTAATAAGACTTATTGAAGCTGGTATCATTTATCCTATAGCTGACAGTAAGTGGGTTAGTCCTGTTCATTGTGTTCCTAAAAAGGGTGGAATGACTGTTGTTCCAAATGAAAAGGATGAACTTGTGGCTCAACGTACTGTAGTTGGTTATAGGATGGTTATTGATTTCAGAAAATTGAATAAAGCAACTCGAAAAGATCATTATCCATTGCCATTTATTGATCAAATGCTAGAAAGGTTGTCTAAACACTCTCACTTTTGCTATCTAGATGGTTATTCAGGTTTCTCGCAAATTCCTGTCCATAAGGATGATCAAGAAAAGACCACTTTTACTTGCCCATATGGTACTTTTGCTTACAGGAGAATGCCATTCGGTTTATGTAATGCTCCTGCTACTTTTCAAAGATGCATGAATGCTATATTTGCTGATTATATTGAAAAGATAATGGAGGTTTTTATGGATGATTTTTCTGTGTATGGTACTTCCTTCGATAATTGCTTGTTCAACCTTAACAAAGTTTTACAGCGTTGTGAAGACCAACACTTGGTTCTTAATTGGGAGAAGTGTCACTTCATGGTTACTGAGGGTATAGTTCTTGGGCATAAGATTTCTGGAGAAGGAATAGAAGTTGATCCAGCAAAGATTGAAGCTATTGAAAAACTACCATATCCAAGGGACCTCAAAGGTATAAGAAGTTTTCTTGGGCATGCAGGTTTTTACCGTAGGTTCATTAAGGATTTCTCCAAAATATCAAAACCTCTAACCAATCTTCTGCAAAAGGATGTTCCTTTCTCTTTTAATGATGATTGCATTGAGTCCTTTAATATTTTGAAGAATGCTTTAATCACTGCTCCCATTATTCAACCTCCTGATTGGAACTTGCCTTTTGAAATTATGTGTGATGCTAGTGATTATGCAGTTGGGGCTGTTTTGGGCCAACGTGTTGATAAGAAACTGAATGTTATTTATTATGCTAGTAGAACACTTGATGCTGCTCAAAGAATTATGCTACAACTGAGAAAGAATTTTTAGCAGTACTGTTTGCTTGTGACAAGTTTAGACCTTATATTACTGATTCAAAAGTCACAATACATACTGATCATTCTGCTATTAAATACTTGATGAATAAGAAAGATGCTAAGCCTAGACTAATAAGATGGGTACTTCTATTGCAAGAATTTGATTTACACATTGTTGATAGGAAAGGGGAGGATAATCAAGTTGCTGATCATCTCTCTAGGATGGAAAGCATACCTGATGATCCTATTCCTATTAATGATAGCTTTGTTAATGAACAACTTGCAATTGTTAATGTTTCTAGTGCTAAAGTTGCATCTCCTTGGTTTGCCAACTATGCAAATTTTATTGTTGGTAAAGTTTTGCCTCCACACTTCACTTCTCAACAAAGAAAGAAATTCTTTTATGATCTTAGACATTATTTTTGGGATGATCCTTTCCTCTATAAGAAAAGTGTGGATGGTATTATTAGACGTTGTGTACCTGAGCATGAACAACAGGCTATTATAAGAGATTGTCATGACAGTCCCTATGGAGGGCATCATGCAGGAGATCGCACAGGAGCAAAGGTATTACAATCTGGTTTCTATTGGCCTACTTTATTTAAGGACTGTGCTGAATATGTTAAATCTTGTGATAAATGTCAAAGAGTAGGAAACATTGGTAGGAGGAATGAAATGCCTATGAATTATTCATTGCCACTTGAACCATTTGATGTGTGGGGTTTTGACTTTATGGGTCCTTTCCCAGAATCAAAGACAAAGCATACTCACATTTTGGTTGCAGTTGACTATGTTACAAAGTGGGTGGAAGCAATTCCAACCAAAAGTGCAGATCATGCCACAGCAATGAAGATGCTCAAGGACATCATTTTCCCCAGGTTTGGTGTTCCTAGGTTCTTAATTACTGATGGTGGTTCTCATTTCTTGCATGGTGTTCTTAGAAAAACTTTGGCAAAATATGATGTTAACCATAGAATTGCATCTCCTTATCATCCTCAAACAAGTGGGCAAGTTGAATTAAGCAATAGGGAAATTAAACTCATTTTGGAAAAGACAGTGAATAAGTCTAGATCTGATTGGCCAATTAAGATTAATGATGCTTTGTGGGCTTATAGAACTGCTTTTAAAAATCCTATGGGAATGTCTCCTTATAAAATGGTTTATGGAAAAGCTTGTCACTTACCTGTTGAACTAGAACATAAAGCTAGATGGGCTATTAAACAACTGAACTTTGATTTTAAAACTGCGGGAGAAAAGAGAATTCTTGACCTAAACCTACTTGACGAATGGAGAAATGAAGCTTATGAAAGTGCCAGGATGTTTAAAGAAAAAGTTAAGATTTGGCATGACAAGAAAATTAAGAAAAAGGAATTCAAAGTAGGTGATCAAGTTTTATTATACAACTCTCGTTTCAAGTTTTCTGCAGGGAAGCTAGCTTCAAAGTGGCAGGGACCATTAGTGATACAGGAGGTGTACCGTTCAGGAGCTATCCGTCTTCACGGTGACATGAAAGGTAAACCTCATGTAGTCAATGGACAACGCCTTAAACCTTATATTGCAGGAAAGAGCTTCATCGGAAGGGTGGAGGAGTTGAATTTACAAACACCGGAGAGGTAATTGAGAGAAACCGTGCAGTTTCAGAAACCCAAAACAATAGAAGGTAACTTACTGTTGGAAAGTTTCTCGGAATTGCATAATATTTTACGGAGTCATTTTTTATGGAAATTAACGTGTGGGACAAGAAAACTGGACGAAACGGAGACCCGAGGGAGAAAGAGAGGGGCCCACGCGGCCCATGTACCTGGCCGCGTGGGGCTGTCCCTTTTCCACCTCGGAGTCCCTTTTCGTCTCGTTTTCGATCCCGACGCTTCGTCTTGACCTAAAAACCCTCAATATATACCCTCTCTGCCGATCTAATCTCGCACCGAGCGTTCTCGAGCGATCTTTGTTTCTGCTGTTTCTGCCTGTCAGGTTTTAGCCATGTCTTGCTCCGGATCCAACCAAGAGGGGGAGAGCTCTCCCAAGGAGGGTGTTGTGAACCGCTACCTCAACTCCGTGATGACACCACCGAAGACCGTGTGCTTCAAGGAGGGCGTGATGCTCGTGGAGGAGGTGAAGGCTCCCAAGGCCACCGGCACGGTGGAGGAAAGGCTGGATGAGTTAGAGGACAAGACCTTCAGGTATGGCACTGTGGTTTACCGCAGCCTTGATGCTCACCACTTCATGAACCTGGAGCTGGAGAAGAAGGTTGAAGAGTACAAGAAAAGGCTTGAAGATCTGGAAGATAGGTACAAGGACGTCATCACAAATGGGAGAAGTTCCAATGCTTCATGTGGGATGTAGAGAACCAGAACTGCGAATATGAAGAACGCTTCAAGAAGATTGCAGCAGCCGCCACCCTCAGGTACAATGATCCACCTACATCTTTCCGTGATGGAAGGCCTTTCCCATGGAAGATGGCTGAGTGGGAGGAAGAATATGAGAAGGAGGAGGCTGCAGCAAAGGAGAATCTGGAGGAACGCCAAGCTTGGGGGAGTTCCATCTAGTCTTTCTCTTTATCAATCTATCATATCTATCTAGTCATGGTGTGCTTTGCTTTTATCGTTTAGTTATCAATATCTCTTAGGCGTGTGTGAGCTCATGGAGCATTATCATGTATCCCTATCTTATGGTTTATCAATGAATATTAAAGTATGGTGTCATCCATGATTCTCTTGTTTGGGGATTTATGGGTAACACTCATGCAAATGAGCGTGGCATATTTAGAATTTCAATCACATCTTGCCTTGAAATTAATTAACTTGAGTATGTTGGACAATTATAGAATTATCTCAATATAGAAGAAGTAAAAAGACTTGTGAATTAATAGTTTGAGGTTAAGATATAGTCTTGTAGGATAAGAAGTTGAGAAGACTTAATGAAAAGGATATAAAACACTCTTGTTACAACCTAGTATCTTTTGAGCAAATTAATGATCATGGATATTTCAATACTTATGCTCTTGAATGTGAATGAAAGGAAGGCACCTGAAATTTCAGCTAGCCATGGAAAGTGTAAGAAAAGGGTTGTGTAGAGCATGGGAACTTGATTGAGATATCCATGACTAAAGTTTGCACTAGTTACTAGTCAAGCAAGAGTGATAACAATTTTTATATCTATCTGTCTTTTCATTTGTCTTCTTTTGAACTTGTTATCCAATGAGAGTTTATCTTGTCTTTGAATTTCAGCAAAGTATAAAAGATTATAATGCTTGCCATGAAGAGCAAAAGCATGTGAAAAACAATATGATTCGATTGTCCAACATACAATGGTTATTTGCTTTCAAAAGTAAGGGGTGATTGCTAGAGTTCTACTTATGTTGCCCTCATATGTATGAGTTTTAGATCATTAATCTTATCTTGCAATTGAATATGATGATGATACAATGCCCGTATTTATTTATCAACCATAAGTCCATTGATGCATGTAATGATCTATGTCCTTACTTACTCGAGGACGAGTAAAGGTTTAAGCTTGGGGGAGTTGATACGTGCATTTTATATCATCATTTATATAACTTTTAGTATCATACTAGAATGTTATTTGCATGATTATATGATTGTTTCTACATGTTTTAGATGATTTTGGGGACTTTCATACAAAGTCCCTATTTTTGGTATTTAATTTCTGGGAGGCAGAAAACCTCCTTTTTCTTGTCTTTAATGTTTCAGGAGCTACAGGACCTCAAATAATAAAAGGAAAAATACTGCGTCAGTTTTTCATCGGGAGAAAGGCAGAGGGAAGAAGACCGAAGAGAGGAGAGCCACGAGGGCCAAATGGGGGTGGCCCACGCGGCCCATGTACCTGGCCGCGTGGGACCCACCCAAAGGGCCTCGGGCACCTCCTCGCCTGGGGCTTTTTATCGACGCCTTCGTCTCGCCCGAAAAGTAACGCCCTAATTTTTCCAAGTCCATCCGAGGTCGCGGCGGCGGCGAAACTCCTGATCCCTTCCGAGGGGGGTCAGATCCTGCTGCTCCGGAACTCCGGAGAAGGGGGAAATCATCGTCATCGTCATCACCTCTCCTCCTTGGCGTGGGAGGAGGCCTCTACATCATCACCCCCATCAAGACCAGCACCATCACCATCATCATCTCGAGAGAGTTGCTATACCCTAGATACTTGTCTTGTGCTACTATTCATGTTTGTGATTGAGTACTTGTCATTATTTGGTGGTGAAGTTATAATTTCAGATTGTGTTGTACCACTTATGCCACTGATTATGATCATGTTCGCACGTTGTGAGTAGTTCCCGTATGTTCCTGAGGGCATAGGATGAATTGGCAATGATTTATATATGACATGTGTTGGTATTTTGTCAAGAGTTTATCTTTTATGTGATTCTATGATGGTGTTGTGCGAACGTCGACTGCACAACACTTCACCTTTATGGGCTCATAGGAGAACACCGTAGTGTAATGAATTGATGGAGACTTGGGAGGACACGTAAACCTGAGACCGAGTCATGAAGTTATATTATGAGGGTATTAGTATCGGGGACCTTAGAGTGTAATGCTATGGTGGGACTTTAGGTCTTAATAATTCTTGTGCAGTCATTTGCTTGGCCACATGATCCATCATAAGGGGTTGTAGTTTATTTATTTAGCTATACCTAATTATGGCTCCGTCCAAAGAGGATTAAAACTTGACAAGATATTCAACGTGTTGTTTAATAAATCTCTATGCCTAGCATCATCCATGCCGCCCTCGGGAACGTTTGCCACATATAAGTTACACATCACTTGAGCTTGTCCTCTTGCCACATAAGAGGATTGGGCTTTCTCTCTTTGAGAGCTTTCACTTGCTACTGTTATCTGCTTGCAATTATACAACCAAAAATACCAAAAACACTTGCATCTTTTATTGTTTTTTTATCAATCTTACTAACCAATACCTTCAGCTCCTCGTGGGTTCGACAACCTTTTCTAATTGAAAGGTACTACAATTGATCTCCTGCACTTGGGAGCCATCAGCATGTTGGACCAAGCATTGAGTGAGACAGAAGCCCAATTTTAATCGTTTTGGCACAACAACGCCTACCTATTGTCCTCCAGAAAAACATTTGCTCTTCCTTTATCATAAAAAGAGGATTGGTCAAGCCTCCACTCGCCAACGCCCTCCTACATCCGGCGACACGATACGAGATGTGATGGAATCTGAATTTTACTCAGGATTGGTCAAGCTCCACTCTATAAGTAATGACCTATCTCATGCTTTTGAAGGTTTAATTGTTCCCAATGTATTCTAAGTGACTAAAGTAGCCCCAATCCAATCAAAACATAACTTTATCTGTTTATTGTTGACCGTCTTGGATGAAGGCTCGCCTACTATATCGTGCTAACAATCTTACTTTAGTGGTACTTCCCAAGTTCCACTCCCATTCTGTTATGTTCATATTGATTTTCATGGATGAGATTGTGGCGAGGATTGAACATCTAAATACGTGTGTGATAAAAAAAAACCAAACAAGAACATATATTTGTCTTTTATTCCCAAGTTCTGACTAGTACCAGCCAGGGATCTCACATGTTAGTGCATGGCACTTTATTTGTCACTATTACATTGACCGGTCTATCAACTAAGAGTAACGAGGCGACGGAGCGGGACCCGAACATTGCATATTTCCGACAGGGTTTGCAGCGCATACGTCCTCAACCCCTCGAACTGAGCTACCTGTTGAGGTTGGATGAAGCCCTGGCCGAGCTGTTGTAGTTGAGGCTGGAAAACTCCCTGAACAATCTGCTGCTGAGGTTGGAAGAACTGTTGTTGCTGTTGCACGATGATGGCATGCACGACGCTGCTGATGGCAGGGACACGGAGTTGTTCGGGAATCTGCGCCAGCTGCCTGCAACATTGTTGCCGCGTCACCTCGCATCTACTTTGTTGTGAGGTCCACGAGGGGAGGAACGACACCAGCGGCACCCGGCTGCACTGTTGCACGAGGAACTGCCGACATGGGTTCAACTGTTGCTGCAAAAATGGCTGAAAATATGGTTGTTGTTGCTCGGGAAATTGGTGTTGGTCCTGTGAAAATGGCTGTGGTTGTGCAAAGGGTTGCTGTATTTGGGAAAATGGTTGTTGAGACTCATATTGGCCGGTAGGATCAAACTCCACATGTTGTTGTTGCTGCAGAAAAGGTTGTTGACTTGGAAATTGTTGTTGTTCTCGTGTGAATGGCCGTGGTTGCACAAATGGTTGTTGTACTTGAGGCAGTGACTGTTGCGACTGGTATTGGCCGCTAGGATCAAGCTGCACAGGTTGTTGTTGCTGCAGAAAAGGTTGTTGTTGCTGGAAAAAAGGTTGTTGTTGCTCGGGGAATTGTTGTTGTTCCTGTGATACTAGTTGCGGTTGCGCATATGGTTGTTGTACCTACGGAAATTTATGTTGCGACTGGTATTGGCTTCTAAGGCCAATCTGCACACTTTCGGTGGCCATGGTTGCCACCACAGCAAAGAGGGCAAGGATGAGGAAAGTCTTCATGCTGGATTTTTGTTTACTATTACTTGCCTGGTTTGACGCTTTTGATCTAGATGTGTGACGGATGGATGATGGAGAAGGATCTTCATGGTGTGGGCCTATTTATAGCTTCTATGGCATGGTTTCTTTTTATCTTTGCATTTTCTTTCCATATAATAGTGTTGGGATGCTTATCTAACGCTTCATTTGGTATCTTGTGTTTGGTGGCACTACATACGAATGTAGTTTTCTGGATTTATCAGCAAAGTTACTTTACGTCTGATTCAAGGGAAATGTTGATAATTAGTAATGACTCTTCTTATTCACTTTACATATCAAACGCTTATCTAGATAGTATCATTTTCTGAAACTGGATTGTAGTGTTATATGTGTTAGGTATAAGCCATATTGGCCTATAACTGGATTGTAGTGTTCTATGTGTTAGGTATAAGCCATTTTGGGCTGAATTGTGCGGAACTAACTTGTGATTTTGTATGATTGATCAAATTCCTCACATGAATGGTTGTTCTAAACTCTATTTTATTTTTTGGCCTAACTATTAGTGTTGTATACTGTCAGCCCAATGGAAACTAGGGTACCATGGGCCGGCCTTTCTAGCCCTCGACACTCAATTCAGAATACGGCTAAGGACCAGGCGAGCCTCGCGAGGGCTTCAACACTGAAGAAATGACTAAGTCCCTGTGACCAGGGGATTGCCTCACGAGATTTCCCCTCTCGAGGCGTCAGAGCGCTCGAAGTTCTCGACGAGGTCCTGCCACTCTGGCAGGATGCACATGGGCTCTGCGCCCGCCGCAGAGTGACGCGTACGTCTGCACGCAGTGACGAAGACGCTGCAGCTGCTATTCTCGTGTATAAAGGAGTCAACAAAGCTGCCCCGCTCATAACGATTACCAAGCTTGCCATTTCGGTGACAAGGGGAGCAGGCCGCTCCGCTCCAAGCATGATGTCATCGTGGGGACGCCGCGGATCTCTGCAGCACCGGCCCACCGTCCTGGATGGACGGTGGCTTTATCTGACGAAGACCAGCAAGACCATGGTTGTGGACTGCGTCCACATCGCCCTGGACCGCCGTGCGCCGTCCTCCTGCACCGGCACCAAGCGGAACCCTAGCTTCCAGCCCTGCGCCTATAAAAGGAGGAGGGGCACGTCCGGAGAAGGGGATCGATCATTCGACACCCAAGTCGACTACGCCGCAACTGAGAGAGAACAAGCTCTCGCCATTGTAGCTCTTCCATAGCTAAAGCTTCGCCTTCGGCAAGCTCCATTGTACTATAACCTCTACAAGCAATGCAATACAACATAGTAGGAAGTAGGGTCTTTACTCCTCCGGAGGGTCAGCTGAACCTGGGTACGGGTCGGTGTTCTATCTCTGTCGTGATGTTCCCCACCAAGCTCGACGAGCACCGTCGCCGAGGTTGTTGAGGGGTTGTTTGACGTTGTGTTCAGCCACTCGATTCCTGACAGAGAGAGACACACCCCTAGTTCCTGAGACTAGTCTCCGACATATACGATGGTAAAATGAATTCCACGAGAGTGGAATAATGGAGGCCGACCTTCCTGGAGCTCTTTATAAACCAAGTCAAAAAAGCATTTTTTTGAAGTTTCCAAAATATCTAAAACAAATTTTCTTCGGATGCGTGCACCCAAGACGGACACTGAGCGGACGCAAGGACTATCTGTTTCCTATCCCTGGATGCAAAACCGGCCCATATTTGGGCTGAAGATTGATCTCCTTAGATGAACACATGCTCAGTTAAGTTCAGTTTAGTTAATGTGTACTATCGACTGCTATATATGTATGCTGCGTCGACTGTCAAGTAGGAGTTGTTTGGTTTTTTCGGATTAACCATGCTCTGTATGCACGAATTTCTTTTCTTGAGATCGAAGGCAATCTAGATCGGGTCACGATCTCACTGTCATCCTCGCAGGTTTTACTTGGACGAACCAGACAATGTACTGTTCTCCAGAATTACTTTGTCAGAAACTACACTGGTTGCGTAACGCAGGAGCATCGGATCGTGTTGCAGGCTTGCAGCTAGGTGACACAAGACGATCAACCGCGCCAGCCGCCAGGGGCTCCCGCGGCCGTTCCACCGATCGACGCAGAGTCGCAGACTACAGCGTCCAACAGCGTACTCTCGCCGTGGAGGAGACCGAATTGAGAATTGGAGAGCCTGACCGGGGCCAGCTGGCGTGGACAAGGAGCGCGTCTGCGACGGGAAGCTCAGCCCAGCAGATGCGCACCACCCTGCTCGATGAACTGCCGAAGCTCAGCTCAGTCCGCGCACCCGTCCTCGACTGCTTCCTCGCCTGCAAGGACGTCCGCGCCGG
The DNA here is from genome assembly GCA_947311845.1 of Poa pratensis. Classification (NCBI taxonomy): domain Eukaryota; kingdom Viridiplantae; phylum Streptophyta; class Magnoliopsida; order Poales; family Poaceae; genus Poa; species Poa pratensis. The sequence goes on from CAMZMU010000042.1 coordinate 61,857,351, forward strand.
AACGCTCAGCCCGAAAGACGCGCTCCACCTGTTCGACCAATTGCTGCAGCAGGACACCCGGTCCGTGTGCTCGCCCGCGCCGCGGAGTGGACTGCTCCGCCTGCAGTGACGGCCGCGCGCTTACGGCATCCTCATGGACTGCTGCTGCCACGGGCGACGCCTGGACTTGGCTCGCCTTCTTCGGCCGCCTCCTCAGGACAAACGGCATCGACGGCTACACCCTCAGTGTCTCTGCGGCACAAAACGGAGACGAGGCCGTCGACGTGCTGCTCAAAGGATGTGCCTGAACTCGGCTGCGCGCCTGATGCCTTGTCATACTGCCCCGTTATGAAGTTCTTACTAGTTGAATTTGGCGTGCCGTCACGGCACGCCCTTGTTGAAATTTTTGTGTAATATATATATATATTTTGTTCATGAAAATGTTAGCTAAATTGGTATGTTGGAACATGTTTTTATGTTGTCATGAATAGGTAGCATTTTTTGTGTGCATTTTGGATATATTGTGTATAATATTCAAATATTCCGTGGGTTAAAATGCTCGAGAAATGTTTGTATTTCGACGTCAATATTTAATTGAAAGCAGAAAAAGTTAGCTGATTTTGAGTCCACATGTGGGGAAAGTTTGTTTGTGTGGTGTCTAAAATGTTGGCGAAATTGAAATGCTGAAATATATTTGTAACTTGCTATAAGTATATTGCGGTTCTTTTTTTGTGAGCATTTTCGTTATATTTTATGAAATATCAGGAAAATTCTCTCAAATGTTGGCGTATTTGCAATTTGTAAACATGTTTTCTATTTTGTTATGAGTAGATAGTAAACTGTTCGGTATTTTTTTTATATATGTTGTAGAATATTCAAATATTTAGGAGTTAGAAATGTTCGAACATGTTTGTATGTCAGTGTTAATATTTAATTGAAATTAGGAGAAGAATGCATATGTATTACTTCCAAATGGTGACAAAATTTGAATATTTTGGGGAGAAAAATCAGCGTAAGTATTTTGGTCGTATTTTTCTAATTGTTTTGATATCTACTTGTATTTTTTTAGTGGATATATTTAGAGATGTTCATTTACATTTTGTTTGAATTTGTAAGGTTGGTGAAAGTGGGAAGCTATCTGTATGTTTTCTTTTTTCCTTTTTTTTGTTTTTTTCAAATTCTCAGGTTTAGAAGATATTGGAAATTTTGAAGTTTCAGTTTGGAAATTTCGGACATATGGCATAAATAGTAAATGTTTATGTTTTATGTGGTCATGTTGATATATTTGCTATTTTTTCTTCCAACGGATAGATTTGAAGTTATTGGTCTAGTTCACATTTCACATTTCTTTTATCTTTTTTCTTGTGCTGAAATAACACTTCAAATATTTGGTGTTTTTTTTAGAGAGATGATTTTGTTGTTATAAATTACTGTCGTGTCTTTGTGAGAAATAGTTGTTCTGATTAAGTTTTAAATCGAAATTTAAAACTTGCTCAAATATCACAATTTGGAATTTGTAAGATTCGTTTTTTTTTTTGGGAAGGGCGCAAAGCTTCTGAAATGTTCATTTTGATTTGTTTGAAATCTGTAGAAGTTCGTGTGACCTGATTTGAATTTGGTGTGAGGTGATTTGAATTTGTGTTTAAAAATTACAGGAGTAATATTTTGGAATCTGGAGTTGCGAGCATGTTGCTATATGTTAGAGTTCCCCGAAATTTTTTTTTTGTCGTGAGCAATTTCAAATGTTCAGGTTTGTTTTTTTTGTTTTTTTTTTTTTTTGCTTTCCGTGAATTTTGATGTATTTCAATTCATTTGTAAGTAAGTAGTATTGCAATTTATTTGCAAATAAGTAGTACAAATAAGTAGTACTTTTTTTTTTGAAATGAGTTTGGAGATGAAAGTACGGTGAACATTTGTCATTTTTTGTATCTGAACTGGTGTAATAGTTTTTTGTGGGAAAAGAAAATTAGAGGGTGCGTTTAGTGAGATTTTTTTTTGATAATTTGTGTATTTTTTTAATTGTGTTATATGTATTATAAGGAAGGGTGATAGTTATAATGTGTGTATGTATACTTAGTTTAAATTAAATTTGAAATCATTCCGTAACGTCACGCCGCGCGGTTAGTGAGAATATTTTTTTGCGATAATTTGTGTTTTTTTTAGTTGTTTTATATATATTGTAAGGGAAGGTGATAGTTATAACTTGTGTAATGTACTTAGTTTGAATTCAATTTGAAATCATTGTGTAATTAGAGGGAACATATTTGTATTTTCTCGAAATATTTATGTAGTCAAGCATTTTTTTTTAGAAATGGGAGTACATATTTAGATAGATTTAAGTTATATTGCTTGTAAACATGTTAGCTAAATTGGAATGGTCAAATTTAGTTCCATTTTGCCATAATTGTATTATTTAGCACTGTAGTAAGATGGAATATATTACGGGTATGTGGAAATACTGATTATTTTTAGTATTTATTAATGCTATATACGTAGTTGGAGAGAGCTTAGTTAAATTACTCGTAAACACTAATCTGTACGAAAGGATGCAATAAGTTAGTATTTTGCTTTAAAAATTTAATGTACCTCCATAATCGGAGGAAATATATTATGTGAGCATTTATTAAATTCGATTTTACAAAATTGGAGGAAATGCATTGACTTCGTGTGTAAAATTTCTCCATTTTGGATTTTTTTAATTATTGTAAAGTTCATCAGTCATGTATGGAATGCAATAGCTCTACAAATTTTCATACATCTTTGCAGGTTCAAACACGTTTTTATTTTGTTATGAATAGGCAGCATTTTTGTTGAGCATTTCTGAAATATTTTGTACAATATTCAAATATTCAGTGGTTTGGAATGTTCGAACATGTTTGTATTTCAACTTCAATATTTAATTGAAATCAGAAAGATCCATTTGAATTTGATTTAACATTTTGTTTGTCTTGATATTTTACTCGTATTTTCCCAATGGATATAATAAGATACGTTGGTTTGTAATTTATTTTTGAATTTTAAAAATTGTTGAAAGTGGGAAGCTACTCGTATGTTTTTCTCTTTTCGTCTTTCAAATGCCCAAATTTGGAAGCCATTGAAAATTTTGAAGTTTCCAAATTTTAATTTTAGTCATATGGCATAAATAGTAAACTTTTTTTTGTGGTATTGCTAATATATTAGTGTGTGCATTTCTAAAATTTCAAGTCTGTTGCCTTTTTTTCGCCGGCATGACGCGCTCTTGATGAAAAAAAATTGTGTGAATGGTTAGTTTCTTTGTTTTAGCTGTATAATATACTACGTAAAGAGAAGTGACAATTTTGATTTTTTGTGTGGAAAGCCTGAAAATTCGTTAGATGTAAAGTTTTTTGACATATTGTTTGCATTAGTGTGTATTTTTTTTATTTTTTGATATATCATTTGTGTTATTATGAATTACGGTCTAAAAGTTATAAATTTAACGAATGTCAACCTTTTTTATGTAATTATTATCGAAGTTCTGACAAATGGGACCCGGGTTTTTTTTTTGTTGTTGTAAAAGTGAAAACCAAGGGGAATGTATACCAAATTTGTTTAAAAGTTATTACATTTCTGTAAATTTTGATGCATCATTTGTGTTATTTTGAATTACGGTTTTAAAGTTATAAATTTAACAATTTTCAATTTTGTTTTCGTATAATTATTGTTGAAGTCCTGACAAATGGGGCCCGCGCGTCAGAAATTTAATCATTTACAAAAAAAATCAGGAAAAGGAAGTCTGGCTGGTGGGACCAGTGCTGACGTCATCCGACGTCAGCAATGGCTGCCGTCTTCCCCGTGCGCTCACGTCGACCATGGCGGCGTCGCTGGAGGGCGTGAGAGGAGTCGCGGCCTAGCGCGTTGGACGCGGCGCGTCGCGGGGAACCGAAGCACGGCGGCGCTGGGCAGGGCGAGCTCGGGAGCCGGCGAATCGGGGCGCGGCGGCCGCGGACAGTCACGGGGAAGAAGACGACGGCGCGGGCGCCTCCGAGGTTCCCAGGTCGCATGTTTCGGCGAGGATGGAGAGGGAAGCGAGGGCGTCCCGCGGGTGGCGTTCGATCTGGGCGGAAGGGCGTCCAGCGGCGGCGAAGCGTGTCGGCGGCGAGCTCGGCTTGCGCGAGGAGAGAGAAGGGAGAGGGGGGGATCTGCGCGTGATTTTTTCGGGGGGTCCCTGACGTTTTGCGAATTTGCGTCTGTGTCCCTGTCTGCGGAAAAGTGGAGGATTGCGGGGTATTTTTTGGGCTTGCTTGTTGTTTTTTGTAAAATGTCGCTGGACTGTGTGACCGACAGGTGGGTCCCACCGCGACACTGTAGAACACTGTTCATTTCTCTACAGTGACTACTGTAGCTGCTACAGTCGCCGAGTGCCAGCGAGCCATGGATATCATCTGAATGTTGTTGGAAAAAGGTGAGATATTCAAGGCCCGACATTATTTGTCTAAATTTGATGGAAATTGCATCTCACTTGAAGCTTCCGTTAGTATGTTGATGATGTCTCTATTTTCATGAGAAGGCAAATATCGGGAGCAAACAAAATTGCTCCCTGGAAGGTATCAATTTTAGGGTGCTGTCAGTCGCAGTTGAGTGGTTGATACATTGTGATGAGTATAACTCCTCGGAAGTTACAGCCGATTAGTTGCTTGTCATTATTTCCTTGAGTTACATATCTCTGCATCTTTTAAACGTAGAAAGGCGGACCAAGTTTCAGTTATAGTGATAATAGCTTCTGATTGTCACCAGGGAAGGTATAGATGGGTTCTTTCCACAAGAAGCATAGCGAATACTAAATGTTTTTCTAGCATGGTTTATTCCAGCAACCTGAGATTTTTATAATCTCTCTAAAACAGTCACTTTCCTTCTATGTATTTGGTTCCTAATATCAGCTTAGTTGTTATGATCTATAGTGGACTGTGGATGCATCTTCGTGTAAGCGAGGTCTGCTCCCAGGTTTTTGTTTAGATCCGTTTGTACTCTGATGGTTTCTGAAATTCTGATTAAGTTCAGGTTTAGTTGCCTGGTTGGCTCGAGTAGAAAAACATGTTAGGTTAGCAGTAATAAATGGTGCTCCTAATAGTGATTAAAACATGTAAATTCACAATGTCCTCTTCATTCAAAGCAGCAAAGTCTAATGTAGCAAATTATCTGATACAGAGAGACTAAAGGACCATGGAGGATAACTCTCCGTGTTCATTTTATTTTATCTATGATGATTAGGCCAAAATAAGCGGCAGATAGGCTATTATATTGAGGAGAGTAATGAACATCTAAATATGCATGTGAATGGAAACGACAACCAGCAATATGCTGACAAGAACATATTTTTATCTTTTATTCCCAAGTTTCGACTAATATTGGCCAGAGATCACACATTTTAGTGCATGGCACTTTTATTTGTCACTGTTACATTGAGCGGTCTATCGATTAAACAACGGGGCGATGGAGTGGGACTTGAACATTGCAAATTGCCGACATGGTTTGCAGCGCATACGTCCTCAACGCCTCGAACTGAGCTACCTGTTGAGGTTGAATGAAGCCCTGTCCTATCTGTTGTAGCTGAGGCTGGAAAACTCCTTGACTAATTTGCTGCTGAGGTTGGGAGAACTGTTGTTGTTGTTGTTGCACAATAATGGCATGCACTACACTGTGGATGGCGGGGACACGAAGCTGTTCGGGAATTTGAGCCAGCTGCCGGCAACATTGTTGTCGGGTCACCTGGCAGCTACTTTGTTGCGAGATCCACGACTGGAGGAACGACACCATTGGCACCCGGCTGCACTGCTGCACGAGGAACTGCCGACACGGGTTCAACTGTTGTTGCAAAAATGGCTGAAAAAATGGTTGTTGTTGTTGCAGAAAAGGTTGTTGTTGCTCGGGAAATTGTTGTTGTTCCTGTGGAAATTCCTGCGGTTGCGCAAATGGTTGTTGTATTTGCGAAAATGGTTGTTGAGACTGATATTGGGCGGTAGGATCAAACGACACATGTTGTTGTTGCTGAAGAAAAGGTTGTTGGCTGGGAAATTGTTGTTGTTCTTGTGAGAATGGTTGCGGTTGCACAAATGGTTGTTGTACTTGAGAAAATTGTTGTTGCAACTGGTATTGACCGCTAGGATCAAACTGCACAGGTTGTTGTTGCTGCAGAAAAGGTTGTTGTTGCTGGGAATACGGTTGTTGTTGTTCGGAAAATTGTTGTTGTTCCTGTGGAAATAGCTGCGGTTGCGCATATGGTTGTTGTAGTTGCGGAAGGTATTGACCGCTAGGATCAAAATGCACTCTGGCGGTGGCCATGGTTGCCGCCACGGCAAGGAGTGCATGGATGAGGAATGTCTTCATGGCAGTTATGTGTTTACTGTTGCTTGCCTGGATTTGATGTTTTTGATCTAGATGTGTGAATGATGGATGATGGAGGAGGATCTTCATGATATGGGTCTATTTATAGCTTCTATGACATGGTTTATTTTTACATTTGCATTTTCTTTACATAAAAGTGTTGGGATGGTTATCTAACGCATCATTTGGTATATTGTGTTAGGTGGCACTACATACAAATCTACTTTTTTTTGGATTGATCATCAAAGTGCTTTACGCTTGCACATATCATCTCATTCAAGGGAAAGATTGATAATTAGTAATGACTCATCTTATTCACTTTACATATCAATCACTTATCTAGATAATGTCTTTTTCTGAAACTGGGTTGTAGTGTTCTACGTGTTAGCTATAAGCCATATTGGCTTGAATTGTCCGGAACTAATTTGTGATTTTTATGTGTTGTTAAGATCGATCAAACTCCTAACATGAATGACATTTAAGACTTTTCTTGTCTAAGTTAATTATAGTGTTGTACAAGATGAATTCCACGAGAGTGGAATAACGGAGGCCGACCTTTCCTACAGCTCTTTTTAAAAATATAAGTCAAGACAGTTTCAAAAAAAAAGTCAAGAAAAAACAAAAATTGAATTTTCCAAATATCTGAAACAAATTGCAGATGTAGACAATGCTATATTTTATAGACATGTAAAAATCAACTAGAAATGTCTTATATTCTGGTCTACGATTTTTTTTTTACAAAATTTGGTCTTTATGCATAGCTCCACAAAAATTAGTATTTGTACAAAACATACATCTCAAAATAATATTTAATACATGGCATGTGGTTCCTTAATAAAGTGTTAAGTAAAAAATACAATAAAGGTTAGTAGTAAACCTGGGCATATCCCGAGTTGGGCCGGGTTTCGGGTAACAATCCCGGCATGCAAAAGTCGGACCCGGCCCGAGGCATGTATAAAAGGCCTAATTTTGTACTAAAATATATTAAATAAATCATTTCCGGAGTATAATACTACCTATTATTTCTGTAAAATTCTAAAAATCATCATTCTCTGGGCTTTGTCGGGCTTCCTGGCCGGGCTTATTGTGCAAAAATGAAACCCGTGCCCGATGCCGGGTTTTTTGGACGGGCTTCTCGGGCCGGGCTGCCATGCTGGTTTAGTTAGGAGCACCGGAGCTCAAGCTCCAAATACGGCTTTCGCCAGGAAGCAAATTTATTCTCACTTTACAACGCTAGTTGTTCCGAGCTAAACTGACTCATGGCCGGCATCGTCCTGCACTGCTTGGGCGCTCACCGTCTTCAACCGCCGGGAAGGAGCCAGCCAATGAGTAGCGCCTCTCGCGGCCCGCGCCTAGGCATCCTCAGGGCATGTACAATGCAAGGTGCTTATAGAGGTGCTTAGCAAAATAAACCGGTTTTTTGTTAGGCACCGGTGCTTATTTACACATAACAAATGCTTAGCTAGGCACCTCTCCTTCACAAATAAGCATTGGTGCTTACAGAAATGCATGGTTTATTTTTATAAGCACCTCACTAAGCACCTTGCATTGTACATGGCCTCATGGACTGCTGCTGCTGCCTCCTGCTGTGCGAGTCGCCAAGACCTCGCCCTCTGGGACCCCGCCGATGCCCTTGCCGCGGCCACGGAACGCTCAGCCTGAGAGACGCGCACCACGTGTTTGACCAATTGCTTCAGCAGGAGACCCCGGTCCGCGCGCCCGTCCTGGACGGCTTCCTCGCCGCGCTGCGGACTGCTCCGCTTGCAGGGACTGCCGAGCGCCTACGGCATCCTCATGGACTGCTGCTGCCGCGCGGCTCGCCTGGACCTAGGGCTCGCCTTCTTTGGCCGCCTCTGTAGGACGGGCCTCAAGACAAATGGCATCGGCGCCTGCACCCTCATCAAGTGCCTCATCAGGGAAGGTATAGATGGGTTCTTTCCACAACAAGCATAACAAATTCTAATACATTTTTAGAATAGCTCTAAAACATTCACTTTCCTTCTATGTATTTAGTATTTAATATCTGCTTAGCTGTTATGATCTAGGGCTGCATCTTCGTGTAAGTGATAGGCCTGCTTCCAGGTTTTTATTTGGATCCGGTTTTGTAGTCTGATGGTTTCTGATACTCTTCTTAATGTCAGGTTTAGTTGCTTGGTTGGCTCAAGTAGAAAAAGTAAAAACATGTTAGTTTATCAGTAATAAATGGCTATGATTAATTTTGTATGTGTTGTTAAGATAGATCATACTAGTAGCACGGGTTGTTGTAGACTCCATTTTTTTTGTACTAACTTTGTAATGTTGTACACTATGGGAAGATTTTGAACCGGAACGGCAGGTGCTCTGCCTTTGCATTATAGAGAGAGAGAAACAAGAATGTTTTACAACATATAGAAACCGCAGTGCAATAAGCACTCAGTCAACTCAACATTCCACCCAAACAACACAGGTGTACCGCCTCCTAGCGAACTCGCCTAGCTAAGAACAACAAATCAACATCTCCTCTAACGAGGGAGGCAACACCAGCCGCCGTTAGAGTCTCGCCTAACTATGGGAAGATGAGCTAGCAGACACATTGTTTACCTTATAGACTCATCAAATCGAATGATATTTTTTTTTACGTCAAGGATTGTAATGGCGTAGGAGTTATTAATATGTATCAGATTAGTAAGGCTTTACACGACTTTGATCAGTTCACTCTAATTAAATACATGTGAAGGTTCGTTCTGGCTTTCATTCATTTTTTGAACGAATTAAGGTCTCTACATATTGTCTGCAAACTGCTCGGATAAACTCTAGGATTTCTTTTGCTGATTTTATTGTAAAATAAGAAATGATTCACATGTGTACGTGAGGGGATGAAATATAAAACCTGTAAAATACGTACGTAACCTGTGCAGGGAAACAAAATGAAGAGACACCAATATAGCAAGCAAATATTGGTGTTTAGAATTTGGTATTTTTGCACAGCTCGCAAAAATTAGTATTTGTAGACATAATTTACATTTCAACTTAATATTTTAAATATGCATGTGATTCATTCAGTTTTTTTGTGAAGCCAAACATAAAAAAATAATGTCTTAGAGCACTGGACATCAAGCTAGTTTTGTAAATTTCACAATGGCACAAGAAGTAGCATAACCTGTAGCTATAAAAAACCATTTTCTTCAAACCTTAGAAGTGAAGCATGCAATATGATTGCATTATAGTATAGATGTTTTATTATCGAATGTTTGAGCTGGACCAAATCCATATGTGCATGAGTAATCTGCATGTGGTAATATCAGTCACTCAGCTTGTGTGAGTGATTGATGGGTTTAAGGCAAGATGCCTGAAGTTGCAGCTTAGCTACAGTACATCTAGGCCCACCACCGCAAGAAGATGGCCAAAGGGACAGTGGGAGTGAGCAGTCAGTTAATGCTGAACTCACCCTATATTAAGCTGCCAACACGGCTCAGTTCAGTTCACCTCATGCACATATAGACTACTACTGTTGCAAGGTATCTAACTAGCAGGTGCGCCACCATGGAGGGCTTCTCAACCCAGCACAACTCCTACTTTTGCCCTCATGAGCCTCTCCAAGCAGGCTTCCCTGCCTGCTCCATGGCCTATGAGTGCGGCACCAGTTCACCTCCATTGTTAATGGTGATGCAGCAGCTGCAGGAGAGCTTCCCTCCCTCCTTTGGAGCTGAAGCCGCTTTTGCTGCTAGTAGTGGTGAGAAGGGAAGAATGATGGTTTCTGTTGAAGCTTCACTAGGCACAGCTCAGGAAATGGTAAGCATCTTAGCTTGCTTGGCCTGTGCAGATTTTCATATTCCCTTTGACACTTTCCGCATGTTTTCGCATTTGATAGAAATGGTTCAGCTTGGTTCTTGCCCATTTACCTTTAGTATACTTCCCAATCTTGGTTATGGAATGAGAAAATATAATCTGACATTTGTTTTCCATAAAGTTTAATTGTGTCCACCCTGGGTTAATTATTAAGTCTTAAGTCCCTATGCAAATTATCTGGCAGGAAAAACTTTAAATATACACGCTACAAGTAGAAACCTACCAAGTCCTGAAAGTACAAAACACATTCCATGCATGTTGGGCCCCATGCATCTCATTTGCTGGATCTTGATGCATGTTTGTAATCTACTGTATTTGTAGCAAGCAGCTAGCATATCCTTATCTTGGAGCTTTGTTTTTTTACCATTCAGGATGGAAGTGGGGGCAAGATGGTTAGTAGAAAGAACAAGAGGAGAAATGCCAATGTGGCTGGTGCGAAGGGGAACAGGGAAGGCAGGGGCATGGTGGTGTAGTTGATGTGGATGATGCCAAGGTGGAGGAGGAGGCAGCTGGGTACATTCATGTGAGGGCTTGGAGGGGTCAAGCCACAGACAGCCACAGCTCCCCCTCCCCCTCCCCCTCCCGCCCCCTCGCGGGCGACGGGGAACCCTAGCCGCCGCCGCCCACCCAACTCCTCCATCCACCTTCCCTCCCTCCGCCGCCGCCAAAGGGTGCGGCTGGGCAAGGCCTGGCCGGCGCCGGCGGCGGCGGGACCCCTCCTCGCCTCCTCGCTCCCTCCCACGCGGATCCAAGGCCGGCGATGGCGGCGGCGGATCGGCTACGAGGGCCTGGACATGGTACTGTCGGGTACCACGGCGCGGCGTCCTCGACTCCTCGACGACGGCGTGGCGGACGACATGGAACCTTCCTTCGGGTAGATCGACGACGGGTGGGGCGGGCTGGCCGGTGAGAACCGGGCTCCGTTTTGGAGTCGACGATGGTGGCGCCCCCGGGCGTCATCACCTTGTTGAAGGCATCGTTGCTCCGCCCTCAACCTGTTTGTTCCGGGGGAAACCCCAGATCTGGTTTTCCAGATCAGACGATGGCGTCACCTTCGGTGTCGTTCACCCTCTTGAGGGCATCGTTTTGGAACACGAACTACCTGGAGGGGGTCAGCTGGCGGAGCGGTGTTTCATCTGCCACGTCGATGTCGGTGAGGCTCGGCGGCGTGGCGCTGCGGGGTCTCGATTTCGGGTTGATGGACTCGCACATGGTGGCGCTGTCTGGCATCGTGGCGATGCCGACGGCAGACCTGATTTTGCAAGGGCATGGTGTTGATCCTTTCTGAAGATGGGTTCGTGGAAGACGGCGGCAGCGACTAAAGCGTGCATAGGTGTGCGTTGAGTGTTTAGCTGAAGGTTTTAGATGATGTGCATTGGTGATTAGTCACCCCCATCATAGTGGTAGCGACCCTGTTGTCGAGAGGTTGACTTTAGTTTGTTTTCAATATTGTACTCTGTAAATCTGGTTGGAATTAATAAGTGCGAATGGCTGTGTGCATCTCTCGATGCAGAGGCCGGGACTCGCACTCTCCTTTTCTAAAAAAAAATAGACAGCCACAGCGTTGCAGAGAGGGTATGCGTCTGCTTATCTATTCTCTTGCCTAATCTGAATGTACTAGTTAATCATGCTCAAATAAACATACAAAATCACAGTTCTTAGTGATGTTAAGGAAGATTGAATGGTAGCATAATCTTTCTGAAATGATGTAGTTGAGAAGGGAGAAGATCAGTGAGAAAATGAAGATGCTGCAGAGCCTGGTTCCTGGTTGTGACAAGGTAATCAGTTGATTAATTAGGCCCTGATTGGCCAGAGTTTTGTTCCGAGTTACCTGTAGCTATCTGGTTCATGATTAAATTGCGTGCATATGTAGCTGACAGGGAAGGCTCTGCTGGATGAGATCATCAGCTACATGCAATCTCTTCAGAGGAAAGTGGAGGTAAATAAGAAATTTACATAGCTTACAACACACAATTCTGTAACGACGTTTCAAGGTTAAACTGAATTTTAAACTGTTTGGATTCAGTTTCTGTCGATGAGGCTCGCCACTCTGAACCCAGTTATGGTGTATGAGCTCGGACTGAACAACGGCAACATGTGCCATCCAGATGCTCCACAGGTAACTAAACGAGACTTGACATAGATTCTGAAGCAGCATAATATGGTAGTACACCCCCTCTCTGATAGCATCATCCTGAAACAAATAAAAGCAGACATCTATCTAGACCTGATGATTTTTTTGTCTTTCTATTTTGGCTACATCACTTATTAACGGTGGTGTTTGTGTTTGAAATTCAGGTGGTAAAAATGGCAGAGATGCCCCCACATGAGCTTGTGCAGTGGATGTGCCAAGCCGCTGCCACTGCTTCACTTGCTGAGGCTCAAGTAGCAACAGGGCTTGCTCAGGTCAAAGATCAAATATATATCCATTTGTGTCATGGACGATCCCATGCTATTTTGTGTTGAAAGTTGTAGCCACCCAACAATAAATCAATTTCCTCTTCTTTGCAGGATGTCGCCGGCCCTGTGATGCAGCTAGTGCCAAGGCAGCAGGAAGAGGTGTTGAATCACTGGATGAGTACTTTCAGCAGTGTGACTAGAACTAGCCCTCATCTGGTAAGCTCTTGCAGCTTGCTACTACCACCTCTCGATTAGTCTGCATATCAACCACTCTAATACCTTCATTAATTCATTCAGGTAATTGAGAAGCTTTTGTTTTGCCAATTATTTACTTGCAGCATCGACGTGTGTAATGTGGTGTCAATTAGCATGCGTAATTAGTAGTCATTAGTAAGAGATGGCGCCAACAAGTGAGAAGTGACCCAAGGAATAAGGTTGAGCAAGAAGAAGCTGAGCTGAGGCTGACACGCTTTAGATCAGAATCCATGAGAGGAAGATCTCTTCTTGGTCATCGGTCCATCTGTACCGTCTACATCAACCCCAGGCAGTACCACTACCACCAGCCAAGACGCCATTAATTTTTGCCCAGGTTGCAGCATGGCAATGACCTAGGTACAGTGGTAAGACGAGGACATGTACTGTGCGCTTTTGAAATGCAAATGTATCAGCAACAGCTCCTCCTCGATCATATGTATGCATCGTACGACTATATATATGCATGTATCATGGCTGGCTTGACTTGCATTGTGTGTACTTGCAATTGCTTGCTGCAGCCTGCCTACATGCTTCAGCTGATATGACTTGGCTTGCTGCCTCTCTCTATCCATCTGCCATCCATCTCCCCCATGAAAAGCCTGAAGGAGCTGTGTGTGGGCAGGTGTGAGAATTGGAATATTTGTTGTGTTGCCTCTTGAACATCTATTTTTTGACCGTATTATAAGTAACTGATGGATGGGAGGTGATGGCCTTTTGGCATCCCAAAGCACCATCTGATGGCCTTTTGGCATCAAAATAAAAGTATTAAGGCTGTTGGATCGTAGAGTACCATAGAATTAGAAGAATGATCCACTCTGCTTTAGCTGGAGTTTACTATTTGATGATGAATACAAAAAATGATGTACACGACACACATCCATACACCAGAAGAATAAACCATGGTTGGTATTGGTAACATACAGTACAATCAAAAAGCTTAATAAGTTGCAAAAACCTCTTCTGGAGTTCGAGCTCAAAGGAGCTTGATTTTCAGAAAATTTAACAACTTCATTTACGGATTAAAGAGATATATGAAAAACATATACATATCTAGTAGTGCCGTATATATTTTCAAAGAAATAGATGTTAGTTGAGCTCTACACATAAAATGCAGATGTGGGGTACCCAAAAAAACGAATATATTTTAATAAATTATATACCATTTCAAAATTTGAAAACGAGCTTCCTAGAGCTTATGACAATTGTAACTAGCTTAAATGATCATATATGTATAGATGGAAAACTCAGAAGGTTTGTCACAAATGAAAAACGCTCTATTATCAGTTGAGACAAGCATTTTTATTTTCCTCGTGCTCTTGCCCTTTTCACCGCCATTTCTTGTTTTTCTTCGTATAATGCATGTTCATTTGCGTCTTCGGTGGTTCTGTGACGATGAATCATTACATACCCTCCGTCTCTACATGTGAACCTTCTTTCTTGCCTATCTTCTGGCCCACAAAGTCGGACGGTGCTTGAGATCTTTAGTTCAGCGTGTCATGTTTTCATTTGGCCCTTCATCTTTTCTTCTTATTGTAATTGTTTATCGGCTCCCTTTCGGACGGCCCCTGCCGGTGCTGCGTCTCTATAAGTGGTACAACTAGTGAATCGTGTGGGGACATGAAGTTGTCCTAGGTGTGTCGGACATAGGCCTTCTCCTTCGGCACGGTCCACTCTGGGCATGGCGGGTCGCCTCCCCGATCACAGAGGGCTTTCGCAAGCGGCCATAAGTGGGTCTGACCCTTGTGATTATGCGGTTCTTCAGAGGGTAGGCATGGTATTTCGTGTGTGCCTTTGCCCGCTATTGCGGACCTTTTCCAGTGATAAATTTTTCTTGTATTTTTCAGTATGTCGAGGGCGCAGTGACAAATTTTCATTCTTATACATTCAAGAGACAATGTGGCAAAGCTTAACTACACGTACAAAATTTCGCGAGAAGAAAGGGTGTCTGTACTTTCTTTTGGGCAATTTGAAATTGTCGAAATGATATTGTGTTTATCAAATCAGGAGCCGGCCAACTTTTACAGGTTATTCATCGAGATGTTTATTAAATCCACATGTGCTCCATTCTAGTCATATGGATTTTGATTTTTGAATGAACTCGATTGATGGCCCACGGGTAGTCAGTCTTTTGCTCTTACTTTTTCGTCGGCTGGGCTTATTCATATGGAAAAGTCTTGTAGTCATCCGGGGGATCGTGCGTCTCCGTCCCCCGGGTCGTCCGTTTGACGCGTGTCCACGCGGTCCCACCGCCTTATCTCTTCCCGACCGCTCTCATCCTTCCCAAATCGCACGCACGAACGAAGAAACCGAGCTCGCACCGTCGCCGGTTGCTGCCACCGTTCCTGTCTCTCATAGCGTGTCCTCCCGCCGCAGTTTCCGGCGTGGTCAGCGGCGGACGAGGCGGCGCCGGGCGGCCCGGACGATCTCGTCGGGCAAGGGCGGCGCGGTCTCCGGCGGGCCCATAATCGCGCAGAGGCGGGCGACGAGGTCGTCGGGGAGGATGATAGGGGACGGGGGCGGCGTGGCAGAGGACGTCGCTGCCGTGGTCCTCAAGCCGGCGAGCAGCCTCTTCCGGGGCGGCAGGGCGTGTTCAGATCTGACGGGTCCATTCCTAAATCAGGCGGTGCCAGTCCCTCCGTATGCGGTGCGAGTCCCGGCCGGAGCTGCTGCTACTTCCAGGCGTTGGTCGCCGGGGCTGCTGCCGTCATGGCCACACAGTGCTGCCATGGCCCGGAGGTGTTGCTGCCGTCGTGGCAGATGACGCAAGTGCGGATCCCCGAGCTCGTCGGTGCCACGACCTCGAGCCATCGCTGCGGAGTATGGGCGGGATGTAGATGTTGGCCCTCCGCACCATGGTCGAGGCCAGCGAGGTCGAGCTCGAAGAGGCAGCGGTGTGAGCTGCCATGGAGGGCAGCGGTGCTCCCTTACGTCCCGGTGGTGCTCCCGTAGGCCTCTCGCAGGTCGACGGCAGTGCTTCAGAAGCAATTTTTTTGTGATGATTTTGTGTTCTTCTTTCCTTTTATGCGCTACAGATTTTTCGAAGCTTATGTAGCAAAATTCTTCATCTTTTTATGCAAATTCACGGAACAA
Source organism: Poa pratensis (assembly GCA_947311845.1). Lineage (NCBI taxonomy): Eukaryota > Viridiplantae > Streptophyta > Magnoliopsida > Poales > Poaceae > Poa > Poa pratensis. The sequence goes on from CAMZMU010000042.1 coordinate 61,873,245, forward strand.
GTGCAGCAAGTTCTTATTTGAGATTTTTTTCTTGATATGGTGCAAATGTTTTGAAGTTCTGTAGCAATTGTTTTTCAGTTTTGTCGCAAATCCGTAGATCTGTTGTAGCATTATAAGAAGCATTTTATCTTTGAAGAGATGCAAAACTGCAAATCCTCAGATTTTCCTCTCTGGATGCAAACATTTTCCTCTCTGGATGCAAATCCTTTTAAATTATTGTAGCAATTTTCTTCACATACTAGAATCTTTTCTTCACGATGTGCATTGTAGCAATTTTCCTTTTTTGATGCTAGCGACGGATGCTATATGTGCTAGAAGAGCATGCACCGATGCTACCTGCGTGGATGCTTCCGTCGCCGGAGTACGACGGCGTTGAGGTGCCCAGCTTGTTGTTTGTAGCATCCCGACGGTCTGGAGGTAGCGGCGTTGGTTGTTCGTAGCATCGCCGGTGCTAGAATTTTTTTGCTACAATTTGTGTTTGATGTTTTGCATCATAAGTCTCATCGGAGAATCTCGCCATAAGAATTTTTGCTACAATGTTGCAATATAACATTTGTTTTGCTATTATTGTTATGTGGTTTTGCTAAAATGGAACAAAAAAATTGCTACGATGTCTCCGGCAAGGTCTTCGCCAATATCTCCGGCGATGTTTCCGACGAAGTCGATTTTGCTACAATAGCAACTTTTTGTTGCTACAAAATCTCCGGCGAGGTCTCCGGTGAGGTCTCCGGCGAAGTCAGTCTTTTATTTTTCTGTATTTCTAGGCGAACCGTTTTTTGCTACATAGGAGCAAAAGCGGACGATTATTTGCTACACCGTAGCAAAAGCGAGATTTGGTGAGATTTGGGGGTCAGACAGGGACAGGTGTCAGCAGGAGGACCCGGGGGATTTTTCCCCAGATCCCCGGGGGACGCCTAGTTCTCTCATATTCATATGGCCGCTTTGTGCAATCTTTCAGAAACTTTTAAACTTTGCAATAATTTGCGGATCCGCTCAGTCAGTCTACTCCGCCGATGCATCGCCTCTACTCCGTCGCGCTCAAGGCCCGCCGCTGCGGCCGCCGTTCCTCTTCCACCACCACCGCCCCCTTCCCATCCTCCTCCGCCGCCACCTCGCCTCCCTCGGGTTGCTGGACTCCCACCGCCGCCTTTGCGAGGCCACGGAGCGGGTCCGCGCCGGGGCGCTCCGCCCGGAGGACGCACACCACCTGTTCGACGAATTGCTCCGGCAGGCCGACCCCGTCCCCGACCGCCCCCTCAACAACTTCCTCGCCGCCCTCGCCAGTGCTCCGCCCTCCGCGCCTCTCACAGACGGGCCCGCTCTCGCCGTCGCGCTCTTCAGCCGCGTCGCCGGCCTGGCTGTGGCGGCGCCCTCGATCTGCACCTACAACGTCCTCATGGACTGCTGCTGCCGCGCGCGTCGCCCTGACCTAGGCCTCGCATTCTTCGGCCGCATCCTCAGGACGGGCCTCAAGACAAACGGGTACGTCGCCTCCACCGTCCTCCGGTGCCTCTGCGACGCAAAACAAACAGATGAGGCTGCCGACGTGCTGCTCAATAAGATGTCCGAGCTTGGCCTTCCTCATTGTGTATTCCCATACAGCACAGTGATCAAGGGATTATGGGAAGATGGCAGGAGCCAGCGGGTGCTCGAGTGGCTCCGGATGATGAGGAAGACAGGAGCTGCCCTCTCCAACAATGTGGTGGTGGTATATAACAGAGTCATCCAGGGCTTCTGTAAAGAAGGGGAAGTAAGCAGGGCATGCGATCTGTTCCATGAGATGTCGGGGCAAGGGGTTGTGCCTAATGTGGTGACACATAACTCAATTATTAATGCATTGTGCAAGGCCAGATCGATGGAAAAGGCAGAGTCGTTCCTTCGGCAGATGGTCGATAATGGTGTTCGACCCAACATCGTGACATTTAATTGCATGCTCGATGGATATTTCTCTTTGGGCTTGTGGGAAGAGGCAGTTAAAATATTCAGAGAAATGAGAAGCCAGGGTATTATGCCAGATATTGCTACTCGCACCTCGTTCATGCTCTCCCTTTGCCAGCATGGAAGAAGCAAATACGTTGCGGATATTTTCCAGGAGATGACTGAAAGTGGAACGACCGTGAGCCCTTCCACATACCGTAGAATTCTTAGAGGACTTTGTAAAGATAATTACACTGATGAAGCAATAGTCCTGTTCCAGAAATTGGGTGCAATGAATATGAAGTTCCCTATTAACATATACAATACTATGATTAAGACAATGTACAAGGCTAAGAGAAGAGAAGAAGCTAATGCTCTGTTTGCTGCAATATCTGCCAATGGATTGGTACCTAACACTCTTACTTACAGAGTAATGATAAAAAATCTTCTGAAAGAAGGATTGTTGGAAGAAGCTGATCGTATGTTTACATCATGGGAGAATAGTGGTTGTACTCCGAGCTCTGTTCTGTTAAATGCTATTATCAGAAAGTTGTTGGGAAAAGGTGAGATCGTGAAGGCCAAAAATTATTTGTCTAAAGTTGATGGGAAGAGCATCTCACTTGAAACTAAAACTAAGTTGTTGGTGATGTCCCTATTTTCACTGGACGGCAAATATCAGAATCATATAAAATCGCTCCCTGCAAGGTATCAGTTGATGGTTGAGTCAGCCTCAGTTGAGTAGTTGATACATTGCATTTGAGATAAATCCTCGGAATTTACAGTTGATTAGTTGCTTGCGATCTGGCCTTCTTACCGGTATAATAAATGCAAAATACTTGCTTGTAGAAGAAGGTTCTTCATTCTTTCATTGAGTTCATACAGAGGAAAGGTGGACCAAGTAGTCTAGCAGAATTGGTTGCATTCGTAGTGATAATGGCTTCTGATTGTGAACTGGGAAGTATTGATATGTGTTCTTTCCGCAAGAAGCATAATGAATAGTAATATAATCTTTCCTTCATACAAATGCACTTTAGCATATGCCATACTCATTGATCTGCTATCCATGCAAAGGTGGATTTACTTTTGGAGTGCAGAATTTGTGGTAAATCTCAAGTCCTAAAAAAAGGGAAATTTGAGATGGCTGATGCTATGTTATTTAGCGGATATTCGAGCCTCATGACAGGAGTCTCATACTCTATGCTATGAGTAGCACTGATGGAGCTTGTTACATACAGGTGAGATTAGCATTTCCAGTATGTTTTCTTGCTGTTATTGAGAACTCACTTCATTGAAGGTCAAACTTCTTTCCTGCTCGAGGGAAACATATGGTTAGCAATTCCCATGTGTGTGTTTTCCTTCCAGTCTGCAAGGCACCAACACCACTTACGGTGACAGAGGGGAAGGAACTAAAGCATGTGCTTGATGAGAAAGTACACTTGGGGTGTGCAGTTCTCTTCCATTTTCCGGTGCCCTAAATTCTCCCCTGTTGTGGCCTTTTGCCTTCTCTGTTCGTTTCTTGTTCCTCCGTTTCTAGATGTACCATTGCGGACCAAAATCGTGCTCTCAGGTCTCAGCCTCTCAAAGTGAGATGTTACTGCCAACCTCACGTTGATGTTGCGGTGCTTATACCTTTCAAGAACTACCGAGTGTCTCCGTCATACCCATCCTTCCCATTCTTCAGATCCTAGCCTATTTTTTACCTTGGGCAATCTGAAAGTAGTGGAAGGCGGCCCATTTTCACGTTTGTTCAATGCCTCAATCTTGGATAAACAGTGTCACTTAGATTTAGACTGAGTTTGCAAGAAATTCAGGTGGATTAGAAGGCACTGCTGAATTGGGTGAAATTGCGAGTCTAGGATTGGATGAAGAACTGAAAATCTGGAACTCCATTTTTTTCCATTAGGTAAATGAAAAGACCATATTTTATATGTAACTGAAACTTTGGTTACTTCGAAAACTTGGATTAATCACATGGCTAGCTAAGCATTCTGTCAAATTTACTGTTTGTCTGCAGCTTGTGGAAGTTTGGAATTGTCAATTTTGTAGCAGAATTTGATGTGTGATTCATTTCATCATTTAATGTATCAATCATTTTTATTTATAGCCATGGCTATGCAAGAAACATTTCTGTGCTGTCATTTGGTGTTTCAGTTGGAAGTGTTTAGCTGTAAGTTACATTAATACAGTACTGTAGTAGCTCCACAACTTAGAAATAGTTTTTGTCTGTAGTTGCGGAAGAACCATGATGTCAGGTTTCTTTTGTTGCTAAGTTATACTAATAAGAAATTTATTGTACGGATGTTTTGTTTGCTAGAGATGTAGAGGTCATTAGGGTGATAGTTATAGGATTTAATTTTCCTTTTGTTCCTTTATGTTTGTATAAACAGTTTTGTCCGTGTGTGGCCACATATAATCTAGACTCGTGTTTTGTTTCTGTTCAAGTATATTCTGTAAAAAACAAAGTTGCTTTACCGTTATGAAGGTAGATGTATTAAGCTCCAGATGATGACAGTAAAGAGTACTGATCTAACTCAGCACTCTGTTTTGTCAGGAATGTTCCATTTCTTTTTCTCTCTACGACAATTTTTTTTTGTTTTGAATGAAACAACTGTTGATCTTGCATCTATTGCTAACTCTCCAATCCGCAAACAAGACCAACTGAGTTCTTGTAAGGACAAATGAATTAATAATGGAGGCCTCCTGAGAGCCAGTCCAAGATAGTCAAGTTACAACTCTTTCCTTCCTTTCACACTGCCAAATTTAATTAGTAGTATATCTAAAGGAACTATACTTGTTAGCTACTGGTTGCTGTCAAGTTCATCCAGACGATCAGATGTAGTAATAACCTATAACCCTCAACTTTATTATAGCTTACCTATATTTGTTTTGTCAAGTTGGTATTTTCTTTTGTGAGGATTTATCAAGATGAATCAATCTTCAGTATCTATTCAGAGCGTGCTGACCGGCATAAGGATTGGCAACACTTCTTTTCGACTCTGGGAAGATATCTTGGAGAAGTTTTTGCTTGTTGGGAGTTCCTTGATTAGCTTAATCTGATCAGCGAAATTCTGGGAGTTGTTGTTTCAAGCTTTATTCGATACCAGTCGACTGACTGCCAGTACTCCTTTGATCTATAGTCACCTGTATGACCAATAGTTTGTTAAGGCATCTTAGTTTTGCTTGGCATATTCAGCAGGAGTGCTGTTGAGTCTTGCTCAGGCTTCTCTGAATCAACCGTGGGTGTGACCTGGAACAGCTACTGTTAAGACTTGCTACAAATCTGCACATATAACGGCTGAAACCTAAAGTTGCCCCTATTTTATGTAAATTCCGGATGTCTTCGAGTGAACTATTTCTGCTTTAGACATTTGTAGGCTGTAGTATTTCTTACTGGCAGGAATTTGTAAGTTTGTTCAGACAATTTTGTGGTAGTCTTTCTCTCTTGGAATTCTAGTAGTCTCTGTTTTTTCATTCAGATGTTAAAGGGCCGGTCTATTTGTTGGGCCGAAAGGACATATGGGCCTGGCAGAGAGACGCTGACCTGTGGGTTCCGCCGGCTATCCACCACGCACTGACTGGTTGATTCGCACGGTTCTGCCGCAACCGAGCTCGCCGGCGCTTGTCGTCCACGGCGACCATGGCGACTCCCACTGCGAGCCGTCTCCACCGCCACCTCCTCCCCGCCCTTCCACCTCGCCCGCCTCGCGCCTCCTTCTCCTCGCCATCCCCAACGCAGGGACCCAGCCGCCGGCCTGCCTCCCGGCTCCACTGCTCCTCGCCGCCGGTACGTTATTAGGTGTCCCTGCCTCCATGCCCTGGCCGCCGTGGTACCACCGTTTGTTGATCCGTTTGTTATCCTCTGTTGCAGGTGGGAACGACGCCGCTGTCGGGGAACAGCGGCGAGTACCGGCCCTCCTTCGCCGACGACCTCCTCCTCGCCTTCTTCCGGGCCAAGATGGTGGAGGTGAGCTCCATCGATCCACCTGCCCGCCTTATCCTCTCTACCTAGCTGCCTATCACCTCTCCACCACGCCAGTCCCCCATTCTCCTCCTTACCTAGCTGCCTATCTCCTCTCCGGTTTGAAATGATTCTCGATTGATGAGGTTGACTGCAGAAATAATGATATGATACATAAATTGGCAATGTCATATCGGTAAGTGGCTGATAAACTAGATAGTCTGAGCCTAAATTCTCGACTCGCATGCAACATGTTTCAGTTTCTGCTGGTATTTGGATAAAACGTGATGAAATGATACTGAACCCCCACCGTTTTCACTGCTGTTGTGCTTGTTACATCTGTTAATTTCTCTCATTATCTGTATATAAAGCTGTAGGAGGTTGGATGGGATTCTCAGAAGCCTGGATACGCTGGGCTGATCGAAGTTGCAAATCGCCTCATGATCAAGGGGAAGAGCGCTTTGGAGACTGAGCAATCAGCTGTATGACACTTACCTTGTTCATCTCTACTCCCTCTTCTGCCACATTTACATAAATCAAAATCTAAAGTCATTTATTTATCACTGTATCCTCTGTGCTTGCAAATTTCAGGTCCGAGTACTCCAGGCATTGTTCCCACCTCTCTTGCTAGTCCTTTTCAAAGCTCTTTTTGCACCAATTGCTGATGGCCAACTTGCTGCGATGATGGTTGGTGAGTTCATTGCAACTCAGAAATTTTAGGCGGCACTCCCAGTAATACTTTCAAGACTAAATTCCATGTAGAGATGAACTGAACACTTAACTTTTAGTGTGGTCGGTGGTCTTACCTTTCTTGTGATTTACGTGACTCGTGAAGCTAGAGCAACATCACTTTCATGCAAATGGCTGATGGGCTCATGTTCAGTGAATTCTGTGACACTGCCTGATGGGAAATCGTTGTCAAGTGGGGTATTTATCTTTTCGGCATTCTATTTTCAGTTTTTGTTCACTATGAATTTCTAATTATCAATATGAAAATTGTCAGGTGTTCGTTGAGAAGTGCAAATATCTGGAAGAGAGCAAATGCCTTGGTATTTGTATCAACACTTGCAAACTGCCAACCCAGGTGTGTTTATGGCTTCATGCCTTATATGTCCACATTTTTACTTCTCTCTAGTCTTTTACAGAGATTTATCCCAAAACGATCGTGATATCAATTTAGTAAACTGGAATTTTATGATCTGCCTACGAAGACCTGCATGAAAAACGTTGATGTTGCATCATTATGATAGATCTTGAAAGCCTTTTCCTCAACCAAAATTATACCAGATTCAGCATGAAATGCTCCTTGAATGGCTAGGTTTAAACCCCTCAAAGCAGCTTAAAAAAATTACTTCCTTCACCGAGAAGCGTACAAAGGCTCTTTCTAAAAGGCAACCCTCTCTTTCAGACCTTCTTCAAGGATCACATGGGCGTCGATTTATATATGGAGCCAAATTTTGAAGACTATAGCTGCCAGGTAATACAAATTCAGGAGTGCACAACATATTATGCTAAAACAAAATCTCGCGTACAACACCACCATATGCCTGCTCATTTCCATCCCTTTTGCGGCCACAACGCCGCAAAGAAGCTGTCGATTTCACCACGATGTTGCTCGTTTCAGTTCAACTTCGGAGTGCCACCTCCTCCTCTTGACACCGACAAGGCCCTGAAGGAGCCCTGCTTGGACATATGCACGAGCGCGAGGCGGCGCAGAGAGATCAGTAGCAACAGCGGCGGCCCTGATGATCTGTGCCCCCAAGTATAGATGTTCATTGTGATATGTATGTAACCTAATTAGAACAATTAACAAAGCTGGCGTTGCACACACAAAAGAGACGAGACGATGTATGGATCTCTTATGATGTGCCTGCACAAGTAAAGCAAAGAACTACAGTAGCACATATCGATGCTTTGATCACCTTTTCTCCAGCTCATCTTTATTTCTGACGGAAGCTACGTATATATAAAAGTCCTTGCGTGTCCATTTCATCATCGTCTCCATGCTAGATTCCGTTCTGCCGCTCTATAAGTTGCCAGCCGTGCATGCATTTCACGGTGATCCCAGACGCGTGCGCTGCTCTGTCGTGGCTAGGAACCGAGGCATGCCGAGGGGCGGCGGCAGCGGCTTCCCCCGGGCCGATACCACGGTGCACTTGGAGCGGCTGGCACGCAGCCTGATGCGGAAGAGCTGCACCGGGCCACGGCTAGCACCCACAATATATCCCGCGTCCCCGTCCACCTCCGTGACAAGAACGCCGACGCGTATACGCCGGGGTTCGTCGCTATCGGCCCGCTCCACGACCGCGGCGACCGGCGTTTCCGTCTTGGCGAGCGGCTCAAGGTGACCTACCTCAATAGCCTCATCTCTCGCGAACACCTGGACCGGGATCACCACCTCCGTGTCATCGAGGGCTACATCCGCATCGTTGCCGCCCGCGAGCATGAGGCCCGGGCCATGTACGGGCAGGAGGTGGTGGAATCACCACCAACGACTTCATCCGGATGATGGTGCTCGACGGCTGCTTCATCATCGAGCACCTTGTCAACGTCGCCTTGGGGCGTGACGACCCGTCGCTGCATGGGACACCCTTTGGCCCGAGGCAGCTCTCGGTCGACCTCATTCTTGCCGAGAACCAGATACCTTTCTTCATCCTCGTCGACCTTATGGAGGCTACCAAACTGCGGGAGTAGTCTCGTGAAGGTTCTACCTCGCTGGTGAGAGGGGCCGCGACATGAGCGAGGCGCTGCCGGCCGCAAACGGGGTGTCCCACATCCTACACCTTCTCCACGAGATGATCACGGCGGCGCGGACGCGGTGGGAGCGGCCGTCACGCGCCATGCAGGACGGTGCCAGCTGGGCGCAGGGGATAAGACGGCTGTTGTGCCGTCTACCGTCCCTCCTCACGGTGCCGCGGCTGCGCCGGATTTTCCCCGAGGGCCCCAGGAGGCACACGCGGTGGGACTACGTGCCGTCGGCAAGCGACGTGAAGCGGATGCAGGTGGAGATCAAGATGGCGCGCGGGTTCGTGCCTTCGCCGTTGAGGGGCATCGCGGCGGTGATGGGCGAGGTCCCTCTGTCCGTGAAGCTACACGAGGACCGGCTTTATCTGTCGCAGCTGCAGCTCGACTTACGGTACGGCGCCGCTACTGCTGAACCTGATGGCGTTCGAGCAGTCGTCGCAGGGGGCCTCACTCTCAAAGTCACAGGACGTGTCTTCGTACGTTGCCTTTATGGGGAAGTTGGTTCAGTCGGCCGAGGACGTGCGCCTGCTGCTCGGCGGCTTAGGCGGCAACGAGAGCATGGAGCAGACAGCGAGGTTCTTCCGGGTGGTGGGCGCGGCGAGTGAGGCGACGGGTACCAGTAAGATGTATCAGAGCTACCTGATCAACATGATTGACTTGCTGAGGAGCCGGAGAGACAGATGGGTCGACGTGGACCGGAAATACTTCACATTTCTCGCCGACCTTGGTCACCTTCATCTCCGTTGCTCCACCGTAGTCCAGACCTACGCAGCATTCAAATACCATTAATCATCTGGGCCTCCTTTAGTAGGGTGTAATGCAACCACAAGTCCACAAGCCGCGCGATATCAGTAAGTGGAAAAACCCTTGCTGTTAGACGATGAACTAGACAGGATGACATATGACGACTTAAGTGGTACGTGGTGCTAGACTTGATGTGCCGCATGTCTACAAGCCAGTCAGATTCAGTTTCCTCATCGCTAGAATTTTATGAAGTTATAATGTAGGTACCACTGGTCATCCTTGTGTCAATACATATGGCAATGCAAGTTTCGTAGCACGATCTTATAGTTATAGGTACTTTGCTGATATGACATAATAGTTAATGAAGAAAAATAGTGAGGTGGTAACTTAGCTATTATACAACCCTAACATTGTCTACAGGCAACAAAAAAAAAAGTTAGCTCAATCATATATATGCATGAGCTTCAAATCATTAAATTTAGATACATCTCATAAGAAAGTACAACTATAGGTCAAATCGTACTATAAAAAGGTATAAGATTACCTTCTTCAGGGAGAGGAGTAAGATACCTTAGGGCTTAGGATAGTGGTGAAACTTGATATCTTACGCACATATGTTCACATTTCACATCAAAATCCTTTTGGAATATCCGGGGAGAAAATTTACAGGGATGACCGGTAAATCAGGTTGAACATCCGTATGACACGCCGTGACCTCTGTTACGTTTGCTGCAGCTTGTAATGTTGAGCCTCATAGAGCGTCAAATAAGTATGATTGGTGTTGAGCTCGATGCTACATAAATTGGCCACTATTTCCAAATTAGTTAGGAGACCTTGTCCTCGAAGGTTGCCCTAAGTGTTGTGCTTCAGAATCAATATAACTGGTCCATGAAGCACTGCTTCCGAGAATCAATTCTGTTATTTTCTTGGCAAAGTCCCAGTCTATCAAAGTGGTATCACCTGTTCTTCACCGCGATGTTACCCTCGGAACATGTCGCATTTTGTTGAGTGTTTGGAAATCTCGGCTGCGCCACATGTGACTACCAATGTTATTCGTTTCTGTTATGCCTTTTTTCAAGCATATCATGCCTTAGTATATAAAAGTACAACAGATTCACCCTCCATCCTGGTGTTCACCTCCTCCCCAAAACCCTGGCCGTTCGATCGGCCTCACGGACGTTCCAGATCGCCCAGAAACCCGCATAACACTGTAGCATTACAGTGTTACTGTAGCGCGGGACTTTCTACCAATCGCGAGACGCCACGTCACCCCGCATGAAATTTGGCATGCAACTTTACAGAAGAGCCCCCGCCACTTTGCAACAAACCCCCCCTGCCAAGGACATGTTCGCATATTTCCGAAAACCCAGGGGCCTTAGAGAAAAACCGTCGACACAACCCTCTCCCTCCTCTCTCTCTCTCCCGTGTGACCAGGAGGTCGCCGCCGCCGCCGGCGCGGTACGCCATCGCCACGGACCTCCCAGCACGAATCGCTGGCCACCGGACGCTGCGCCGTCTCCGCCTCCACCTCCTTGACGACGGACGCGTGCCGAGATGCCGCCGAGCCGCCGGAATTAACGCCGCCGCGTCTGCAGCCCTAAGCCGCGTCTGCGCGCTGCCGCGGCCGCTCCGGCGACCCAAACGGGGCGGCACCGCCACCTACGCCTCGCCCGCGTCCGCCCGCGTCCGATGCGCGCACACGCGCTTCCCGTCTCGCGGTGGCGCCGCGTTGCCGTGGTCGACGCCGCCGCGGGAGACTCCAGCCAGATCTCCACACTGTGACGTCATCATGCCATCACGGTGGGACCCACATGTCAGTTTTTTTTTATTTTAATTTTTGCCTTTTTGAGTTGCTAAATACTGGGAAATCAACAACTTTAAATGTGTCCAACATGAAAAATATTTGAACATTTTAGAGTGCTAAAATTTGGGAGATACTCCGGACGACAATTTTCAACAAATTTTACAATTGAAATATTAGAGCAGCTTTTACTTAATTTCGCCGATTAATGAAGTTGAATTTACAAAATATTTGATTGTTGCACTTCTACTGATTATGGAGCTATATATGGCAAAATACATACATTAACCTACACATATTTGAACATTTAAAACTGCTAAAATTTTGGAGATACTTCAGACGGCAAATTTCGATGAATTTAACATTTTTAAATTGAAATATAAGAGCAGCTTCCACTTAATTTCGACGATTATTTTCTCGCGATATACAAATTTGTTATTGTTCACACGGACTACATTGTTGGACCTATTCATTTCGAACAGTCGAAACATCTGTTGCCAAAAAACAAAAACAAAAAAAATACGGACACCCATCTAATATTTACTCTCCTAATAACAGTTTGTTTCGCTATTAATAACCACACGACGTGCGGCGTGTCGCCGCACCATGTTGACTAGTAAAGCTATAATGGTGTGACCGGAATCCCGAGCTACTGACATGTGCTTCTTCCATCCTTTATGATCTGTCGAGGCACCACAAATGTTACCATTTGGGTTGTTTCAGATAAGAACGTTTTGAGTAACCGGTGTAGACGGCTGAGGAGTTTTACATATAAACGAGTAGGTCCTAGGTCACGCCTATATAAGGATCCGACAATGCGGGGTAGGGTTGAGGACTTAATTTGAGGGAATTCTAAATCAAATATCTATTAAATATCTATTGCTAAGTCCCTCTCTCATTTCTTGAGTAAAAATTTGAGAGGAATGAAGTTTAGCTTAGTTGAGCACCAAGTAGGAGCATCATCTAGCCTTTGTGATATTCACTTGTTAGAGCATCTCTAGCAGATACCACACAATCTGCTACCGGATATGTTCTATCCGGTTGAGCCGGAAATCAGTTTTCTGTACCGCGCGACGTAGGGCAGAACAAATGCGGTAAACTGGTACCAGATACGAGTTTACCACATATGTTCTATCCATCCTACCGTTACCGGTACCAGAAAAGCATTTTTGCATGTTTGCTATTAAATTCATGATTTTAAACAACATAATCTTCATCAAACATCAATATAAAGTTAACATAATAAATGTTTTAACATCAAAGAATACAATCATCCAAATTACAACAAATGTTTAAATTCAAATAATTAAAACAATAACAAATGGTCCGAATGGAAATAAATGGTTTAAATTACAACAATCTCAAATGAATAAATGTGAATCTACTTCTTCCCATACAATTGATACTGATGTTCAGCAGATCTTTGTGGAGCTGAATATGTGTGTGTCCTTGTCCTCAATCTGCCGGTAGGTTTCAAGAAAAGTTTTGATCCGGTCCGGATTCCTTTGGGGCTTCACTCGGCTACCAATGCAAATACGTCCAACCTTTGAGCCTCGCCTCTTCCTTTTGCCTCTGGTCTCGTATTGGTCGATGAGATGCGCCATGACCATGTGCTCGATGACATTATTGAAGGGGATGTCCTCAATCTCGGAAATCGGAATCATCCAAGTTCGGAGGAGGAGGACGAGCTACAATCCATCTAGCACACAATAGTTCCCCTAAATTAGATAGACTACAAACCCACTAACATCTAAACCTAAAACTACTGAATCAATATCGAATCGAGAGAAAAAAGAACCCTTCCTTCTCAACTAAATTCTGGATCCGAGACGCTAGAGCTCGTCACCCGCACATGGCATGAAGTCGACGGATCGGATGGCCGCAGGAACAGGAGAGCGTCTCCGCTGTTAGACCCGTCCGGAGCAGCCTCTTCCGGTGCGACCTAGCCTGGCGCAAGACCTCGGCACCGGATCCATGGCGGCGGCGACGAACGCGTGCGGATGCGCCAATCCTCCCTCGATGCGGAAACTAGGCGGAATCAACTGGCTGGGCCACGGCGACCCTTTTCCATGGTACGGGGAAGGCGGGGGCGGGAGCGGCGGCGAGATGCGGTGGCGGAAGGAGGCAGGGAAGGGAGAAGCTGACCGCGCGGTGAAACTTCAGCGCGGAAAGGCACGCAAAGAGTGTGGCATGCGAGAAATTTCGACGCGGAAACGAAACGGATGGGGCACAGGGGAGGGAATTTTCCTGGTCCCCGGAAATAACTTTCCGGTTGGGGTCCTTATTTGGCATAATGTCCCATACCGGAGTTGGGCATCCATTCCGGGCCAGCGGTAGCGCGACATACTGGATAGGGGTGGTCCTATTGAGCATCTCAGAGAAGAAGATGCGACGCGAGAGGTTGAGCAAGTCACTGTGTCCCGATCTCCTGCGATGGTGATAGTCTTTGTTGTCTTGTTGACGGATCCGTAGTGCTTCGTAGCTCTCCCCTAGCATATGCATGCTGATCCAAGCATTGGTCTCGAGGCAGAGCTACGTATGTGGTATGTGTCATCGTCATGGTAGCTTGACATAGTGCGGTGAGTCGATGATGATGTAGGTCTAACTGGCGCGCTCATGGTGGTCCCGCCGCCGCCGAGCTGACCTATGATAGGGAAAGTAGCGCACCTTGCTGGCCTTGAATTTAGAGATGAATTAGGGGATGAGAACTTACGTGAGGGACAAAACGCCCTTATCCCCCGCAATATTAGCGGTAGACGAAGAAGCCGCTCATCTCATTCAACAGCAAGGTGACCTTGGGTCCGAGTGTGACGAAGACGGACGCTGATGCCGCAATCTAAGGCGACAACATATATATTTCTATCGACGTGGATTTGGTGCCATGGGTGGTAGCGGTGCACGCGCTTAGAGACGTTAGATGCAGTCCAGTGATTCGTGCTGCCGTTTGCAATCACTCACGTCCGTTTGGCGTCAGTACTGAAATACTCCCGTGGCCCACGCCATCAATCAAACTCCACATGCAGCACCTCCTCGACCGCATGCGCTATCGAGATGAACATTCATGGAACTGAAAAGAATGTCCGAAGGACTGAACTTTTTCTCCCTCACATTTCAAATTAAAAATTAGGGAGAATTCTTGTACATTTTCCACAGATTGATGCACAGAAAATACATAAGGCACCCCACTATTTTGCATATTTCTATATGGAAATCTCATGGTCACATTCTAGCCTCAAGATCTGGGAGAGCGATATATATGGCAGTGGCGCACAAATTTAACTGGATGGCCCTTGGGCTGCTCCTCTACATGCATAATTTAGTGGTGGCATTGCGGCGGTCGGAGATGTAGTCGAAATAATCAAGGAGGACGAAGTCATGGTGTTGGTCAGTCTTGTGTGTGAAATATTATGAAACCGTACCCTACAAATGTTTTTGTTGATCTGACCCTCATGGGGGACAAATGGAAGACAACTATACATGGTTTTAACCAATTCTACCTCTAACATTAACCCAATTATACCTTTAATATTTGCCCTTGGTTGTAGCAAGAGCAAATCAGACGATTACGACTGGATGTGAAGACATGTAGTTTTGTCGTCTACTCTGCTCGACCATCATCAAGAGCCTTTTTGATGCATGGTCCATCACCTAGGTTGGTGCCTCTAGTCCCCTCATGTCATTCAGTGCCTCAGAAATTAAGCTATGACGTAGAGATAGAGCCAAAGTCATAGGTGGGCTTATTGAGAAAAACATATGTGACCATGTGTGCCGTGTAGGGGATCATCAGAATGGTGGTGCCGATGTTGGTACATAATTTTCATCAAAGATTTTGGCATTGTTCATGTCATCGGTGATGCTGGTGGCATCGCCGACGAAGCGTCTTGTGGAAAAGCCTGGCAGAGAACGCATTGGAGAGTTCCATCCTTGTGTATGAAGTGGTGACAACATGTCGGTAGGATTTACGATGAAGATCACCTTGATGAAGATATGCCGCCGACGGAGCGTCTTGTGGAAAAGCCTGGCAGAGAACGCATTGGAGAGTTCCATCCTTGTGTATGAAGTGGTGACAACATGTCGGTAGGATTTACGATGAAGATCACCTTGATGAAGATATGCCGCTGACGAAGCATCTTGTGGAAAAGCCTGGCAGAGAACGCATTGGAGAGTTCCATCCTTGTGTATGAAGTGGTGACAACATGTCGGTAGGATTTACGATGAAGTTCACGTTGATGAAGATTGTCGGTGGTTTAGTGTCGACAAAATGTCGAAACAACAGACGAGTCGATCATGGGCGTGTAGGTTGAAAGTGTCCAATGAATGCTAACAACATGCATATTTGAAGATGCTGAATAAGCCTATTTAATTATTGGTACAAGATAGCCCCACCGAACTATTTTTTTTAGAAAAAATGTGAATTTTGGAGTTATCTTGCTAGGCATGAAGTGGTTGGCAATAAGAGAATTTTGCTCTCTCTCGAGACCCGTCATAGCCACACTTAAATTACTCATGATCTTCCTTCCTCTTGAGATAATCAAAATCACGTTCACTTAAAAGTTAGCTATGTCTATCCGAGAAATCAAGATGGCACTGACTTATAGTATAAGTGGATTCCTCACGTTGTTTCCATCTGTTGAGACTTTTGATTCTATTGTTTGGTACATGAAACTTGTAGACCTCACCGACTCACATGTTTGAGGGGTTTTTAGAATATAAGTCTTGCCAAAACTTGAACAAACTGATGGAAATAACGCGAGAGCGCAATTCACATACACTCGAGCAATTTCGAACTTTCAAACCTTGAAGGATCACGTTTTCGTCGATTTGTACATGGAGTCAGAATTGGAAGACTAGATGACAGGTATATGGATGTCGACTGTGATGTATGTAACCTGGTTAGAATAAATAATAAAGCTGGCATTGGCACATAAAAGAGGACGATATATATGGATCTCTTATGATGTGCCGGCACAAGTAAAGCGAGGGTCGTGTTGGCGACGAAGACATCATTCTCCTCTCACACGGACGATTATGATTAGATAGGTATTATTAGTTATGTGATAGTATATATTTGTAATGTGACATGTTATATGAGAACCAACCCTTGGTTGGATGGTTAGGTGGGTGGTTGTACCCCAGCCCACCAGAGTTCAAACCCTAGATTTGACACTGGTGTTTCTCATATTTGGCGGAATATTCTTCAGTGGGAGGCGACGTTCCCGTCGATAGCGAGGCGCCCGTAGTGATTTCGTCAATCTCAAGACCTGACCCGCCGGCTCAGTATTTCAGAGGTGCTCATAGAGGTAGGGTGTGCATGTACGCGTTGTTGAGTGTATGCGCGTATTTGTGAGCATCTGTGCTGTACTGTATTTCGCAAAGAAAAGTGAGATGTTATCTGTGATGTATGCAACCTAATGGCGAATAACAAAACTGGCGTTGCGCACACAAAAGATCGACGATCTATGAATCTCTTATGATGTGCCTGCACAAGTAAAGCAAAGAATTAGCACTGATCTGATAACATTTTTCCCCAGCTCATCTTTATCTCTGACGGAAGCTACGCATATATAATTGTATAAGCTACGCATATATAGTTGACAGTCAGATATATTCTTGCGTGTCCATTCCATCATCGTCTCCAAGGCTAGCTAGCGTTATGGGTTCAGATTCCGTTCTGCCGCTCTATATATATGAAGCCAGCCGTGCATGCATATGCATTTCACGGTGATCCCACTGCGCCGTCGTCCACACCATCATGGATTACGGCTACGGTCCACGCATGGCTAGGAAGAACCGGGGCATGGCCGCCGGCGTCGGAGGTGGCGGCGGCGACATCACGGTGCACGTG
Organism: Poa pratensis; assembly: GCA_947311845.1. NCBI lineage: Eukaryota > Viridiplantae > Streptophyta > Magnoliopsida > Poales > Poaceae > Poa > Poa pratensis. Next base: position 61,890,255 of record CAMZMU010000042.1, read on the forward strand.
GAGCTGCTGGCGCGGAGCCTGATGCGCAAGCAGGAGGGCGCGGCCGCGGAGGAGCAGCACCGTGCCACGGCGAGCAGCCACCGGCTGTCCCGCGTCCCCGTCCACCTCCGCGACATCAACGCCGACGCCTACACGCCGGGGTTCGTTGCCATCGGCCCGCTCCACAACCGCGAGGACAGGCGCCTCCGCCCTGCCGAGCGGCTCAAGGTCGCCTACCTCAACGGCCTCATCTCCCGTGGCCACCCAGACCCGGCGCACCACCTCACCGTCATCCAGGACTACGTCCGCATCGTCGCCGCCCGCGAGCAGGAGGCCCGGGCCATGTACGTCGGCGAGGAGGTCGCCGACATTGGCGCCGACGACTTCATCCAGTTGATGGTCCTCGACGGCTGCTTCATCATCGAGCACCTCGCCAACGTCGCCACAGGGCGTGACGAGCCGTCGCTGCACGCCACGCCGTTCGGCCCCGCGCAGCTCTCCGTCGACCTTGTCCTCGCCGAGAACCAGATACCCTTCTTCGTCCTCGTCGATCTCATCACCGCCAGCAAGCTGCCGGAGTTCGAGACAACCGGATATGCCCCGCCGGTGCTCCTCGTGAAGCTCGTGTTGTTCTACCTCGCTGGCGAGAAGGGCCGCGACATGAGCGACGACGCGCTGCCGGCGGCGGACGGCGTCTCCCATATCCTACACCTGCTCTACGAGATGGTGACCGCGGCGCGGACGCGGTGGGAGCCGCCGCCGCGCGCCATCCAGGACGGCGCGCTGATGGAGACCGCGCAGGAGGCGGCGCGGCTGCTGCGCCGCCTACCGCTTCTGCTGTTTGTGCCGCTGCTGTACCCGATCCTCCCCGAAGACAAGAAGTGGAGCGCGAGCTACGGGAAGGAGGACGTGCCGTCGGCGAGCGACCTGAAGCGGATGGGCGTGCAGTTCAAGAAGCCTCGCAGCGGCGGCTCGGGAAGCAAACCCGTGGTCGGCATCGCGTCGGTGCTTGGCCCGGTGCCGCTCGCCGTGAAGCTGACGCAGCACGAGGACCGGCTCCACCTCCCCCAGCTCCGACTCGAGTTCCGCACGGCGCCGCTGCTGCTGAACCTCATGGCGTTCGAGCAGTCGTCATCGTCGTCAGCTTCGTCATCAACGAGGACGGCCACGGGGGCGCCGACGGTCGTGTCGGCGTACGCGTCGTTCATGGCGAAGATGGTGCAGTCGGCGGAGGACGCGGGGGTGCTGTCGGCAGCGGAGGTGGTACAGCAGCAGGGCGGCGCGGGTAACGAGAGCAAGGAGGAGGTGGCGAGGTTCTTCCGGAGGATGGGCGCGGCCAGCGAGGCTGCGGGCGGCGGCGAGCTGCTGCTGGAGCGGAGCTACCTCGGGCAACTGCTGGAGAAGCTGCGGGAGCGGAGTCGGCACCCGCTGTACGTCATGTGGGCCGACGTGCAGCGCAACTACTTCACACTGCCCTGGGCCGTCGTCGTCGAGTTCGTCGCCGTCGTCACCTTCGTCTCCAGCATGGTCCAGACCTACACCTCCGTCAAGTACCATAGCTGACTGTCTTCAGTCCACGAGCGCATGCCACTTGTTCTACGTACGTGTATATACGAAGGGGTTAATTTGCATTTTTTCAGACATAAATTTAATTTGATTCTATATTGTTGGAAATATTATCTATGCGAATGTCAGAAACATGAATCCGAAAGCCATTTAACATTATGTTGTTCAAGTAATTAAGAAAGCATGAGTTGAGTTTTGTCAGTTTTTATCTTGGTCTTCATCATCTTTTTTCTTGATTTCTCGACTACACAAAAGACTTAAGAGGGATTTTGAGTCGTCTTGGAAACTAGGGGGCACATATCCCATGCGTTCTTATCTGTGCCAGTTCGTGACAGTTGTGGAGACTCTCATCGCGGTATATAAACCCGTACCAGACCTCCTTACCGTTTTCATGTTCATTTTAATTGTGGCAATCCCCTCTCCCCACCCCGCCGCTCGCATTTCTTTCTCAGTACTGTATAAAATCTTTGAGCGGACATCTCGAGTAGGGTATTCTAACGACGACCTCTTTGTAATTATTATGTCATCAGAACTTCTTTCATGTCGCATTCGATCTTGGCACCACCATCTTGCTTCGGGTACAACGAAAAGGGATGATACCCCTGGCTATATCTTCATCAATTGTATTTTTTTTGAAAAAGTTCATCGATTGTATAACAATACAGAAATATTGTATCTCTAATTCAACATCGAGGAATAGCAAAAAACAACTACATGCAACCTCCAGAGAGAAACATATCAACGATGTGATGCATGAATAGTCACATCACATAAGCATTTCCATATATCATGAATGCATAAAGAATGACAAAAATGGAGACGGGAGGAAGAATAGCCAGTCATCATTGTTGCGACACATCTTCAGCCGTACCTGTGATAGATTTATGGACACAAGTGTCGGTCATCGTTTGGTTGGCAATTCTGATCATGTTCATCAGAAAATTATGGTCACAAGTGTGGGTCGTTGTTTGGTTTGCAATTCTAATCATGTTCAACCACATCAGAAATCACATGACCTTTTCTAAATACGATAGGCGATGTAACCACTAGTAGAAAATAGACCTTCCGCTCGGAACTTTAGTCTCGGAAATAATGTTTGGAACTGAGACTAATGCTCACATTAGTCCCGGTTCCAACGAATAGGACGTCACAAGGCTTTAGTCCCAGTTTAAACGGGACCTTTAGTCCCGGTTGGTATATCCAACCGGGACTACAGATAGACCTTTAGTTCCGGTTGGAGACACCAACCCGGACAAAAGTCAACGTGTTTTTATATTTTTTATTTAATATGGAATAATTCATATCTTTAAATCCGTAAATCAAAATTTAACAAATAAAATGTCTAATTCGGTTAGAAAAATAAGAGGAATCCAAATATGACATCTATATCATATTTTGCATTACAAAAACTCATTTAACTAGGCGAAATTCTTTCAGAAATCGGCATAAACGCATTTAACTAGGCGAAATTAGGTAGAAATCAAGAAAATTCCTAATACTTGGGAATTATTCATAAAATGTGGATTACACTTTGGGAAATTATATAGGTGCCATTTTGCACCATATCTTTATTTGAAGTTTTTTTCCTTTGTTTGGTTTTTTCAAAAAGCGATCAAAATGGCCACCATGACTCTCATCGAAAGAGATCAATTTTTTTTAAAACTATCGATATCTGTGATATAATCACTAGTTGTGTATCTTAAAATGATTTAAAAAACATTCATAGCAAACTATTGAACACTTGTAGATCAAAATTGGATTACTTTCGGAAAATCAACATAAACTCATTTAACTAGGCGAAATTAGATAGAAATTAGTTGCTTTATTAAGGGTGACAAGGCCAAGGGTACCAATTTAGTTATTAGTTGTTTTATTAAGGGCAAGGCCATGAGTACCAATTTAGTTATTAGTTGCTTTATTTAGGGTGGCAAGGCCAAGGGTACCAATTTAGTTATTAGTTGTTTTATTAAAGGCAAGGCCACGGGTACTAATTTAGTTATTAGTTGTTTTATTAAGGCAAGTGCCAATTTAGTTATTAGTTGTTGATCTATTTTATAATTTTGTACTACCATGAAATTTGGCCCTGTGCTTGACGTTTCCAATTGTGTGTGAAAACCACCATTTGGTGTGCCAAAATCCACTTCAATTTCCACGAATTGTCACTAAACAATGACGTACTAATCAAAGAATTGTCACCAAACAATGACTCATTTCCTAATCAGTTAATTCAGTGTTAACGACGTGTTAATCTTGGGGCCGAGATGCCCAACCTGGGCGTCAGACTCGCTTCCTGTCCTCACTTGAAACTCGCTTCCTGTCCCCACTTGAGCGGTCCCACTTGCCAACTCACAAGGTGCCCCAGGCCGACCCCACCAGTCAGGCCAAGTGACGGTCAAACGAGGTTGACCAGACGGAAACGGTTGTCTTCGCCGTCCGCGGGCCATCGGCGAGACAACCAGGGCAGAGACGAGAAAAACTACGCGGGTAGGGCACAAACAGATAAACTAGAGGGAGATAGGGCACATAACCATTTGACCCTTGTTTCCTATACCAATTTACACCCATTTGTCGAATATGAGTTCTTTATCACAAACTATGTCTTGGGAATTGTTATAACTTGGTCATTTAGCTTGAAACTTATAGATGTTTATACACGGTAGACCTTTTTGTGAAGTTTGTTTTTGAAAAATTTGTCAAAAATCAAGTTTATTATTTTTCATAGCAAGTAGTATACATAAAAGTAATTCATGCCAAAGGATAACACTTTTTGAGGTTTCTTTCACATCATTTGATTTGTTTTTCAAAAAATGTTCAAAATGACGACACTGACTATTTATCGAAACAGGACAAAATCTATAAAACTATCGATGTTTCTGTGATATAACTACTAGTTTTGTATCTTAAAATGATTTTTTTAAAGAATCAGACCAAAATATCAAACACTTGTAGATCAAATTTGGATTACTTTCAGAAAATCAACATAAACTCATTTAACTAGGCGAAATTAGATAGAATACTATAATGTTTCTATGATGCAAAAGATGATATGGATGGCATATTTGAATTCCTCTCATTTTTCTAATTGATTTAGACATTTTTTGGTCAAATTTCAATTTACTTATTTAAAGACATGAATTATTCCATATTAAATATTATTGGACGCGACTACGTTCAGAACGGTCTATAGTTAGCACTAACCATAGAACGTCCCATTTTGCACAAAACGAGAAATTAACACCGATCGATGGATGCCGTAGCGCATGCGGGGAAAATGTGAGAAAATTCATACATACAGTACGTAAAAGCTAGAAGACAAAATTGATGATGTCATCCGCATTAAATACGAAATTAAATTTTTTAAAAAGTTTTGTAGATCAAACCGTTTATCCAATTTAGGATCCGTTTTCACCGTTCGACTAGTCGCGACGAGATCTTCAAAACTAGATCCCATGTTAATATGTTTCAGCGACTTTTTTTTCGAACCTAAAAGTTACCCACTAGTAACACCTGAGTTATCCAAACTATAGTACATAAGTTACCCACCATATCAGCAATTAGTTTTCGGCTTGAAATAAGATCACCTTTTTTATTTTTATTTTCGGTATTTTTCAAATTTTGAAGTTACAACCTCATTTATAAGTGGGTTATCACTTTGGCATGAAAAATGTATCTTACACAGTCTGCAACTATACACGTAGCTTCATAAATTGCAGGGTGATATCTATGGTGATAACTATGTCGATTTCATGGTGACAACGACATGCTAATAAAACAGATGGGTAACTACATAAATACCGGATTGGTAAATATTATTTAGAGGGCGATACAAGTAGTTTAATTTCTTGGTGGATAATTATACATTAATTAATGGGTAAATCTGTCAATACTATATGAATGAATATTACCGAGAGAGTATGGTAACTTCATTGATTTCGTGGGGGATAATTGTATCATGAACTTATGGATAACTCCACAATTTTTGGTTGTGTAATTCCATCAATACTTTGTGGCTAACTACAACCGAGAGAGTATGTTAACTAAATTGTTTTCATGGTGGGCAAGTATATCATGAAACATGGGTAACATATGAGTACACGGTGCTTAACTCTATCAATACTAGATGGATAATTATTACCGAGAGAGTAGGGTAACTACATCAATTTTGTGGTGGATAACGATATCATGAATACATGGGTAATTTCATAATTTCTGGGTGGGTAACCCCATCTATACTAGAGAGAAGGGTAAATTAATAGATTTCATGGGGATAACTATATCATAAATGTATGGGTAACTCTATCAGTATTTGGTGTGTAATTATTATCTATAGATAGTAGAGTAACTACATCAATTTCATGGAGAAAACTATATAAGGAACGCATGGATAGCTCAATAAGTACTGAGTGGATAACTGTTATCTAAAAAGTAGGGTAGCTACATAGATTTCGTCGGATAACTATATTTGACTGCATGGGTAACTCTATCAATACTAGGTGGATAACTATTAAACGAAGAGTAGGGTCAGCTATATCAATTCACGGGGATAACTATACATGGTTAACTCCGTCAGTACTGGGTGTGGGTACATTAGTACTGGTGATAACTATGTCGTTAAATAGATGGGTAACGCTTAATCGTATGTTAGGTACTGTATAAAGTGAAATTTTCTCCAAAAAATTCAAGCATGTGCTACATTCCATTTCATCATGAGGAAAATGACACATTCACCCTCTTTGTCTTTTCAAAGGCCACCTCCGCTTTTGATGGGTAGGTGTAGTAGCCGCACACCATTTTTTCGTACCTCGCTTTGCCATTGGCACATCGCTCTTAAAATCGTCGAACATCGTCGTTAATACCAGCAAGGTTGTCGCGGTTAATCGTAGCTCCGCGCACGTAGCTCCCGCTTGCGCAGGGTCCAGGGAAGATCCGATCACTTTGAGCATTTTTTTTCAACCATTTTATCGCTGTGACAAGGCTCACCTTCTTGTCGCAGTTAATCGATTCACAATAATATGTTCAAAGGTATATTGCTACCACACAAAACCATTAAGTAGAAGAAAAAAAAAACATCCAGATGTGGATATACAACCTTGTTTGCTACTGTACAAACTACGGATTAACTTGAGAGAGGACAATAGCAATCAGCTGACCCGGAAATCCTCAGCCGACCTCCATACTCACGCCCCCGTACAGCACTCATCCAATCGATGATGTAATGATAGGAGAACTAGTACATCGTCAGACTGGCTAGCAACAGAGCCTCATCGCCGGACCTCCTCCTCCCGGGATTGCATGATGAGTTAGACCGCGACGTCGCCGACCCTCCATTCCCACGTATGCGTGATTGAGATGGCCGGGGAGCGGAGCTCGCTGGAGCAGGACGGCGGCCGGCTTCCGCGAGCTGTGGACGACGGTGTGGAACAGGACGGCGGCTGGCTCCACGGCGGACGACGGTGTGGAGCCGCTCCCGCGAGCTGAGATGCGCCGTTTACGCCGGGGAGCGGAGCTCGCTGGAGCAGGACGGCAGCCGGCTTCCGCGAGCTGTGGACGACAGAGTGGAGCAGGACGGCGGCCGGCTCCACGGCGGACGACGGTGTGGAGCCGGTCCCGCGAGCTGAGATGCGCCGTTTACGCCCCGGCCAGATAAAACAAAGAAGCGCGTGTGAACTCGATCTGGAGGAAAAAAGGACCGCGACTGTAGCCGTACGTGGGTGGGACCGCCGCACCTCGCGATGTGATTGGTCCGCCGGTTAAGGATAATCTCCGACCGTTCTAAACGTAGATTTTCCCATATTATTACATAATCATTGTTATTTGTTCAAAAAATTAGTATTACATAATCATTGTTATTTATTCAAAAATATTATTACATAATAATAATTATTTATACAAATGAAGTTTGAAATTGTAAACAATAAAAAAGTATAGCATCATGATTCAGGGGTTAATATGATTGATATGCTATTAATATCAATAAGTTCTAACTTCTCATTTAGAAGGAATTCAAAGGTTAAACGTGCTTGTGCGGAAGCAATTTGTGGATGGGTGACCGAATGGGAAGTTTGACACATTAGGCAAAAAAAAAATCCTCTAAAAATCTTTAGTCCCAGTTGGTGTTACCAACCAACACCAACCGGGACTAAAGGGTCTTCCAGCCCCAGCGCATGTTTCGCCAACGTGGAGAGCCTTTAGTCCCGGTTCGTAGCAAACCGGGACGGTTCGTAGCAAACTGGGACTAAAAATGAGGCACCTTTAGTCCCGCTTTGTTAGTCCCGGTTAGGAAACCCGGAATAGAGGCTCTCCCCAGCCAGGACTAGAGCTTGCTTTTCTACTAGTGAACATCATCGGTACGGTAAGTGCACTACACACAGCCATCAGCTGCATTGACGCGTTGCGCCCGTGCGATCAGTGCACCACTTCATCTCGTGTGTATATATACCAGCAAGTTAATCGGCATGGATCAAGCAACTCCCATATAGCTTCATCACTCAGTAAAACAAGAAGAGCGAGAGCGAGAGTGCTACAACCTAGAGGTAAGATCGATGGCGACCAAGCTCGGCTTCTTCCTTGTCTTCACGCTCACCACCACTGCGGCCTCGCTCGGAGCCCGACTGACGATCTCCCCGTGGCGCATGCCCAAGCCCAAGACCGGCGGTGCCGGGGTTAAGGACGAAGCCGGAATTGGCAGAAGGAGGGGGCTAATTGAACACTAGAATATTTTGAGGGGGGCATATAGTCAATTTTTGAGGAATTTAGGGGTCAAATCACATATTACATAGGGGGTTTTACAAAAAAAATCCAGCATGGAGGGGGGGGGGGGGGGGGGGGCATGGCCCCTGCCCGCACCCCTGGCTACGTCCCTGCCTCCCTGGCAGGGGCTGTGGACGTGAACTCTCCTGGCGTTACGTTCTCCTTCGACCGGTCAAATCCTGGCCGCACTTGTCGTCACCCTGGGCCTCGCAGCCACATTCGCCATCGTGTTCACCATATGGTATTTCTGCTTCTGGAACAACCAGGCCCAGGCACAGGCGGCCCAGTGATCAGCGAGGCCCGTTATCCCCCCATCCATGCATTCTTCCGGAGGATGGGCACGGCCAGAGAGGCGGCGAGCTGCTGCTGGAGAGGAGCTACCTGGGGCAGCTGCGAGAGAAGAGCCGCCGCCCTCTATACGTCATGTGGGCCGACGTACAACGCAACTACTTCACGCTGTCGTGGGTCATCGTCGTCGAGTTCGTGGCCGTCGTCATGTTCGTCACCAGCATGGTCCAGACCTACACCTCTGTCAAGTACCATAGCTGACTGTCACGAGCTCATGTCACTTGTTCTACGTGTACATACCAAGGGTCAAGGGATTTGCATTTTTTTCACACAACTGTTGGAAATTTTATCCACGAAACATGAATCCGATAGCCATTTAACGCCCAACGTCGCCGGAGAGCGGTGGTGGGCCCAGGATTTTGACAATGGGTATTCAAAATAGAAAAAATACAAAAAACAAAGCTGAAACTACCGAGCGTAGTAGAAGTCGATCCCATGAGCTGCTGATTCTAAGGGCTCTTTCTAACCAACAGCACTCACGAGTGCTAACAGCAGAATTTGCATGGGACTCTTTTATAGAAATCAGTCTAGAATTAATGATAATGAAAGTTTTGGCAAAATTTGTGGTTTAGGAGTGGTGTGGTCTCGAAGAGACTTATGGGAGTGGGGTGGTCTCGAAGATTTCTGCTAGAAGTGGCGTTCTCCAGACCGTCAAGGAGTTTCATCGGCGGTTCTTACTTTTTCTTTGGTTCTGGGAGATGTTGTTCTCCGTTGACATTCGAAAAAAACGTACTCTAATGTTGGCAGCCAAATAAACCAGCTAGGGTTTACAACGGTGCATCAATATTTTCTTTTGCCATGCAGTACATTGGCATTGTTACAATTGAATGGACTTGAAAAGCAAGGAAAAGACTAAAACTAGTAAACACACAGGGAACACTGGACTAGCTATTCGCGTACGTGGCCACGACATGCACCCAAGACGTGAAAAAAAAACCCTGCACATTCTCGTTCTCTTTCAACCCGTCGGAGTCACCTTCTCTTTTCACACGAAACAAGCTTTCGTCCAGCTTTATAAATAAAGCAACCACCCACAAGTTTTACAACGAGTTCCACACAAAACCGAAACGTGCGACATAACCAGCTGGGGCCACAGCACAAACAAGCCCAAACACGAAATAACACCGATACAACTCCCGGAGGAGTAAAGCTCAACGACTAGACGGTGCATGAAGCTGGCGAGCCGCCACAAGGAGCTTCTCGATCGTCCCATCTAGCCGCGTCCTGTCCCGCCGCGTACACAACGGGTGCCACTGCTGCAAGAATGCCAAGAATTTAAACACAGAGTCAGAGGCCCGTCGTAGAAGACACGCTCGATAACCATCTTATTGCGGATAGTCCAAAGGGTCCAGGTCATCGCGGCAAACACTAACCAGAAGAGGCGCCTCCTCTTGCCGGTATGGTTCGCCTGAACTTCCAAGAACTTCTCGGGCCGCCAAGCAGGCCCAAGCGACTCTGACACAAAGCTCCATAGGAAGCACGCCGCGGGACAGGAGAAAAGGATGTGGATTCCCGTCTCCGGAACCGCACACAGGGGACAGATGCCATCACCTGGTCCCAACCGCTTCAACACCTCCACCCCTGACGGGAGGCGGTCTCTAAGGAGTTGCCAGACGAAGATTTTAATCTTCAATGGCAACGGGGCCTTCCACAACGGGGAGGTCCAAGGGAGGACGGGCCCTCTAAATAGGGCCCTGTAAGCGGACCCCACCGTGAAACATCTCGAGGGGGCCAACGTCCACGACACACTGTCAGGGGACGTCGAGCGGGATCTTGGGAGCCTTTCCAGTAGCAGCCCCCATGATGCCACCTCGGCCGGACCAAAAGTCCGCCGGAAGCCCACCTCCCATATACCCTGGGCGGAGGCGTCGGACACTAGTAGCATAGGATTGGCGCATATGGCAAAGAGTTGAGGGAACTCATGCGGATCGCACGACCATCAAGCCATGGATCCTGCCAAAATAGGGTGCCTCTTCCGTCGCCTACGGAGAAGGACACCCCTAGCCGGATCTCATGTTTGATGGCCTGGATGGATCGCCAGAATTGGGATCCATCCTTGCGATCACAGGCCATCAGGGGGCACCCCCGCAAGTATTTGGCTTTAATAAGCTGAAGCCACAGCCCCCTTCGCCTCTAAGGATACGCCAAACCCATTTCAGCATCAGGGCCTCATTCATCCGCCTCGATGCTATGATACCTATGCCCCCCAACTCCTTAGGGGCGCAAATATCAGCCCATTTCACCATATGGTACTTTTGGCGTCCATTCGCCGCCATCCAGAAGAAACGGGACAGGTCCTTATCAAAGTTCCCGTGGGTTCCCTCCGGCAGGATATACATCCCCATCATAAACATGGGGAGGCTCGACATACACGCGTCGATCAAGACAGATTTGCTTCCCTTTGAAGTAAACCTGCCTTGCCAAGGATCAGCCCTCAACTTGACCCGCTCTACTAGCGGGTCCAAGTCTCTAGCTAGGATCCTCGTATCTCTAATTGGCATTCCAAAGTAGGTAATTGGGAAGGATGAAAGCCGGCAGTTGAGATTGTCTGCAATCCGCCGCTGCTCTTCCTCAGAGTATCCAATGATCACGACTTCGCTTTTATCAAAGTTAATTTTGAGGCCCGACATGGCCTCAAAACAAAGGAGAAGGAACTTGAGATTAATGATGTCAAGTTCGACCCTTCCACCATGATCATGGTGTCGTCCGCATATTAGAGATGCGTGACGCCGCCCCCAGGGACAAGATGTCCTACCACACCAGAGATGTGGCAGCGTCTTGGCTCTCTCCAAGACCTCCGCCAGGGTGTCGGCTGCAGCATTAAAGAGCAGAGGAGATACATGATCCCCCTGTCTAACGCCACAAGTCGGCCTAAAATAGGAGCCTACTTCCCCATTAATGTTGATGGCGGTGTTGCCACTCATAACAATCTGCATAAGCCATCCAATCATGCGATCATCAAACCCTCTTCGTTGTAGAGCTACACGGAGGAAGGCCCAGTCTAAACGGTCATAAGCCTTCCGGAAGTCTAGCTTTAAGAAAACGCCCTTCTGGCGTTGAGTCTTAACCTCATGAATAATCTCATGAAGAGCCAAAACTCCGTCATGAATGAGCCGGCCTTTAAGAAAGGCAAACTGGTACGGGTGTGTAAGCTCATAATCGGAGCAATCTATTCGCACACACCTTAGCGAAGATCCTATGGATGACGTTTAACACCGTTATTGGTCTAAATTGGCGGATATCCGTGGCCCCCACTACCTTGGGGATCAGGGTAACCACGCCAAAATTAAGGCGGGACATGACCAGTGTTCCAATGTAAAATTCCTGGAACATAGCCATGATCACGGCCTTCAGATTCTCCCAGAATTTCTGGAAGAAAGTGACCGGAAGACCATCAGGGCCCGGAGCGAGTTAGTCTTCATCTCCATAATCGCCTTGGCCACCTCTTCCGGCAGGAATGGGAGGGTTAGCTCCGCATTCTCCCTATCCGAAACCCTGGCCGTCACTGGCCATAGGTCATGGGACAGGGTAACCCCAGATCGGGGTTCTGCCGCTGACGTGGGCCTACCTTTCGGGTGCCCCACTATGAGATACCTAGTGCACGCCAAGCCTCAAGATTAGCCACTGCAGGCCCGTGAAGGGCCCAACAAGGACAACGTACGTCCCAAGGAAGTCGAGGCTTAGGTCGGTAGATACTTACCAAATCTTGTAAACCTAATCGACACCAAACTCCTGAGACCTAGCCTCCATATAAAGGCTAGGAGGGACCTCTGTCGAGGGTACGTCCATATTCACCACCGAAACCCTAGCGAGATCGCCGTCTCGCCGGGATCACCATTGTAACCTTCGACTCCATTAATACAGATCAGACAAGCAGGAAGTAGGGTATTATCCTCCGGGAGCCTGAACCTGGGTAATTCGCCTTGCTTGTCAGCCGTGGTAACTACCAGCACTCACAATCTCTCCCCCTTCAATCAACCCGGGTACTCGAACCTGGGATCTGCCGAGGTGACCCCTCGACATTTGGCGCCGTCTGTGGGAAGAACGAGTGCTGGAATCATGGTTGCACCGGCTCCATCGGCAATGAAGATCGACGCTCCGACCGTCGTCAAGCCAATCCACTTCGGCTCCTTAGTCTATGAACCGCACCCGCCGGCCCAGCGCTCGGTGTACGCTGATCTCTATGGAGGTATGTGTTTGTCCTTTGGAAGCATGCATCTCCATATGAACAAGTGGGGAGTTTTTCGACCCTCCGCTCTCGCGCCTACAACGGCTGCGGGACTCGCATCTCCGTCGACCATGGAGATCGCATCTACATCATCGACATCGACCGCGTCTCCGTCGACTGCGGAGATTGCAGCTACATCGTCAACATCGACCGCATCTCCGTCAACTGCGGAGATCGCATCTGCATCATCGACATCAACCGCGTCTCCATCGACTACGGAGATCACACCCGCGTCATCGACATCACCTGCATCTCCTTCGACTACGGAGATCACGCTCGTTTCCACAGCTCCAACGACGAAGATCGCACCCGCATCAACGCCGCCCACCGCACCTCCATCGGCAACGGAGACAACGAAGAACGACGATTCTTCACCCGACGAGTTCTGCAACGACTGTGGCGTATATCACGTCGCCTCCATCTTCGACTCCGGAGACAACTCCGATAGCAGCGACGCGCAGTCGACGGCCCAGTCGCGCCCAGCGCAGATCTAGATGATCGAAACCACCACCCCCAACAACAATCGTCGAGAAGAACCTCCGGCGTACCCGTTGGAGGTGACCATGCCAGACGGGGTGACGAAGCTCACCATCACTCGCGAGATGGGGATCAGAGCCCTGAAGCACATGGAGGAGTACACCATGCCCCCAGAAGACGCGACCAGAGAAGACATGATGGCATACCGGTACCTGATGTGGAAGGACACCGAGAAGCTCCGCGTGGAAAAAGCTGAGTTGGCCCGACGCAGAGAGATCGCCGACAATTCGAGTGCCCGATGCGCCGCTTTCTCCTTCGCCTCCTCAGAAACCCAGTCTCGCAAAGGCGTCATCGAACACGCCTGAACCGGATACCAGAAGCGGAAAGAGCTGCGGTCACTCGCAACCTCGAGTCGTCATACGTGACAGAAGACGCAAAAGGGATTCCGATCCCAAGAACAGCCTCTGCCGCTCTGATGTCATTAGGCACTTACCTGCAGTTGACCCAACCTCTGGAAGGTGACCCGCGCGTTAACGTACACAAGCAGCAGATCAAGGCACTCAAACTGGCGGAAGACGCTCTACTCAAGTCCGGCGCAGCCGATAAGGCACCGGAGGATCCAGGTCGACGCGACCGCGAGCGTGCCCTGCACGTGGAGCGGCCCACGCGACACCTTCAAGAAGGAGAGGACGCGCGCAACTACATCACGCAGAAGCAGCTCGACCGCAACCGCGCCAAGAGAGCAAGCAGCTCGCAAGACCAAGAGCAGTACTCCAGCGGCAGTTACGAGCCATGCGGCGCCTCGTGCTTCACCCTCAGCATCCGCGACACAAGGAATGCCGAAAGGCTTCAAGCTCACAGCCGAAGCAGCCAAGTTCGACGGGAAGCAAGACACGAGGCTCTGGCTCGAAGATTACCTCATCGCCTGTAACTGTCAAGGAGGCAGCACGACTACCGCGATGCAGTACATTCAGCTGATGCTCACTGGATCTGCACGCGGGTGGCTCCAGACCCAGCCCAAGAACTCCTTCAACTCGTGGGAGCAGTTTGAAGAGGCTTTCGTCAAGAACTTCCTGGGAACATACTCGCGACCAGGCACCTTCGTCGAGTTGCAGGCCTGCAAGCAAGGAAGAGATGAGCCATGGCGCTCGTACATCTCGTGATGGACTCTGCTACGTAATAGCATCGGGGTCGTCTCGGAAGATAGGGCAATGGACGCCTTTCAGCGTGGTGTATGGCGCCAAGATCTTAGAGAAGCGTTCGGTCGAATCCAACCAACCTCCATGGTCGAAGTCATGAAGATAGCAAACCAATGGGCAGACGGAGAGGACTCAATTCGAGACGACCGCCCTTACGCGGTAAAGGAAGAAGGCGGCCCAAGCAACTGGAGAGATGATCGCCGCAAGAAGAAACCCCGCTACGACGCAAGAGGCACAATCAAACTAGTAGCGGCCGGGTTCAGCAACCCCCGTGAGGACGGGAGTCGCGACAACAGTCGCCAAAACAGCCAAGGCTACTACAGCCGAAATCAAGATAATTACCGCAATGATGGGGGGCAAAAACACGAGTGGAAACGCCGCACCCTCTCCCCTGAAGAAGAGCTCGAACAGCCATGCAAGCATCACATGTTCCGGAACCCTGAGACAGGAAAGTGGAGTGCCAACCACCTGCTGAAAGATTGTAGGAAAGCCCTCAAAATATACGAGGCCATCCAGAAAAAGGTTCAACCACAAACACCTGTGGCACAACCTGCAGCACAGCTGGCTATCACCGCACCCGCAGCCGGACCGGTGGCTGCACCAGCGCACGCAGCAGCATACGTACAGCAGCAACCCCAGCAGGAAGAAGTTCGAGTGGGGGAAGACCAGTACCCAGTCGTATGGGGCAACTGAACATGATCCAGAAGGGGCGCCCAACGAACAGGTGCCAGAAGCTGATCAGTCGACAGGTCTACCAAGCTGTTGCCTGTCCACCCGCAACCCCAGAGTACCTGCGCGGGTCTGAGACCGACATTGTCTTTTCAAGAGACGATCACCCGCCAAAAGTGCCACGGCCAGGACATGCCGCACTCGTGGTCGAAGCGCAGATCGGCGACTTTGCGATGACCAAGGTGTTCATGGATGGAGGCAGCGGCATCAACATCATATTCGCTGACACTCTCCGGAAAATGGGCAGATCCTTGAATAACCTTGCCAAGTCAGGAAGCACCTTCCATGGCATAGTACCCGCGAAAGCAGTTCTACCCGTGGGAACGATCACACTCGACGTCATCTTTGGCACACCCGACCACTTCAGGAAGGAGGCAATCGACTTCGAAGTCGTCGATTGGGCGTCGCAGTACCTCGCGATACTTGGACGCCCAACGTTCGCAAGATTCATGGCCGTACCTCACTATGCCTACCTCATGCTGAAGATGCCAGGCCCGAAAGGAGTCATCACGGTGAACGGTGACTTTGATCGATCGGATAGATGCGACAGAGATTTCAACAAGATCTTCGAGTCCTTCGGCATGCAAGAACAACTCGAAGAGGTATCTCGCGACAACGACAGGACCATTTTCCCTGTTGCCAAGAAACCAGCGTATGACGCAGCGTTCAACGCCACCAACGACACAAGAGCAGTCCAAGTCCACCCGACGGACCCTGAGAAGACCGTTCGAGTCTCAACAAGCTTGACTAGCGCATAGGAAAGCGTGCTCGTCAAGTTCCTCTGTGAGAACTGGGAAATCTTTGCCTGGCAGCCTTCAGATATGCCAGGAGTACCCAGGGAACTTGCCGAGCACTCTCTCCAGTTAAAAGATGATGCACGACCAGTCAAACAAACCATGCGCCGCGTACCCGAGCCGAAGCGAATCTTCATTACCAAAGAGATCGACAGGCTACGTCATGCTGGGTTCATTTGAGAGATCAAGAAATCAGACTGGCTCGCTAACCCAGTCCTAGTCGAGAAGAAGAAATCGACTGCGCTCCGCATGTGCGTCGACTTCACCGGCCTCAACAAGTGTTGCCCGAAGGACCACTTCCCTCTGCCACGCATCGACCAGATCATCGACTCAACCGCAGGCTGCGAGCGCCTCTGTTTCCTGGATGCATATTCGGGTTACAACCAGATCAAGCTGAGAGTCGAAGACCAGGAGAAAACGGCCTTCATCACGCCTCACGGCGTCTTCTGCTACTAGACGATGCCCTTCGGACTCAAGAACGCCGGTGCCACTTACCAGCGCATGATGCAGAACTGCCTCGAGCTGCAGATCGGAGGAACGTACAAGTCTACGTCGACGACATTGTCATCATGACTCGCAAGGAGGACACGCTCCTCCAAGACCTGCGCGAGACATTTGCGAACCTCAACAAGTACCAGATAAAGCTCAACCCAGACAAGTGCGCTTTCGGCGTACCCGCAGGACTGCTGCTCGGGTATCTGGTGTCAGCACAAGGTATCGAAGCAGATCCAGAGAAGATAGAAGCCATTCTGACGATGCCACCTCCGACCAAGCTTCGTCGAGTGCCTTCTTGGCACTCTCATTTTCAGCTTCTAGCTCGGCCATGCGGTTGGTCGCAGTTTCCTTGTCAACTATGAAAGAAGGAACATTGAGACAATAGAGCAGAGACAAACACTCGAATACGACATCATGAGAAAGGACTTACGCTTCGACTGCTTCAAATCAGCAAGGAGTTGATTCCTCTCCTGCTCCAGACGAATGTAAGTTTCGGCTCCCGCCACCTGCTGGCGATAGAAGGGCTGCAATGTACAGAAGTAAAAGTTCGAGTCTGTGCCCAACTATACTAGTTGCACACAGCCTCGGGGGCTACTCCTATCGGGAGCACTGTTCGCGCTCCCAATGATTCAAAATACAGAAAAGTACTTACATGTTCAAGCACAGAGGTTACACTAGGCGTAGGGACGATCGGCTCCTCCGGAACAGCAAAAGTCGAAGCCCTCGCCACTTCAATCGTGACCGCGGCACTCGCATCTGGAGCTTCCGACTGTTTCTCTTCCATGGAGGGAGCGGAAGTATGCTCTGTACCATGTGTGGGAGACGCAGTGCCGGCGCGATCACTACGGCACAATATAAAGAAGAACAAGACTCGAACAAGGCTACAAATAGCAATTAAAGACAACGTACTTTACCTCATTTCCTCGTCGTCATCGCTGTCGACTGAGACAGAAGGCATTCTGCCAAATTCCAGAGGTGGTGCTGAGTCAAGAGGATCTACACATAGTGCCTCTTGAGGGTCCTTCGACTCCTTGGCGCTCGGAGAAGAAGAACCCGTGTCATACTCATCCTCCAGCGCAGTCGCGCGCCTCGAAGGTGAACTCGCAGCAGAGTCACCTTGTCGTGGGAGCTTCTGCGGCCGCGCTTCGTCTTCATCAACTTCGACCTCTTCCAGCTCTTCTTCAGGAGAATGAGCAGAAGGGATCGCTTCTTCATCATCTGCTGGTTCCTCTTCAGGGAACGCGGCTTCTTCGTGTGGGCCATTCTCCATCAGTGGAGGAAGGCACTCGAAGCTGGGGTGACCTGTCATCCAAAAGAAACTCGAATGAGAAAGCCACAGCGCAATGGAGTACTACATTTACTTCAGGCAGTCGCCTCCCCACTCCATAGGGGGTGATGGGGCAGTTGACGTTGCACAAGTCCGCTGCCCGCAGACTGGTAATGGCCTTCACCTTCTGCACAACCTCTTCATCACTCAGTTCATCCGAAGACATGCGAGTAGGGTCGCTGGGGCCTTGATCCTCCCACATCGGGTGGATGCGAGCATGCAATGGTTGAATCTCAATTCGGAGGAAGGTGGCGATGAGATGTACACCACCCGCATCCTTGCCAAGCGACTTCAGCAAATCGGCGATGGTCGTCAGCAGCGGTTTTATGCTCGCCTTCTCCTCCTTCGACAGCGAATGCGCCCAGGCGTTCGTCTTCCTCAGCGGCTTGTCAGCCACGAATTCAGGCAGCCCCTCCTGCTCGCAGCTCACGTAGAACCACCTCTTCCGCCAGCCTTGGACGGAGTCGGATTTCTTCATCTGAAAGAAGGAGATGTCGCCGCGCACATGGATGCCGAAGCCTCCAACAGGATAGACAATGCTGCCCTTCCCGACATTGCGCTTCACGTTGAAGATCTTCTTCCACAACAACCAGTTGGGAGCGATCCCCAAGAAGCACTCGCAGAGCACGAAGAAGCTCGCGATGCTCAAGATGCCATTGGGAGTCAGATCATGCATCTGAATCCCATAGGCATACAAGAGACCGCGGACAAAATCGTGCAGGGGGGAAGAGAAGCCCCTGTGCAAGAAATCAATGAAACATACGCGTTCCCCATTGCGTGGAGAAGGGATTACCTCCTTCCCTGGGGCGCGTGTCTTCAACTGCTCCAGTGGTGGGAGCAGGTTCTTCTCCCGGAGATCGTCAAGATCCGCGGTCTTCACCGTGGATTTGGACCAGTCGCAGTCCACTCTATTCAAGCCGAGGTCGTCGGCGGCGGCCTTCTCCTTGCTTCCCCTCTTGGTCTTCGGGACACCGGGCTTCTTTCCCATGGCTGCGGTGGAAGCCAACTCGGCAATGGCGATGGAGTGCTTGAGCGCGAGGAGGAAGAAGAGCTTGGAACGGAAGCGGCGAGAATGGCGAAGGGATAACTTTCCCCACGCCACGGTGAAATTAATATACCGAGGCAATGGCGCATCCAAACCATCCAAACAGCATCTGCAAACGGCATGCTCCATCCAGCCCTACACGTGGCGGGCGGAGAACGCAACCGTCGCGAGCCACGCCGCCCACTACGCACGGGAAAAGAGGAAACCATCATCACGCCGCGAAATTTTCGCGCGGAGTGGTCAAATCAGTAATTGCAAATGTCGCCGCAGGTCAACACTGACAGCGGGACCGCAGTGTCGCGTCCCATCGGTGGCAGCGAAAGAAAGAAAACGTCAGCCATGACGTCAGCACGGGCAAAGCAGCGCAGTAGGCCATTCGGCTGAGCAAGCTTCAATACATCTTTTTCGACTACCAAGTAAGCCACACGGCTGAGAAAACACTCGAAGATCATTCGATTTCACGCCAGGTAGGCCGTCAGGCTGAGTAAACATTCAAACAGCGTTCGAGTCCCATCAGTAGGCCACCAGGCTGAACAAGCACTCGAACGTGCAACACACAGTAGGCCAAGACAGGCTGAAAAAGGACTCTGATTTATCAGTGATTTCCTAAATTACTCCCATCGGGAGGGGTTCAAGAATTTCTTTTCGACTGAGAGGAATTTTTGAGATTAACCTCAATTACAAGTAATTTAGCTTAATCACGGGGCTACTCCCATCGGGAGCACTGTTCGCGCTCCCGATAGAATGCAGTCGAAATTTTCGAAGGATTGGGCTGCTGAGCCGCACATCACATGTTCGAGTCATCAACTCAAGACGAAGCACATTAAGGCAGTCGACAAGCGTTTGACTCATGAAGAAAGGCGTGCACAGAGAAAGGAGTCCTTACCCTATTCTACGATTCGACCAAGTACTCGGGGGCTACTGACGTGGGCCTACCTTTCGGTGCCCCACTATGAGATACCTAGTGCACGCCAAGCCTCAAGATTAGCCACTGCAGGCCCGTGAAGGGCCCAACAAGGACAACGTACGTCCCAAGGAAGTCGAGGCTTAGGTCGGTAGATACTTACCAAATCTTGTAAACCTAATCGACACCAAACTCCTGAGACCTAGCCTCTATATAAAGGCTAGGAGGGACCTCTGTCGAGGGTACGTCCATATTCACCACCAAAACCCTAGCGAGATCGCCGTCTCGCCAGGATCACCATTGTAACCTTCGACTCCATTAATACAGATGAGACAAGCAGGAAGTAGGGTATTATCCTCCGGGAGCCTGAACCTGGGTAAATTGCCTTGCTTGTCAGTCGTGGTAACTACCAGCACTCACAATCTCTCCCCCTTCAATCAACCCGGGTACTTGAACCTGGGATCTACCGAGGTGACCCCTCGACAGCAGCGAAAAGCTCCTTGTAAAAGGAGTAAATATGGGCGGAAAGGTCAGCTGGCGCCTCCAGCAACCTATCCTGAAGGCATGGAATGGAGCACTTCCGCCGTCGCCCATTAGCAATAGCATGGAAGTAGGCGGTGTTCCCTTCCCCTTTAAGGATCCAATTTTGGTGGCTCCGCTGCCGCCAGAAAACCTCCTCGCCCTTGTATATCTCCATAATGGAGTTCTCAAGGGCATATCGCTGAAGCCAGTCGTCAGCGGACAAGCCCACCGAGTCCGATGCTTGGTCTAGCGTCTGGATCTCGTCTAAGATTGAGGCCTTCCTCAAACGGAGTTCGGCCCCAATATTCGCCCCCCAGCCTCGCATAAACTGGCGCACCATCAAGGCACAGTGGTGCCACACGTCCACCGCGTTGAAAACACACGGAGGAGTGGCCGCCGCCTGCGCCCAGTTCAGACATACCGATTCCACAAACCCTGGTTGGCCAAGCCAGAAGTTCTCATAGTGGAAGCGGTTTAGACGTGGTGGACTAGTTCCACCAGAAGACAGGAGGAGGGGCGCATGATCCGACCCAATCCTGGTGATCGCACGAAGTGAGCACAGGGGGAAGGCTATCTCCCAATCCACCGAGACCAGGACCCGATCCAGCACACTCCGGATCGGGTCCACCTGGTTGTTGGTCCAGGTGTATCTAGCGCCAACACGCGTGATCTCTCTAAGGGCGAGATCCGCAATGCAGTCATTGAACATCCTCATCCGCTGGAGGTCTATGTTCGCAGAACTCTTGTCATCCGGGATCTAATAAGATTGAAATCCCCGGCAACGACAAGTGGCGTAGCGCAGCTCTCAACCTTGGCTCGCAGCTCAGCCAGGAATACCGGAGCACGGGAGTGGTCTGCAGGGCCGTAGACGATGATGACCTCCCACCGAAAGCCAGACCGTCTATGGGTGAGCACCATGCTCACATAGAACTCCCCCCGGTCCATGTCCTCCACCTCGAAGGTCTCCTCCTTGTCTCCAAGGAGGATACCCCCGGAGTGTCCATTGGCTGGGAGCCACTGCCATGCGAACTTGTGTCTACTCAGGCTCTCCAGCTCTTGAATGGAGAAGTCTTGGCGGATCGTCTCCTGGATCCCCACAATGTCCACATCCTCCCTCCTCATGTACTCCTTCAGCTGGTTCCGGCGTCCCAGCTGCCCAAACCCCCGCATGTTCCAATCGAGCACCCGAAAGGGCCAGCCAAATAGCCTAATGGGCGTACTCATATGGACACATCGGGGGTGGTCCGCTTACGCGGGACCGAGCGAGCCCTACTCGACGTCGAGGGCTGGGACAAAACTAAAGGGGACCTCGCCCGTGTTCCCCCGCCCGAGGGGTACCACGAGAGGAAGAATCCCCTGCAGGGACCGAGAGGTCCCTACTCGACGTGGGGGCGCCGGCCTTAGCCTTGGGGGACGCCCTCGCGGCCTCGCCACCTGCGGGCTGATCACGGCCGGCGGCTTGGGCATAGCCTTGGGGGGTCTCCCCCGTGGTCTCCCCGCCTGGGCTAACACATGGGGAATTCCCTCGCCACTAGGCCTGGGATCCTCCGCCGCTCCAACCTCCCCCGATGCCGCGCTCGGCTTGGGGGCACTAGGGGGGTTCTCCCTCTCAAGCTCCGCCTGATCTCGTGAGGCAGCGAGAACCCCCGTACACTTCTTTCGCTTGTATCGACGCAATCTGCTCTATTCGGGGGCCACGCTCCCCTCGAAAAACAATACCACAATCACCTGCAACCAAGTCTAAATGGTCCAAAGGGACCTTGGCAAGAACTAAAAAACGAGACCCCGAAGGGCAAGGGCTGGAACGGGTAGTACCTGGGGTGTGGCGACACGCTGCAGGCAACTGGATCGCCTGGGCCTCCACGGTCGGCACGGGCATCCCAAGGCCACCACACGACACAGCCAGGCGCGCGCTGTGGCGGGTGGGCTGGGCAGCCTGGCGGTCGAGACGTGGCGTGCGGCCCTGGGGATCGGCCACGGCAGGGTCGAGGAAGACTGTGACCGACTCGGGGCGTGGCAGCGGCGGCGTACCCTGGGGAGAGCGTGGAGAAGCCAACGGCGAGGTGGGCGTAGAACCAAGAGCCGAGTCGTAGCAAGTCATCCCCTCAGAGCGCGGAGACGAGGGCGGCATCACCTCCATGCCCACGCTGCCTGAATCCTCGCGTGCGGCGCACGGAGGGCTGGCCTTCCCCGTGAGCGTCAAGTCCAGCGCCGACGGAGCAAGGCCCGGCAACCGAAAGTTCGACCCATACTAGGCAATGGGGAAACCGGGCGGAGCAGCTGGGTCCGGCCGCAGGTGACGAGGCCAGTCCACGCGCGCCAGCTTGGCCGGAGCACTACCAGCGTGCCTAGCCTGCAGCGGTGCCAGCACAGAGGTCCCAGACGGAGCAGCCGCGAGGGAGGAAGAGCCAGGCGGCGGTGGTTGATGACCCACAAGTATAGGGGATCCAACAGTCTTCGAGGGAAGTAAAACCCAATTTATTGATTCGACACAAGGGGAGCCAAAGAATACTTGAGAGCCTTAACAGCGGAGTTGTCAATTCAGCTGCACCTGTGAATAGTCTTGCTCGACACAGATTATCAGTAGCAACAGTTTTATAGCAGTAGTAGCGGTGAAATAATAGCAGCAGTGAAGTAATGACAGCAGTAGTGATTGCAGTAAACAGTAGGATTAAAACACTGTAGGCATAGGGATGGATGAACGGGCGCTGCATGGATAAGATAGCTCATATAATAATCAAGACATAGGCATTGCAGGTAATAATGATAAAGCATCCAAGTACTAAGTAAACATAGGCATGTGTTCCGTATATAGTCGTACGTGCTCGCAATGAGAAACTTGTACAACATCTTCTGTCCTACCAGCCGGTGGCAGCCGGCCTCAAGGGAATCTACTGGTAATTAAGTACTCCTTTTAATAAAGTACCGGAGCAAAGCATTAACACGCCGTGAACACATGTGATCCTCACATCGCAGCCATTCCCCTCGGCTGTCCCAATTATTGTCACTTTGGGACCTCGGGTTCCGGACAACAATATGTGTATACAACTTGCAGGTATGATCAATAAACAGTGCATATCATTATGAAACAATAACATGTTCAGATCTGAAATCATGGCACTCGGGCCCTAGTGACAAGCATTAAGCTCAACAAGTTGCAACAACATCAATAAGTACTAACAACGGATACTAGGCACCATGCCCTAATGATCTTATAACTTATTACATGAACAATCTCATCCAATCCCTACCATCCCCCTCAGCCTACAGCAGGGAATTACTCACACATGGATGGGGGAAACATGGATGGTCGATGGAGAAGCGTCGGTGATGATGATGGCGATGATCTCCTCCAATTCCCCGTCCCGGCGGAGTGCCAGAACGGAGTTTCTGGTCCCCGAAATAGGTTTCGCGATGGCGGCGGCGTACGGTGATGTTTCTGGATGAAGTGGACGACCCCCTCGCGTTTGTAGGTCAAAAGGGTTAAGTAGTCGAGAGAGGGGCTCGGGGGCGTGACCGAGGTGGCCACACCACCTGGCGGCGCGGTGGGCCCCTGGCCGCGCCGCCTTGTGGTTTGGGCCACTCGTGGCCCATCTCCAACTCCCCTTCTGGCTCCGTGAGTCTTCTGGTAAAATAGGAGGTTTGCGATCTTTTCTGGTGTTTTTCCCGAAAGTTGACTTTCTGCACAAAAACAAGACACCAGGGCAATTCTGCTGAAAACAGCGTTAGTCCGCATTAGTTGTATTCAAAACACACAAGTTAGAGGTAAAACAATAGCAAAAGTGTTCGGGAAAGTAGATACGTTTTGGACGTATCAACTCCCCCCAAGCTTAGCTTATTGCTTGTCCTCAAGCAATTCAGTTAACAACTGAGTGCGATAAAAGACTTTCACGAACACATTTGCTTCATATGATGCATATATTCTCACTATATGAACAAATGCTTAGGCAATTCAAGATGAGGCAAATGCAAATAATGTCACTCAATAGGCATGTAAACTATGAAAAGATACCAACATACTAATAGCGACAAACATGAAACATATTAATTCACGAGATTGTAATGCTCATAATAGGATATGATAAGATGGTATCTCGCTTGCCCGATTTTGTACAGCAAAACATAAATGCCCAGGCACCTCTGAAGTTCATGGGAAGACTAGAATCAAAGATATCAAAGATAAAAGCATCAAAGTTATATCACAGTTAACCACATTCTGGGACAAGCACATTACACTGAGAACGACAACTATGCTCTCGAGAAAATGCTCAAAGAAAGGATGGTGACTCAACATGAAAGTATAAGATTGACCCTTCGCAGAGGGAAGCAGGGATTATCATGTGCTAGAGCTTTTTATTTTTAAAACAGAAGCAAAATTGTTTTGGGAAGTGTTTGTTGTTGTCAACGAATGGTAGTGGGTACTCTAACCCCCTTGTCAACCAGACTTTCAAGAGCGGCTCCCATGAAGGATGTTATTTCTACCAGCAAGGTAGATCATCCCTCTTCTCTTTTGTTTACACATGTATTTTAGTTTCATTATGGGTGACACTCCCCCCAACCTTTGCTTGCACAAGCCATGGCTAACCGAATCCTCGGGTGCCTTCCAACATTCACATACCATGGAGGAGTGTCTATTTGCAAATTAAGTTGCTTACTGATAAATCAGGGCAAAACATGTGAAGAGAATTATTGATGAAAGTTATAATTAATTGGGACTGGGCACCCCGTTGCCAGCTCTTTTTGCAAAATTATTGGATAAGCGGATGTATATGCCACTAGTCCATTGGTGAAAGTCTGAATGACAAGATTGAAAGATAAAACACCACATACTTCCTCATGAGCTATAAAACATTGACACAAATTGAGAAGTACTTTGAAGATTTTAAAGGTAGCACATGAAAATTTACTTGAATGGTTCGAAATGCCATGCATAGGTATTTATGGTGGACACTTTGGAATAACTTGGTTTTCATGGTTTTGGAAGCACGAGCAGCATTCCCGCTCAGTACAAGTGAAGGCTAGCAATAGACTGGGAAGCGACAATCAAGAGAGCAATAACCGTCATAATCATGCTTGCGACAAAATGAAATTAATTGAGGCATAAAAGTGATACAAGAACTCTGAGTCAAAATAAATCATCAAGGCTTAATTGACTTTTGTTTTTCAGTCATATGCATGCATGAGCATGTGCCAAGTCAATTCGAATGAATTATTCAGAGGAGGATACCACAATGTCATACCCTCTATGAATAGAACAATGCAAGCAAACATCAACATAACATGCTACCACTATTAATAAATTGGGACCGATCATGAGAGAACAAGAACTACTAGGCATCCACTAAATGACATATACCTCACATGAACCAACTAAGCATGCTCACATAGATGAGTATATGTACAAAAATGAAAACAAATAGAGTTCGTACCAGCCTCTCACCCCAACTCGAGTTGTTGTAGATCATCCTTATTGCTTTTTCACTTGTGTTGCTTCGAATGATAAGAATGAAAACCAAGCTCCATCGGAGTCACGGATGGCTGTCCAACTCTGAAAACACTATACAAAACCAAAAAGAAACAACAAATATTTTTGGGTTTTCGAGTTTTTGAAACAAGAGCAAAAAGAAACAAACAATAAAGCAAAATATTTTTGGATTTTTGAATAACAAACCGAATTTTAAAACTAAGCAAACTAATACTGAAACTTAAAGAAACAATTGAAGAGAAACAACAGAAATATTTTTGGTCTTTTTGTGTTTTGGAATGCAGCAATAAAAGGTAAACAATTAAAAAGAAAGAAAGAAAGAAAACTGCAACATGGATATACAAAGTATCGACAAGATATGATATGTAAATGAGTGAGATGTCGATATACCTCCCCCCAAGCTTAGGCTTTTGGCCTAAGTGGAGGCTAATAATAACGCGGGTAGGAACTCCAAGCCGGCGGGTCATACTGGGCGTGCTCAAAATCCGGCTCCGCTGAGGAAGATGAGGCTCCATCATCCTCTGTGTGCAGGGCATGTTCCCTCAAGTATGCATCGAATTCATCCTCGGTGATTGACCAAACATTCCTGAAACCAAGATCAAACAAACGTGGTGCAGGCAAAGCGACTATTCGCTCAGATTTAACCATTTTCCACCTCACCTTCTTGGCAAAAGGCACCTCATAAGATAGATTATTCAAAGTAGACCAACTAGTAACAAAGCCATGCCTCCCCATGGAAGCAAAATCGAGCCTCTCTAAAGAAAGCTGCAAATCATTAGGGAGAGCTACTACACCATGCATAGCTAATAAACGAGAAGCAATGAGTCCTCCACAAAATCCACCTTTCTCGCGATTGGCAGCAAGGCGAAAAGCTATCAAGGCACCCAAATTATAACTCTTATCATGTTGCAAGGCTGCTGCTAGGAAAGCTAAATCAGGAATGGATAATTTATTTGCAGTCTTCCTAGCAAGTACACACCTCGTGATGAAGTAAGCAAAATATCGAATGCATGGAAATTGAATACTTCGAATTTTACCACTTTCATCTGAGTAGGTTCTTCCTTGACATATTACCTCGTATAGGTCCGTCAAATGCTTGGGTTGCCCATGTATCTTCCCTCGTGATCCCCATTGCGGCACCCTAATTGCTGCACAAAAAGCATCAAAAGGCAAGTGGACACTTTTGTTGTAAATTTTATAGTGAACCATAGGGTTAGGTGAAGACCAATCAAATCTAAAGTCCTGCACCACAGACACAGTTAGCTTTGCATATTGGTAGGGTTCTCCCTCTACAAAATCACTCAATCCTGTATTAGAGACAAGAGTACGAAAATCACGCAAGATCCCCGAACTTCTCATGAATTCCAAGCATGGATAGCAGGATGGAAACACTCCTTCTTCACGATGGATCCCCATGACCTCAGGAACCACCAATTCATATTGATTTAGTTGGTGTTCATTTCCCTCCATCCTCTGAAATTTTTGACACATATCATAAAAATTATCTTTGAAGCATACAAATGAGGGGAACTACTATATGGACTTGCTAGAGGACTAAACATGCATCAAAACTGATTATATCAACATAGAACAAGCATGCATACTCACTTAACAAGTCACCTACAGCAGCAAAATACTCAAGGTATACTTTACTAAACAAAATTCTACTTGGATACATGGAGGAGTCACATACCGAGAGCAATTGCCCCAAATCTCAGCAGCTGAGATGGGCTGAACAAAGAGATCGAAATCGCGAGGAAGAACAGCAAAAACTCGGTGTGAGAGAGAAAAACGAGCTGAGTGATGCAAGAGGAAGAAGTGGTAGGTGGGGGAACTGTTGGAGGGCCAAGGGGCCCCACCTCAGTGGCTGGCGCGGCCAAGGAGGCAGCCGCGCCACCATGTGGTTTGACCCCATGGTGGGTCCCCTTGGTCAGCACCAGGCACTCCCACGATGCTCTTTGAAAAATAGGACCAATGGTATAATTTTTACAGATTTTGAAAACTTTCAATTTGCACGAAATCTGGATATTTAAATTAATAAAACTTGGGCAGAAAAATTATTTTTAAAATTCAAAACAACTAAACTTTTGCAACCTAATTATCACTACAGGAGGTAAAACAAAGTTGAAGAAAGAAATGCTGTTTAGCTCTTTCATGTATGCAAATACATTTGATAACAAGGTTGATCAAGTCTTGGCACCAAATAAATTTACATGACACAAATGATTTAAACATCATGAAACACTCATGTTACCTTGTATTGTATTGATATGGATCCAATCATAATGTTTTGATATCCTTCTTGATGATCATATATAGGGCAATCAATACTTCCCACTTTGATAGTTTTAAAATTGGAGATGGTATTGACTCCATAAATCTTGTCAACTTTCTTGGGGAAATAAACAGTATGTTCTTTATCATTAACATTGAAAGTTACTTTTCCTTTATTGCAATCAATAACAGCACCTGCAGTATTTAGAAAAGGTCTTCCAAGAATAATAGACATATTATCATCTTCAGGCATTTCAAGAACAACAAAATCAGTCAAAATTAAACAATTGTTAGCCACTTGAACAGGGACATCCTCACAAATGCCAACAGGAACAGCAGTAGATTTATCAGCCATTTGCAAAGATATATCAGTAGGTATCAATTTATCAAGATAGAGTCTCTTATAAGAGAAAAAGGCATAACACTAACTCCTGCTCCCAAATCACATAAAGCAGTTCTAACATAATTATTCTTGATGGAGCAAGGGATGGTTGGTATACCTGGATCTCCAAGCTTCTTAGGAACCTTGCCATTGAAAGAATAATTAGCAAGCATAGTAGAAATTTCCTCATTAGGAATTTTCCTCTTGTTAGAAACAATATCTTTCATATACTTTGAGTAAGGAGGCAATTTAATAGCATCAGTCAAAGGAATTTGCAAGAACAAGGGTTTCATCCATTCACAAAATTTATTATAATGTTCTTCTTCCTTTGATTTTAGTTTCTTAGTTGGAAAAGGCATTTGCTTTTGAACCCAAGGTTCCCTTTCATTACCATGTTTCTTAGCAATGAAGTCTTCCTTAGTGTACTTTGTGTTTTTAGTATGCTTTTCAGGTTCCTTTTCACTAACTTCTTTATCAAGAGCATCATTTTTATCCTTATCACTATCAAGTTCATTACCACTTTCAGTTTCAGCATCAGAGATAGATATACTATTAGGATCATTAACAGTTTCAGAGGATTCTACAACATTTTTATGTTTCTTCTTCTTCTTTTTCTTAGAAGGAGAAACTGGATTTTCAGCTAGTTGAGAATCTTGTTCAATTCTTTTAGGATGTCCCTCAGGATATAAAGGATCCTGAGTATGAGCTCCACTTCTAGTGCTAACATAGACAGGTTTTAATTTTTCTTTAGAAGCATTGGCTAACATGTCTTGTTGCACTTTAGTGAGTTGATCAATTTGAGTTTGAACCATATGGAAATGTTTAATAAGCATCTTAACATCATTGGAGGTTCTCTCCACAATATCATGCAACTTACTAATAGCTTGAGAGTTTTCATGCAAATGATTCTCTACTCTCATATTAAAATTATCTTGCTTAATAACATAATTATCAAATTCATCTAAGCATTGATCAGGTGGTTTAGAGTAGGGAATATCTCCTTCATCGAACCTGTGGAGAGAGTGAACCTCAATTATGGATGGATGAGGAATTGGCTTACACAAATCTTCAATAGGTGGAAGGTTCTTCACATCTTCAGATTTAATACCCTTCTCAATGAGAGTCTTCTTGGCTCCCTCATTGTTTCATCATTCAATTCAATCATACCTCCCCTCTTCTTTGATATTGGTGTCGGTGTAGGTGTGGGGGTCGGCGCAGGTAGAGTCCAATCATCATAATTCTGGCTGATTTTAGCCAATAATTCTTCAGCTTCTTCAGGGGTTCTTTTCCTGAAAACACAACTAGCACAACTATCCAGATATGCTCTAGATTCAATAGTTAGTCCACTGTAAAATATATCAAGTAGATCATGCTTTTCCAAATCATGTCCAGGCCGAGCTCTGATAAGAGAGCAAAACCTTGTCCATGCCTCTGGAAGTTTCTCTTCATCTTCCTGGTCAAAGTTATAAATTCTCTGCAAAGCATCATGTTGAGCACTAGCAGGGAAATATTTCTGAAAGAAAACATTAAGCAAACCAGTAGGACTAGTAATAGAACCAGGAGACAAGTTGTTATACCAAGCTTTAGCATCATCTTTTAATGAGAAAGGAAAAATCTTAGCAACAAAATAGCTACGCTTCTTATATCATCAGAAAATAAGCCACTCAAAGTAGAGAGCTCATTCATGTGCTCTACAGCACTTTCACTCTTAGTGCCACAAAAAGGAGTTTTCTCAACAATAGATATATGAGATAAATCAAGAGAAAAATCATAATCCTTATCTTTAATGTTTATAGGAGAAGTGGCAAACTTAGGATCAGGTGACAACTTGTATTTAACAGCATGTTGTGCAAGAAAATTTCTAATATTACTTGCACCAGTAGTAGCATTACATTTATCAATAAAATCATCATCAAGTTCCACATAAGTTTCATCAGGATCATCATCACAAGTATAATCCCTTAACTCAGGTGAATAAACAGGAGTAGTAGGACTTCCATTAGGTGTTCTAGTATTTTCAAGTTGTTTAGACTAGCAATAGCAGCATCTAAAAGTGGACCTAATGAAATACTCTCATCAATCACAGTAGAAGCATCATCAATATTATCAGAGGCAATTTCAGATTCAGCAGTAGTACCAACACGTGAAGATTGTGGTGGTGTAACAAGTTGACTCAATACAGATGGTGAGTCAAGAGCAGCAGAGGTACTAAGTGTCGTACCTTTTCTTGTAGTGGATGGCAATACACGGACCCTCTCATCACGAGCTTTACCCATGATGAATAAATTTCAGCGAGCAATATAGATCACAAGTGAACTCACAAATAAAGCTATGCTCCCCGGCAACGGCGCCAGAAAATAGTCTTGATGACCCACAAGTATAGGGGATCGCAACAGTCTTCGAGGGAAGTAAAACCCAATTTATTGATTCGACACAAGGGGAGCCAAAGAATACTTGAGAGCCTTAACAGCGGAGTTGTCAATTCAGCTGCACCTGTGAATAGTCTTGCTCGACACAGATTATCAGTAGCAACAGTTTTATAGCAGTAGTAGCGGTGAAATAATAGCAGCAGTAAAGTAAGACAGCAGTAGTGATTGCAGTAAACAGTAGGATTAAAACACTGTAGGCATAGGGATGGATGAACGGGCGCTGCATGGATAAGATAGCTCATATAATAATCAAGACATAGGCATTGCAGATAATAATGATAAAGCATCCAAGTACTAAGTAAACATAGGCATGTGTTCCGTATATAGTCGTACGTGCTCGCAATGAGAAACTTGTACAACATCTTCTGTCCTACCAGCCGGTGGCAGCCGGGCCTCAAGGGAATCTACTGGTAATTAAGGTACTCCTTTTAATAAAGTACCGGAGCAAAGCATTAACACGCCGTGAACACATGTGATCCTCACATCGCAGCCATTCCCCTCGGCTGTCCCAATTATTGTCACTTTGGGACCTCGGGTTCCGGACAACAATATGTGTATACAACTTGCAGGTATGATCAATAAACAGTGCATATCATTATGAAACAATAACATGTTCAGATCTGAAATCATGGCACTCGGGCCCTAGTGACAAGCATTAAGCTCAACAAGTTGCAACAACATCAATAAGTACTAACAACGGATACTAGGCACCATGCCCTAATGATCTTATAACTTATTACATGAACAATCTCATCCAATCCCTACCATCCCCCTCAGCCTACAGCAGGGAATTACTCACACATGGATGGGGGAAACATGGATGGTCGATGGAGAAGCGTCGGTGATGATGATGGCGATGATCTCCTCCAATTCCCCGTCCCGGCGGAGTGCCAGAACGGAGTTTCTGGTCCCCGAAATAGGTTTCGCGATGGCGGCGGCGTACGGTGATGTTTCTGGATGAAGTGGACGACCCCCTCGCGTTTTAGGTCAGAAGGGTTAAGTAGTCGAAAGGGGCTCGGGGGGTGCCGAGTGGCCCTCCATGGCTGGCGCGGTGGGCCCCTTGGCCGCGCCGCCTGTGGTTTGGGCCACTCGTGGCCCATCTCCCTCCCCTTCTGGCTCCGTGAGTCTTCTGGTAAAATAGGAGGTTTGCGATCTTTTCTGGTGTTTTTCCCGAAAGTTGACTTTCTGCACAAAAACAAGACACCAGGGCAATTCTGCTGAAAACAGCGTTAGTCCGCATTAGTTGTATTCAAAACACACAAGTTAGAGGTAAAACAATAGCAAAAGTGTTCGGGAAAGTAGATACGTTTTGGACGTATCAGTGGTGCAGCCGCCGAAGAGGCCGGAGCGGGCGCCGTGGTGGCTGCTTCACCTCCCCCTCCGTCTTGGCGGCCTCCGAGATCTCCTCCTCTGAGGAAGCGTCGTCTTCCTCGGACGGATCCCCTCGGGGTGATGCGTGTAAAGCACACGTTTGTCAGGAGACCTCAAGTGTAAGGTTTGATGAGTATAGCAGCAAGTCTTCCCTCGGTTATGAAACCGAGGTTATCAATCCAGTAGGAGATCGACGATGTTCTGAAGGTGTCAACGGCGTCAGAAAACTTGTGGCGTCGTTTGGGGAGGCAAACTTCCCGACGGTTGACTTGGAACCTGCACACAAGACAATCAAACTACTTTGCCTCAACGAATCGGTGAGGGTGTCAATCTCACCGGCTTGCTGAAAACAAAGGATTAGACGTATAGTGTGGAAAATGGTGTTTGCTTGCAGCGAATGAAAAGAACAATGATTGCAGTAGATTGTATTTCAGATGTAAAAGAATGGACCGGGGTCCACAGTTCACTAGTGGTGTCTCTCCATAATAAAATACTAACATGTTGGGTGAACGAATTACAGCTAGTCAATTGATAAAATAAAGAGGCACATAACAATGCATATACAAGTCATGATGATCACTATGAGATTTATTTGGGCATTACGCAAAGTACACAGACCGCCATCCAGCATGCATCTGTGCCTAAATAGTCCACCTTCAGGTTAGCATCCGCACCCCTTCCAGTATTAAGTTGCAAGCAACAGACAATTGCATTAAGTATGGTGCATAATGTAAACAATACAAATATCCTTAGACAAAGCATTGCTGTTTTACCCCTAGTAGCAACAGCACATCCACAACCTTAGAACTTTCTGTCACTGTCCCAGATTAAATGGAGGCATGAACCTACTATCTAGCATAAATACTCCCTCTTGGAGTTACAAGCATAAACTTGGCCAAGCCTACACTAATAACGGAGAGCATGCAAGATCATAAACAACATATATAATAGATCAATAATCAACTTGACATAGTATTCAATACTCATCGGATCCCAACAAACACAACATGTAGCATTACAATAAGATGATCTTGATCATGATAGGCATCTCACAAGATCTAAACATGATGGCACAAAAGGAGAAGACAACCATCTAGCTACTGCTATGGACCCATAGTCCAAAGATGAACTACTCACACATCACTCCGGAGGCAGGCATGGCGATGTAGAGCCCTCCGGTGATGATTCCCCTCTCCGGCAGGGTGCCGGGAAGAGTTCAGGAACCCCCCGAGTTAGGGTTGACGGCGGCGGCGGCAGCGGATGTTTTCTGGAATAATGGCTCGGTGTTTTAGGGTTTTCGCGTCTGGAAGAATAAATAGGCGAAGGGGCGGCGTCGGTGGAGCCACGAGGCCCGCTCCCCACCTGGTGGCGCGGCAGGGGGCCCACCCACGCCATGGGTGGGGACGCGCCTCCTGCCCCCCTTCGTCTCTCCTTCGGACTTCTGGAACGTGTCGGAAAAAAGGAACTTTGCAATTTGTTTCGTCCGATTCCGAGGATATTTGCAGAACAGCTTTTCTGAAACCAAAAACAGCAGAAAACAGGAACTGGCACTGTGGCATCTTGTTAATAGGTTAGTCCCAGAAAATGCATAAAAATGCTATGAAGTGTGAATAAAACATGTAGCTATTGGTATAATACAAGCATGGAACATAAGAAATTATAGATACGTTGGAGACGTATCAAGCATCCCCAAGCTTAGTTCTACTCGTCCTCGAGTAGGTAAAACGATAACAACAAATAATTTCTGAAGTGACATGCTACCACATAATCTTGATCAAATAATATTGTAAAGCATGTGAGCTGAGATCAAATCATTCAAAGCAAAGTCTATAATTGATATTCAATAGAGATACAAAGCAAGATAGTTAAACAAGCTAAAACTTTTCATGAACTATTGCTTTAAAGACATGAAACCGTACAAGGTTCATTAAAGATGTTTTAAGTATCCAATGTAGGAGTTCTATCCTTCAATTCCAAGCATCAAGTAATCTTTCACAACATAGAGGATTCAGTCAAGTAAATATAAACATGAACGTCATGAATCAACTGTTTCGAAGTCTACTCAACCGGTGAGCGTAAGCATTTGGTATTGGCACCAGGATGTTATGGCTAAAAGAACATTAATGGGTTTGGAAGGCCAAAGGAAGAAAGTCTCACAAAGCTATAAGTGATCATTAGACAAGAGGAAGTCTTATAATCGAAGCTATGTAAGGAGTAGTGATTGCCATGCAACGGATGCACATAGAGCTATATGTGTATGAAAGCTCTCCAATGGAACTAGTGGGGGTGCATCCAACTTGGTTGCTCATGAAGACCTAGAGCATTTTGAGGAAGCTCATCATTGGAATATACAACCCAAGTTCTATAGTGTAAATTCCCCACATAGTTATACTAGTAAAACATGAAAACTCTCTCACATGGAGTATAGGTGCTAAACATGAGCACAAATGATGACTATGAATATGCAGGTGCTAAACATGAGCACAAGTGTGGATAAAGGATAGTAATGTTGCCCCCTTTTTCTTTATTCTTTTTTTTCTCTTTTTTTCTATTTTTTTTTCTTTTTCTGTTTCTCTTTTCGATGGCCTCCATGGCTCTTTTCACTTTAGGGGCAACATCCTAATATGACAACACACTTTTTGGTACAAATAACTCATAATGAACAAAACATGATGTATGAAACTGTATGCCTCTGCCAGTGTAGCAGGATATGCAATGATCTAGCGTAACATGGGTAAACCGCACATCAGCTGTATAGAATCATGCAAAGCAATATATAAATGATAAATGACAACAAGTCATGTAATGTAAGATGGAAGTTGCATGGCAATATATCTCGGAACAGCTATGGAAATGCTGTGGTAGGTAGGTATGGTGGCTGTTTTGAGGAAGATGTATGGGTTTATGTGTAGGAGAACAAGAGAAAGTCCTCCCACGGGTTTGGATGTACTGGCGAAGTATGCACAACTCTCAATGTGAGCAGAAGGCAATGCACAGCACCGAAGAGGCTAGCAAATTGGATGGTGGAAGTGCCAAAAACCGTAGCTTAACATTAGTCAAAAAGAACTCACAAGCTTATTGCAAACAACTAGCAGGTTCAACATTAAGAGCATGATTAAAATTTACTCCAAGAAGGGCCGTTCACGGCGGTACAAGTACCCCGCTAGATCCCTCGACCTTCAGCACAACTTAGTTATTACGAATCACTTTTAGACATGGAAAGCTATCAAGTCCAACTACACCTTCAACAATTTAGTAGAGTTTGTAGTACGGTACAA
Source organism: Poa pratensis (assembly GCA_947311845.1). Taxonomy (NCBI): domain Eukaryota; kingdom Viridiplantae; phylum Streptophyta; class Magnoliopsida; order Poales; family Poaceae; genus Poa; species Poa pratensis. Next base: position 61,925,837 of record CAMZMU010000042.1, read on the forward strand.
GCTTAAAGACAACATCCACTAATGATTTTAACTTAATAACCAGCAAGCTTTACCATCTAAATATCTCAAAACATTTGCAAAGAATCAAGTTATCAAAGTTCAATGATCTACAAGATTATGCAAGTTATTCATTATACCACTACCACATGCAGCATTTTCTGAACCAACACATCAACCAAGCAACTCTCCAAGTAATTTACAAATGAAACAAGAGAGTACTTTCCACAAGAATTAACAGCTCTAAAAGAGATGCATGAAAAACAGGAGCTAAAAGCATAGCAGTAGCTAGATAAGAATACTCAAAAGATATAAGTGAAGAATATGAGTATTCACATGAAAAAGCGGAGCGTGTCTCTCTCCCACACAAGAATGCTAGGATCCAACTTATTCAGAAAATAAAAACAACAAAGCAAACAGACGCTCCAAGTAAAATACATAAGATGTGGAAGAATAAAATATAGTTTCACTAGAGATGACCTGATAAATTGTTGATGAAGAAGGGGATGCCTTGGGCATCCCCAAGCTTAGACGCTTGAGTCTTCTTGAATATTGCTGGGTGACCCACGGGGGCATCCCCAAGCTTAGGCTTTTCACTCTTCTTGATCACATCATATCATCCTTCTCGCTTGCTCCTTGAAAACTTCCGCCACACAAACTCAAAGTAATTCTCATTAGAGGGTTAGTGCATAATCAAAAATTCACATGTTCTACTGTGACACAATCATTACCAAAGCTTCTGGACATTACTACAGCCACTGATGTTTTATGGAGCAAAGAAATCCAATCAAACATAGTAAAAAGGCAATGCAAAATAAAAGGCAGAATCTGTCAAAAACAGAACAGTCTGGAAAGACGAATTTTTTCGAGGCACTTAACTTGCTCAGATGCAAAAATCAAAACTAATGAAAGTTGCGTACATATATAAGGATCATGCGTGATTTGTTTCAGAATTTTTCAATTTTCTGGAGTGAATACAGCTCAAAACGGTGGACAGCAAAAATCTGTCACTGCGCAGAAATCCAAATTTAGCATCAACTTTCAACTAGAGACTTTACTTGGCACAACAATGCAATAAAATAAAGATACAAAGGAGTTGTTACAGAAGTAAACAACACCTTGACTCAAAATAAAATAAAATGACAGAAAATAAAAAGGTGGGTTGTCTCCCATAAGCGCTTTTCTTTAACGCCTTTCAGCTAGGCGCAGAAAGTGAAAATCAAGTGTTCTCAAGAGAAGAAGCATCAACATCATAATTTGTTCTAATAATAGAATCAAAAGGATCTTCATTCTCTTTCTAGGGAAGTGTTCCATACCTTTCTTGAGAGGAATTGATACTTAATATTCCCCTCTTTCATATCAATAATAGCACCAACAGTTCGAAGAAAGGGTCTTCCCAAAACAATAGGACAAGATGCATTGCATTCAATATCCAAAACAACAAAATCAACGGGGACAAGGTTATTGTTAACCGTATATGAACATTGTCAATTCTCCCAAAGGTTTCTTCATAGAGTTATCAGCAAGATGAACATCCAAATAACAGTGTTCCAAAGGTGGCAAGTCAAGCATATCATAAAGTTTCTTAGGCATAACAGAAATACTTGCACCAAGATCACATAAAGCATTACAATCAAAATCATTCACTTTCATTTTAATGATGGGCTCCCAACCATCTTCCAACTTCCTAGGGATAGAAGCTTCAAGTTTTAATTTCTCTTCCCTAACTTTCATGAGAGCATTTGTAATATGTTTTGTAAAAGCCATGTTTATAGCACTAGCATTAGGACTTCTAGCTAGCTTTTGCAAGAACATAATAACTTCAGAAATGCTACAGCCATCAAAATCAAAATCATTATGATCAAAAGTAATGGGACCATTGCCTCCAATACTTCGAAAAATTTCAGCACTTTATCAGAAACAGTTTCAGCAGTTTTAGGCAATTTTGCATGCTTTATAGTAGAAGTGGAAACATTGCCAACACCAATAACATTACCATTGATAGTAGGAGGTTTATAACATGTGATGCTTCAGCATTACTAGTGGTGGTAATAGTACAAACTCGAGCTACTATTCTTTCTATCAATTTCAGCTTCTCTTTCCCACCTAGCATGCAATTCAGCCAACATCCTAATATTGTTGTCAATTTTAACTTGGATGGCATTTGCTATAGCAAATTTTTGTATCATTATCTTCAGGTTTAGCAGCCATTTTATTAATTAAAGAAGCTTGTGATTCAGACATGGCCGAAATTTGTTTTCAGCATTTGAAAGCTTAGTTTGCAAACCAGAAATTTCCCTATTCAAATTCTCAAGTTGATGCCTATATTTTTCAACATAGCAGATTGTTCATTCATAGTTTTAGTGAACAATTGATTTTTCATACTGTGATTGCATATAGCTCTTAGTAGCCCTTTCAATTTCTAGCATCCTTTCCTCACTAGGCAAACCAGATCTACCATAAGAATTACCATAACCACTACCACTATTAGAAGGATATGGCTTATAGTTGTTATTACCAAAATTATTCCTATAACATTGTTGTTGAAATTGTTATTTTTAATGAAGTTCACATCAACATGCTCTTCTTGAGCAACCAATGAAGCTAAAGGAACATTATTAGGATCAACATGAGATTTACCACTCACAAGCATAGACATAATGATCAATCTTTTCACTCAAGGAAGAAGTTTCTTCAACAGAATTTACCTTCTTACCTTGAGGAGCCCTTTCAGTGTGCCATTCGGAGTAGTTGATCATCATATCATCAAGAAGCTTTGTTGCTGCACCCAAAGTGATGGACATAAAGGTCCCTCCAGAGCCGAATCCAACAAGTTCCTCGAAGAAAATTTTAATCTTGCATAAAAGGTTTGGATGATCATCCAAGCAGTCAGTCCATGGGTGGGACAATTCTTTACCAAAGATTTCATTCTTCCCATGCTTGGGCAACATGCTCATTATCAAATTGCTGAAGTTCATAATGCTACTTCTCAAAGATATAATTTTAGCAGGAGGATAATATTTTCCAATGAAAGCATCTTTGCATTTAGTCCATGAATCAATACTATTTCTAGGCAAAGATAACAACCATTCTTTAGCTCTTCCTCTCAGAGAGAAAGGAAATAATTTTAGTTTTATAATATCCCCATCTATATCCTTATACTTTTGCATTTCACAAAGTTCACAAAATTATTAAGATGGGCAGCAGCATCATCAGTACTAACACCAGAAAATTGCTCTTTCATAACAAGATTTAATAGATCAGGTTTAATTTCATAAAAGTCTGCTTTAGAAGCAGGTGGAGCAATAGGAGTGCATATGAAATCATTATTATTTGTGCTTGTGAAGTCACACAACTTGGTGTTCTCAGGAGTACTCATTTTAGCAAAAAAACTTTAGGCCGAAATACAAAAAGTAAAACAAGTAACTAATTTTTTTGTGTTTTTGATATAAAGAAAGCAAACAAGACAAAATAAAAATAAAGTAAGCAAGACAAAAACAAAGTAAAGAGATTGGAAGTGAGAGACTCCCCTTGCAGGAACACTTCGATCTCCCCGGCAACGGCGCCAGAAAACTTGCTTGATGCGTGTAAAGCACACGTTCGTCAGGAGACCTCAAGTGTAAGGTTTGATGAGTATAGCAGCAAGTCTTCCCTCGGTTATGAAACCGAGGTTATCAATCCAGTAGGAGATCGACGATGTTCTGAAGGTGTCAACGGCGTCAGAAAACTTGTGGCATCGTTTGGGAGGCAAACTTCCCGACAGTTGACTTGGAACCTGCACACAAGACAATCAAACTACTTTGCCCCAACGAATCGGTGAGGGTGTTGATTACCCCAAGAGCAGGGGATCACTATAGCACCTCTCAATGTGGAAGTAAGGTATCGATCCGCAGGAGCAAGAAGGAAAAGTTATCTATTCCCTACAACTAAAGTGTCACAAGTTTTAGTTGATTATGCACTAGACAAGTTTAAAGAACAAGGTGGTTGATTTGATGGATGGAAGTTTAATGTAACCAAGCAAGAATGTAAAAGTGTCCCAATCCTCTTCAATGCAAGAGGACAAGACAAAGGTTTTCTCTTATAGGAACAATGGACATGGGTTCATGGGTTCACTTAATCCTCTCTCTCTCATCTACGGTGATTATCGTCTTATAGATAATCCTCATCTACGGTGATGATCATGTTTTAATGGTAGCTTTTAATGACAGCTATATGTCCTAAAACACATAGTTGAAAGAAATACTCATTTGTGTGCTATGTCACCCCCGTAGGGCTAGGATGGTTGTTGTCACTCCCACATCATACTCTTTCTTTTTATCCCCAGATAAAGGATGTTGGGCGGTACTGTGTCACTCAATACCTATGCCGTGTCACATCGGCCATCCCGTACCCACATACATCATACTTCTTAAAGAACAATATTCTATCAAAGTATGACAAGTCATGAAAGTTCCAATGTAACATCCCAAATTTCGGAACTAAGAAAAACTTAGTTTTACCAGACCCAAATTTCAGAACCAACAAAAACTTTTTGAAATATTTCATTGATGATAGTGCTTTCCTTCCCATTGCTATGTTGACCTTGTGTGACTTGTTGTTTAAGTTGTTTGACTAGTAAATATAAGACCCAACCAATATAAAAATATATTTAACTTTGGTGATCATGTTATGACAAGAAAATATTCCATGTATCTTTTCCATTCTTATTTTGGCCAACTCCATTTCAATGACACTTGGTTTATCAGCAACCAAAACTAATACCAGTATTTGAGAAAGTAAAAGTATTTCCAAAACTATGTGTTCCCACAAATGTGGAGATCTATATGCTATCTCCTATCAATCTTTTAAACTTGATATTTTGCATTTGTATGCAACTCCCATTTTATAAGCTTTGATTATCATTACATTTTAAAAAGAACACAAGTGGGAAATATATTACCCCACTTATTTTGTCTTGCTCAAAACCCTTTCCAAAAATACAAAGGTGGAGTTGAGATAGTTTTCAACATCATCTTGTCATAATTAAGTGTGATCATTTTTATAAGATAGTATTGTTAATTATGTAAATGGTGGTATGATTAAATCTTGTGGTTTGATTTGTGTGATCCTGGTTGTGATGTTGATCTTGTTGTGATTGTTGGCTTGTTGGACTTATGGTTGCATTGATTGTTAATTCTTGTTTTATTGTTTGCTTGGGTGAATAATTACACCAATGTACTTGAGTGTTAAGTGGAAAACCCATTGATCACAAATGTGGAGTGTGACTTGGAAATAAAACAAGACCTTTATGTTTCCTCACACCCTCAAATCAAAATCTATTATATAATTAAAACACAGGATAACCAATGGCCAAGATTAAACAGTAATCAAGGAACGGATCTGATTGAAACAAAAAAAAAGTAACGCGCACGGCTTAAACTGGAATAGGAAACGTATCAAAGAAGGACACGGAGAGAAAACGCTTAGCACAAGCATATTTCGCTGGAACCAAAGCCAGATTAGATTAGAAGGATAGGGAGGAGACGCGATGATTCTCTCCGGCCGTCCGGCGTACAGATACGGTGGAGAAGCGAGACACGACGATTCTGTCCGGCCATCTGGCGCACAGGTTCGTCGGCGCCGGCGTATACAACTGTTTCGCAAGCGTCAGCCTCCACCGGTGTCGACTCGATCTGGCACCCAACAGGATTTCCTGCCACGCTTCACGTCTTAACACACGCCCGCTACTTGGATCAAGGTCATGGACTTGGCCAGCATACGGAAGAAGATCACAACTGACGCATCACTCTACAATTGATTGGCATCAAGTATCGCATGTTATCAGAATCAACCAGGTACGTAGTCAGATTAAAAGCACACCAAGAAGTACGTGATTAAAAGCATGTTATACGTGATCTACCGGATGTTAGCTGCTAGCCTATACATATGTATTTGTGAGATATAAATATGCATGTGGTTTAATCTTACAGATTGCATGTATGATTCGAGTAAAAACTATTTCTTAGACAGACCAGCGTGCTGAAATTTTTATTACAGAATCTAATGATTAATAGATCGGTGGCTCATATGTGTTTATGTACAGCTATGCTGAAAAATCTCGGTTCAAGTCTCTCTGGTCCCGAAAAATAGGTTTATATTTAGATTCTCCTACAATATTCTTCATAAGAATATGATTCTAATTTGTTTTGCGTCTATGAATCTTTAGTTACTAGGTGGATACAGAATGCAACTCATTTTAAACATCAAATTTGTAACAAACTCAATGTGAAATCAAGAAACTGACGAATTTCAGAATATAATCTATAGAAGTTAATTGCATTTATTTAATAAACTCGCCATGAAAATGTAATGCCACAGTGTTGAATTGATCGGAAAGCAGGGACGCTGGTGCAGTTTTGATCACCAAGGATTGACATGAATCTAGATTGATGTTGTTGGAGTTCAGAATATCTGTTTGTGCTTATAGTTTTTGGCCTGGCTGTTCTGGGCTTCTGGCAGCTGAGTGTGCTACAAGAATGGCAAAGTAAGTTTAAAGATGGAGCACTTGCATACATTCTAGCAATAAAAGCACGCAGGTTTGTTGTTACACAAGCATATGTAAAAAAAAATCCTTTTGTTTCAGGTTCGTGATGACTATGATTATTTCGAATGCAAGAAAATGGTGGACATGCTTTCCAAAGGAATGAAGCGAGTTCAGATTTTCAAGATGAATTTATTTTATCTGGAGAACCAAATTGGCCCATTCTGAGTCCACCGTTGTTAATGTGTATCTGGAGGAGCGGTGCTTTACCACTCAATAGTTCAAACTATCAAGTAGACACTCAGGTTTGTACCCAGAACTCACTTTCATATTGAGTGTGAGTTTGTTTTACAGTGTTGTTTTATACCTTCTATTGAGGATAATCAATAAATTTATGATCCTTTTTATGATTTTTTAAATTTTACAAACACTTTATACAACAGTACTGTCAAATAATATTTTTAAGAATTTGTAGATCAATCAGAAAATATAAGAGTATACATGTTTATAGCCGGTTTGAGTGACACAGTGCCGTATATATACATACATATGTTCAAATGTATTTCCTAGACGTGATTCATTTTACATATATACATACATATGTTCAAATGTATTTCCTGGACGTGATTCATTTCACATATATACATACATATGTTTTTCTTCTTAATATTTTAATTTAATCTCTCCGTCCAAACATAATTGTCTTAGATTTGCCAACAAGGGGATGTATCTAGACATGAAAGCCCAGGCACAACGACGCAATTATCAGGGGCGCGCTCTACCACTGAGCTAATAGCCCGTCGCGCGGGCCTCCCAAAGAAAGGGAGGCTGATGACTATGATTATTTCGAATGCAAGAAAATGGTGGACATGCTTTCCAAAGGAATGAAGCGAGTTCAGATTTTCAAGATGAATTTATTTTATCTGGAGAACCAAATTGGCCCATTCTGAGTCCACCGTTGTTAATGTGTATCTGGAGGAGCGGTGCTTTACCACTCAATAGTTCAAACTATCAGTAGACACTCAGGTTTGTACCCAGAACTCACTTTCATATTGAGTGTGAGTTTGTTTTACAGTGTTGTTTTATACCTTCTATTGAGGATAATCAATAAATTTATGATCCTTTTTATGATTTTTTAAATTTTACAAACACTTTATACAACAGTACTGTCAAATAATATTTTTAAGAATTTGTAGATCAATCAGAAAATATAAGAGTATACATGTTTATAGCCGGTTTGAGTGACACAGTGCCGTATATATACATACATATGTTCAAATGTATTTCCTAGACGTGATTCATTTTACATATATACATACATATGTTCAAATGTATTTCCTGGACGTGATTCATTTCACATATATACATACATATGTTTTTCTTCTTAATATTTTAATTTAATCTCTCCGTCCAAACATAATTGTCTTAGATTTGCCAACAAGGGGATGTATCTAGACATGAAACATGTATAGATACATCCAGTTTTGTGCAAATACGAGACACTTATTTTGGTACGGAGGGTGTATTATTTATGTACATTTGAACTAATTTTAAATAATGAGTATGCCAAATCGCATCCTCTCCTCTGATATCTCTAAAGCTACAAACATTCACAACAACAATCAACAGCTTTCCCCCGGAAAATAAATAAATAAATCAACAGCTAACTTCTCTACAACGAATAATATAAAAACCCAAAAGTTTCTTATATCAGCTATCTCAAAAAATGGCTATAGCATAGAGAGTTTATCTCCTCTCCCAAATATACAATCAAAGATGTTTCCAGGAGATTGCACCACATATTTTTTCTCATCTAGGAAAAAATTTAGATGTGGGATGGATATATGACTTACCACTGACTGCTTCTGCTACAAGTTAAACGACACAAACGCTATGAATGATTTCGCTATATTTCTACTGTCTGTTTCCCAATGACAATGCCATTGCAGCTGAATCATATAAGAAACTAAAACAAATGACTAAATTATTTTTGATGGTCAAATGACTAAATTATGATTTATGGATCAACCTGTAACCAAAAATTGGGAAAACAAATAAAAAGTGGAAGCAGCCTTGCAGGGCGACTGGAGCAGTGAGGCATGCATGGACCTTGCCTGATAAATACAGGCCGCAGCGCCTTCATGGTCGTCAACCATGACAAGGTCCGCGCCGGGTCGCCCACCGTGCAGTCAGCACTGACCTTGCCGCCGGTCGCGACAGCGAGATGCAACCTGATCGCCGGCGGACAACGCCATATCATGTCTCCAACGCGCAACGACTTGAAAAAGTATCACCTCCTAGAGAATGGCATGGCATACATTGGAGAAAGCGGTACGATCAATGGATTGGACACACATGTCAAAGAGAAGAGAACGGGTATTTTACTCATGCTTTTCAACAGAAAGACATAGATTGTGGCCGTGATTTATCCTCAAATTAATATGTAGTGACAAGAATAATGATTGGATAAAATACAACTAATTGAATGAAAAAATTATTCAAAATTGTCAATTGTTAAAGCGAGGAAAATGAAGAAAAGAGGAGGAAGAATGACACTACCATTGCTGCTGAAATTAGATCCGCTGAGCTCGGGTTGGAATAGTTGCGCCCTCTGCAGATCAAGCTGCTGATAGCACGGACGCTACAAGCGTCGTTGTCTGAGCTCCGGGCCAGAAATGTGACAGCCTCTCTACATTTGAAATCATCGATGACGACATACAACCTCGCCAGTAGGCAAACGCCATATCCGATAATCCAGTCCCCGTTAACGCCTTTGTCAAGCATCGCCAACATGGCCAGGTAAGCATTGGAGATGGTCGGGAAGGTCAATGGCTTGGACTTTGGGGAGATTCGACACAATGTTAGAGAATAGAAAGGGAGTTTCTTGAAGGCAAAAATATAAGGGCGAATTTTCCTACTTGCTTCTCCAAAAGATAGAGAGATGTAGAGATGAGTCTGGCTGGCACGTGCCTTACACTGGTCGGACTATTGTCAAAGGTATTATGCTCAATAAAAAAGTGAGAAAAATAGTTGAATAAAATATATGTATGAAAGTTTTTTCGCAAATTGGGTACACATATGTATTTAGAACAGAATGTCAATAGAAATATGTGGCTAGAGGAAAAAATAACATCGAATTTACAAAGGAGGAAAAATATTTAAGGTTCCTCTAAACTCTAACCTTACAAATGCGTTAATCAATAAAATATTTTGAAAAAATATCAAGCATATATAAAAATATCATGTAATTTTTGTCCAAATTTTACACTTTGGCAGCAAAATATAATGTCCATTAAGTGTGTACCGTCCATAGAATGTCTAGCCGCGCAAATGCGCGGGCCAACCAGCTAGTTCTTGATTAAAAGAAATGATCTTATTTAAATTCCCTCTCTACCTAATTCTCTATTTTGTTATAACAATTATTTTTATCTTATAAAATCCAGGAATGAGATGATAACCATCTCATTATCATGTTACTCTCTCCTCAAAATATTTAATCTCCAATTACAAAGATATTTCAATTTGTCAAAATTGGTTTTATCCAAAAATAACATATTTAAACTCTATGAACAAATTATGTTCAAAACATTTTATTTTGAAAAACCAATTTTTGTGGAGGCTCTACTTGACAAGGGGAGCCTACCCAAATATTTTCAAATTTTTATAAAATGTTTTAGTACCCCAAATAATTCCCTAAAAGGCTACTGGTTTTAAAGGAAAATAAAAGAAACAGAAAAGGACTGGGTTGTGATTGGAAAAATAAGTCCAGGGGGCGTTCTGCTAAATCGTCATCCCCTTCCTGTAGCTCCCGTGACCGACGACGCCGTGTCGTCCGCCCGTGCGCCGCTCACCGCCAGGACCCCCCTCCCGCTCCTCCAGCTGCTTGAAGAGAATAAGGAGGCCCCCCCGAAGCTGCTCTCCTCCTCCCTCACTCACTCGCTTGCCTGCTCCATCTCCCTCTCCTTTCCTCTGCCTCGACCGAACCCTAGCCCATGGCCGAGCTCGCCGTTGCACACCGCCGTCGATTGGAGCATCCCAGAGCAGATCGAAGACCACCTGAAGATGCGCCTCATCGTCCTCTCCCTCCCCGACGAACGAATCGTGCCAGTTCGCCGTCGTTGTCGCGCACGAGCTTGTCTTCCCCAACTCCGGCCGCCACCTTTCGATGAAGCTCGTGAGCAGCTCCGTCCACCATTCTCCGCCATTCTTGCTTATCTGGGATCCCCTTCTTCTGCTCTATCTCACGGACACCACCATTTCTTTTAGGAACGCCTGTGTCGACGACGCCGTCCCCGCCGAAGCTCCTGCTCGTCTCCTCGCTCTGCCACGGTGCGTGGAGGAAGAAGATGACGGCGCCGTACCCGTTCGTGCGCGTGGGCCGCAAGCTGGGCCGCTCTCTGCGCTGCTCCGTTGGATCTGGGCCAGATCTGGCCCATTTCCCTTTTTCTTTTAATAGATCTAATCTCTGTTTTATTTCCTGTTTAAATTTTGCAGTGCAGCTTTAATTCATTTGTGGTAAAACTGTGATAGATAATTGATTGATTTAAATTTTGTTGTGTGCCTATGTGTTTTCTTAAACATGTAGCACTGGTGCATTTCAAAAATATGATTTGAGGAGTGGTCTAGATTAAATCTTGTAGGAAGTATCCTTTTCACCAAATATTTAATATCTAGAGTTTTATAACTCCAAAAATTGCAAACTAAAATTATATGGAAAGCTTGAAGTGATACCTTTCCAGATATGTTGGTCTTGTATGCAAATGAAAAATGTACCGAGATGTCGGTGTGGAAGTGAATAAAAGGAAGTATGGTGATGTTTATGAAAAATGCACATTGTGTCTTTGTACTATGACGACCAGCCGATAATCTGTGCGACCACATTTACCCCCATATGGGAACGGGGCTTAGTCATATAATTTGCTCTTATTAGTATGGGATACCTCATCGACGGAGATGACTCCGTTATGCATGAGGGGATGGTCTGAGGACCTACCCTGACCTGGGTCCTCGCTCAAACTCTATGGAAAGATAAGGAGGAGGATTGAAGACTTCATAAATGTGGTCGCCGGGAAAAACATATGAGTCCTCACACTTAGGGTTGCCGACGGGGACCGGACTGAGTGTCGATGGGAATTATCATATGGGTAGGATCCTATACTAGCATGAGCAAAGGAGAGGCTAGGGTCGGTGGCTCAACTTCGCATACACCTGGTATGGCGGGACGTGGCTGACACGATGAGTTGCCGGATGGGTGTGGGAAAAGCGTGCTACCTCTGCAGAGGGTAAAACTATTCGAATAGCCGAGTCCTCGGATATGGACAGTTGGGAGGCTGTCCCTGACCGTGTGCAAGTTTTGGAAATGCTTTAAGATTTGAAAGGAAAATGGAGATGTTGTATATGTGCACTATACCGATGAGTCGGTATGAGGTTGCTGGAAAAGAGGAGGACCCTGAGGGGCTATGGTCGAGAAGTGCAAAGTTTTGTGTCTTGAAAGTGGAAAAAAATGTTTTATGCAACTATACCAAAGGGTTGGTATAAGGTTGTTGGAAAAATGATTTGACCAGGAATGGTTTTGGTCGGAAAAGGAGGAGTTTTGGAGTAATAAACAAAATGGTGATTTTTCGGGAAGATGTTCCAAAAGAAACTTCTTACCTTTTTTAAAACAAAGATATATTTTCGGAAAAAAGTTTTAAAGGAGACTTCTTACAAAGACAGATTTATGGGAAAAGTTCTAAAAACCTTCTTTTCTTTTTCAATAAAGATATAGAGATTTCAAAACAAAGTGTTATTAAACAAAAGTCCATCCTACTCTTTTCAGCAAGGATATGGAGTTTTCAAAGTAAACGAAGTTTTATTTAAACAATAAAAGAGTAGTGCATGCTCATTCCGGGGGTAGTTTGCGAGTACATTCAAATGTACTCATATTGGTTTCGTCCCTGGCTATTGTCTTAGCCAGATTCTGAAGAGGAGCAGTTCGAAGAAGAAGTGGTTAATGACGTCAATGCAAACTAGGGCGCTTCCCAGTCAGCTGCCTGTAGGGTTAAGGCAAATGACTTGGGCTCCACGCTGTTTGGTGATTTCCGCTGCAAGTACCTGTTGAAGTTATGACTTCAATCAAGTAAGTATATTTATTCGGTATTTATGGGTGTTCTGTGATGCCAATTCGAGTTATGTGCAACAACAGACTGATCATGGGATTGTTGCAGGAAACATAACGAGTATCTCGGACAGTTAATCCGGGGTCCTCACAGACTTGGTATCAGAGCCATCCTGACTGTAACAGACCTTAGTTAGCATGGACGTTAGTTAGGAAAGAAATATTTTGTTAAAAATATATTGTTACCAAAAACATATTTTTATCTAAGGAAGTCCAAAAATAACTTCCACTCCTCTCACCTTCTCAAATATTTCCGAGACTCATCCCTCTATTTTAAGATTTTCTAAGGATTTCTCTACTCCCTCTTACCTGTTCAAAATACTTGACGATGAACCCAAGTGAGACCTACTTAGCTAGCACCTACAAGCAGAAGCTTCCATCACAATACTCAACATTCCACATCGAGGTGATTCATCTGCAAATACCAATATCGTCGATATCAACAAAGCAAGAGACCTTCGAAGACCTCAACTCAACAGCAACAATTCTACTCCATTTGTGACCTTGACAATCTCAAGTATTCCAGCTGAAGACTAAGGCGAAACTATTTTTGGAAAGAAATATATTACTACCTAAATTATTTGTATCTAAGGAAGCCTAAGTATAACTTCCATTCTTTTCAACTTCTCGAATTATTCTAAACCTTGTCTCTCGTTTAAAGGTTTATCAAAAGTTTCCATCTCTTGTCTTACCTCCATTCAAACTTACATACTTGACGATATCCCAAACCAGACCCATAGGATCGATAGGATAAGCTCGTTTTACTTGAGCAATCCCCACCTTCCACGGTATTAAACGTCTGTTGGTGCTAAAAGTGCCTTGATTGATCTTGCTTGTGTGTTGCATTTATTATGTGTTGTTTTCCTTGGTGTTTCACAAAACACGCCTTGTCGGGAACCCAAAGTAACCACACTGTTGTCTGTTGCTTTAATTTTGACTGTTTGCAAAAACCTTTTTGCCTTGTTGGCCATAGATGTACTTTTTGTATCCTTTCAAGAGTCCGACTTGGAAAACCCTTCAGAAAATTTTCTCTTAGTAAGAGGAGCAAGGTATGGAATACTCGCTACCCCAAGACTCTGCGACCTTCTGCAAGACTGATAGCGGTCTTCATTCGTCGTTTTGTACAACCACATCAAGCCATCGAGAAAGATGAAGATTCAAGACCCGACGGTAGATGACACTGGTCGTATCCCGTCGGACTAACAAAAAATATGAAAAACTAACATAACTAACATAATTTATCTAACTTTAAATCTCTCATCTAACCAAATTTTGCAAAGATACTAACTGCTTTTTCTAGACCAAGGGAATAAGTGCCATAGGACGACTCAAAACTAGTTGGTACAAAGGAGACTTTAGGAGGATATAAGAGTGTTGGACTATAAGATTATTAGTCAAAAGGATCCCTTAAGAATCTAGTTGATGAGATCAAACTTTGGTGGATAAGGTTGGTAATATCAAAAATTTGGGGTTTAGAATAAAAGTGAAAGCTTGGAGTGGATCGATAAATTAATTGGGTTTGGACAGGTATATTTTGATTAATACTCTGGGGCTAACCAGTTGTGGTCCCCAACCATTGGTGGTTATCTGGAGCTAGAAGACGTGACCCTTGATTTAAGGTTTAGAAATAAAGGTGAAAGTTATTGGATTTTTAGGAAGCACTTGCTGATAAAATGATGTTTGGATTGGTTAGAAGCAAGTAAATTAAGAAGAATACTCCGGTGTTGGAATGTTTAGGGTGATTCTAGCGCAAGTGACCTTGTACTAAATTCTTATGGAATTATAGGAAGTGGTCAAAGATGAGTTAGCAAATAAGTAGATCGTTGTATGCAAAAAATAATTGGTGGAGGACAAGTGAATGTTTATCGGATTCTAGGAATCAATGTGACTTGGTCTAGTAGCAAGACATTCTAGGTGACAGTAGTTTTCAGAGCTTGTCACGCTCTGTTTGGATTATTCTTAGAAAGATCTTTTATCTTTGATTAAGAGATCAAGGCCCAAAAGTATTGAGATAAAATCTGAATTTGGTTAGAAAGTGGGGCAATTCTTGATGGTATGATCACATGACTGTTGGATGCTTTATTTAGCTTTGATGATATGATCGTGGGAAAATGACCACCTGAAGGAGTAAGATAATATGAGATATGCCTATCTGGGGAGAGAAATCAATCAAGAAATAATTGGTGGACCACTACGATTTTTGTGATAGAATGTAAAGGGAAGACTATGCCTAAAGGTTTGATGGGTGTTTGATAGATTGAATTATACTATGATAAGAGTTTATGCCGAAGAAGATGATGGTGGACTAATGATTTAGCTTGGGCAAAAGCCATGATTCAATAAACCAGTTGATAGTAGTGGCCTTACCAGAGGTTGGAATGGTATTTTGAAGACTCGAAATTAGAGGCCTATGTAAAGTTGGTTGTTTGGATCTTAGGTATAAAAAGTTTGATGTTCAGAGTATAGCACCCAACTCCCTTGAAAACTAACTTAAGCCCCTCAACCAGAAAGTTTTCCCGGAAACCCTAACTATTCTGGTGCACTCTAACTTACTTGTGAAGACACTGCGAAGCTCCGTAAAGACCCAGAGCCAAAGAAGTCTTTCAGGACCAGCCTTTTTCCGCCAAGCCGAAGGAAGAAAAGCGTAAAGAAGATCTACCGGAAGTCACTAAGAAGAATCAAACAACGGAAGCACCTGCTGTTGGCAACATCAACCACCAAGCAAGTCCAGACGCCCTTAGAAGTTTATAACCTCCTCTACTAACTAGAAACCGGAGAGAATCGAGTGCTCAGACTTGACGCATCCTGAGAACAACGCGTCCCCACCTGCGACCCTCGTAAGGAGACAATATCAGGAAGTGATATTGCACCAACCCAAGCACCGAGGAATAACACCAAGACAAAGATCGTCAAGCTACCTCGGAAGAATAATGCCTCAATTCAACTCCAGCTGCAACCTTCAGGATGAACCTTCAAAACCCCTTTTTAAGGGGGGAAGACCTGCAATAGGTATACAGAACGTAGTAATAATTAGATCCTTGCGCCTTAGCCTTGTAGTATCTGGAAGCAACCAACCAAGACAATCCATCCGAGTCAATCGTCAAGACAACCCCATCATCAAGGATCTGAACTCAGCACAGAAGTTTATCGACAAAGAAAGCCTCGCATCATCAAGTTGTCAAGATCTCACATGGCAACCTCACTGAAGAAGCAATGACCTCAGAAGTATGGCCAACCCAAAACCCGTGCCCTCGTACTCCCCTGTTACCACCGGGCAAATCTCGAGGACGAGATTTATTTTTAAGGGGGGAAGAGCTGTAACATCCCAAATTTGGAACTAAGAAAAACTTAGTTTTACCAGACCCAAAATTCAGAACCAACAAAAACTTTTTGAAATTTTCACTGATGATTGTGTTTTCCTTCCCATTGCTATGTTGAACCTTGTGTGACTTGTTGTTTAAGTTGTTTGACTAGTAAATATAAGACCCAACCAATATAAAAATATATTTAACTTTGGTGATCATGTTATGACAAGAAAATATTCCATGTATCTTTTCCATTCTTATTTTGGCCAACTCCATTTCAATGACACTTGGTTTATCAGCAACCAAAACTAATACCAGTATTTGAGAAAGTAAAAGTATTTCCAAAACTATGTGTTCCCACAAATGTGGAGATCTATATGCTATCTCCTATCATCTTTTAAACTTGATATTTTGCATTTGTATGCAACTCCCATTTTATAAGCTTTGATTATCATTACATTTTAAAAAGAACACAAGTGGGAAATATATTACCCCACTTATTTTGTCTTGCTCAAAACCCTTTTCAAAAATACAAAGGTGGAGTTGAGATAGTTTTCAACATCATCTTGTCATAATTAAGTGTGATCATTTTTATAAGATAGTATTGTTAATTATGTAAATGGTGGTATGATTAAATCTTGTGGTTTGATTTGTGTGATCCTGGTTGTGATGTTGATCTTGTTGTGATTGTTGGCTTGTTGGACTTATGGTTGCATTGATTGTTAATTCTTGTTTTATTGTTTGCTTGGGTGAATAATTACACCAATGTACTTGAGTGTTAAGTGGAAAACCCATTGATCACAAATGTGGAGTGTGACTTGGAAATAAAACAAGACCTTTATGTTTCCTCACACCCTCAAATCAAAATTCTTGATTAAAAGAAATGATCTTATTTAAATTCCCTCTCTACCTAATTCTCTATTTTGTTATAACAATTATTTTTATCTTATAAAATCCAGGAATGAGATGATAACCATCTCATTATCATGTTACTCTCTCCTCAAAATATTTAATCTCCAATTACAAAGATATTTCAATTTGTCAAAATTGGTTTTATCCAAAAATAACATATTTAAACTCTATGAACAAATTATGTTCAAAACATTTTATTTTGAAAAACCAATTTTTGTGGAGGCTCTACTTGACAAGGGGAGCCTACCCAAATATTTTCAAATTTTTATAAAATGTTTTAGTACCCCAAATAATTCCCTAAAAGGCTACTGGTTTTAAAGGAAAATAAAAGAAACAGAAAAGGACTGGGTTGTGATTGGAAAAATAAGTCCAGGGGGCGTTCTGCTAAATCGTCATCCCCTTCCTGTAGCTCCCGTGACCGACGACGCCGTGTCGTCCGCCCGTGCGCCGCTCGCCGCCAGGCCCCCCCTCCCGCTCCTCCTGCCGCTTGAAGAGAATAAGGAGGCCCCCCGAAGCTGCTCTCCTCCTCCCTCACTCACTCGCTTGCCTGCTCCATCTCCCTCTCCTTTCCTCTGCCTCGACCAAACCCTAGCCCATGGCCGAGCTCGCCGTTGCACACCGCCGTCGATTGGAGCATCCCAGAGCAGATCGAAGACCACCTGAAGATGCGCCTCATCGTCCTCTCCCTCCCCGACGAACGAATCGTGCCAGTTCGCCGTCGTTGTCGCGCACGAGCTTGTCTTCCCCAACTCCGGCCGCCACCTTTCGATGAAGCTCGTGAGCAGCTCCGTCCACCATTCTCCGCCATTCTTGCTTCTCTGGGATCCCCTTCTTCTGCTCTATCTCACGGACACCACCATTTCTTTTAGGAACGCCTGAGTCGACGATGCCGTCCCCGCCGAAGCTCCTGCTCGTCTCCTCGCTCTGCCACGGTGCGTCGAGGAAGAAGATGACGGCGCCGTACCCGTTCGTGCGCGTGGGCCGCAAGCTGGGCCGCTCTCTGCGCTGCTCCGTTGGATCTGGGCCAGATCTGGCCCATTTCCCCTTTTTTTTAATAGATCTAATCTCTGTTTTATTTCCTGTTTAAATTTTGCAGTGCAGCTTTAATTCATTTGTGGTAAAACTGTGATAGATAATTGATTGATTTAAATTTTGTTGTGTGCCTATGTGTTTTCTTAAACATGTAGCACTGGTGCATTTCAAAAATATGATTTGAGGAGTGGTCTAGATTAAATCTTGTAGGAAGTATCCTTTTCACCAAATATTTAATATCCAGAGTTTTATAACTCCAAAAATTGCAAACTAAAATTCTATGGAAAGCTTGAAGTGATACCTTTCCAGATATGTTGGTCTTGTATGCAAATGAAACCTAAAACAAAAGTTCTATTCATTCTTAAAAACACATCAGTGGCTCTTTGGTGATTTTTGTAGATTTTTGTGAGATGAATTTTGGAGTAAATCCAATTGGATTATCTTCTATATGTATAGAAGAACATATCCCTAAATTGGTTTGAATTTAGGAGTCACTGATTCACTGTGGTGCTAATTATAAGGTTTAGGCATTTTCTGCCTATTTTTATTAGGACTTTATTAATTGTTGTGTTATAACTTTATTGTTATAAATGTGTTTCCTAGCATGTGTAGGGTGGTAATCCCCTGTTGTGATGTGTTCTCTTAATCTTGCTAGCATGTTAGAAGAGCTAATTGTGAGTCATGTGTTTATTAGGGTTTTATTCCCTATATAGCTTTTCTCCTAATAATTAGGAATTTTGTTAAGCTTGTTTATTTTGAGGTGAGAATATTGTGTGTGATTAATATGTATGCCTTGCTGGATAATGGTTGTTGTGACACTGTTGCTTGCGTATTACTATTGTTTAGCAATTATAATATGTTAGTACTGTTAGTGGTATTTGTTAGACATGTTGGTGTGAGTAACATGCTTGCATTGCTTGATGAACTTGATGGACTTTAAGTTGAGTACTAGCTTAAATATCTTGTTAGTGTATCCACCTTGGCTTGGTGAGATATTTTGAATTACAGAGGTTAAACTAGTGGCCTAACTTTTGTCTGAAGTATTTCCTGTTTAGGGAAACATGTTTGTTAGGTACCTCTAATTGAGGATATCTTGGTGCCCATTTGTTTTGGCATGTGTATGGTGTTATACTCCTGATTAGTATAATGCCCTTGTAAATGTAGATCTTAGCTTGTTGCTTGATTAAATTAGTGCTATGTTTGTAGTTGATTCCTTGTTTGTATACCACTTGTGGTTTGGTTTGCTCATCGAGTGTTGTTTTATTTTCATGTTTGCGACGCTAGAGATAAACGCTACCGGAGTGGTATTTGGAGAGGATTTATGGAAGAAGGATGAGAGTTTATTTCTTTGATCAATGAGAAGAAGTCCAGGAGCATTATGCTGAAATCAGGCAAGCTACTCTCTGAGCTTGCACCTAAATATATATGCATCTACTTTGATCAAATGATTTGCTCATAAGGCAGTGGTTTACAAAACCTTTTCAAAAGTATATGGACATTATTTTGCCACCCTATGTAGAAATATAAAATGTTATATAAAATTATAGGTTGGGAAAAAAAACAAACATGGTTTATTCAAAACTCCTTTGGAAATACTTGGTGGATTATGATGTAACGAGATGTCGGTGTGGAAGTGAATAAAAGGAAGTATGGTGATGTTTATGAAAAATGCACATTGTGTCTTTGTACTATGACGACCAGCTGATAATCTGTGCGACCACATTTACCCCATATGGAACGGGGCTTAGTCATATAATTTGCTCTTATTAGTATGGGATAACTCATCGACAGAGATGACTCCGTTATGCATGAGGGGATGGTCTGAGGACCTACCCTGACCTGGGTCCTCGCTCAAACTCTATGGAAAGATAAGGAGGAGGATTGAAGACTTCATAAATGTGGTCGCCGGGAAAAACATATGAGTCCTCACACTTAGGGTTGCCGACGGGGACCGGACTGAGTGTCGATGGGAATTATCATATGGGTAGGATCCTATACTGGCATGAGCAAAGGAGAGGCTAGGGTCAGTGGCTCAACTTCGCATACACCTGGTATGGCGGGACGTGTCTGACACGATGAGTTGCCGGATGGGTGTGGGAAAAGCGTGCTACCTCTGCAGAGGGTAAAACTATTCGAATAGCCGAGTCCTCGGATATGGACAGTTGGGAGGCTGTCCCCTGACCGTGTGCAAGTTTTGGAAATGCTTTAAGATTTGAAAGGAAAATGGAGATGTTGTATATGTGCACTATACCGATGAGTCGGTATGAGGTTGCTGGAAAAGAGGAGGACCCTGAGGGGCTATGGTCGAGAAGTGCAAAGTTTTGTGTCTTGAAAGTGGAAAAAATGTTTTATGCAACTATACCAAAGGGTTGGTATAAGGTTGTTGGAAAAATGATTTGACCAGGAATGGTTTTGGTCGGAAAAGGAGGAGTTTTGGAGTAATAAACAAACTGGTGATTTTTCGGGAAGATGTTCCAAAAGAAACTTCTTACCTTTTTTAAAACAAAGATATATTTTCGGGAAAAAGTTTTAAAGGAGACTTCTTACAAAGACAGATTTATGGGAAAAGTTCTAAAAACCTTCTTTTCTTTTTCAATAAAGATATAGAGATTTCAAAACAAAGTGTTATTAAACAAAAGTCCATCCTACTCTTTTCAGCAAGGATATGGAGTTTTCAAAGTAAACGAAGTTTTATTTAAACAATAAAAGAGTAGTGCATGCTCATTCCGGGGGTAGTTTGCGAGTACATTCAAATGTACTCATATTGGTTTCGTCCCTGGCTATTGTCTTAGCCAGATTCTGAAGAGGAGCAGTTCGAAGAAGAAGTGGTTAATGACGTCAAGGCGAACTAGGGCGCTTCCCAGTCAGCTGCCTGTAGGGTTAAGGCAAATGACTTGGGCTCCACGCTGTTTGGTGATTTCCGCTGCAAGTACCTGTTGAAGTTATGACTTCAATCAAATAAGTATATTTATTCGGTATTTATGGTGTTCTGTGATGCCAATTCGAGTTATGTGCAACAACAGACTGATCATGGGATTGTTGCAGGAAACATAACGAGTATCTCGGACAATTAATCCGGGGTCCTCACATCCAACACAACAGTAAATGCATAACAAATCATCTCATACCACAATATCCACCATAAGAATTACATAGATGACCGTAATCATGTTCAGCAGCTCATACGGTACTAATTAGTGAAGCTCAAAGAGAGGAGAGATACATAAGTTACCACCACAAACCCATAGTCCAGAGGGTGGACTACTCCCTCTTCATCATGGAGACGGTGGAGATGTCGATGGAGAGGGTGGAGATCACGCCGGCAGCGCCCCGCCGGAGTTTTCCCCCTCCAATCTGCAGCTCCAGATCTTTGTTTTCGTGTTTCTGTGATATGGCGGCGCTCCTTCCAGAGAACGTCGGGGGAACTTTTTTATAGGCGTTTTTAGGTCAGGACTAGGTCGGTGGAGCAAAGATCGACGGCAGCGGAGCTCCGAGGCCCAAAAGAGGTGGCCCCACGCGGCCAGGTACAGAGGCCGCGTGGGGCACCCCCTTTTGGCCCTCCGGCCTCCGTTTGCTTGATTCCTTCGCTCCTACGTCTTCCTCCTTTCAAAATAATGACGCCTGTATTTTTCCAGATTTTTATGACGTCGTTTAGGTCCCTGAAACATAAAAGGAAAGAAATAGGGTTTTCTGCCTACGCAAGGTTAATTCCATAAAAATAGGAAACAATTATTTTATTTCCTAAAATCATTAAATAACAGTGGTATAACCCTTATATGATGCAAATATGATTGGAATATGAGTGATATAGTGCAAAGTTCATGTATGCATTTTACATGCATCAGGTGTCAATCTCACCGCTTGCTGAAAACAAAGGATTAGACGTATAGTGTGAAAAATGGTGTTTGCTTGCAGCGAATGAAAAAGAACAATGATTGCAGTAGATTGTATTTCAGATGTAAAAGAATGGACCGGGTCCACAGTTCACTAGTGGTGTCTCTCCATAATAAAATACTAACATGCTGGGTGAACGAATTACAGCTGGACAATTGATAAAATAAAGAGGCGCATAACAATGCATATACAAGTCATGATGATCACTATGAGATTTATTTGGGCATTACGACAAAGTACACAGACCGCCATCCAGCATGCATCTGTGCCTAAATAGTCCACCTTCAGGTTAGCATCCGCACCCATTCCAGTATTAAGTTGCAAGCAACAGACAATTGCATTAAGTATGGTGCATAATGTAAACAATACAAATATCCTTAGACAAAGCATTGTTGTTTTACCCCTAGTAGCAACAGCACATCCACAACCTTAGAACTTTATGTCACTGCCCCAGTTTAAATGGAGGCATGAACCTACTATATAGCATAAATACTCCCTCTTGGAGTTACAAGCATAAACTTGGCCAGAGCCTACACTAATAACGGAGAGCATGCAAGATCATAAACAACATATATATAATAGATCAATAATCAACTTGACATAGTATTCAATACTCATCGGATCCCAGCAAACACAACATGTAGCATTACAATAAGATGATCTTGATCAAGATAGGTAGCTCACAAGATCTAAACATGATGGCACAAAAGGAGAAGACAACCATCTAGCTACTGCTATGGACCCATAGTCTAAAGATGAACTACTCACACATCACTCCGGAGGCAGGTATGGCGATGTAGAGCCCTCCGGTGACGATTCCTCTCTCCTGCAGGGTGCCGGGAAGAGGTTCAGGAACCCCCCGAGTTAGGGTTGACGGCGGCGGCAGCGGATGTTTTCTGGAATAATGGCTCGGTGTTTTAGGGTTTTCGCGTCTGGAAGAATAAATAGGCGAAGGGGCGGCGTCGGTGGAGCCACGAGGCTCGCTCCCCACCTGGTGGCGCGGCAGGGGGCCCACCCGCGCCATGGGGTGGGGACGGCGCCTCGCTGCCCCCTTCGTCTCTCCATCGGACTTCTGGAACGTGTCGGGAAAAATAGGAACTTTGCAATTTGTTTCGTCCGATTCCGAGGATATTTGCAGAACAGCTTTTCTGAAACCAAAAACAGCAGAAAACAGGAACTGGCACTGTGACATCTTGTTAATAGGTTAGTCCCAGAAAATGCATAAAAATGCTATGAAGTGTGAATAAAACATGTAGCAATTGGTATAATACAAGCATGGAACATAAGAAATTATAGATACGTTGGAGACATATCAGGGGTCAGCTGGGACACTCGGGGACGGGGACGGAGGGTTATCCTCGTCAAGCTCCACACGGAGGATCCTCCCCATCCTGCCGAAGTAGATCGGTGGCAGGAGGCCCGGGAGCTTGGCCGGGTCAGGGCAAAGAACCCTGAGCCTCACCGCCCCAGAACCAGAGAGCGAGCGCGTATCCACCTCAAGGAACTTGCCGATGGCCTGAGCCACCAGCCTGACAATGCGCTCGACCTTGGCCTCATCCGGCATGCCGTGGATCCAAACCATGGTAGGGCACAGGGGGAGACTGCCTCAGGGAGCTTCGTTGACGCCTTGATGGAAACCTCAATCTTGTTGGTCGGGAGGGTGAAGGTGGTGCCGAAAGAACACATGCGGAGCATCTGGGCCGAGGGGAACGCCACTGCATACTCAGTGGAGGATATCGCACGGACCTTCCACTCATGCCCCGGCATCATCTGAGACAGCTCATCAGTGAGGATCTCGACCGTAAGGCTCGCTGCTAGGGTGGGAAGCTGGCTGGGGAGGACGGTGATCAGAGCCAGGTGCTCCGGCACGATCATAGAGATGCCCCCCATGTCGATGTAGAAGAACCCAGCCTCCACCCCCTGGCCCAAGAGCTCCAGGTGCGTCTGGGCCTCGCCCACAGTGCACTCTCACAGGAGGTGCGAGGTCGAACCACACCCTGCGCACACCTCCGGCTGGGTACATTCCGACCGGTAATGTCCCAGCTCCCGGCAGTTGAAGCACCGGTTCCGCGCACGCGCGCTCTCCCTGCCCCCGAAGGAGGCTGGGCAGTGGCCTTCCCCTCCTGGGATGGTCCATTCGCGGCGTGTTGCGGCGCAGCAGCCGAGGCGACAAGGGGGTGCCCGACCTGGCTCCCTCCTGTCCCGACAGCCGCCGCACCCCGCGGTTTCTTCTTCTTCTTCTTTGCCTTCTTCATCGGAGCCTGTCCAGAGCGCCCATGCTGCGGAGGAGACCGGCGCTGCCCTTGGAAGGCCCGGCCATCATGACGCCACGACTCCCGCTCTGCCCCAGCTATGCTGCGCGTCGGGGGAGCAGGCGCCCTACCATGCGTTGTCGGGCGCTGGACGAGCTCCTGGCGCAGCTCCGCCTCCCGCTGCTGGCCTTCGGCCGAGGGCCGCGGCGAGGAGACTGCCGCCTCGGGGATTCCACCCGGCGCTGGCTGGAGGAGGCGGCCGGCCGCGGAGAGCGGCGGCGGTCGTCCTCAAGGCGGGGGATGCGGGGAGGAGAGCGTCGCGGAGGGGGCCTGTACACCGGGGCAGGGTCCTCCCGCGGCCGAGCTGATGCGGGCCCACAGATCAGGGGAGGGGGAGGAGATGGGGAACACGCCCGGCGGCGGGGATGGATCTCCTCCTCCTCTTCTTCCTGCCGGCTGCGCTTCATGACGTCGGCAACACGCGCCGCGGCGAGGACGGGAGCTTGGGAGCAGGAGCTGCGGGGCTGGATGGAGGCGCGGAGCGGGGAACGTGAGTGGCGGCGCGGAACCCTACCCGGCTGGGTAAAAAACCCTTCCGAGGCCAGCCCCATGGGCCTATGGGCTGGCGAGGCCTGCTACGGAGGCCCGTCCAAGATTGGGCCGCCACCAGGCGGCCCGCCTCGCGTGCAGGCTGGCTTCGCCACTCCAGGGCGGGCCTCGACAGCTCCCTCGGCCCATCAGGCCTAGGGTTAGGGCCCATTGCGGCAGGCTCCATCGCCAAGCCGAGCTCCGACGCCGCCCGCGTCGTCGCCGCCGCCTGCAGCTCCGGCGAGCGGTGCACCGCCTGTGCCGCCGCGGCCATCGCGCTAGGCTGGCCATCCTGCAGCGGTGCGTCCACGGGCCCCCCCCCCCCCCCCCCGCAGTCACAACCGCCGTAAGAAAGGCCGCCCTTTCCTCGGCGCGCGCCCTAGGCGGAGCCGCCGCCGGCGCGCTTGCAGAGCCGCCGCCGCCACGCTGCGCAACTACAAGGAAGTCCCCTAGGGTCAGGGACTCCGGGACCGCGCATCTGGCCGCTAACTCCCGCTCGAGCTCTGCGGCCTCGTCGTCCTCGTCGGCGATGTCGGCCCAGCGCCGTCCCGGATAGAGGCGGCCTCCATCGCCCCGCCTGGGGAGAAGGCCGGCTCCGCCGCGGGAGGCCTCTAGGACCGGGGTTCGCTAACGGGGACGAGGTCGCCGGCCACCACGGTCGCCACGGTCGCCATCCGCGTAGTCGCCATCTTGCGAGCCAGGGCTTCTCCCAGAAAATAAATATCAAAGCAAATGACACCTTCTCTTTTGACCTGTCGCGATGACGAGGCCCACGATGAGGACGATGGAAGACAGCCTGTCAAACCAGCTGTCTTGCATCGTCCTCATCGTGGGCCTCGTCATCGCGTTTGCCATCGCCTTCACTATATGGTTCTTCTGCTTCCGGATTAACCAGGCCCAGACCCTGGCACAGGCGGCACAATGATCGGGTATATTGTATCTATATACGGTGTATGGACATATACAATGGCGGCACCAACCGGGGGTGTCGCCCTCCCCCCCGCACCCCCAACACCTCCGCATGCGCATATCAAGGTACCCCCTTC
Organism: Poa pratensis; assembly: GCA_947311845.1. NCBI lineage: Eukaryota > Viridiplantae > Streptophyta > Magnoliopsida > Poales > Poaceae > Poa > Poa pratensis. The sequence goes on from CAMZMU010000042.1 coordinate 61,951,540, forward strand.
CATCTTATGCTCTGGAAACGTGGCGGCGCAGGTGCAAATAACCGTTAGATACGAGGCGAAGCTTTTGTGTAAGGTCGATACTGACACTTGATGTGTAAGGTTGCTATACAGACACTTGACGTGTAAGGTTTATGTACATACACTTGATGTCTAATGAATGTGGAGGTTTTGATGTAGATCTAGGTATGGGGTTTTACACAGCGGTCTGGACAAAGTTTCGGTGTGTAATGAATGTGGAGGTCTTGATGTAGAGCCTTCGATAGTTCGATATATATAGGTAGAGGTGGTGCCCGAGGATTCATGCGCTTAGCGTTTCTGTCTTGACTTGTAAGTTAAAGTCTTGATCTTGTACCCTTCATTTAATGTAGTCCTTTTTGGTGCATTCAACGATCTTTTTGGTTCACTTTAAAATCGTTTAAGAATAGTTTGCGTTCACCGCCATTCTGTTAACTTTTTAGATTCGTTCAAAATAATTTCCGTTCGAATACCTATTTTGATCACTTTTTAAAAATCGTTCAAAAATATTTTTCTTTCACAAACTTTTTCTCCTCACTTTTTAAAATCGTTGCAAAATAGATTTCATTTACCGACTTACTATGTTCACTTTTTAAATCGTTCAATTTTTTTCTGTTCACTGTTATTTTCTGTTTAGCTTTTCAAATCGTTCAAAATAGTTTCCGTTCAAATACCTATTTTGTTCACTTTTTAAAAATTGTTTATAAATAATTTTCGTTCAAAGACATTTTTATTCACTTTTTAAAATCGTTACAATGTAGATTTCATTCAACATGGGTGGCCTAGACCAAAAGTATTGGTTCCAGTCATCGCCGGCACGACGTTCCTTGAGCCACCAGCTCGTTTCTGCTGCACCTGCAAAGGAGCCTGCCGAGCCGCGGTCGACTGACAGAGCGCCTTCACTCCTTACATGCATGCTGGGCCGCAGCCGTCCCAACAGCTTCGTCTTCAATGCCCTGCTCCAGAGAAGCAACCGACGATGGATGGGTCGCCGGCGAGAAACGCCTCCTTGAATGTTACCTTGCGTGTGCGTGTCTGCTACATAGATCCCTCCGACGAGGATGAGCTGAAGTCGAAGTTGAAGCACCTAGGCCCTAAATCCGGGGAGTACGGTGGTGGCCGACGGAGGCCCTCCGTCGATGTTTGGTAGGTGGTGGGTGGGGAGAGAGGATATAGCTCTCGCGGGGAGCCATCATGTTGCTCTGCCAAGGAATATTACCATTGGCAGCCTATCACCCTCCACACTTTTTTCCTCCTCGTGATGCCGTTGTTGTCATGGCTACAGTTTGCCGGGCGCTGCCCAGCATTGGAGCCTCCACCTCTGTGTATTTCCATCAAATTGGTATACTTACAAGTGAAACTTGTAGCATCTGAAACTGGATTGTTTTCTGCTCTGGATGGATTTCACATGTCTTAATTTCAACCTACGTATATACTATACGGTAGCAGCACTTCTGAGATTTTCACGTTTACTTACTAATTAGGCATCTCGGTGGACGATTAGGCATTGAGAACTATAGACATCTCGGTGAAATAGCAAGATATCCTGGCCATGCTACCGAATGAATACAGAAGGACAGTGGTGCGGTAGCATCCAGAAACTCACAATCGATCTACATGGAGACGCAAACCCCATTGCAAGCGCACCATACATTACACACGAATTGGCTCTTCCACGCGTAACCGCGGCCAAGATTAACCATTAATTACACATTGGTTGAGACGCCTACCGGTTCCTTTAGAAATCAGAATCAGTCTAGATGAACATGGTCACAAAGAAGTCGACGCAATCAAAAATAAATAAGCCTCCGTTGGATACTACTGCTACTGCGGATCAACGTATCAGTTAATTCGTCGAGTAAACACTAAGCGACTCTGTAGTCTCGACGTAAGCGAATGTCCGCCAGTGTTTGTCCGTCGTCTTCGCGATCAGTGTCCCATGATCCCGGTGCCCGACCCGTTCTACGCCGTCACATTCCAGCCTCCAGCCCGACGGTGGCGTGCTTTTTGGCCGGTGTGCGTAAATCCCTGAGTTGCCGGTCCTCGTCGAAATGTAATCGTTGATCCACGTCAGGATGTAATCGCCATCCTGATCGCCGTAGACGAAATGTGGCCGCGGGATACCTTCCTCGAGCCTGTACCGACGGCTCCACCGCCGCCCCCGCCCCAGAACCCACACGTCAGGCAAGATGACAATGCCCAGCTTCCCGTGCACCTCCGTCAGGTGGTAGCTACTGCGCTTGTCCGGCAGCGGCGTTTCCGTGGAGGTGAAACACTCAGCATCAAGATCAAACGACACGATCCTCGTGGCGCCGCCCACCTTTACCCAGTGCGTCACGCCATCGACAGTGATGATACCGGCAGCGACGTCGCACCTCGCGCCACCGGCGGGGGCCGGCACCTCCCGCCACGTCGTCTCTCCCAGCGTGAGCACCTGCACGGTGTCAAAGTCGAAGAGGCGGTCGTAGCTGCACGGGACGTGCACCACCTTGTACTTGCCGGTCACGGGATGGTACGCGAAGTTGTACGCCTTGTCCCACCTCACCCCGCGGTGTCTCCCCACGAACAGGCCGGCGCATGGCAGTGGCGGGACGGACAGCGACTCGCCGGTGGCCGGGTTGGACACGGTGAGGGAGCCGCCGGCCCGCTCCCTATTGTCACAGATACAGAGCAGGCCGTTGCACGTGCCTACCAGTTGGGAGGGAGCGGCCCGTCGATTATCGACGCCGGACCTTGTCGTCCTCCACAGCTCTCTGAAGGACCTCGTCGGCGAGAGGTTGTCGAGAACGTATGCCACGCCGTCGTCCCAGATGAGGGGCTTGGCGCGGCTCTGCATCTCCGTCGTGCGCTTGTTCACGACGTCGCGCCAGTGTCGGCAGACGAGGCGCGCCCGTCGCCGGGTGATCGACGGCAGTCGCCGCAGGATGTCCGCCAACACGTCCGTGGAGAAGTACCGTTCCATCGCCATGGCTCTGCTTGGCGTTTTTTCTTCTTTTCTTTCAAATAGGACGATAGGTTAACTCTCGTGTCCTTATAAACGGGTGGTATCCGAGTTACGCTTGGTTGCCTTATTATTGTTGGCAGCGACGTGATCCGAGTTATGCTTGGTTGCCATAGCGTTAACTGTCGTGTCCTTTCAAGCGTGGCTGTCTAGTTTGTTGTCAGGTTGGAGTGGAAAACGGAGACCTGAGTCCTTTTGAACTCGATCTGCATAATCACGTCGCACAAGCTCATTATTTTTTTCACTGTTATCTATACGGCCGCCGCAAGGCATTCCTATCCTATGTCGATGGTTCGGCAGACCTGTCAAGGACATGGTTCAGCAAGTTCCTAAAGAGACATGAAACACACAGCACGTTTTGGAGAATGGTTTTTCCACAACCAATTGGACGTCCCCGGTCTATCTGCCTAACGTAAATGTCAGAATGTTTCTTCATGTGACATCACGCTATGATCTTTCCATGAATTAGTGATACAAATAGTACCAGTCCAGCAGTGTTTACCTTTTGACACAATAGAGGCTTCAGAATAGAATGGCATGTATACAATACAAAGCAAGACATGTCCCTAGAATCCTTGCAGTTTGCCAGCACCAAGCCAAACTCTGCCTGGATACAGTTGGTTCTAAATACTAGGCCGAATCTATCACGTTCTCAAATACCAACCAAGTTATCCCAATTAATTAATTCGTAATAACAAATAAGTAGAGATATTATTTACAACAACCCTTGGCAACCAAGTCGAGATCGGATCGCTTCTTGTTACAAGTACACGCCAGAGAAGCAGGCACCGCCGTGGAAGGAAAACGAATTGAAGCAGAAATCCGCCGCCATGGAGCGATACTTCTCCAAGGACGTGTTGGTGGACATCCTGCAGAGGCTGCCGCCGAGCTCCCGCCGCCGGTTCCGCCTCGTCTGCCGGCACTGGCGCGACCTCGTCGACCGCCGCACCACGGAGATGCAGAGCCGCGCCATGCCTCTTATCTGGGACACCAGCTCTGCCGAAGCCTACGTCGTCGACGACTACCTCTCAACGCCACGGAAGGCGACCTGCAAACGCATCGCGGATTCCGCCAATTACTTCAAGGCAGGCATGCAGCTGGTCGGCATCTGCAATGGCCTGCTCTGCCTGTGCAGCAACAATAAGCCCGGTGGCGCCCTCGTGGTGGTTAACCCTTCCACCGGAGAGAAGCTGCGTCTCTCACCTTTGCGGCATGGCGCGGGTGTATTTGTCGGGAGCCGCCGCCGGCCCGTGCGGTGGGACAAGGCGTACAGCTTCGGCTACCACCCGATCACGGGGCGGTACAAGGTGGTGCACATCTCATGCAGCTTCGACCGAGTTTGCGAGTTTAACGGGTTGCACGTGTTCACGTTGGGCGAGGCGGCGTGGCGGGAGGTGCCACTGCCGCCGATCCCCGGTGGCACAAAGTGCAATCTCAACACCGGCAACGTAAGCATCGACGGAACAACCTACTGGTTCGCCGAAGGCAGCTTCACCAGGATCATATCCTTTTACCTCCAAGACGAGCGCGTCAGCTCCACCCCGCAGCTGCCCACGCTGCCCGCCGTGCGGGATCGACGCCACCTGACGGAGGTGAACGGGAGGTTGGGCGTTGCCGTCTGGGATGGCTCGGTGACTACGGAGGTGTGGGTTCTGGAGAAGGAGACGTGGAGCCGGTGGTATAAGCTCGGGCATGACATCCCGCGGCCACACTTTGCGTTTGGGGAGTATTTCCTGACGCACCAGTCCTTGTCGTTTCAGCTGCAAACGGGAAGAAGCACTACATCCTCATCTGGCCAGAGCAGGGTGGTGCATGTCGGTCACCACGACCGTAGTTGGGTTGTTGCGCAGATGATAGGCGAGCTCGATTGCTACCGCATGTTCGCATATGTCAAGACGACGGAGCCACTTGATGTTTTTCGAAGAAAACAACTCGACGTTAACATGGCGAATTAATCAATGACTTGTGAGGATATTGCAATGTTAGTTTTTCTGTGTTGATTTGCAACTGAGTTATCCCCCCGGTGGATACTGATTTTTTTCTCTCCTCTTACTTTTTTGTTTGAACATGGACTTTAACATAAACTAGTTGACATTTATGTGCGACGCACGTTTTCACAATGTTATTTTTTTTTGAGTGATTTAATTATTTTTCCTTTTTTAGTGCAAACTCCTTTTTCGAACATCAAATAGTTAGAGATAATTCTGTCCAAAACGATGTAATTTCCCGTCCACGAGCATGTTTTACTTTCCGATCCAAAAATATAACATCTAGGCTCTCGAATCTGTCTAAATTTTGGATGTGTTTATTGAGCAGTAAGTCAAATGGTTCCAATACTATCTTGGCTCTCGACTCTGTCTTGTACTTAACGGAACACTCTGCTCTCGACTCTATTACATACCCTGTCTTGTACTGAATATTCAGAATGAAAAGTAGCAGAGCCCTGAAAAGAAGAAAGAAGCTGACACTGAAAGTCTGAAACGTAAATCTTGCTGTAAACTTACTGTACGTCCATCACAAGTATACTGCATTTTCAAGTCTTTCAAGTCTTGTGGTCGCTGTTCTACTTTGGCCTCGGCCATGTCATGTTTGCTCCTTCTCTATTAATATAAGGCAAAGCTTTTGCCCCGTTTCAAAAAAAAAAAAATTGAGAAAACCATCGCATGAATTTGGTCAATTAAATATACTGCTAGTGCTAGAGGCCCCCGCAAAAAAAACTGCTAGAGGGAATAGCAAATATGCAGTAAAAAACTAATGACAGCGACCTAGCTCTGCCATTAACAACTTCTTTATTTCACATTTTGTAATTCGGATTTGCAGTTTATTCATTGTTGGAATATGAAGAACGTGCCTTCTACAATCAACAGCTTAGTGTTGTGTTTCGCGCGGGCTAGCAGTAGATCGATCAAGTCCTCAAGCTAAGGCTCCTACGTGCCCAGGGAAGAAACGATCTAGCTATGTACGTGGGACATCAAATTAATCGGGCCAACTTTGATAGCTTGATTGTAGGAAATCAACTGAGCCAACTTACCAAGCCTAAACGCGAGTTTCACCCCTGCCCCCTGTATTTCTCGTGTAACTTTTGACTTTGTTGGTTGGGCCCTTTTGGGGTGGCTTCGAGCTATATAACAACCGGTGGGGAGCTCTCCTCCCCCCGGCATTCTCGAAAGAAAAAAAAAACGCCAGGAGTACTCGACGAACTGGGCTGCGCCAACAGACGACGGACCCGAGAGCCTGTGACCACCCGGTGTCCATCTCCGTCACTTCTTCCGCAGGAACAGCCAACGACGCGCGGCGGCTGGCGGGGGTGCTGGGCAGGGAGGGAGGCTGGCCGCCGGCGGCTTGCACGTCGAGCATGGTCGGCAGGCAGGCGGTGTTTTTCCGGAGAAAGAATCAGGCATACCTGATCGATTACTGGGTCTAATTTTACCAAAGAGTTATGTCTTAATCTAATCCGTTAGTTTCTCTTGATAAGAATCTGAGGCTCAGATTTAATGTATCAACACAGCTCAACACATGTTTGCTCTTTTAATAGTAGTATATAGATCAAGAAACAGTTTTTGGCTACAACTATTTTTTTAATCATAACACATGACGCACCTGTACATACGAAATGCGTATATAAAGGATAGCTAGATATCATTTAAAATTTGGACATCAAACAACTAATGATCTCTAATTTCTTGAGACAATTGAGATCTCGAAGAGGCTTCATGACCGAGGAGCGAGGATGCTGCACTAGTACAGAACGACACAACGAAAATGGGCCGAAACCCCAACGGCAACGACGAAGTGGTCCGTGTCCCTGCCTCCGTGACTGATGTGAAGGGCCTCATCAGCAACGGAGATTAAAAAAACGTCACCGATGAGGTCAATTTTTGGCGACGGTTGGTTTCAATCTCCGTTGCCGTAGTTTGACATGATCAATTACGGACATCTTGGTTTATCCATTTGCATTGAGATGTTTCGTAAGTGGTATTTTTATTTATTTAGCCTGCAATATATATTTCGCGCCACATTTGATCTCACAGAGCACAAATACTAAAACGGCAAGAAATTTCATTCATATCACAATGTAAGTTTTACATTTCCATCACAATTTCACCTTTACATTTGCATCACAAGACGTAACAAACATAAGAGGTAAAACGATAACAGATTTCATCTATACTAAGCCTGTCATGTCAAAGGACGGAAGTACGATTTCTTCCCAACATCCTTTTCCACAATCCTCGCAGGTGTTAGGATGACTCCAACGGGGCGACGCAAACGGACGCGCGTTTGGTCCGCGTTTGGTCCATTTGCGTCGCCAAAAGGACCCATGTCCGGCTCATGTCTGCCCCTTGATGGCCACTGCCCCCAACGGGCCGACGCATTGAGTCCGCCCGGCCAGGGTTTTTGATCATTTTCGGGCATGGTGGCCATAGGTTCCAGACGCCCCCAACATTGCAAGAAAACTAGTACCAATACAGAATAAAAACATAATCCCGGCCTCACACGGGCCATGTCTCCAGGTGTACCCAAAATATTACAAGTAGCGGTCATCGGCCATGTCTCCAGGTGTGCCCAAAATATTACAAGTTTCGGCCGTCGGCCATGTTTTTCCGGCCATGTTGGCCGTAATTCAAATCAAATAAGTAGAAGGGACCGAGAATAGATCAAACCTGATCCATGTACTGCCTTTGCTTCTTCTCGTAGTAGGCCTTCTTCCTAGGGGTGAAGGTCGAGATGTCCATGTCCATGATCCTGGCCTCCTCGGCGCGTAGGGCGAGTTCAAGGTCCTTGGCCTTCAGCTCCACCTCCCTAGCCTTCATGTCGGCCTCCTTGGCCCTTGCCTCGGCCTCCTTGCCCCTGATCTCGACCTCCTGTGCCCGATTCCGAGCGTTCTCCTCTTCTATGTCGAGCCTCTTCTTTGCAATTCGAAGAAGAGCTTGGAAGATGTCTCTCTCTCGAGGCGTTCCTTTTCTCTCCTCTCTTCCTTCTTGTCACAGGTCTTATCCTTTTGGGATAGGAACCCGCTCAAAGTCTCTTGCAACGCAAGGGTTGTTGCATCGCGTTTCAACTCGGCCTTCGAGTTGTTCTTCCCCCTTGGCCTCCCGTCCTTCTCCTTCTCCGTTGTGTCCCCTGCCTTGTCACCACCTACATGTCCCGCTTGTCCGGATTTCTTCAAGGAGGCGTATAGCTCCTTCCACTTCTGCTGGTCCTTCAGCTCTCTGTAGCAATGGGTCAAGGTGAAGACCTTGTTGCGTTGAGCCTTGAAGAGATCCAAAGCTTGCAACACTTGCTCCTTGATTCCATAGCCACTTTGGGGCCGGCTTTCAATGTTCTCAACGGCGCCGCAAAACTTGCTCATCTCCGCTTGAATGTTGTTCCACCTCTTAGCGATAGATAGCTCGGTCCGCAGCGTTTGAATATTTCAGGGCGGAAGGATTCGACCCTCATTGTAGCACTTGGTGAACCGGCCCCAATATGCCGACCCTCTTTGCTCGGCCCCGATGATTTGGTTGGTTCCAACCTCGATCCATGACTCGCAAATGAGCACGTCTTCCTCGGAGGTGAACGAGGCGCCTCTTTGGCTGACCTTCCTCTTCATGGCCGCGGCGGCGACATCGAGCTCGTTGAAGACCGGCTCATTATCGATGTTGATCACATCGGGGCCGGTCGGGAGAGTCTCATCATCGCCGACATTGTAGTCGTCGCCGTCGTACTGGCCGTTGTCGCAGACCATGTCCTGGAGGACATCCTCCTGGTAGTAGGGGTCCTGGAGGTCATCGTCCTCCTCGTAGTACCTGGGGTAACCCGGCGATGGCATGGGAACGGTACCGAACAGGTTACGCGCCGGGGCGACCACTGCCGGGGCAGCTGCACGCGCTTCGGCAGTCTGCGGCGCGGGCGAGTGTGCGACCAACGGTGTCACCGGCGCGTTGAGATTGAGGGTAGGTACCTCGACCGACTCGCCGGAGGAAGGAGAAACCCGCGGCGGCATGGTTCCCGGGAGGTACCCGTACGCAGGAGATGGTGCGGTCGCGTGTGCAGTCGCGAGCGGTCTCGACCTTGGAGGTCGGGCCGTGGAAGCATTGGAGCTGGCCGCCGCAGAGGAGACCCCGACCGCCGCCGCAGTCGCTACCCCAACCACCTCCGCGGACGGGGCAAGTCCAATGAGGAGGTGGGCAGTTGTCGCTGCCTTGGTCACGAGGTCGGTGTTGGCGTCGTCGCCCTTTTCCTCGGCGGCGGCCTTGGCAGCGGCGTCGAGCTTGTCCTGCTTCAGCCTCCTCCTCCGAGCGCCCCGCTTGAGGGTCTCGGCGGCCCTCTGCTCCGCCGTGAGCTCCTTCTTCACTTTCTTCAGCCGGGGCGCAGCTTCGGCGGCGGCGTCGGCCAGCTCTTGGGTCTCGGCGGAGGCGGCGGCGGCGGCCTTGGCGGCGGAGAGGGCGGCGGCGGCCATAGGTAGGTCTGGACTGTGGACTGGGGTTTTGGGGGGAGGAGTGTGAATTTTGCCTCCAAAAGCGGACCGGAGGAGGACAAAAAAGAGCTCCGCTCGCGTCCGGGGCCGACGCATCGGTGGCCCAAATTTGGGTCAGGGATGCGTCGCGGCGGACCAAAAAACGGACCGTGGTCCGTTTGCGTCACCCCGTTGGGCCTTGTTTTTGGCCCTCGCGGACAGCGACGGACCGGCGCGGACTCGATGCGTCGGCCTGTTGGAGTCATCCTTACTCTAGCATCTCTTCTTATATCAGCTTCCTAAGAGAAGGATGTTGAAGCTTTGGACCCTATACATTAGTAAATAGAGTTACAATTGTTAAGTACATATGCTAAAACAACAACACTATGAATTTATGCAAAACTGAAATGATATCTTACCTATGTCTTGAGGTGGCTCTGAACCGGAGCAGCCAACACACGGCTTGTCAACGAGATATTGTCATGTCAGCAGCTTCATAGGATGCCTGATAGGGATCATACTTTCCATGGAGGCCACTATCGGCTTTGGGTTTTTATGCAATGTCACCGAAATCTAATCTGCTAATACGTCACCGATGTGACATTTCGGCGACACTGTATAAAACACTCTTAGTTACAAAGTATTTTATGCAGTGTACCAAAATGTCACAATAGCGACCGTGGATATGTAAGGTGGGGTTTGAAAGGGAATTGCTTGGTATCCCTAAATGTAAATAAGGATTTATGTTAGTTGTAACACTACTAGATAGAACGAACAAATTAAAATAATAATATGAAGTATGTAGTGTGTATTGACGACCTGTGTATATAATTGGAGGACATTATGGAAAAGTTAACAAACACTACTGTCTTGAATAGTGTTCGTTGTTTGTTAAGTGTGTCCGACTTTTTATGCAGTGTCACCGAAATAGACTCATGTTTTTTAAATTTGTAATGACTTAGAACTATTGGATGTGAACTGAACTACTATCAACAACTTAGCTAAACTATAACCGTTGCAAGTGCACAATAGGCAAGTTAACTACATCAAGAAATGATCTAGATAGAACTACCGGATGTGAGCTGAACTACTACCAAGCCTATTTGCTAAACTACAACCGGTTGCAAGTGCACAATAGACAAGTTAATTACATCAATAAATGATCTAGATAAAACTACCGGATGTGAACTGAACTACTATCAAGACCATTTGCTAAAGTACAACCGGTTGCAAGTGCACACTAGGCAAGTTAACTACATCAAGAAATTATCTAGATCGAACTACTGGATGTGAACTGAGCTGCTGTAGCGGGTGCACAATAGGCAAGTTAGCTACATGTCAAAGAGTGGATCTGATACCTTCTTCACGTCGCCGTTAGATTGATCTAGCAGATCATGAAAAGGTGGAGGCAGAGGAAGCGAAAGCAGCGACGATCTCGCCGTGTCAGGGGAGATGGCGACGACCTCGTTGTGTCATGGGAGATGGCGAAGACCTCGCCGTCTCGGGGAGATGGCAAGACATCGCCATCTCAGGGGTGACGGCGACGCCGGTAATAGCCGTCGTCTCGGGGTGACAGTGTTGCAAGTGATAGTCGTTTCAGGGGTGACGGCGCCGCCACGGCGCCAGCGATGGCCACAACGCCAGGCGCCGCCGCCACAAACAGATATAGCATACTGATACGTCTCCAACGTATCCATAATTTCTGCTGTTCCATGCTTATATTATACCATTTGCTACATGTTTTATATACACTTCATATCACTTTTATGCATTTTCTGGGACTAACCTATTAACAAGATGCCACAGTGCCAGTTCCCTGTTTTCTGCTGTTTTTGGTTTCAGAAAAGTACTTCTGCAAATATTCTCGGAATTGCACGAAACAAAAGGCCACGTCCCTATTTTTCCACACGTACACGAGTCCGAAGGAGAGACGAAGAGGAGCCAGGAGCCAGCCAAACCACATGGCGGCGCGGTGGGCCCCCTGCCGCGCCAGCCTATGGGTTGGGCCCCTCGAGGGTCCGCCGACATCGCCCCTTCGCCTATTTATTCCCCGAGCGAAAACCCTAAAAACCAAGTCATTTTCCAGAAGAGTTCCGCAGCGCCGCCGCCATCGACGACAAGTTTCGGGGGACAGAATCTCTGTTCCGGCACGCCGCCGGGACGGGGAATTGCCCCCGGAGTCATCTCCATCGACACCACCGCCATCTTCATCGCCGCTGCTGACTCCCATGATGAGGAGGGAGTAGTTCTCCCCCGAGGCTGAGGGCTCTACCGGTAGCTATGTGGTTCATCTCTCTCTCCCATGGTGTGATCTTTATGTGATCATGTGTATTGCTAGTATCGCTGAATACATTAATAATGTTTATGCTACTCAAGTGATTTTGTCTAGTTTCTGGAGTCATTGTGACAACACGGTATCAAGGTGACAGTGTGGGTACTTGTGTGACTCTATGAATAATTTAGACATTTATCATGGCTTATTCTTGGGAACTGTGGTGTTTGTTTACTCAGACTTTGAGGAGTGCTTTTGCAGCCCTACACGTAGTACTCTTGTGTTATCAAGAAGGAGAATAATCCCGAGCAGTATTTACTTGTGTTCAGTTGTGCTAATCTAGTTGAATATGTAGATGTTACTCTTTATCTATTATGCACTCTATAGGTTACTTTAATATGAACTCCGGTACTCTCCACGGTGTAAAGGTGACAGTGTGTGCACCGTGTGTGATTCCTTTATGACGTTGTGGCGCTTGTTTACTCCGGCTTGAGGTGTGCTTTTGTAGCCCTACACAATGAATGGTGTTTGTTATCCAACAAGAGAGTGTTTAAGAGTAGCTTTTACTTATTCAGTTATGAGATCATTGTTGAGAGTGTCCACTAGTGAAAGTATGATCCCTAGGCCTTGTTTCTAAGCATTGAAACACCGTTTACAACAAGTTCTGCTACATGTTTGCTTGCTGCCATCTTTATTTCAGATTGCAGTTACTACTTATAATCATCCATATCACTTGTATTTCACTATCTCTTCGCCGAACTAGTGCACCTATACATCTGACAAGTGTATTGGGTGTGTTGGGGACACAAGAGACTTCTTGTATCTTAATTGCAGGGTTGCTTGAGAGGATATCTTTGACCTCTACCTCCCTGAGTTCGATAAACCTTGGGTGATTCACTTAAGGGAAACTTGCTGCTGTTCTACAAACCTCTGCTCTTGGAGGCCCAACACTGTCTACAAGAATAGAAGCACACGTAGACATCAAGCTATTTTCTGGCGCCGTTGCCGGGGAGGTAAGGTAAAAGGTATTCACATCCTCTGGCTACTAAGCTATTTTCTAGTATGTTGCTAGTGTGTGAGTGCTCGAAGTTATTTCCTTTAGATTCTGCAATTATTTCTTTTTGTTTCTTGTTTTTATTTTCACTAGTTAGGCTTAATGGAAAACAACAAAAAAATTAGAGATCTTTATGAACTTTATATTGAATTAGGACATGATGCTTTTGAAGAGAAAATTAAAAAACCTATGGAGGCTTGCATGATGGTAGCAATGTATTACTATAAATTCTTTGAACACCATTATTGCTAATGCTATGCAAAGTCTAAGCTTGGGGAAGCTGGTTTTGATGAATATGATATTTTTAGTCCCCCAAGTTTTGAGGAGAAAATTTTCTTTGATGATACTTTGCCTCCAATTTATGATGATTATAATGATAGTGGTATTTTGGTGCCACCTACTATGGAGGATAAAGTTTATTATGATTATACTATGCCTGCAATTTATGATGAATACAATGATGGTTGTGATAGTTTTACTCTCACTATTACTAATAAAATTGATTATGCTTATGTGGAGAGTAATGATACTTTTGTGCATGTGGATCATGATAAGAATGCTTTATGTGATAGCTATATTGTTGAGTTTTTCATGATGCACTGAAAATTATTTGAGAGAGGAAAGTATGGTTATAGAAATCTTCATGTTACTAAATTCTCTTTATGATGAAGTTTTGAGCTTTCTCTTGATTTGCTTTTATTTGCTGGGTACTTTAAGACCTACTGGTCCTTATGAGAGAGGGAGACACGATTTCATATATCACAATAATATTAAGTCTCTCTCTTTATGTTGAAATTTTTGAAGTTACACTTGTTTTGCTTTCTATGCTAGTCACTTTGTTCTTCATTGATTGTTTTCTTACAAGACTCCTATGCATAGAAGAGTGTTAGATTTAAACATGTTTTATATATGCTTCTTGATGCTCTCTTTTATGTTTCAACTCTCATCTTTATGTGGCATCATAAAAATCACTATGCCTAGCTAAAAGGCTTTAAAGAAAAGCGCTTATGGGAGACAACCCATTGTTTTTATTTTCTGTTATTTTTGTTTTTTTTGTTTGAGTCAAGGTGTTGTTACTTCTGTAGCAACTCCTTTGTATCTTTATTTTATTGCATTGTTGTGCCAAGTAAAGTTTATTGAAAGTTGATGCAAGATTTGGATTTCTGCGCAGAGACAGATTTTTAGCTGTCACGATTTGAGCTTATCTCCCTGTAGAAAATTCAAAAATTCTGAAAAAATCACGCATTTCCTGAGATATGTACGCAACTTTCATTATTTTAGGCCAGATCCATCTGAGCAACTTAAGTGCCTCGAAAAAATTCGTCATTCCAGACTGTTCTGTTTTTGACAGATTCTGCCTTTTGTTTTGCATTCGCTCTTTTACTGTGTTTGTGTGGATTTCTTTGCTCCACAAAGCATTGGTGGCTGTAGCTAATGTCCAGAAGCTTTGGGATTGATTGTATCATTACAGAATATGAGAATTTTTGATTATGCACTAACCCTCTAATGAGAACTGTCTTGAGTTTGGTGTGAAGGAAGTTTTCAAGGATCAAGCGAGAAGGGTGATATTATGTGATCAAGAAGAGTGAAAAGCCTAAGCTTGGGGATGCCCCCGTGGTTCATCCCCATATTCAAGAGACTCAAGCGTCTAAGCTTGGGGATGCCCAAGGCATCCCCTTCTTCATCAACAACTTATCAGGTCATCTCTAGTGAAACTATATTTTAATTCTTTCACATCTTATGCGCTTTACTTGGAGCGTCTGTGTGTTTTTATTTTTGTTTTTGTTTGAATAAATTCGGATCCTAGCAATCCTTGTGTGGGAGAGAGACACGCTCCGCTTTTTCATGTGAATACTCATGTTCTTCACTTATATTTGTTGAGTATTCTTAACTAGCTACTGCAGTGCTTTTAGCTCCTGTTTTTCATGCATCTCTTCGAGCTGTTAGCACTTGTTTATAAATACTCTCTTGCTGCATTATATTATCATTTGGAGAGTTTATGTTTAAATAAATTGATTGGTGTTTGTTTGGAAGAAAGAAAATGCTACATGTAGTAGTTGGTATTGGAAAAGACATATGCATTCTTGTAGATCATTGTCTTGTTTCGATTTGATACTTTGCAATTGTTTTGAGCTCTCAAGTAGATCATGTTTAAGCTCTTGCATCATGTAGTTAAAGCCTAGTAGTGGAGAACTACCGTAGAGCTTGTTGAGACTTGGGATGCATATTTGTTCTCTCTAAGGTCTAGATATTTTCTGGTAAAATGTTTGAGCAACAAGGAAGACAGTGTAGAGTCTTATAATACTTGCAATATGTTTTTATGTGATTCTTGCTGTACCGGTTTATACTTGTGTTTGCTTCAAACAACCTTGCTAGCCTAAACTCTGTACTGAGAGGGAATGCTTCTCGTGCATCCAAAACTTGAGCCAAAACCCATGCCATTTGTGTCCACCATACCTACCTACTATGTGGTATTTCCTGCCATTCCAAGTAAATATTTCATGTGCTACCTTTAAACTATTCAAAACTTTATTACTCCTTATTTGTGTCAATGTTTTATAGCTCATGAGGAAGTATGTGGTGTTTTATCTTTCAATCTTGTCATTTACTTCTGACAGACTTTCACCAATGGACTAGTGGCATATACATCCGCTTATCCAATAATTTGCAAAAAGAGCTGGCAACGGGGTGCCCAGCCCCAATTAATTACAACTTTCATTAATAATTCTCTTCACATGTTTTGCCCTGATTTATCAGTAAGCAACTTAATTTGCAAATAGACACTCCTCCATGGTATGTGAATGTTGGAAGGCACCCGAGGATTCGGTTAGCCATGGCTTGTGTAAGCAAAAGGTTGGGAGGAGTGTCATCTATAAAGAAACTAAAATACATGTGTAAACAAAAGAGAAGAGGGATGATCTACCTTGCTGGTAGAGATAACGTCCTTCATGGGAGCCGCTCTTGAAAGTCTGGTTGACAAGGGGGTTAGAGTGCCCACTACCATTCGTTGACAACAACAAACACCTCTCAAATACTTATTTTGTGCTCTCTATATGCTTTCGAAAACTTAAAAAGCTCTAGCACATGATTTAATCCCTGCTTCCCTCTGCGAAGGGCCTATCTTTTACTTTATGTTGAGTCAGTTTACCTACTCCTTTCTATCTTAGAAGCAAACACTTGTGTCAACTTTGTGTGCATTGATTCTTACATGTTTACTTATTGCACTTGTTATATTGCTTTATGTTGACAACTATCCATGAGATATACATGTTACAAGTTGAAAGCAATGCTGAAACTTAATCATCCTTTGTGTTGCTTCAATGCCTTTTACTTTGAATCTATTGCTTTATGAGTTACCTCTTATGCAAAACTTTTTGATGCTTGTCTTGAAAGTACTATTCATGAAAAGTTTTTGCTTATATGATTCATTGTTTACTCTTTATCTATTTGTTAGCAAACTATAGACCATTGCTTTGAGTCACTTCATTCATGACATGAGCCTTGCAATATATTGATCAAGATTGTGTGAAAGCATGTCTCCTCAGAAATTATTTGTTGTTATCGTTTTACCTACTCGAGGACGAGTAGAACTAAGCTTGGGGATGCTTGATACGTCTCCAACGTATCCATAATTTCTGATGTTCCATGCTTATATTATACCATTTGCTACATGTTTTATATACACTTCATATCACTTTTATGCATTTTCTGGGACTAACCTATTAACAAGATGCCACAGTGCCAGTTCCCTGTTTTCTGCTGTTTTTGGTTTCAGAAAAGTACTTCTGCGAATATTCTCGGAATTGCACGAAACAAAAGGCCACGTCCCTATTTTTCCAACACGTACACGGAGTCCGAAGGAGAGACGAAGAGAGCCAGGAGGCCAAACCACATGGCGGCGCGGTGGGCCCCCTGCCGCGCCAGCCTATGGTTGGGCCCCTCGGGTCCACCGACATCGCCCCTTCGCCTATTATTCCCCGAGCGAAAACCCTAAAAACCAAGTCATATTTCCAGAAGAGTTCCGCAGCGCCGCCGCCATCGACGACAAGTTTCGGGGGACAGAATCTCTGTTCCGGCACGCCGCCGGGACGGGGAATTGCCCCCGGAGTCATCTCCATCGACACCACCGCCATCTTCATCGCCGCTGCTGACTCCCATGATGAGGAGGGAGTAGTTCTCCCCCGAGGCTGAGGGCTCTACCGGTAGCTATGTGGTTCATCTCTCTCTCCCATGGTGTGATCTTTATGTGATCATGTGTATTGCTAGTATCGCTGAATACATTAATAATGTTTATGCTACTCAAGTGATTTTGTCTAGTTTCTGGAGTCATTGTGACAACACGGTATCAAGGTGACAGTGTGGGTACTTGTGTGACTCTATGAATAATTTAGACATTTATCATGGCTTATTCTTGGGAATGTGGTGTTTGTTTACTCAGACTTTGAGGTGCTTTTGCAGCCCTACATAGTACTCTTGTGTTATCAAGAAGGAGAATAATCCCGAGCAGTATTTACTTGTGTTCAGTTGTGCTAATCTAGTTGAATATGTAGATGTTACTCTTTATCTATTATGCACTCTATAGGTTACTTTAATATGAACTCCGGTACTCTCCACGGTGTAAAGGTGACAGTGTGTGCACCGTGTGTGATTCCTTTATGACGTTGTGGCGCTTGTTTACTCCGGCTTGAGGTGTGCTTTTGTAGCCCTACACAATGAATGGTGTTTGTTATCCAACAAGAGAGTGTTTAAGAGTAGCTTTTACTTATTCAGTTATGAGATCATTGTTGAGAGTGTCCACTAGTGAAAGTATGATCCCTAGGCCTTGTTTCTAAGCATTGAAACACCGTTTACAACAAGTTCTGCTACATGTTTGCTTGCTGCCATCTTTATTTCAGATTGCAGTTACTACTTATAATCATCCATATCACTTGTATTTCACTATCTCTTCGCCGAACTAGTGCACCTATACATCTGACAAGTGTATTGGGTGTGTTGGGGACACAAGAGACTTCTTGTATCTTAATTGCAGGGTTGCTTGAGAGGGATATCTTTGACCTCTACCTCCCTGAGTTCGATAAACCTTGGGTGATTCACTTAAGGGAAACTTGCTGCTGTTCTACAAACCTCTGCTCTTGGAGGCCCAACACTGTCTACAAGAATAGAAGCACACGTAGACATCACATACCGGGACAATGACGAAAAGAGAGTGTTAGGTTTTGCTATGAACGCCCCATATATATAGGTACAACATAGGAAACGGTCTTTTAGTAAAAACCGTTTCCTTTGTGTTTCTTTCACTGAGGGTGGGGCCTACGCGCCAACTCTCAGGAATTTCTTTCACTCTCTAGAATAAAGTTTTCCCTTATCTCGACTGTATAGGAGAAAACCACTAGGATATTTATATTAGTGATTACTACATTACATACCGAGTACATATTAATATTAATAAAGTAAATTACATACGGAGAACTTATAGAACTACTACTATCTAGCTACTTCTTGATTTTCTTGCGCCCTGATTCCACGTAATCCTCCTTTTTCTCACGGCCTTGCTTATTGGGGGCCATCTCATGGTGGCGGCGCCATCAGCATATCGGAGGCGGTGGCGGCGGCATTCTTCTACTTCGTCGGGGTTCCCTTCTTCGGGACCGGCACCTCCGCCTCGTCCTCTTCATCCTCATCCTCCTCGGATTCAACCTTTGGCGGGCCTATCATCAATGTGGAATCATTGTAGTTGGTGAGTTCTTCGTCGTCGCTCGTCTCCTTTGTCGATCATTCGTCGGCGAAGGAGTGCGCTCATGTGTGCCGCTGTTGCAAGTCATCTTTGCTAATTAGTATCAAGGAGCGAGCGAGAGAGATAGAGAGCAGATTATGTGGCATCTTAAGCTAGCAGGGACTGTAGTTTTAAAGGAGTAGTGAGCGGTGCCACTACGCCATGGCATTTACTCGCTTCTCTTCGAATTCCGAAGAAGATGGAACGTGTCGGCATTGCAAACGGACACAGAAAAGTATCTGTTGCCACAGAGCCACATATCCGAAATAGATTTGGAATTATGACCGTTGCCAAACATATCGGTAACGGAGTTAGTACTTACTCTGTTACCTATGTTGATGGCCAGCCGTGGCCCAGGTCAGGTTCGTACGCACCGGTCGCGCAGAAAGCTCAATTTTTCTTCGCCTATCTCGTGTCGTTACCATAGAGGGGTATCCAATGTGCTGGCACCAGGGCCGTCTTTGAGGTGTGCGAGGTGAACGACCGAACAGGGCCCCCAAAAATTAGGGCCCCCCAAATCTTAGTTAAGTGCTTTCTGGTGAGGCGGCCATCTGCTGCGCCGCCATGGACTGGCTTCTTCTGTTCTTTTTTGGTCACGAACTCGCGATGGAGAAGAAGATGCAGTTACGGGAAGGGTATTGGGCTTCTGGGCCAATTTCATTAACTAAGGGAAGCAACGGCCCATAGATGTAAAAAATAAATTTCGTGGTGATCCAGAAGAAAAAAAAGCATGGCTTAAGAAAACGGTAAGGTGTGTCTCTTAAAAAGATACGCCATAAAAAATCTACTACAAGATGCGGACCTTAGTGCTTGGATACTACTATACGTTCTTAAGTATTTCACATATTACTAAGTATTGTGATAGGTAATTTATATTTTAACCTGTAGAATCAAATAAAATATGTTTAAATTTCATTTTTCTTCATACTTTAGAGTCTATTTTACGTTTTGCACCGGCGCATGAGAGACAAGACGAGATTCGACTTCAAGTCCCATGCCGTGTTTCTTCAATCTAGAGAAATGACTTGCTTAGTTGTTAAGTGACTTTAGTCGTTTCCCGATTCGGCAAATGTTAGTACACAACGAGCATGCAGACCGACGAGGCTTAACGTAGCGAATCCCCTGACTAGTCATTGTTCGTCCTGATGCCTCGAAGAGCAATGCCCCTCTCCGAGCCCATCTACCGACTCTCGTCTCTCAAAGACAACCCCCTTCGCAAAAACGGTTTTCACGGAATTACATCCTCAATCAGGTTGTAGAGCGGACCCGAAACACGGCCCGCTTCAGCTAAAAATAGCCTAGGCTAGTTATTAGAATCGTCCTAAGCTTTTCAGATTTTCAACTGATTTCTTCTTATGCGGGCCGTTGCGGGCCGCCGCCTGACACCTTCACTCAATCATAGCCCTTCACCAATCGAGTAATTCCATAAAACCGGAAATCATCCATAAGTTAACACTCGGTCTGTCAAATTTATTTGAATTTCGCACCGGGGCCCCCAATTGCTGGAGACGGCCCTGGCTGGCACATCTAGGGTGTGATAGCGTCGGACCTTCTAACCGTGGTTATGAGCCGAGATGACGACGACAAGAAAACACTTAGTGACACTCAGGAATATGCTGCTTATTTAGGTATGACACACTTTGTATGAGCAGAGGTGGAAAATTCCATAGAGATGATAAGAAGAACATAGGAATTTATTTCCATGTGTATATTCAAGTAACACAGAGGGTTTTAAGATGGCTTTGAAGCAAATGCAACCTCTGGACCAGCCGTTGTGACTAGCAACGATCGACCCGATCAGTTCCAAATTTGTTGCAAATTTAGAAAAGCGCGTTTGCGCAGTCAAAATGAGGCTTGTGTGAGGACGGGCCAAGCCTGATCCTTCTAATTACGATGGGCGAGGCTTGATACTTCTAAGACTAGTCACAATGGGAGTAACATAGGAGTAACATCAGTAACACATAGGCAAAAAATCTGATGTGGCGGGTAATTAATGAGGAGAGAGATGATTGTGATAACTAGCTATGTTACCGTAACATCACACATTTCAAGGCAAGATGAGTGTATAACATATTAAATATGACACTACGCATATGTTACTCCCCACTATGGAGGTAGTAACTTAGAGTAGTAACATATGCATGTTACTAGTCTAAGTTACTGCCCATTGTGACTAGTCTAATTACGATGGGCGATGTAGCATCATCTGCATTGATTAGTGCGCTACACACAACCATCAGCTGCATTGATGCGTTGTGTTGCGCCAGCAGTTCAACACTTCATCGTGTGTATACCATCACTCAGTAAAACAACAACAAAAAAAGAGCGATGGCGGATCTATGTACAGCTCAGGGGCTGTGCCCCCCCCCCCCCCCCCCCCCCCCCACAGAAGCCCAAGAAACAGTTGCCTAAAAAGGTAGTATTTTTGCCACAAATAGGCCACAAATGTCGGCGGAATCACATGTCAGTACTTTTTTGGTGATTTTTTTCTAAAATTTACCAGTCTTACAAATTGCACAAAATTTCGATTGACACAGGTTTGATCGCAAATCTGACCAGTCGGACTCATTTGCCAGGCTGATGTGGCAGGACTTATCAATGAAACTGCCACATTGGCATATTTCACTTCTCTCTCTTCTCTGTCCTAGCAACTTTCTAATGCGCATCGTGTCGAGCATACTGCGTGCATCGACCAGTCGAATGTGGTCATCCTAGCACAGGAGGAGTTTTCTCGCTGCTAGCCTGGCCGGGGCATGAGGTCCGATTGGTAGATTTTAGTAAAATTATCACCAAAATAAGTCTGAGCAGTAATTTGGACACCAATTATGGTACTTTTATGTAATTTACTCCGCCTACAGGTAAGATCGATGACGACCAAGCTCGGAGCCCGCCCGATGATCGGCCGGTGCGAGTGTGCAAGCCCAAGACCAACGGGGCCGGGCCCGTGAATCCTCCTGGCGTTACGTTCTCCTTCGACCTGTCAAACCCGCTGCCCACCCTCGTCGTCATCCTAGGCCTCTCAATCGCATTAGGCATCACGTTCACCATAAGGTATTTCTGCTTCCCGAACAACGAGACCTAGGCCCAAGCACAGGCAGCCCGGTGATCCACCGAGGCCCGTCGTCCCTCATCCATGCATTCAGAGATCTTGATGTTGCCCTAATAAGAAAAAAAGGAGGTATCAATGTGCAAGGTATACAGTGTAGTGTATCTATAGGGTATATAGGCATATGGTTGGTACTGGGTATGGACACTTGATGTGTAAGGTGTATAAACGGACACTTGATGTGTAAGGTTGATATACTATATGGTATATTGTGCTTCCCAGTCGAACGTTCTATTATTATACCGCAAAATATATTTCCTATGCTGAATAATTGAGATTTTGTCTATAAATCAGGCACAGGTCTTCTTGAAACTGTAATCTATGCATATTTTTTTAATTAAGGCAGTAAAGCGTGAAATGGCCAAACACTCGTATACAATTGAAGATTTTACAGGGAGGGGAGATCAAAGTAGGGAAAAAACACTATTGTTCCGATCACGGAGGGGTATGAGCAAAGAGCTGCAGCCAGTCATTGGCCTGATGCTGGAGTTCATTTATACAACTTATTGGACTACTAGTCATTGAGAACTATACTAATGAAATGGGGACTCGGGAGCACAATCACTTTTCCGCAAATTCTGGACCTTGCCTCCATATATATGGTCTTCGGCTGGATCGTTGCTAAAACCCTCTGCCTGCAACCTGTTCAGCCTGAGTGATCTGTTGCCTTCTCTTTCTTCTGTATATAATATACTATCTCTGTTTTATAATGTAAGCCTTTTAACTTGTATTGTGGCAGATGGACTTGGAGTATCAATGAAAGCAGTGTGCTGCATTTCTAGAAAACGACAGTCATGAGCAACAAACCCATTGCATCCGGAGGTTGAGACGCCTACCGGGTCCTTTTAGAAAACAGAATCAGTCCAAATTAATCGGGTTGCAAAGCAGCGACAAAATCAAAATAAGTAAATATTTGCCGGATACCGGTACAGATCAATCCCATACATCAATTAATTTGTCGCGTAAACACTTAGCGGCTCTATGGTCTCGACAAAGGCGATCATCCGGTAGCCCTCGTGGTTGCCCTTCATCTTGGCGACCAGCGTTCCATGATCCCGGTGGCCGACCCGTTCCACGCCGCTGCATTCTAGCCTCCAGTCCGAAGGTGGCGTGCTTTTAGGCCAGTGTGCATAAAACCCTGACTTGTCGATCCTCCCCTGACTCGTCTGAATGTAATTGTCCATCCATGTCAGGACACAATCGCCGAAGCCGAAATGTGGCCGCGGGATACCATCCCCGAGCCTGTAGCGGCGGCTCCATCGCCGCCCCTGCTCCAGAACCCACACGTCGGGCAAGATGACGAAGCCGAGCCTCCCGTGCACCTCCGTCAGGTGGTAGCTGCTGCCACTGTCATATTGCCCGGGCAACGACGTGGTTGTGGATGCGAAGCGTTCGGTGTCAAGATCAAACGACACGATCCTCGTGGGGCCACCCACCTTTACCCAGTGTGTCACGCCGTCGATGGTGATTATGTCGGCGGAGACGTCGCACCTCGCGCCACCGGCAGGGGGCGGCACCTCCCGCCATGTCTTCTCCCCCAGCGTGATCACCTGCACCGTCTCAAAGTCGAAGAGCCTGTCGTAGCTCCACGGGACGTGCACCACCTTGTACATGCCGGTCACGGGATGGTACGCGAAGTTGTACGCCCTGTCCCACTTCACCTTGCGGCGATGGCACCCCACGAACAGGCCGGCGCACGGTAGTGGCGGGACGGGGAGCGTCTCACCGGTCGCCGGGTTGGACACCGTGAGGTAGCCGCCGGCCCGCTCCGCGTTGTCGCAAACACAGAGCAGGCCGTTACATGCGCCGACCAGGTGGCAGGTGCGCCGATCGCCCCGCCAATCATCGATGACGCTGATCGTTGTCCTCCACAGCTCTCTGCAGGACCCCGCCGACGAGAGGTCGTCGACGACGAAGGCCACACCACTGTCATCCCAGATGAGGGGCTTGGCGCGGCTCCGCATCTCCGTGGTGCGCTTGTTGACGACGTCGCGCCAGTGCCGGCAGACGAGGCGGGCCCGCCGCCGGGAGCTCGGCGGCAGCCGCCGCAGGATGTCCGCCAGCACGTCCGCGGAGAAGTAGCGTTCCATCCCTGCCATGACTCCGCCGTTTCGTCGTCTTTTCTTGGCACCACCAGGACGATGTAACTCCGGTGTCCTTTTAAAGCGGATCTGATAGGATCGGAGTAGTTTTTTTCCGTTGGAACTAACGTAGCTGTCAAGTTTGTTGTCAGGTTGGGAGCGCAAACTGAGACCGTGATGAACTCGATCGGCACTCCGATTCAGACCCCGTCCCACTAGGAAAATATTGGAAATAACGCAAGGGATCATGGTGGGCAAGCAGAAAGATCCTACTGCGGCTGCCGCCAAGCTGCCTCGTGTGCTCGTCAACAAGCACACCGCCCAAAGGCCCTCCTTTGGAACGAGTTTGACGACGACGAGCGTGTCGCCTCACCACCAATATACCCACTGCCGGTGCCTGCAGACATGACTACCACCTGCCGGAGGTGCACGGCGGGTACAAACAACACAAAAGATCAGAACACAAAGTTCAGAACAGTCTCTGGCCAAGTGCCCAGGCTGATTACGCTTGTAGCACAGACCAGCGCTGGCGTTGCCACCAGCTGAAGGGCCGTAGGAGGTAGCTAGACCTGGACAGTCTCTAGAGACATGAAACACACATCACGTTTTGATACATGTATAATCTTTTGAACAAGCACACCATATCTACACCAGAATCACAAAGGGCAAGCCAGATTGGCATCTTCTTGTAGCTTTAGCTCGCTAGCCTAATTACAAACGGTGCAGAATAACTTAACTGGCATAACAAATCCCCAGAACTCGCAGTGGCGTAACCCAAGTGCCCAAGCTGATTACACTAGAAGCACAAGTCTGAGCTGGCGTTGCCAGCCAAAGAGCCCTAGGAACTACTAGCACTGAAGCCGCTTGCTTGCTGCTGGCTGCTGCAGATCCATGGCCGTTATTTGCAGGCAGTATACATTATGCTCATTGGACCCACAAACACTGCAAGTCTGTGCATATCGTCTTGCTAATGGTGTAAACGTGTAGTAGCCTAGTAGGCATCCCGCCAGCTAAGCTCGCTTGCTGCCCGAACTGATTTGGGCCACCCATATTCATGGCATAAGTATTGTTGGATGTGAATCCAGCATCAATAGCACCACCATTCACCGCAGAGGTTGAGCCAAAACCATCCTCCGCCAAAAGGCTGTCAATTTCTCCCAGAAGAAAGCGACTCTCTTTCAACATGTCATCCAATTTTTGAGCCTTAACAATGTTGATTTTCACACGCGCTTCGTCATTATATGTTTCTTCCTTGACTTCCAGCTTGAGCACGTACTGCTGATATCGGGCCCGCTGTATGATTCCTGCGAATTTTACATCATCTTGCTCTTCATGTTTTATATTGAAAAGATCTTGCGCTGCAAGGCCAAGTATCTCCTCGCCAGCCTCTTGAAATGCAGTTGCAAACGTGGTAATCCCAGTGTGATCCTGTATTTGACACTGGAGCATGTACCTATACTCGCAATTTTGAGAGTTACGCTCGCATCTCTCGCAGTGCCACATCCCATCGCCATTATTTGTGACCTTTTTATTGCAACACGTTCCATTAACCTCTGCGGTGCAAGCTGGGTAACAAAAAGTGTCAGTATTGATGTTTGGAATTGTACCCATAACGGTGATCCAGTCGGGCTTCTCTGATCTCCCCAAGTCTTCGTCCTTGATCTGTGCAACAGTTTTTCGGACATCAGTCTGGCCCATGCTTGACATTCCTGTAGATAAAGAAGTGAAAGCAGCGTTTTTCCCTTCAGTTATGTACCATTGCCTCAGTCTTTCTGAATCAGGAAAGTCTGGATTTATTTTTAAGCAGCTTGAGCTGATTGTGCCCACAGATCTGCCTTTGAAATCACCAACAAGGCCACTTTTCAGGGCCAGTATAGGATTCGAACCAGAATCGCACAGCAACTCAGCTGCTGAGCTTCAAAATCACAAAAGTTACCCCAAAAGGTTGTTTCCACGCTGCAACCAGACATGTCCTTCAGTTGGAGGACTCTTTTCTGGGTTTCTACACCATTCTTCCGCATTACTGTAAACGAAGGGCTAACTAACTGATGTAACAACCCCAAGCAAATCTACCATAGCGCCTTTATTCATGTTCGTTATTTCGCTGATTTGTCGGAAATTGAACTGTTGACTAGGGATGCTACTGTCATCACCAGAACAAACTTCTACAGATGTTGTAGCATTCAGACTGATTTCGTAGTGATTGTTCAAAGGGTTATACTGCTTCTGTGCGGGTTTCAGCCCCCCTCTACATATCAAGTACACCTTATCAACCTCAATTATGTCATAGAACTGATCAACCACCTCTTTAAAGCATTTTGCACGAATTTCTCCACCATGTGCATCAAGGAGATCAAAAGTGAAGAGTTTTCCTGGACCTGTTGCATTGGTGTAGTGGTTGACATGAGTCTTTGCAGTCACCCTAGCCTTTATTGTCCATGTACCTTGGTATGGGTTCAATGCAGAAATTGGGGTAATGCGACGGGCAGCTTCATTCTTTGCAACTAGGCCACTATTTATGTATGCTGGAGGTGGCTGCTGATACGAAGGCTGTGCAGGACGCCCATAAATATTTTCAGGAGGGCTGAAGCCCCTAGCTGTGCCAGAAACTGCAAACCTTTGGTTTTGAGGAGAGTTCAGTAAAGGTTGCTGAGGGTTTAGCTGCACAGCATTGGTTTCCATTGTGTTTTGTGCTGATATAGTACCATGAGAACTACAAGAAAACACATTGTTAGGTCCAGATCTGATTGTCCGACCAAAAGAAGAGTCCACTGTGCCGTGGACACCATTGTACGGTCCACCATATGACAGATTGTTATCAACCTGCTCCACCCTTGGGGCAACAGCATTGGCCCGTAAATTAGGTTCATGGCCTTCACGTAAACTTTTTGTCTCGTAAATCCTTGGCTTCCCGATCATGGCATACTCACTTTGCAGAACATCAAGTTTGCGAACAATAATGATCCTGAATGCAACAGAAGATAATTGTCAGCTAGACCAATTAGAAACTTACATTCAATGATCTGGTTAGTTCGACCAGAGATTTTTTTTCTACAAACAAACTCAGCTCAATAAATGGTAGTTACAAAAACATGAGCAATTTGAATAAGAGACTGGAGAATATGATAGTAAAACGTCCTTCTAGAATTTTAAAAAAAATCCAGCCTGCCCATGCTATGACCTATATATTCTACTCTCTCCGTTTGGAAAAGGATGTCACAAAAATGAACTATAGATAGATCATTTTTGTGACATCCTTTTCCGAACGGAGGGAGTAGAATTATGCCCTTTTAATAGTGGCCAGAAGAACAAAAGGTTCCAAACACTTGTGCTAGCCCAGCAACTCAGACAGTTAGGGCATGTGACCTAATGGTTTCATTAGTTTCACACAGCAATCAACAATCAAAATGAAAGATTTGCTGGCCATAAGCATTAGTTTCACACGACACCTTTTTTTCCACTGTGGCGAACATGCAAACATGATGCCATGGGCTGATAAAATTTATAAAACAAAGGTAATACTTAGAAAATTTATATTTCACAAACTAGGAGTCTGGAACTTTCTTGTCACTTGTAGGTTATTAAGCATGAAAAGCGAAGTGCATCTTGTGGGTACACTCGCAAAAGCGAAGTGGAATAGGAAATACAACTTTCTAAAGAGTCCGCAGAAGAATGAGATTATGAAAGGTTCACAGCATTCATTTGACATAGCATGGAACCAAATAGAAAGGTCCAACATTTTTATCAGAAGTGTCCGGACCAAAGATAACTTATTCTGCCGGGACTGAATGATAACACAAAAGAAGTAATGGCATGTCTTCTGCCAGCAAAATACCATAGAAAAACAAAAGTTACAATCATTCGAAGCTGAAGTTAAAGGCCACTACAATGTTTAACTCTTCAACCCACCCTACTGCCTAAAGAGGCTAGCTGCATACAATCAATAACAATAATTTACAATGGTATGCGAAGCATTGGTATAATCTGTAAGAGTACTCTTAGAGCCCATACAGCGGATATTCCACATTTGGCATTAAGAACAGGGGTGAGATCCAAACATTATTATCAAGTGGATTAGTGGACGCTGACACGGTTTAACTAATTGCAAGCCAAAGAAGCCTGAAATCCCCAACTCGCGCAAACGCCAAAACTACATTCGCGTGATTCAAGAAACTACCCGAGATCCCATCTCAACTGCAAACGCTGGCACCCTACCCGAGGCACAGCAACGAACAACCAGTACCCTACCGATCGAAGCAAGAATACCAAGATCCAATTTTTGTCGCGGAATAAGCCAACCAAAACAGACCAGTACATCGACAGGGGGGTCGCAGGTGGAGAATGTGTGTACGTATATTGGATGGCTGGCGCACGCACCTACGGCCCTGGATGGTGCTGCACATGATGTCGAGGAGGCGGACGACGGAGCCGGGGCGGAGGGTGCCGTCCGCGACGAGGTGGTTGAGGTCGGTGGAGAGCATGGACTGCAGCGAGTGGACGCCGTCGGAGACCAGCATCCGGAACCGCTGCGCCCCCGCCGCGCCCTTGGCGCTGACGGGCCGCACGTCCGCCACCTGGAGCACCGGCTGGATCGTGCCCGGCCCGTTGGGGAGCTCCGCGATCTCCTTCGCCGCGCCAGGGGTCAGCTGTGGCGCCTCCATCTGATCCGTTCGACGGCGGCGGCCTTCCGCTGCAGCGCCGGATTTTGGGGATGGTTCTGCCGTTGGTGGTCGCTGAACTGAACCGCAGGGTGTAGGGAGAGGGGAAGCGGCGGCGGTGTGGACTGAGGAGGAGGCGGTTTGTGAGGTGGTGTGTATGGACCGGGTGCACAGAAGGTGGTGTTCGAAGGTGCGGCGACGTTTTCCGCGGAGGGAAACGGAAATTTCAATTGGGGAAACGCAGAAAAGGAAATGCACCACGGGAGAATTATCTCGGGGGAACTCATGATCCTCGTATCGTAATAGGGCTAGAGAATAAAAATGGTCTATAGTGTAAAATAACCGCTATTTTCAGTTTTGGACGAAAAACGTCTATCCCCTGTAATAAAAGTTGTAAAACCACATCTCAAAAAAATTGTAAAACCACAAAATATTTTCAGCTATACCGAATTTCCGACTCACCAACGGATCTTCCGAGGAATTGGCATGAGGCAGATGTAGCTCCTATCCAATCCGTATAGCAATATCCAACTAGTTTGAAGCTTAAACCCTTGAGAAACCAAAGTACTAAATATGGGGTATAAACCAAATATAAGTGACTCATCATCAAATGACCCTCCCACACGTGCAGAATAAAATCTCTCACATCTGAACGTGCCCAACATGATATTCACTCTACTCACCTTATTCACAAATAAATGTACTTATTGATATTATTTTTAATCAATCTTAAAATTTGAAGAGTTATTAAATGATTAAAGTCCATACAGAGGGTTATTAAATGTTAAGGGGCCAATCAGAAATGCCTTTATGGCCTTTCTCGAGGACGGAAGGTAAAAGGCATGTTTCCAAGCGACTTGATCCTCAGGACCGTCATCGATCATTTCGATGCGAGAAAAAGATGCACATAACATCATTCTTGATGCCAAAGTTGCACATAGCACAAAAAGCAAACAATTTTCGCAGCTAGCCTAATTTTTTTCTAAAGTTGCACCTAGCCCAAAACATTTATTTAGGGACTTAACATGTATGACATGTGGGCTTATTACCATTGTACCGCGTTTATATATCGTATACAATAATTATATGATAATTTTTTTTAAAGACGGCATAATAGTATAGAAATAGGCCGGCTATTTGGGGCTGCTTTTTAAAATTTTGTGTCGTACCATAGTCCATACACATGGTACGACAATTTTGAATTACGACAAGAGTTTATACATTTGCTATATAATTATGGTATTTTTTTTTTTAGAAAAAAAAAGGCATAAAATGCCCAGCTTTGAATTAACAAAGCCGCAGAGTATCCAACGGCAATTACAACAATGCTGATACACAGCTTACAAGCATCAGGCACCACAAGCAAACAAAAGATAAAACAACAAAGAATAGCTTGAGGTGCCAAAGTTAAAGTCCGACTACGCTAACAAGAAACTTGACAGCAACATCGGACCCAAGCTGCCGGACGGAGTCGCCATGAAGAAGAAACGACAAAGGAAGGCACCCACATCACCGCGACTAAGCAGAACCTCCGAATCTCGAACGCTCACCAGTCAAATGTGCCGTAGTTGCCGTAGAGGGGAACCCATTCCCCTCTCGCCCAGGTTCGAGGGCGCCGACCCAATGGCGAACTAGGGAACATTGCAGGGAGGAAGACACCCGGCACCCACCAATCAACACGAGGATGTCGTTGCCGAACAAGACAAGCCGCCACGGCTACCACCCTTTCCTCAATGCACGACCACCACCCCTTCAATCCCCAGACGGCGCCTCCGGGAAGGGAAGCGACGTTGCAGCGCCGCCGCTGTCCGAAGGGGAACACGACTTTCGCCTGAAGAAGGGGGAGGGTTGAGAGGGTATAGATACCTCAACACACGCCTTCAGGAAGGAGCACGGCGCCCCGCGGGCGTCGCCGTCGTCGTGGCCCTCACCGCGGCCAAGGGTTTCCCCCGGTATCTAATCACCTCCAACCACCCTGCACAGCACCAAAAGACCGGCGAGACGTCGGGAATTGAGCTGGCAGGGAGACACGCAAGGTCGGAAAGGTGGAAGCTTCTCCCAAAAAACTGGAGCTAGGCCGGCGGAGCAGCCCACACCGCGACCTCCGACCGCCTAACCCTCACTGCCCATGCAGCCAAAGGAGAGGACAGCACACCACAGACGCCACTCGCCGCAGAGTCGATGAAAGTACAAGGATGTCGCCTAGAGGGGGGGGTGAATAGACGATTTAAAACTTTTTCTGGTTTAGGCTTGATAAATGCGGAATAAAACTAGGTGTTTTAATTTAACAAGCACACAACCTAAATATACTAGGTTCACCTATGTGCACCAACAACTTATGCTCAGCAAGACAAGTAACAAGGTGATAGCAAGATATAATACTTCAAGCACGAACGCTATCACAATGTAAAGTGCATAAGTAAAGAGCTCGGGTATAGAAATAACCGAGGCACACGGAGACGACGATGTATTCCCGAGTTCCTCCTTTTTAGGGAGTACATCTCGTTGGAGGGGTGTGAGTTTCAAACTCAAGATGCCACAAAAGGCCTCACCCTATTCTTCGATGAATCTCGCACAAAAGCTCGGTTCAGCTTCCACTATTGATTTCCTTTTGGGCGGAAATCGAGTCCCTTACAACAATCTTGAGGCACAACCCACAAAAGGATTAGGAGCTCCCAAGTGACCACAAAAGGTCCCAACTAGCCACAAAAGGCCTAGACCACAAAAGGTCTCAAGAACACCGTCTAGGGTCCAACGACCCAAGAGTAACAAGCTCACAACTTCTATTCACGAATCCTCGTGGAGAGAGCAAACCGATGCACAAAAGTAAAGGTAAGAACACAAGAAGTGCTCAAGTCCTTCACTCCCAAATCCCACCAAAAGCAACTAATGCTTATGGGGGGAGAAGAGAGGAAGAACAAAGAAGAACTCAACAAATGGAACTTCAAGAACTAGATCAAAATGGTTCCCCTCACTTAGAGGAGAAATGGATCGGTGGGCCTTCTCCTTCAATCCTCCAAAGATCAACAAGTTGGTTTGAGGGATTGGGAAAACTAGCTTGGGGAAGCTTTCAACAATGGAGGAGAGAGAAACTGGAAAGCTTACCCTGGCTAGAGGAAGGTGGAGGGGTATTTATACTGTCGTGGGGTTGTCATGGCAGATGTTACCATGGGGTAACTTGAGTTGTTGGGCCAGGCGAAACTAGTGTCTGGGAGTTTGTTTAGCTCTGCGAGGACAAAGGATTACCCAGGTTCGGCCTCTCCATTGGATATAAAGACCTACTTCCTGCTATGCTATTATTGATCTCGATCTCGATAACCCGGCTACGACAACAGAGCCGGATCTCGATTTAGGTTACAGGGTGCGCTTGGTAGCGATGATCTCTCTAGCTCTCTCCTCCTGAAACTTGTCTAACTATGACCTAGGAGACCGCTTATATAGACGGCCGGGTCTCCTGGTTCTATACATGGTAAGCCCGGGTTCTACCCAGACTCGGAGTCCTACTCTACATCCTCTAATCTTCGTGTACTCCAAGTCTTGTATTCCATAGCGCGTACCGCCTCCGGGTCTTCTAGAATCATCTCTGCACAAGCCGGGTCACCGACAAGCTTGCTGGCCCATCGACGTAATCCGGCCCATGCTGATGGTTAGCTGTCCTGGCCGGGCCTTCTGCCTGGCGGGTCACACTTCCCTCTTCATGGGCCTACCGGGTTATTATTCCCCCATCAGTAGCCCCCAGGTTAACTTGGACGCCGGGTTTGGCGTGCTTCTCTTTAGCTTCGATCTTTTATTTCTCGAGTGAAGCCGCCATTCTCGATGTTCGAGTTAACCCCCTGAAAAATAAGAACAAACATGTAATAACTTAAATGCCGGGTCACTTAGGCCAGCTCTCTTTGGCGGTCCATATTTTAACCCGGCTTGGTGATGCATGTAAAATGCATACATGAACTTTGCATTATATTACTTATATTTCAATCATATTTGCATCATATAAGGGTTATATCATTGTTTTATATTGATTTTGGAAATATTTCATTGTTTCCCTATTTTTCTAGAATTAACCCTGCACAGACAGAAAACCCTATTTTCTATATTTTGATGTTTCAGGGACCCAAACGACGTCTAAATGACCTAATAATTTACGGAATCAGTTTTTGGAAGGAACAAAGCGTGGGAGCGAAGGTAGCGAACAAGCGGAGGCCCGAGGGCCAGAAGAGGGTGGCCCACGCGGCCAAGGAATCTGGCCGCGTGGGACCCACCATCTGGGCCCTCGTGGCTCCGTTGACGTCGATCTTTTTTCCCGAGCCTCCGTCTTGACCTAAAAACGACTATAAAAATAGTCCCCGACGCCCTTCGGAAAGGAGCGCCGCAGAAACACAGAAACCACGAAACAGAGACCTGGAGTTGCAGATTGGAGGGGGAAAACTCCGGCGGGGCGCTGCCGGCGTGGTCTCCATCTTCTCCAACGACTTCTCCACCATCTCCATGATGAAGAGGGAGTAGCTTATGTATCTCTCCTCTCTTGAGCTTCACTAATTAGTACCGTATGAGCTGCTGAACATGATTACGGTCATCTATGTAATACCTTTGTGGTGGATCTTTTTATGAGTTAATATATGTTTGAGATTGCAATAATTTTGTTTCAGTTATGAAAGTAGATGCATATTATGTGCCCCGTTACTGTTTACTTGTTATGATCAAGCATGTGTATGAGAGCGTGTGAGGGGGAACGTGTGCATTAGTTGGAGTAACAGGGGGTGGCTAGTGCGGTGAACGTGAGAGAAAGTTCCGCGATCCACTTGGGTTTTTACCTTATTTTGTTGCCTCACTAGGGATAAAGAAAAATACCTTGCTACCGGAGATGTGGGTGTGACCATTGCCACTACTCCATGACTAGATCTAGCATGTTCTTATTTTAACTTCATGTCATGAAACTTAATGCTATGCTCTGATTTATCTTAATTACTAAGGTGTTATGATTTAGTTCGCATCTTGGTGGAGTATAAGAGAGATTAATAAACAAAAGATCTCTATGTTAGGACGTGATGCCCATATAATTAGTAACTTGTCATGAAACCTTTTTGTTGCAATCTCATATGTCAATTCTAGTGTTCCATTATCTATCACTTTATTAAAGAGAGAGTGCATTTGTGAAACCATGAACCCCGGTCCATTTTTTATCATAAGAAACACCTTTCCAACAACTTTTATCCACTTTACATTTTCTGCCATTTAAAAATCCGAAAATACAAAAACACTTTTATATCTTGCATTCACAATACAAACCCAAAAATATCATCCATCATTGTTTCCACCATCCTTGCATATTTATTCATCATCATTGCATATTTATTTACTGTTTTGCATTTATTTTATTTTGATATCATTCTCACACCTTGTTCTTGACAACCACTTGGTGAGGTTGAGGGCACAAACAATTTACTTTGTTTTGTAGGTTTTCAAGAGAAGGATAAGAAGATAAATCTTTCACTACTGATTCCCCGAGAGTTCGATATTAAACCCTCGAGTCACCCCTCGTGGGGAAACTGTCTTTCCTATACTATACACTCTGCACTTGGAGTCTCAACATAACCCATATTCTTTTGACGCAGGTAACTACGTCAAGGGCCATCAAGACAGTTTTCTGGCGCCGTTGCCGGGGAATCATTGCTGTAAAGGTTTATCCAAGGGTATCTCACAACAAAGTCAACTTCATCACCAACTTGTGCAAACACCTAAGCTTGGGGAGGTTGCACCTACGTGAGCATCATCTTATCCATCTTTACCTTCAAAGCATTTTATTTTGTTTTGTTATTGTCTTGCATATCATATTTATATTTCGGTTTGCATTTTTATTTTCAGTTTTGCATTTTGTGTTGCATTTGTTATTTTGGTTTGCACTGTTTAGTATCATTTTATTTTCAGTTTTGCATAAAAAAATAAAAAAACACATAAAAACTTGCAAAAATGGGAGAAAGAACTAAGTTGTGTGATTATACAAACACTCCAAATGATCAATTTATTGCTAGGCCCATTGCCACACCTGAGACAAAAGCTGATAACCAAGCCACTTTATTGAGTATGTCTGCAGGGAAACCACAAGCACCACCTATGGTTGGAATGAATTCTATTAATATTGCTGAAAATGTTCCTCTTACTTTGGAGGAAACTCTTAATGAATTATTGAACTATTCTGAATATTTGTTGCCATTTATGTCTCAACTTGTTGGTTTAAAAGAAGAAGTTAACGAAACTGAATATGATGAATCTCTTCTGTTAATTGAGTTAGAGAAAAAAGTTGAGGAAGTTAAAATGCTTAGTGAAGTCAAGGAACCATTACTTGACTTAGAGAATTGTAGCTTGCATGAATTAATATCTATCTTACAAAAATTTGCAAGTGATCCTTCCATTAATGTTAACCAAGCAGGTTTTGGTTCTTATATTGCTAATCATGTTTTAAAAGAAAAGATTGCTAGGTACAACCAAGAAGCTATGATACCACCTAAGCTTGGGGATATTGGATTCCCAAAGTACTAGTAACCATTGGAAAAGAGACACACCATGCTATATTAGATCTAGGATCTAGTGTCTCTGTTTTATCTAAAGAATTATATGAAGTACTTGAATTAAAGAATCTTGAAAAATGCTCTATTGAACTTGCACTTGCTGATGATTCCATTAAACATGCTTTAGGAAAAGTAAGTGATGTTATGGTAGAGTTGCATATGACATTTGTACCTGTTGATTTTCTAATCATGGATATGGGGAATAAAACCTCTAGTCCAATTATTCTTGGAAGACCTTTTCTTCGTACCACAGGTGCTATCATTGATTCAAAAGAAGGGAATGTGAAGTTTCAGTTTCCACACAAGAAGTGCATGGAACACTTCCCAAGGAAGAGGGACACATCAAAGTTCAAGCTCCCTCATGAGCTTCGTCCACAATAAATATCAAGTAAGAAGCCTAGCTACATGGCTATAAAGAAAGCGCTTTACGGGAGGCAACCCGGTTGTTTTTATTTTTGATTTTCTTTGTGTCCTCTTGCTGTAACAAGAGACTTAGTTTTTAGTTTTGTTTCTGGAATTTTTAATAAAGTGCCAAGTTTTACCTATTTTGGTTTGAAAAAGTTGCTATTTGCATTCGGAGATTTTATTCCAGCACGAATCTGTGCACGGTATGATTTTTAATTCCTATTCTGTAACTCCGAATGAGCTGATATTTGAACTGTAGTTGCAACTTTTCATCCTCTGTAAGCATGAATTTTTCAGAATTTTTCGACATATTTAAGTAGGGTAGAAAAATACGTTTTGCTGCTGCTTTTTTCTGGACAGATTCTGTCCCATTTTGTTTGATGCATTCTTTGAACTTTTAACTTGAATCTTTTTGATCCAATTGAGTTTATAAGTAGGCATACAACATTATACACTTTCTGGACATTCATATGAATTTTTGTTTAAGGATTTATGCAGCAAGTAATTCGTTTGTCTATCACTACTAATGTCACCCCACAGAAAAGAAATGGGAGAAACGGTGTTTTGAAGTTTTTTCACAGGGATTAGAGGAGATGCACCAAGAGCTATCCAAGGATGGTGAAGACCATAAGCTTGGGGATGTGAAGACAACCCCACTGGACCAACACACTCTCGGTTTGCACACGTCTAACTTCTGTTTTTCGATCAATGCACTTTATCGCATAAACTTGGAGCGTCTTTTATTTGCTTTTTATTTCGGTTTGATTTTTGTTTGTCTTGAGACCACCACTATCATTTATATATGAGAGAGCTACTGGAAATTTGGGTTGAATTAAGTTGGATGCTATTAAAAAGATTGGGAAAGGGATGTTTGAGTTGATTCAAAAAGATACATATAGTTGCATGATTCATATGCTTTTAATGAATATTAATTTGCAAGTGTTTTATCAAGAGCTATCTTTTATTCATGTTTTGATGCTGAATGTTACTTTACTTTGTTTAACATGGATTGGTTAGTTCTATGGACACTTATGCATGCATTTAGACGGTCAACTTTCTCCCTCTTGCTAGCCCAAAAATTCCAACAAGTAAAAACTTGTTTTCCAACACCTTCAACCAAAGTTTTTCCAGTGAGTCCACCATATCTACCTATTAGCTTTATGCTATTCCGAGTATGTTTATCATGTTATTTTGTATTATCTATACTTCTGAATTAAAATGCTTATGTTATTGATTGTTATGGGAAAAGTTGGTTAAAGAGCTCTCACGAACTTGATGCACACTTACTTTTATTGCACTTAATAAACATGACCCATTGTGATTAAAATTATGAAGTTGTGAGCTTGACAAAGTCTTGGTTGGGAGTTAGCTCATATGTGCTGTCACATGGCAAGCTTTCAACGTGCTCTTTATATTTTGTTGATATCATGTACTTTTGTTTATGGATGCTTATCATGGTGCCAAATAAATGTGGAAACTTAGTGAGTTTAATGAGTTTGTATAAATGGCTAGAGAGACGCCTGGGCCGCTAATCTAAGCCATGCATCATTCATGGTGGAAATTTACTTACATGCTATGGTGAACCTTCAGTGATGCACCCACAATAAAAAGCTATACCAATAGTAAATAAAAAGGGTGTGAGATTGTTCATTTTGTTTGTTTGTCTTGTCATTTTGACATGGGCTTGTTCCATGTCCTGGGACAAGAGGTACCCCAGTTGACGCTCTTGATGACGCTATTATATTACTTACAATGACCTTAACTTGAACTTGCTTTTGTGTCCCAAGTTGAGTAACACGTGGTGTAGGTACTCGTATTCACGGGGCATGAGACATTCAACCATACTTTGTCAAGCACACTACTCATATTTGCTTTCACTTTAAACTTTAACCATTCAAGATGCTATGATAGGGGTAATGAGAGCTTGACACCAATGAATACCACATTGCAAACATTAACTTAAGTAGAAGCATTTGGAAGTTAGATGAAACTTATTCATGTTTTACCTCTACTCATTTATATATCTTTCCAAAGTGTCCACCTTTTATATTCAGATTTACAGAATACTCTATGACCATTATAGGATGTTTTTACTTTTCATTATGCATACATTTGGTCCATAGTACTTTCTTCTATGTTACACTTTGTGAATTATCATTGAACATCCTTACATTGAATATTTGATATCACTTCATAATCTATCTTGTATATTGCTACTCCTTTGAAGAATGAATCATTTGACTCTATGTAGCAATAGTAATCATCTTTGATATCCTTTGATAGTATTAAATTGCAAAGTCCATGTTAGTTTTATCACCTTCATACTCGAGGACGAGTATAGGTTAAGCTTGGGGATGTTGATGCATGTAAAATGCATACATGAACTTTGCATTATATTACTTATATTTCAATCATATTTGCATCATATAAGGGTTATATCATTGTTTTATATTGATTTTGGGAATATTTCATTGTTTCCCTATTTTTCTGGAATTAACCCTGCACAGGCAGAAAACCCTATTTTCTATATTTTGATGTTTCAGGGACCCAAACGACGTCCAAATGACCTAAAATTTACGAGCATCAGTTTTTGGAAGGAACAAAGCGTGGGAGCGAAGGAAGCGAACAAGCGGAGGCCCGAGGGCCAGAAGAGGGTGGCCCACGCGGCCAGATCTGGCCGCGTGGGACCCACCATCTGGGCCTCGTGGCTCCGTTGCCGTCGATCTTTTTCCCGAGCCTCCGTCTTGACCTAAAAACGACTATAAAAATAGTCCCCGACACTTCGGAAAGGAGCGCCGCAGAAACACAGAAACCACGAAACAGAGACCTGGAGTTGCAGATTGGAGGGGGAAAACTCCGGCGGGGCGCTGCCGGCGTGGTCTCCATCTTCTCCAACGACTTCTCCACCGTCTCCATGATGAAGAGGGAGTAGTCCACCCTGGACTATGGGTTTGTGGAAGTAACTTATGTATCTCTCCTCTCTTGAGCTTCACTAATTAGTACCGTATGAGCTGCTGAACATGATTACGGTCATCTATGTAATACCTTTGTGGTGGATCTTTTTATGAGTTAATATATGTTTGAGATTGCAATAGTTTTGTTTCAGTTATGAAAGTAGATGCATATTATGTACCCCGTTCTTGTTTACTTGTTATGATCAAGCATGTGTATGAGAGCGTGTGAGGGGGAACGTGTGCATTAGTTGGAGTAACGGGGGGTGGCTAGTGCGGTGAACGTGAGAGAAAGTTCCGCGATCCACTTGGGTTTTTACCTTACTTTGTTGCCTCACTAGGGATAAAGAAAAATACCTTGCTACCGGAGATGTGGGTGTGACCATTGCCACTACTCCATGACTAGATCTAGCATGTTCTTATTTTAACTTCATGTCATGAACTTAATGCTATGCTCTGATTTATCTTAATTACTAAGGTGTTATGATTTAGTTCGCATCTTGGTGGAGTATAAGAGAGATTAATAAAAAAAGATCTCTATGTTAGGACGTGATGCCCATATAATTAGTAACTTGTCATGAAACCTTTTTGTTGCAATCTCATATGTCAATTCTAGTGTTCCATTGTCTACCACTTTATTAAAGAGAGAGTGCATTTGTGAAACCATGAACCCCGGTCCATTTTTAATCATAAGAAACACCTTTCCAACAACTTTTATCCACTTTACATTTTCTGCCATTTAAAAATCCGAAAATACAAAAACACTTTTACATCTTGCATTCACAATACAAACCCAAAAATATCATCCATCATTGTTTCCACCATCCTTGCATATTTATTTATCATCATTGCATATTTATTTACTTTTTGCATTTATTTTATTTTGATATCATTCTCACACCTTGTGCTTGACAACCACTTGGTGAGGTTGAGGGCACAAACAATTTACTTTGTTTTGTAGGTTTTCAAGAGAAGGATAAGAAGATAAATCTTTCACTACTGATTCCCCGAGAGTTCGATATTAAACCCTCGAGTCACCCCTCGTGGGGAAAACCGTCTTTCCTATACTATACACTCTGCACTTGGAGTCTCAACCTAACCCATATTCTTTTGACGCGGGTAACTACGTCAAGGGCCATCACTTCGTCATACTGGGTTCATACGCCTCCGGGTTTCACGCTCAACACTTAGGGAAAACTGCCATCCAACTGTAAATCAATCCCCAGCCTATCTCAATCGTGATCTTATCAATTAATATCCCGTAATTGTCTCATTCTGTTTGTCGTTGACTTTTGGTCAAAGATCCTTATCTCTTCGCCTTTTTACCGCAACACCCCTAGGGCTTTTTACTGCACCTATAAGTATGGGATTAGGGTAAAACACACTGTTACTTTTCCCCGTTCTTCTCCTTGGCCAGTTCATCTTCTTCCTCGCGCCGCCGCAATCCCATCTCAAATCGAGCTCCAAATCTCGACAGAAAGCTTCGCAATCATCACCAATTCATCCAGCCGTGCCACGCCCTCAATTCCGCGCTCAATCGCATCCGATACCGCTCCACATCTTCCTCTCCTCACATCCAATTCCTCGGCTAGGGTTAGTTCTTCCCACTCACCGAGATTGGGCACCACCATAGCTCTGCGTCAATGGGGAAGGAGAAGGTGAAGTCTGGAGGTCCCAAGGCCACCAAGAAGGGCGCGAAGAAGGGAGCGAGCTCCAGCGCCGCCGCGGCAGCCGCTCCGGTGAACTGGACCAGATCCAGCGCCACGGACACGACGCTGCAAACGTACGTGAACCGGGGCGAGCTTCCACCCAAGGACGAGATCCACTGGCGCGCTCCTGGGGAAGAAACGCGCCCCAACCCTAAAGAAGGTGAAATAGTTGTTCTGCTCGACCATGTTTCCCATGGCCTACTGTTTTTCCGCCAAGTTTTCAAATACTACGGCTTACCACCATGGATGTTGCTCCCAATTCTATTCTCAACATCAGTAACTTTGCAGTTTTTTGTGAGGATTATCTCCAGATGGCTCCCAGCTTCGAACTATTTTAGAAATCTTCTACTGCAACCCCTCTCACAAGAACAAGCCTCTTGGCCCTTACGGAGGTGTTTCCATCCAACGCCAGAGGGAATGCGATTTCCCGCTCTCATTCTGGCCAGCCACCCTAAGGGGTGGCAAAACTCTTACTTCTACTGCAAGGACACCTCCCCTGCATCAGACGAGGCCCGCTTCCCGGCCTTCAGAAATTCTCCATTGGTCTATGACCCCAAAATGAATAGCTATGCCAGTGATGAAAACCGGGTCTTAGTTGAAGCGGTCCGCGTCCGGGCCAGAGCACTGCTCGCTCATGGCCTCCGCAGCACAGATCTAGTCAAGTGCTGGATCGATTGGTTCATCCAGCCCCTCAGCATCAGGACCCGGTTGTTCCACGAGTACACCGAAGAAACAACTGACAGCATGCGTTACTCCGAGATAACGCTCACTGACGATCAGATTGTGAAGAATGCCAAGAGACTGCTTGGCGAGACCAAACATGACATCACACTGACCGGGCTTGCCCTGTTCAGTGCCAAGAACAAACCACCCACTGTATGATACTATCTTTTGCTTTCCACCTTGCTAACCCGGCCTTTCTCACATAACACACTTATATGTTCATCTTTCTTCGTTTCAGGACCCATAGTGGTGGAAAGCGGACTATGCCCCTGTGTCTCCTCCTGTCGATGAAGACACAGACGCAAGTGATGAAGAGGAAGAAGAAGAAGAAGAAGAAGAAGAAGAAGAAGGTGAGCTAGACTCAGCTGGCCGGCTCTTCCTCGACCTGATTAACAACGAAGCCACCACTAAGGACCAATCAACTGATAACCCGGCATTTATTGTTCCAGGACCCTCTGACCCGGCTGTTGATGAAACACCGGGTCCTCAAACTGCTGAACCTCCCACTCTCAAGAGGACTCGAGCTACTGTTGCAAAGGTCCCTTATTCTCGTCTTTCAAATTATGCAATGAACACATCTCAACCCCAAGCACACACACAGGCAAAGGAGCTTGAGAAGGAAACTGTGATACATCTCAAACGTATCTATAATTTCTGATGTTCCATGTTGATATTATACCAATTGTTACATGTTTTATATACACTTCATAGCATTTTTATGC
The DNA here is from genome assembly GCA_947311845.1 of Poa pratensis. Lineage (NCBI taxonomy): Eukaryota > Viridiplantae > Streptophyta > Magnoliopsida > Poales > Poaceae > Poa > Poa pratensis. Next base: position 61,993,015 of record CAMZMU010000042.1, read on the forward strand.
ATTTTCTGGGACTAACCTATTAACAAGATGCCACAGTGCCAGTTCCTGTTTTCTGCTGTTTTTGTATTCCAGAAAAGGTAGTCTGGAAATATTCTCGGAATTGGACGAAACTTGGACAGAACCTCCTATTTTTCCAACACGAAGACGGAGTCCAGAGGAGACACGGAGGGGAGCCACGTGGCACCCACACCATGGGGCCGCGCGGCCCCCCCGCCGCGCCGTGGGGTGGTGTGGGCCCTCGTGGCTCCGCAGCCGCCGCCCTTTCGCCTATTTATTCCTCCCGACGCGAAAACCCTAAATACCCGAGCCATTATCCACGAAAAGATCCAGAGACGCCGCCGCCATCAACCCTAGCTCGGAGGTTCAGAAGCTCTTCCCGGCACCCTGCCGGAGAGGGGAATCATCACTGGAGGGCTCTACATCACCATGCCTGCCTCCGGAGTGATGCGTGAGTAGTTCATCCTTGGACTACGGGTCCATGGCAGTAGCTAGATGGTTGTCTCTCCACTTTATGCTATCATGTTAAGATCTTGTGAGCTGCCTATCATGATCAAGATCATCTTATTGTAATGCTACATGTTGTGTTTGCTGGGATCCGATGAATATTGAATACTATGTCAAGTTGATTATCAATCTATCTTATATGTTATTTATGATCTTGCATGCTTTCCGTTACTAGTAGATGCTTTGGCCAAGTAGATGCTTGTAGCTCCAAGAGTGAGTATTATGCTAGATAGTGGGTTCATGCCTCCGGTAATCTGGGAGAGTGACAATAACTTCTAAGATTGTGGATGTGCTGTTGCCACTAGGGATAAAATAACCGATGCTTAGCTTAAGGGTACGCCGTTAGGTCTAATGCATTTGTTTACGCACATTACTTAATGCAATTATCCGTTGCTTGCAACTTAATACCAACGAGGAACTTGGTATGACAACCTGGCGGTGGATTATTAGTCATAGACGCTGTTGTATAACGGTCTATGTATTTTGTCGTAATGCCCACATGAATATCATAGTAATCATCATGTCATATATATGCATTGTCATGCGCTCAATATTTTGTCAATTGCCCAGCTGTAATTTGTTCACCCAGCATGTTAGTTATCTTTTATGGAGAGACACCACTAGTGAACTGTGGACCCCGGTCCATTCTTTTACACTGATAATACAACCAACTGCAAACACTGTTCCTTTTCATTCTCTGCAATTTACTACTGTTTTCCACACCATACGTTTAATCCTTTGTTTTCAGCAAGCCTGTGAGATTGACAACCTCACTGTTTTGTTGGGGCAAAGTAGTTTGATTGTGTTGTGTGCAGATTCCACGTCAGCGCACCACTGACAACCTTCCGAAGTGATTTCTTGCTCCTACTGGTTCGATTAAACCTTGGTTTCATACTGAGGGAAAACTGCTGTTACACTGCATCATACCTTCCTCTTGGGGTCTTCCAGCAAACGTGTGATCCACGCAATCAAACTGCAGCCAAGAAGAAACCCCGAACCCGGTCTGCTGCAAACCCGGGTTCCCTGAACACAGGTATCCCTCCATGCTCCTTAGCCAGTTGGGCCAAATCCATCCAGAAGACACACCCTTTAGTTGGCAAAATCCAGGCCGCTAAATCATATTCTTTGTCAGCTTCATCCTCGGACAGCGTTAGCACTCCCGAGGACTTCCAGATCAACACCGGGTTAGAAATACTTTACATACCTTTTCCACACCTCTATATTTTCCTGCCCTTTTTGACTAAATCACTATTCTTTGTTTCAGTGCCAGGGCCTTTGCGGATGAAGACCCGGACTCTCCTCCAGCGGCGTCTCCTCCTCCAGCAACAACAGAGCCTTCTCCTATAGAGGCACATATTGAAGAACCGGTGGACAGAGATGAGCCGATGGAGCATGTAACCCCCGTGGCGTCTCCAAAAAGCCCAGTTGCTCCTGTGCTAGAGCCATCCCCAGCTGCTCACTCGCCCGGGTTAGGATCTGGCACCAAAGAGGACGAAGTGCAAGTTACTGGAACCCGGCACGTTCCTGTACAAAGTGCCCCTGAAGCTCTGGCCAAAATGCCAACTCCCGATGCTAAGCCGGCGTCTCCTGCCAAAGGAAAGGACCCGGCTCCTTCATCTGATTTGCCGGCTCTGGAATCCATGTCCGTCCCAGCCCTTTGCGATGAGTACTTCTCTCACCTTGCTCAGCACAAGAATCTGGAGACTGAACTGGTTGCCCTGATTCAGAAACGATACCAGGTACACATTTTGCTTCTTGCCTTTACGTTTTCTTGCATAACTACACCCATAGTAGCACCCAAGCTCTAAGTTCATCACTTGTTGATGAGCTTGGTGCTTATAATATGAATACATCTGATAGAAAACTTCAATCCTGTAGCCCCCAAGTGTCGGGTTGTCTGTTCACAGCAACCTGGGACTAAAAAACTTCCATCTGTTTAAAACTTGTCACCCTTCTCAGCAAAATTTTAACACTGTAGCCCCCAAGTGCCGGGTTGACTGCCTGCAGCAGCCTGGGACTCCGCTGTAACCTCTATCGAAATTTGAACACTGTAGCCCCCAAGTTCCGGGTTATCTTTCCTTCAGTAACCTGGGACTACTATATGTCTATATTGCTGCTTATGTACTTCTTAAAAAACTTCAAACTTGTAGCCCCCAAGTTCCGGGTTAACTTGCCTGCGGTAGCCTGGGACTAACATAAACTTGTATTGCAACAGGAAGACCACGCCAAAGCCGAGGCAGAAATTACCCGGCTCAAAGTCGTTGCTAAAACTGAATCTGAAGCCCGGCTCACCCATGCTGAACAGCTGCAAGCTTTGGAGAAAAATGTCACGGAGCTGACCCAGGAGAATTCTGACCTCAAGAAAGAGCTGGAGGAACATGAAGAGCACTGGAAGGAACAACGCGCCAATCTCCAGAAGCAGCTAGATTCAGTCACCAATGAGCTAACCCGGCTGAAGAGCATGGTCACCTCCATGGTAGCCTCCTTAGTGGGTAAGCATCACTTCTTTGAATTCAAACTGTATTGAGCAAGTAGACCCGGATTTCAATTCTCACTGTTATACTTTATCTTACCCAGGCCCTCACGATGGAAACCTTCGCAAGACTGCTGCGGAGAAGATCAAGTGCATGTACACGCTGACACGCCAGCTGTACTTTGGCAGCTGTGTGGTCATCAAAGCAGCAAGGAACTGGGAGAACCCGCCAAGTGCGTATACTGAGGTCCTTGGGCATCTGTCAACAATGCCCCAATGGATCCATCTGTGAAGAGATCTGCTTGCAGGGCAGGGGTGATGCGAGGTCTTGCTTTGGCAAAGGCCTACCATCCCCAGCTAAACCCGGCTCCTCTGAAGAATGGCTTTCCTCGTACAACACAGATGGCACGGAGTTTGACAAAAGAGCTACTCCCGGGTTGTAAAGCAAACCCGGCACGTTGCCACTGTCATTGCAAGTAAGATGAAGCTCACCACGCTGCAATATGGATACACCGAAGCCGACGAGGAGATCATGGACGATGAACCACAACGCATCGACCTCCTTCAAAGCTACAAGGATTCCATTGATCCAGCAAAGGTTGCTCCCAGTACCTCCACTGCGCCAAGCTCTTCTACTCCAAGTGCTCCCCTCCATCACGAGCCGCCGTTGAAGACATGATGAAAGCTACTTCCAATCACTTCAACAAGTCACCCGCGCAAGATCCGGCCAAGGCAACAAAGGAGACAGAAGCTGACCCGGCGGCTGCCAAGGAAGATGACCCGGCGAAAACCACTGAGGAGCACCCAGCCAGCTCGCCACCCCGTGACCCGGCTCCTGAAGCCGAGGCTTGAAAAACTCATGCAGATGCTTTATCTCTGCAAAAAACACTCATTCGGCCCTTTGGGCAGTTTATTGTAATAACTTAGCACTTTTATCCCTTGCTTGCAGTGGTGTAGTAGTACACCTTTGAAACCTTGCTTGAATCACTTGAAACTTTTGCTTTATGATATTGTCTCTTTGGTTTTGATGACCCTTTTGATTGCTTTAACTGTGAGTTGGCTTTCGCATGGATTCTCTGTCGCAACTTCTCTGATAAAAACAGGGTCAAACCAAGTCCCATTGGGCATCATGGTTGATTGAATTTTCAGGTGAGCAATCAGGCCATAAATTGCGAGTCACATCAAACTCAACAGCAAGACAACCAAGAATAAAACTGGTGGCATAAAAGCCGGGTCTTGGGATTGCAGCTACAAACTATTCAAGTGAGAGCCCCCAAGACCCGGATCAATGTTTATAAAGTAAAGGCTTCAACTATGCACATTACCCCATTGATCCATATACTAGTGTGACGCTCAATGGGCATCTATCATGATAAAAATAACTTTGCAACTATACTACAACTAACTATATCAAAAAGATGGATAAAAGCTGTAAAACTAAACATGCATACTAAAAAAGAAGATACTAAAGTAACAACTGAAACTTTCTCTACCGGGTCACGAAAATTATGTGACCCGGGCAATCTCAAAGCCGGGTCTTGGAGGACAAACTATGTCACCTTAATGACAAGCCCCCAAGACCTGGCACATCATCAACTGCACATCTTTTCAACTCAAATTTTTCAGAGAACTGCCGGCTTTCATAACAAAAACTGAAAAGTAAACTGAGAACACAAATTTCTGTTCAACCTTCACTTTATTGATAGAAAAGGTTAGGTCAGCAAGCCGCCTCATTAAAAACCTTCCAGTCCCCTTAGGTACCCTGGTAAGGAAAAGAGCGCGTCTGAAACCTGCTGCCTGTTACATCGTGTGTTACATCTGATATCTCAATCTCATGCTAAGTATAATATGGGCGCAGCTGGGCAATGTTCCATGGCCGCTCGCGCTCCTCTAATGAAGAAGTGGAATGTGTTGTGTCGTTCACATACTCAGATTTCTCTCTAGCATCCACCAAATAATACGAACCATTGTGCAGATTCTTGCTTATGATAAAGGGCCCCTCCCATGGAGGAGATAACTTGTGCATCCCTTCCTTGGATTGCGTCCACCGCAGCACTAAGTCACCCTCCTGGAAAGTACGAGTTCTAACCCGGCGACTGTGATACCGCCTCAAATCTTGCTGATAAATTGCAGATCTTGCCAATGCTTGTTCTCTATTCTCCTCGAGCAAGTCCAAAGAATCTTGCCGGGTTTGCTCATTCTCAGCTTCAACGTAAGCCGCCACTCTAGGCGAGTCATGTATAATATCACTTGGGAGTACTGCCTCTGCCCCATACACCATGAAGAAGGGCGTCATCTTTGTGGATCTATTTGGCGTTGTATTGATTCCCCAAACCACGGATGGTAACTCCTCAACCCACGCTCCGGCGGCTCTGATGCACGGGACCCGGAGGCGTGGTTTTAAACCTCGCAGTAACTCTTGATTTGCTCTTTCTACTTGCCCATTGGCCTGTGGATGAGCAACTGAGCCACATCCAAACGTATACCATTGTTTCCGCAAAACTTTGCCATCTCTCCAAGTGACATGTTGGTTCCATTATCTGTGATGATGCTATGAGGATACCCAAACCTGTGTATGATTTTCTTCACAAACTTAACTGCTGTAGCTGCTTCACAGTTTGTAACTGGCATCACCTCAACCCACTTTGTAAACTTATCAATGGCAACTAAGAGGTGGGTTTTCTTGCAAGGGGACATATGAAAGGGACCCACCATATCAAGCCCCCAGACTGCAAAAGGCCAGGTCAAAGGTATTGTTCGCAATTCCTGAGCCGGCACATGAACTTGCCTTGCATATCTTTGACACCCATCACACTACTCACCAAGCGTTCTGCATCTGCCTGGGCTGTGAGCCAGAAAAACCCGTGTCTGAATGCTTTCGCCACTAGAGATCTTGTTGATGCATGATGACCACAATCTCCCTCATGGATTTCTTTCAAAATTTGCCGGCCTTCCTTTCCAGATACGCATCGCTGAAATACTCCTGACACGCTCCTTTTGTACAATTCACCATCAATGACCACGTAAGCCTTAGCCCGGCGCTATTTGCCGGGACACAACTTCCTGTGGTGGCAACTCCCCTCGCAGAAGATACGCTAAGTAAGGTTCTGTCCACTCTGGAATTTCCCGGGTTGCTGCTACCAACTGTGAATCCGGGTCATCTTGACATGCAAGTTCTTCCTCATCTTGAAGCTTGACTGACGGAGTCCACAATTCATCTAAGAAAACATTAGGTGGAACCGGCTCTCTGCGTGAGCCGAGTCTTGATAAAGCGTCTGCAGCATCATTTTTCCTGCGATCAATGTGATCCACCTGATAGCCTGAGAAGAACCCGGCTACCCTATCCACCTCTCTTCTGTAAGCCGCCATTGTTGCATCCTTTCTATCCCATGTTCCTGAAACTTGCTGTGCCACAAGGTCTGAATCTCCATAGCACTTGATACGCTTGATATTCATCTCCTTTGCCATGCGCAAACCATGCAGCAAGGCCTCATACTCTGCCACATTATTGGAACAATCAAAGTGAATTTGCAACACATAACTCAACTTGTCACCTTTTGGAGGTTAACACAACTCCGGCTCCTGAACCTTGCTCTTGCTTAGACCCGTCAAAATGCATAACCCAGGATTTGATACTTGGTGTAAGGGGTGGTGCACTTAACTGTGTCCAATCATTAAGAAAATCAGCCAACGCTTGAGACTTGATGGCTGTACGAGGCTCATAGTTGATATGGTACGGCCCCATCTCTATTGCCCACTTGGCAACTCTTCCTGTAGCTTCTGAGTTTCTGATAATATCTGCCAATGGAATTGAACTAACCACTGTGATTGGATGTTCCTGAAAATACGGCTTCAACTTTCTACTCGCCATGAAAACACCAAACACTAATTTCTGCCAATGTGGATAGCGCTGCTTTGCCTCTGATAATACCTCACTGACGTAATAGACCGGCCTCTGACCGGGTTTTCTTTGCCTACCTCCTTACGCTCGACCACCACCACAGCGCTAACAGCCTGAGGCCCGGCGGCGACGTATAATAACATGGGCTCTTTGGGACCCGGCGCCGCAAGTATTGGCGCCTCTGACAGCTGCTTCTTGAGAGCTTCAAATGCCTCATCTGCCTCTTGATTCCACACGAAGTTGTCCGTTTTCTTCAGCAATTTGTACAAAGGGATGGCCTTCTCTCCAAGCCGGGATATAAACCGGCTTAGCGCAGCTACGCACCCCGTCAACTTCTGAACATCTGCTAATTCCTCAGGTTTCTTCAAACTTTGAATAGCCTTGATTTTTCCGGGTTTGCCTCAATTCCTCTCTCTGATACGATGAAACCCAGGAGCTTCCCAGCTGGAACACCAAATACACACTTTGTAGGATTGAGCTTCATCTTGTACTTCGCAAGTTCACAAACGTCTCTCTTAGGTCATTAATGAATGACCCGGCTTTCTCTGTCTTGATCACCACATCATCCACATAAGCATGCACATTGCGTCCAATCTGATCATGAAAACACTTCTGAATACACCTTTGATACGTGGCACCTGCGTTTTTCAACCCAAACGTCATGGTCTTGTAACAAAAAGCACCAAACGGGGTTATGAACGCTCTTTTCCCAATCTGTCTATTAAGCTTGATCTGATGATATCCTGAGTACGCATCCAAAAAACACAAGAGCTCGCTGCCCGCAACTGCGTCAATGATTTGATCAATGCGCGGCAGTGCAAACGGGTCCTTGGGACAATGCTTATTCAAACTTGTAAAATCTATGCACATCCTCCACTCGTTATTCTTCTTCAGAACTAGAACCGGGTTAGCCAACCACTCCGGGTGAAAAACTTCCATGATAAAGCCAGCTGCTAGGAGCCGGGCTATCTCCTCTCCTATAGCCTTTCTTCTCTCTGCATTCATTTTCCTCAAACCTTGTTTTACCGGCCTTGCCTTGGGATCAACATGTAAGCGGTGCTCAGCGAGTTCAGTCGGAATGCCAGGCATGTCACTAGGTGTCCATGCAAAAACATCCCGATTCTCACGGATGAACTCGATGAGCGCGCTTTCCTATTTATCAGTAAGATTGGACCCTATGGCGAACTGCTTGGAGGAATCTCCAGGCACAAAATCCACCATCTTTGTATCTTGGGCGGCCTTGAACTTTGCCCTGTCATCTTCTGTTGTTGGCTTCTTTAGTGCTGTGTTATCTGCCGGGTCAAGATTAGACCTGTAAGCTTTCAATCCTCTTTCGCACAAACTTGCTCTGCCAAGGCCGCATCTCCTTCATCACACTGCGCTGCTATCTCTTTGTTGCCATGAACTGTATGATCCCCTTAGGACCCGGTATTTTCAACTGTAGGTATACATAACACGGCCTTGCCATGAACTTGGCATAAGCCGGCCTTCCAAACAATGCATGATACGGGCTCTGGAACTTCACCACTTCAAACGTGAGCCACTCCGATCTAAAGTTGTCAATGGACTCGCCAAAAGCAACTTCTAACGAAATTTTTCCCTCTGGTGTGGCTGATTTCCCCGGAACTATGCCATGAAAAACTGTCGACGTCTTCTGTAACTGTGATACTTTGAGACCCATACGCAAAAACGTCTCCCAATACAAGATGTTGATACTACTTCCACCATCCATCAGAACTTTCTTTAACTCAAAGCCATCCACTTGGGGAGCCACAACTAAAGCTAGCAGACCCGGGTGCTCAACAACATCCGGGTGATCCGCTCTACTCCACGTGATCGTATGCTCTGACCACCTCAAATATCTTGGAACTCCTGCAGCAACCGCATTAACCGCCCTTTTGACTACCTTTCGCTCTCTCTTGGTTGCACCACTGGTATATATGTGGTACTGGCCAAGTTGCTTTGGCTGCTGTGAAAACCCGCCTTGATTTCCTGTATTCTGACTTGGTCCTGCGTTGTTGGTAGGTACAGCATTTGCTCCAGTCAAAAGACCTGCAGCCGGGTTACCACCCGGGCCGGGTCCTCCACCTCTGCCTGCTCCTTGCAGTGCCCTTTGTATCTCATTGTTTTTCCATCTGTTCAAGTCCACGCACTGAGCCAACGAGTGATTGGCGGGTCTACCGTTCCTGCTATGGCGAGGACACGGCATCCTAAAAGCCTCTTCAAGGCTGGTTGGACTTGGGCGTGACGCTTGATAGTTATTTCCACCATTGTAGTTCCCATTATTTCCTTGATACCCTCTATTATCCTGAAAATTTCCTTCCATCCTTTGCCTCTGAAACCCGGCATTGGTGTTTGCCACCAGCTCTGAACTTCCCTCATTGTGCCCACGCTTGTGTTGATTCTGGTTGTTGTTGTTATTGCCTCCGTTGCCATTGTTACTCTTTCCTCCATTATTTGCTGGACCTTTCCCTTTCTCTTCTTCATTATCATCCTGGGTCTTGTCCGTGGCTGCGTCTGTTGCAAGCATCCATCAACTCAGCCATGGTGACTGGCTTGACCCGGTGACCCTCCTTCATACGGCCAAGCTTCTGAACCAGGGGAACAAATTTGCACGTCTTTTCCATTGATGAAATCGCATCCTTGGGCTCAATACCAGACGAAGAATGAAGGATCTCCGTGACCCGTCTCATCCAATGCCGCGCTGACTCGCCCTTTCTCTGTACACAACGATCAAGGTCTTCAATAGAAAACAAACGCTTGCAGGTACCTGATGGCCCTTGACGTAGTTACCTGCGTCAAAAGAATATGGGTTAGGTTGAGACTCCAAGCGCAGAGTGTATAGTATAGGAAAGACGGTTTTCCCCACGAGGGGTGACTCGAGGGTTTAATATCGAACTCTCGGGGAATCAGTAGTGAAAGATTTATCTTCTTATCCTTCTCTTGAAAACCTACAAAACAAAGTAAATTGTTTGTGCCCTCAACCTCACCTAGTGGTTGTCAAGCACAAGGTGTGAGAATGATATGAAAAGATAATGAATGCAAAACAGTAAATAAATATGCAAGGATGGTGGAAACAATGATGGATGATATTTTTGGGTTTTGTATTGTGAATGCAAGATGTAAAAGTGTTTTTGTATTTTCGGATTTTTAAATGGCAGAAAATGTAAAGTGGATCAAAGTTGTTGGAAAGGTATTTCTTATGATTAAAAATGGACCGGGGTTCATGGTTTCACAAATGCACTCTCTCTTTAATAAAGTGATAGATAATGGAACACTAGAATTGACATATGAGATTGCAACATAAAGGTTTCATGACAAGTTACTAATTATATGGGCATCACGTCCTAACATAGAGATCTTTTGTTTATTAATCTCTCTTATGCTCCACCAAGATGCGAACTAAATCATAACACCTTAGTAATTAAGATAAATCAGAGTATAGCTTTAAGTTCTATGACATGAAGTTAAAATAAGAACATGCTAGATCTAGTCATGGAGTAGTGGCAATGGTCACACCCACATCTCCGGTAGCAAGGTATTTTTCTTTATCCCTAGTGAGGCAACAAAGTAAGGTAAACACCCAAGTGGACCGCGGAACTTTCTCTCACGTTCACCGCACTAGCCACCCCCCGTTACTCCAACTAATGCACACGTTCCCCCTCACACGCTCTCATACACATGCTTGATCATAACAAGTACACAAGAATGGGGTACATAATATGCATCTACTTTCATAACTGAAACAAAACTATTGCAATCTCAAACATATATTAACTCATAAAAAGATCCACCACAAAGGTATTACATAGATGACCGTAATCATGTTCAGCAGCTCATACGGTACTAATTAGTGAAGCTCAAGAGAGGAGAGATACATAAGTTACTTACACAAACCCATAGTCCAGGGGTGGACTACTCCCTCTTCATCATGGAGACGGTGGAGAAGTCGTTGGAGAAGATGGAGACCACGCCGGCAGCGCCCCACCGGAGTTTTCCCCCTCCAATCTGCAACTCCAGGTCTCTGTTTCGTGGTTCTGTGTTTCGGCGGCGCTCCTCTCCGAAGGGCGTCGGGAACTATTTTTATAGTCGTTTTTAGGTCAAGACGGAGGCTCGGGAAAAAAGATCGACGGCAACGGAGCTCCGAGGCCCAGGTTGATGGGTCCCACGCGACCAAGGAATCTGGCCGCGTGGGCCCACTCAACTTGGCCCTCGGGTCTCCGTTTGTTTGCTTCCTTCGCTCCCACGCTTTGTTCCTTCCAAAAACTGATGCTCGTAAATTATTAGGTCATTTGGACGTCGTTTGGGTCCCTGAAACATCAAAATATAGAAAATAAGGTTTTCTGCCTGTGCAGGGTTAATTCCAGAAAAATAGGGAAACAATAAAATATTCCCAAAATCAATATAAAACAATGATATAACCCTTATATGATGCAAATATGATTGAAATATAAGTAATATAATGCAAAGTTCATGTATGCATTTTACATGCATCAGTACCTTGAAAGTGCTTGATGAAGATTGCTTTTAGCTCGTCCCAGGAATTGATTGATTTCTCTGGTAAGTTCTTGAACCACAATTTGCTGCTCCATCACTCATCATCAAATACATGTACTTTGCGCAAACGTTCTCCGTGGCGTTGGGAATACACATAGCCATCTCATAACTGCTTAACCAACTTGCCGGGTCCACGCTAGGCTCGTAATTGGATATCTTGTTGGGCTCCTTGAACTTCTCAGGGAAAGGCTCCGCTCTAATGGCATCTGAAAGACACTTTGGCCCGTCTAGGTTAGAAGAACTTGCTAAAAAAAATTGTTACCTGGTGAGCCTACAGATACTGCTGCTGCGACGCCGGGTCCTCCTTGCGGCACCGCTACGACAGGTCCCGCCGGGTTCGCGCTGGCCGCTCTTCTTGCTCGCGATCCGTTAACTATTTGTTGCGCCACCGACACTGCTGGGGTGGGCTGAGGTTGCTGGTTGTTCTGGTTCTACTGCTGCGGCGCCGCGGCTAACCCGGCTTGCGGCGGGGTTTCGCCGTGGCGGCTCTTGGTACGCTTAGTACGATACGTTGTTGAATGAAGTGCACTTTTGTCCTTTGAATATTGAACTTGCAGAACCACAGCGGTACGTAACATGTCGATGGCACGCCGGGCTCAATCTCTGCTGGCGAGTCTCCAAGAGGAATACGGTCGAGCGCTAAAGTTGCGGCGTACACGTTATCCGTTGGATTGGAATAATGACCCGCCGCGTGTGGAATCTCGGTGTTCGCGGTGGCAGACCCGATTTCCCCCGGCTCCTCCGGCGAGCAAACCCGGTGTCCCAACCAACGCGGCACCGGCTCCTGCAGTCCCTCTGTTTTGTTCTACACTTGTTCTCATAATTGGAGCTGCTTGAGTTACACCAATGGTTTGATCCACTGGAGTTCTAAATAATACTGCCGGGTTTATGATATTCTCTCCCGGAGCCAACCGGCTCTGATGCCTTCTCTGATGAACCCGAGTCATTTCATTGAGCCGATTCTCTTGCTCTTCAATTTGCTTCTGCTTTGCTGCTATCTGCTGTTTTTCTGCCATTGTGTCTCTGCGCATTTGTTCCAAAGCCCGACGTGCTGTGACTAACTCCGTAGCCCGCACTACTGCGTTCTCTGGGGTAACCGATCTCGTAAGTGATGTTGGGTCTAGGACCAAGCCATTGTTGAAAAGAGCAGGAGCACTAGCCGTGTTATCTCTTTCTTCGACCTGAACCCGGTTATTGAGGAAACCAAAGCTGTTTCTGTAGCGAGCCGTGTCATCACTCTCATCCGTCACCGAAGCCGGTTCTCCATCCATCCTTTGACCCGCCTGCTCCAGTATCGGTGGTAGCTGTTGCTGATGCTGATCCGGGTTTGGGACTGGTGGAACCACGGTTGATGGGGACGCTCCTGCGTTGATCGAGGGAGCTGTGTAAACAGCTACTCTCCTAATTGAACTTGGGAAGGACTCCAACTCCTCCTCGTCTTCCTCTTCAGCCTCGTATCCATACCGGTCTCAAACAAGGGCAAGATCGATTCAGCATCCTCCTCATGCTCCACTGCATCACCCGGGATCCATGCCGGCTTTCCCGACCGTTCCTCGTGCGTGATCAATGGTGACCCGGCCTCTGCCGTGCCTACTGACTCCTCCCCGTCAGATTGAACGAGCGTGGCGGCTCCTGACACAGATTCACAATCCTCATCACTAGCAGATCTAATTGCATGTACCATACCAACGAAAACATTAATCTTGCCAATTGGAATAATATCACCTGATTCTAGCAGATCCGATTCCGGCCGCCAGCCAGAATCGTCGACGATGGGTTCTCCGTGCGAGTTGATGGTAACCTCGCCGAAAACGAAGTTCTTGATTCCTTGCATAGCTTCTCCCATGATGATGACACCTTTGGACGCAGGCCCCACGGTGGGCGCCAACTGTCGTGGGTTGTCACGGCAGATGTTACCATGGGGTAACTTGAGTTGTTGGGCCAGGCGAAACTAGTGTCTGGGAGTTTGTTTAGCTCTGCGAGGACAAAGGATTTACCCAGGTTCGGCCTCTCCATTGGAGATAAAGACCTACTTCCTGCTATGCTATTATTGATCTCGATCTCGATAACCCGGCTACGACAACAGAGCCGGATCTCGATCTAGGTTACAGGGTGCGCTTGGTAGCGATGATCTCTCTAGCTCTCTCCTCCTGAAACTTGTCTAACTATGACTGTAACAGCCCGAAGTTTGAAAAACCTAAAAACCCGATTAAAATTTTCGCTTTTGTGTTCATTGCATCATGGCATACATGCATCATGTTGTTACTAGGGAATTGTGCTAGGGAATTGTTGAGTTTTCTAGGGAATTGTTGAGTTTGCTAGGGAATTGTTGTGGTTTGGCACCACCTAAAAATAAAATGATAAATTTGCTACAACCAATTCCAAATCAACGAAGGCACTCCATCTTGCAAACTAAAATTACTTTGACATCTCCTATTTGTCGAGGAAGTTCCAAGAGCTCCAAAATAATATTTTGCACTTGCTCCAAATTGTTAAAGGAGCAACATTTTGAATTTTACCAAAATTTTCCATAAACAAACTCTATAAACAAAAGTGGTGCAAAACTTTTTATTTTGAGAAACCAATTTTTGTGGAGCTTCTTCACAATGCGGGGAGGCAACACAAATTTTCTTAGATTTTTCTAAAATGATTAAGTGCCCTAAATAAATCGAGGAAATGCTACTGGTTTTATTAATAAAAGAGGAAATGACCTATCCGTGAAGGTCAAAAGTTTGCAAGGGGTTTTCGCAAAGATGTCTTCTTCCTCGAGCTGTAGCGACCGCAGCAGCGGCTCCCGCCGGACCAGCTCGAGCACGCCGCGCCCGGGGCCCCCTCTGCCCTCTCCTTGCAAGGAGAGCACGTCTCCACGATGCCCCACCTCACCTGCTCCCCATCCCCACTTGCCCCGCTCCCTTTTCTTCTCCTCCCACGAGCTCCCGAGCTGAGCCATGGCCGCCGAGCTTCGCCGCCGCATCGCCGACGATTGAAGGCTCCCCAAGCCGAGCCCGGACCGCCACAAGCTCCGCCGTGTCGTGCTCTACGTCCCCGCTGAAGGAATCGCCCGGGAGCGCTATGAATCGAGCTCGCCTTCTCCATCTTCCCGCCGCCGGCCGAAGCTCCGCCGCGGACGATTCCGGCCATCTCCGTCCACCTCCGGCCACGCCGTGGCTTCACACGAGCCCGTGGTGAGCGCGCCGTCCTCTGGGACCTTCCTCTCCCTTCCCCGTGCTCTGTGTTGGCCTCGCCGGCGAAGCCCGTAGCTCCAGTGCGCCGTCGCCTGCGTCCTCGCCGCGCATCGGATATTCCGAGCTCAATACGACCGGATTATCCGAACGAAGCCAGTACGTTGAATTTCCAGTCCATCTCTGGCGATCGGATACTCCGAGCAAGCTCAAATCGGAATTTCCGAAGTCCTCCAGTGCGAGGACATCTCGGTCCTTAGCCATTTTCTGAAGAACCTGGTGTCCAATCGGATATTCCGATTTCTTAAATTCCGGATATTCCGAAAATGACCAGCACCCAAAAATGAAACTGTTCCATTTCTTTCTTCTTTCTTCTTTGGTTAATTATTTGGTCTGGGTTGGTTTAGCCGTTAATCAGGGCTTAGGAAAAGGGGGAAGTTGCAAGTGTGCTAACTTTTATCGGTTTGTCAGAAATTTGTGTGGAATATTCCAAAATAATTATAAATTTGTGAACAATCCCGAAGCACCTCCTCCATGCGTGTTTAATCAACTAAACCCTGCAATTCCTCACCGGATCACGTCATAGCATCTACAAGTTATATCCTAGGGTTTCGACCACCGTAATCAACAAGTAAGATGATCCATGACCTAAATTCACGGATATCCGGGATGCGCCCCTCTAAGCACCCGAACTCCGTTTAATCTGAATAGTCGAATCATCCCCCTCCCGGGGATTTAAAATGTCATGTCATCATATGTTTGTGCATTGCATTTGTTAGTCATATGTGTGGTGATTGATTGTTCTCTCCCGATGTTTGTTTCTCGTTAGATCAAGCAGCCGAGGTTATGCCACAATACCCCGAAGAGCCGTACTACCAGCACGCTGAGCAAGGCAAGCATAATCCCCCCTCTGAGCATGTCTTATCCTAAATTTCCGCAAATATTTTCTCCACTATAATATTGCATGCGGTTCCAAATGTCAATTTTATTGGATTAGAGTATCCTATAGTTGCATTAAGATTCCGATGCCAATTCCTGTTTTCCCTGCTAATATCCATAGGATTGTATTGTTGGCCGAGATACTTACTATGCTATGTTGATGCTTAGCCATGCTTAGTTTAAATGCATAGCTATACGATGGATGGTTGGTGTTGGAAACAGGTGATGAGATGAATGGTTGATGGTGGAGGAAAGTGTGGTGAAGGATAATAAAATGCTTAAAGGTGGGGATGAGAGGCCACTGTGGTTGTGGTGTTTTGTCTCGTTCTCGCCGCCTAGGTGCGAGTTCTATACCTCTTGAACCAAGACTGAGCGTGCAACCATGCGTGAGGCCTATGCATTCGCATGCAGGAACCCTCATAGACTAAATAACTCGGGCGGGGCTAGCCAGGGTCCTCTAGTTCGGGCTTCCATTTGCGCGTGCGTGATGATGGTGGGATGAACTGAGATGAGGATGGAGGTGTTAGGAAAATGAGTGGCCGTGGGGCGGGTGCTAAGGGCACTGGCAGTCCTGCCGCCACTGATGATCCTGGAAAGTCCTTAACGAGGGAGAAGTCGACACCGCTCCCACCCAGCCGGCTCTCCCAGGAAGAGAGCTAAAGGCCAGGCAATGGGCCGGACGGTACGCGTGGCAAACATTTGTACACCCCTGCAGGGTAAATCTTTTCGAAAAGCCGTGTCCGCGTTATGGACGACTTGGGAAGTGAAGGTAAGATCATAGAATAACTTTAACGGAATGATTAAAAACTGGGTACTAGAGGTACCACTCACAAATGCAAGGTGAGCTTCCCGAGTGTCGTGGTGGGATCACGGCAGATGCCATAGGTATGGCTAAGATGGGGCCGAATGGTCGTTGGGGGAATCCGGGGAGGGTTTATGCACTCAAGAAGTGCACACGCAAGAACACGCAAGAACACGAACGAGAAACCAAGAAACCAAGAACACAAAGCACACCACGATGTACCCTGCTTCGGGGCCCTCTTGTGGAGGTAACACCCCTACTGCAGCACTATCCTACTTGTGTATAGCTCTTGGGACAAGTACAAGCTGCTCCTCGAGCTGTGTGATGATACAATGGTGAGAACTTGAGGTAAAAGATGGAGCTAGACGGGAGGAAGAAGGAACTCCGAGCTAGATCCGAGGTATCTCCGGGGTTCCGAGGTTCCTCTCTCTTTCTCTATCTCTCTCTCCTCTGTCGATCGATCCCTCAAGCAGGAGGGGTTGAAGCCCATTATATAGGCCAGCCGAGTTACCGTTGTGCCCCTCGCTGAACACTGTAGCCATGCCTCTGCCCTGGTCATCATCGTACTCCTGTCAGGGACAAGACATGGCCTGCCCATCCCCTGCTGCCTAACGGCAGAACTAGCATGTCTCCTCTGACAGAGACAGGACGTAGCCACAGAGCTACCTCGTAGCCTTTTCCCCGATCTCGCGTGGTCAGCGGTCAGAGACGTGCAGCCCCGCCGAACCCGGGGCACGCCTCTGCCAGGCTCCGTGACAGACGCTCCCGCGTCAGGCGCTCTTGTACCAGGCAGGAAGTGACAGGAGCATTGACTCCTGCCCGACCTACGGCTCCTTGCCTCGGTTAGCTCGGTCTTGCTCCCGCTCCTTACCTCGGGTCTCGTACTTAAGATCCGACCACCTCGGACATTACTTCCTTCAAATAGCTTCTCCTGCACTCACCATATAAACCATAGCACCGAGGTAGTTAGGTCGGCTGAACATAGCTCGGACAGTGAACCTCGGCCCAGGCCAACGGGATACCTCGGACCCCTCTGGGCCAAGATAGGTCGGCCTTTATATCCTCCAGGTCAAGATGAAGCTCGGACACTCCCAGGCCCAAGCAGGTCGGCCCTTTCCGTACCTCGGCATATCTTTAAACTCATCTTTATGCCAAGCCTTGACCCTACCCGGGGGTAGCCCCCCGACATTAGTCCCCGAAGCTGGTGCGGTCCTACGACCTCGGATGGAGGGCCGTAGCAGGTTCAAAATAAGCAAGGCACCACCTCTAAAACCGACCTCAAATATAGCTCCGCCGAGGTACTTCCCACAGACCATAATCTAATCCGAGGTTGATATGCAATCTGAACTTTCCGAGCTGTTTGACTCAGCACAATCTTGCCTCAAGATTTTCCGAGGTACGTGGCGAAGAATCTCTGCCCGGACCTCGAAATCCGGACCTCTGAAAGACAGGTCCTGACCACACGCCGCCTTCGTCAGCCGGACCCACCAAACAGTGCCACGCGCACTCGAGTACGACCAACTTGACCGCCCACGACCCCTCGATTCTCGCGCTGACCAGCACAGAAAATCCGGCGCTGGCGGTTGCCGTCCTGTGGCCCACGATGTGGCCGATCGTGCGGCCACCAACCGCGCAACCGTTCCTCCGCCCACACACGATCCCACGCCTCCCCGGTAACCGCGCGGTAGTGCGCCGTTACCGCACGCGGCTTATAAATAGGGGCCCAGGGGTAACTTCTCCTTCTTCCCCCCACTCGCCGCTTCGCCTCCACTGCAACCAGCGCCGCCGTCGAGCACTCGCCGCTGCGACCTCGCCGTCTCGAAGCTTCTCGCCGGAAACGCGCACCGCGCCTTGCGCCGCCACTCCGCCGTCGATCCTTCGCGCCACCCTCGACTCGCCATCAAACCTCGATCTTCGAGTACTTCACCGGTGAGTTCTTCGCTTCCCCTCCATTGCCGTGAATGAGTTCATCCTTCGATGAACTCGAGGATCCTGATGAACCCTAAGACCTTGATGAACTAGATGATCCCCTCGAGCCCTTTTAGTACATTTAAATCTCACTTAGATTTGTTTCAGATACATCCACCGTGCTGTCCTCTTAGGTTTGCCCCTTGATGAACTCGATTTTATTTCCCTTTTTAGCTCACCGGTAGATCTTTGCTAGTATCTCGCATGGTAGAAACATGTTTCCCGCCTAAATCCTTTAGCTCGGCTGTCTCGAATGATCCGAGGTATTTACCCCGGCTATCCTGAACTGTCCGAGGTACTTACCCCGGTTGAACCTCCCTCTTCTGCAGGAAAGCGTCAACATGTCTTCTGCCTCGGATCCCGCCGAGGAAGGAGCACCTGGAGAACGAGGTAGCTGGGAGGGATCCGATGTCACGGAGGTCGACATCAAGGCTCCGAGATTCACGGCGGATCCCGGCTAAACTCATCTGCCGGGTTCCGAAGAAAGAGATATCGAACCCGAGGTGGAATCCGGGGAGCGGGTCGTCTTCCTGGATCACTTCGAACGTGGCTTCGGGCTCCCGGCCGGGAAATTCTTCCGGGATTTCTTGGACAAATTTGGGCTACAACCACACCACCTGCCCGCCAATGCCATCCTCCAACTTTCGGCCTACGCGACCTTTTCCGAGGGTTACCTCGGATTATGGCCAAGCATCGAGTCCTGGGCCAAGTACTTCCAGCTCAAGAAGCAAAGTGTCCCGAACAAGAAGGTCGTGGACAAGGAGATGACCGCTTGCGGGGCGGCCTCGATTTCACCTCGGCGCCTCTCTGAGTTTCCTCGGATCAGGGCCTGGACTCCTGCCGCAAATGGCAACGCTCCTTCTTTTATGTGAAGAACCCGGGCACCGAAGATCTCATCAATTTGCCGGAGTTCACCATTGGAACCCCCGCTGCCCAACTCAACTGGGATTATGAGCCTGCACCCGACGCTCCCGAGGTTCTACTGATCCACCAAACCATGATGTCCCTCCAGGAGAAAAGCTGGGGGCAGATGACATCTTGCGCACCATGATCACCCGCCGAGTTAGCCCTTTACAAGCGCGGGCCCATAAGATCTGCCACATGAGTGGCCGCTACGACCCCACTCGGCACAGCACCTTTGAACTTGATGACTCCGAGGTGAAGAGGCGCATCCGGGCCATCGCCAAGACCACCATGCCCGATAAGTGGAAATGGGGTGTCAAGCCCTATGACCGAGATCACCTTCCAGCTCAAGTAAGTGTACTTACCCGACGTATAATATTCCTCGGTTTCATTTTCACCCCGACCTTGTATTGATTCTTGTGCTAACTCGGTTTTACTTGCCACCTCTGCAGAAGTTCACTCGACAGGAAATCGAGGATGGCCCCCTTTCTTCTAAGGAGTGGACTCCCGACCTGCCTATCCCGGCCGCCGCCGAGGTTGAAGATCCGGACAATGAGGATCACCTCCCCATTCCCAAGGCCACCTCGGGTAAGACTCGTGGTTTCACCTCGCACCGCCCACCAGTTCGTTCGTCCATCCAGGACTGGCCCGATGACGACGATGACGATTGCCAAATTCTGGAACCTGTCAACGTTATTCCATTTCATATGCTCCTCCAACATATAAGAACTTTCATCCAGCGTCTGCAGCTTCCCGGAAGCGCTCAGGACCCGGTACCTCGGATGCCGAGGCTTCCAAGACCTCGGAGACTGCGGCGCCCAAAGCCAAGCGTGCCAAGAAGACCTCGGCGAGGCACAAGAAGCGAGGCCCCGTGGAGGAAGATGCGTAAGTCACCTTGCTCCTTTTTACCTTTCACGCTGTTCCGAGGTTAAGTTTTTTACTCTAACTTAATCTTTTCTTTTTCGTCTAGCCCGGCTCGGCAGATCAAACAGAGCCACAGCTCGATACATTCACCACTGCCTCCAGTGGTTGAAGCTCAGACAACCGAGGTCGAGGTTAACCTCGGCAGCCCCGCCAGAGCCTCTCCTCCAGAACGGTCCATTGACCTCAGCAGCCCGGAGAAGACCATCTCCTCCCCGGTGCGTGTCCCTCCGCCGAACTTCCACCGCCGAGCTCTGACTCCGGCCTGGGGCACTCTGCTCCCCGCCGAGATCAGACTCCTCCGCCTCCTCAGAAGGATGCGGAGACAGATCGCGCCAAGACTCCGGCTAAGACCGTGCAGGAGCCTCGGCTCTCCCCCAAGTCTCAAGCTGCGCGCAACCAGCAGCAACAGCAGCAGAAGAAGCAGAAGAAGCAGAAGAAAGATTCAGCTCCAGTTGTTGAGCCCCCCAAACAGCCACAGCAAACTCCAATGCCGCCACCGCCACCGGGCCCCAAGGCTGCGAGCACCCAACTAGTGCCGCATGTTCCCGCGCCGAAGTCCACCTTGACCAAGACCGCGCCCTCGAGCTCTCAGGTCGCCACCTCCCGAGCTCTTTTCGCTGCTACCATCCAGCCGAACATCAGCAGCTGGGAGGTCGGGCAACTCCGGACCAAGAGCGGGAACAGCTTAGGCTCGGAGAAGCACTATGACATGGACTGGAACTCGGCTGACGCTGCCGAGGTCTCCTCTAACCCGAGCTCTGAGCATCCAGTTGGACCTAGCGCCGTGCTCCAGTCCATCTACAACATGCAGACTGCGGTCCTTGATTGCAGCAAGAAGGCCTCGGTAAGTTTCTTTACGCAACTCTCTTTCTTCCTTTGAAACCAAATGACAAACATACACTATTCCCAGTCCCCGAGATTCGGGTTGAGCAATTGACACTCCACCGAGTTAAAATTGCTCGGCTTGAATCTCAAAAACTTGTCATTTCTCCCATGCTGAGTCCCCGAGGCCAATGCCGAGTCCCCGGGACTCAATTGGGCCTCGGGTGCTAAAAAGACCTCGGATTTCTTCGAACTGATCTCTCTATTTTTTCAGGAGTGCAACAATGCTCGGACAAAGATCTTCAAGAACCTCCTGCTGGATCACAACAGACTGAAGAAGTCTCACCGGACTCTTCTATCCGCAAAGGAGCAGAGCGACAAAGATTACGCCTCCAAGTTGAAGACAGCCGAAGATGAAATAGCTCGGCTGCAACAAGAGCTGAACCGGGCTAATGAAGCCAAAACTGCTGTGGAGGACGCTATGAAGGTCAAAGACCAGGCCGCCGAACAGCAGCAAGAGCTTGCCAAGACCCTGGAGAGCCGCGCCACCTCGGCCGAAGCCGAACTTATCGCCCTCCGAGCTATATCGAAAAGCTGGTTGTCCGAGCTCGCTCGGATTAATCACCAAATGGACAGTAAGTTTCTTTTCCCCTTTTCCTTATTTTCTGCCGACCTACACCCCGTGCCACCGTATGCCTTATTTCAGCGACAGCCTTTTTGTCTTCTTCAGAGAACTTTGAGCACTCCAAGGACAAGGCTATCCGCGAAGTTCAAGCAGCTCGGGCAAAGAGGGCTGAGACAGAAACCCTCAGCGAAAGCTGGGATATCCAGGACCACCTTGTTGCCCTTAATGCTCGGATCAGGCCGCTCAGGCCATTGGAACTAAGCTGGTTGATGCTGCCATCGAGGTCCACCGTGCCCTCTGGCCCAAGGTTAAGACTCCCACTTGCATCGACGAGCTCGCCACGAAGCTGAAAGGAGCCGAGGCTAGACTTCGGGAGTGGAGATGCTCATCAGCTCGGGCTGGAGCGGACAAGGCCCTGGTGTTCGTGCTGTCTGGTATGAATCTGTTGAGATCCACACGGTTACCTCCCTGCGCAGGGGCTCTCCTTGGAACACCACCCTGATGGCATTGAGAAACGCCAAGCAGCAGCCGACCTCTTTGCTAGTTATGCAAACACCCGGACCTTTGATGAGGGCGCCTCTATTCTGAGGATGAAGAGAGCTCGGACGAGGAAGCAGAGTCCGGTGAAGAAGGTCTGACGGCGAGGAAATTGACTTTGACGAGCCTGAGAGCTCCAAGGGCAAGGCCGGCAAAACAACCGAGGTGGCTGAAGGTTCTGATGATGACTTCAGCTTCGACGAACCTCCGAACCCAAGGGCAAGTCCGGCAAAGCCGTAGCCACCGAGGTGATCTCCCCCGACGTGACGGACACCCCGGCATCCACTCCAACAACCGAGGTTGCTTCCGCGACCGAGGTGTTCCTGCGCCCGAGGTTGTTCCTGCGCCCGAGGCTCCTGCTTCCGAGGTCCCACTACCACAACTTCGGCGACCGAGGTCTCTGGTTCCGAGGCCTGAACTTGTCTCAAGCAAAACATTAAATCCCCGGTATGCCGGGTGCAGATGTAATAGACCTTAAGTAGTTTGCCTTGCTACCAGTACTATTATCTTGCTATCCGAACCATGCTTTTCTAAGAATTTATGCCGAACCCTTTTGGAACGAGTCCCCGAGTTCACTTTCGTGTTTACTATACTTGGCATTCTTTGCTCTTGTCTACCATTTTGGCGTTCGACAGTCGAGTCACAAGATTGTTGTTTATAGCATACAGTACTTAGCAAATGTCGAGGTGTGTTTCAAAATCATCCGACATAAACGAAAGGTAAAGACAGGGGTTAGTAAACGACACATGCCGAACTATATTTTTGGACCGAGTCCCCGAGTCCATTTTCATGTTTCCCACGTTTTTTCATCTTTGCTCTTGACTACCATTTCGGCGTTCGTCAGTCGAGTCACAAGATTAGTTACACAGCATACATTACTTGAAGTTTGAGACGAGGTTCAAAATAGTTCGGCATATGAACGAAATTGACAAACAGAAATAAAACACAAGCACAAGAGCGAGGCAGTCCCCGAGCTTCAACCTCGGAGTGCCGACATTTCATTAAGGATTAACCGAGGTACATACATTGCGCCCTTCATGAGTAGAAAGGTCGGAGTAGAGCTATATTCCATGGTCGCCTGACCTCTGATCCGGGGTTGTCCAGCCCATCTTCCTTGGTTCCTGCGCATCTATTAGATAGTACGAATCATTGAGCAGAGCTCGGCTCACAATGAACGGTCCCTCCCATGGAGGTGACAACTTGTGCCGACCTTTCTTGCGCTGCACCAGCCTCAGCACCAAATCTCCCTCGTGAAACACACGAGGGTTGACACTCCGGCTATGATAACGTCGGAGACCTTGTTGGTATATTGCTGACCGAGATGAGGCCAATTCTCTAGCTTCCTCAAGCAGATCTACTGCATCCTCCCGAGCCTCTTTTGCCTCGGCTTCAGTGTACATTGCCACTCTGGGCGCATCATATTCGATGTCAGTGGGTAGCATAGCTTCTGCCCCATAGACCATAAAAAATGGCGTATAGCCAGTTGATCGATTTGGCGTGGTCCTTAGACCCCACAGTACTGCTGGTATCTCATCTATCCAACACCCCGGCGTTTTCAGCAGTGGTTCAATGAGCCGAGCCTTGATGCCGGCCAACACTAGAGCATTTGATCTTTCCACTTGTCCATTAGACTCCGGGTGTGCCACCGAGGCTATGTCCAGCCGGATTCCCTTGTTCATGCAAAACCGAGCAAATTCTCCAACAGCAAAGTTCGTGCCGTTGTCCGAGATAATGCTATGGGGGTACCCATATCGCAGAATGATCTCCTTCAAAAAAGTCACTGCTGAATGACCATCCAACTTCCGGATTGGTTTCACCTCGATCCACTTGGTGAACTTGTCCACCATCACCAGTATGTGCGTCATGTTACCTCGGGCTGGTTTGAACTCTCCCACCATATCCAAACACCATACCGCAAACGGCCAAGTGATAGGAATTGTTTTGAGCGCCGAGGCTGGCATATGCGTTTGCTTGGCAAACCTTTGGCATCCTTCACATCTCCGGACTATGGCCTCTGCATCAGCAAGAGCAGTGGGCCAATAGAACCCATGCCTGAACACCTTGGCCACCAGAGCTCTTGTGCT
The DNA here is from genome assembly GCA_947311845.1 of Poa pratensis. Classification (NCBI taxonomy): domain Eukaryota; kingdom Viridiplantae; phylum Streptophyta; class Magnoliopsida; order Poales; family Poaceae; genus Poa; species Poa pratensis. Next base: position 62,017,236 of record CAMZMU010000042.1, read on the forward strand.
GCAATGATGACCACACTCTCCTTGGTGGATCTCCAAAAGCATCTCCTTGCCTTCAGCTGGCTCGACACACCGTTGCAACACCTCGGTTACGCTTCTTTTATAGAGCTCCTTGTTGATGATGGTGTACGCCTTGCCCTCCTTTGGATTCTCCTAGCCTCGGTTGTGTCACTTGGCAAGCTTCCCTCCGTTATGAACTTCATGATTTGCTCCGCCCACTCCGGCACTGGGTGCAAAGGAAAAAATTCTCGTCCACCTCCATTGGTTCGGCCACCATAATCTCCTCCATTATTTCCTCCACCATCCTGCGACCAGTCCCCGAGTCTTGATGAGCAGTCCCCGAGGTTCGGTGCGCAGTCCCCGAGCTCTGCCACGCAGTCCCCGGGTCCGACCAAACGCATCCGACGTCTACCTCCATTGGAACAGGTCCGGGCTCTTGCTCCGCCGGGATGAAAATAGATTCGGATTCAGGAGAAGGTTTGATTGAAGGAGTTCTCAAGTGATTCAGGGCTACTCCAGGTGGTACTGCCTCTTTAGATGAACCGAGCTTTGACAACACGTCGGCAGCATTATTTTCTGTCCGAGGTATATGCCTGTATTCACACCCTTCAAAGAACCCGGATATCTTTTGCACATGGAACCGATATAACGCCATGTTGGCATCCAGAGCATCCCAAGTTCCAGAAGATTGTTGCACCACCAGGTCGGAATCGCCGAAGCATCTACACGCCGGATACCGATCTCCTTCGCCACATTGAGCCATGGATTAAGGCCTCATACTCCGCCACATTGTTTGATGCTGAGAAATGAATCTGCAGCACGTATTTCAGCTGATCTCGCTTCGGCGAGGTGAGGACTATTCCAGCCCCCAGCCCGATCTTTGTCTTGGACCCATCAAAATGCATTTTCCAATAATTATAGTCCGGCCTGGGTGGCTCATACTGCATCTCGGCCCAATCACAAAAGAAGTCCGGCAACGCCTGGGATTTAATTGCATCTCTTCTCTCATAATGTGGTGCATATGGAGACACCTCAATCGCCCATTTGGCAACTCGGCCAGTTGCATCTTTGCACCCGATGATCTCCGAGATTGGAGCTTCGCACACCACCGTCATGGGATGCTCCTGGAAATAATGCTTCAACTTCTTGACCGCCAGGTAGACACCATACGTCATCTTCTGGTAGTGAGGGTAATTCTGCTTCGAGGTAGAGATCACCTCGCTCAAGTAATACACCGGTCTCTGCACCGACCTGCCACCTTCTTCGCGCTCCACCACCACTGCCACACTTACAACTCGGTTTGTGGCCGCAATGTAAAGTAACATCGGCTCATTGTGCAATGGTGACGCCAACACCGGGCAGTGGACAACATCTTTTTCAGCTCATTGAACGCCACGTCGGCCTGCGGGGTCCATGTAAACCCGGTACTTTTCTTCATGAGCTGGTACAAAGGTAAGGCTTTTTCTCCCAGCCGACCTACAAATCGGCTCAACGAGGCTAGGCACCCTGTGAATTTCTGCACATCTTTCAAACACTTCGGTAATTCATGTTCTCAATAGCTCGGATCTTGGCCGGGTTAACCTCGATACCTCGGCTAGACACCAGGAATCCAAGCAACTTTCCAGCCGGGACACCAAAGGTGCACTTGTCCGGGTTAAGCTTCAACCGATATTTTCTCAAATTCACAAATGTCTCCTCGAGATCCTCGAGGAGAGTACGTTTCTCCTTAGTTTTGATGACGATATCATCGACATACACTTGCACATTTTTGCCCATTTGAGAGTGCAGGCATTTCTGCATACACCTCTGATAAGTTGCCCCGGCATTCTCAGACCAAAACACATGACACGATAGCAATACGCCCCATACGGGGTAATAAAAGCAGTCTTTATTTGATCCTTCGGGTTCAGTGGTATCTGGTGAAAACCAGAGTACGCATCGATAAAAGACAACAGTTCACAACCAGCAGTGGAATCAATCACTTGATCAATCCGAGGTAATGGAAACGGATCTTTCGGGCACGCCTTGTTGAGGTTAGTGAAGTCAATGCACATGCGCCACACCTTGACCACGGCTGGCTCGTCTTTCTTCTTTTCCACCAAGACCGGATTGGATATCCAGTCCGGATGCAGCACCTCCATAATGAACCCGGCTGCAAGCAACTTAGCCAGCTCGTCCAGCACCACTTGTCTTCGGTCGTCTGAGAGACGACGGGTCGGTTGCCTCACCGGTTTCACCTCGGCCTGACAAATAAAGAGTGCTCTGCCAACTCCCTCGGAACACCAGGCAGGTCCTTAGCCGACCATGCAAAGATATCCCGATTCTCACGGAGGAAGTGACAGAGCTCGCTTTCCTATTTCTCGCCCAGCCCGGTCCCAATGATGGCCATATGCTCTGGGTGCTCCGGGTCAATGGGGATCTTCTTGGTCTCCTTGGGCACCTCGAATGCTGCAGTTGAGTCCGGGCTCATCAGTCCGGACATGCCGAGCTGTGTTGACTGCGCCATTGCCACCACTTGATGCAGCTTCTTCTTCTCAGCTGCGATCACCAAAGACTCGGCCAGATTAGACCCCGCCGAGGCACACTGAATGGCTCGCTTGTAGTCACCCGAGATGGATATGATCCCATTAGGCCCTGGCATTTTCATCTTCAGGTATGCAACATGGGTGGAAATCATGAACTTGGCCAGAGCCGGCCTTCCAAGCAATGCATGGTATGCACTCTCCAAGTCCACCACCTCGAACTCGATACTCTCAACTCGGCAGTTATCCTTGGTTCCAAATGCTACATCCACCCATATCTTGCCCATGGGTGCACAGGAAACGCCAGGCACAATCCCATGAAAAGTACAACTGCTTGGCATCAACTGATTTGGCGATATGCCCAATTTCACCATTGTGTCTCGGTACATGATGTTGATGGCACTGCCATTGTCCACCAGAACTCGGGTAAACCTCACATTGTTAGTAGGCCCACACAACGTCGGATCTACCACCAGGGCATACTTTCCAGGGCTCGGCATGATCCGAGGTGTGTCTTTCCTGCTCCAAGTGATCTCCTGCTCAGACCAGTTCATATAGGTCGGCACCACCGGCATTACTGCATTCACCTCCATGGCACGCCTCTGCACACTCTTCTTGTCAGTTGGCTCGGTCACAAAGACCACATAGCTCGCATGAGCCTCTCTATAGTCATTTCCGGGGTATTCATACTGCTGACTTGGTCCGGCACCATTGTTGTTGTTATTACCTCGGACATTCACAACATTCACGGGCCTTGCTGCTGCAGGCCTCGGAGGAGGTGCAGTGGTTATCGGGGTAACATTTGCTCCGGACAGATTTGGGTTAGGCCTCGGCTGAAATCTCTGAGGTGGTCCTGCTCTGTTTCCTCCGGCCTTCGCCCCTTCTTCCTGATTCTGCGGTTCCAGCTGCACTGCCGGGTTGAATGGTTGGCTGGCTTGCGCGGGTCGGTCGTATGGTAACAGCAAGGACCATCTATCATTGATTCATAAGTCAAGGGTGGCTCCGGGTTCGGACTAAATGCCGGACCATTGATTTTCGGCCTCTGGACACCTCCAGCTCCGGGCTGATCCGGGTTCACCGCTGCAACTTGGTTCGAGGTGTATGGGTAGTCCGGCTCCCTCCTCTTTTGTCCGAACTCTTGGCGGTCATTACACCTTGGTCCGAGCCGGTTGTTTATTGGCTCCCTCCTTCTGTTACGTGCCACTGCCTCTGCTGCTGGCTGCATCGGATCACCCAGAGCATAAGAATCTGCAATCCGGATTGTCTGCTAGGGATTTCGGCATATCTCTTTGGAGCCTCTGCCACAGCATGCTGCCATGTCGACAACCATCTGCAAACCAGGAAATGGCCTGTGCCTCTACAACTCCTTCACAGGAATTCCGAACATTGCTCCACCGAGTTAAGAATTCTCGGTCAGTTTCATGATCATCTTGCTTACATGCTGCCAGGAGCTGAGGTCGGTTTGGCCTCTTGTATGTACTAGCAAAGTTGCTGTTAAACGCCAGCTCCAAGTCTATCCAGGAGTTGATACTATACTCCGGCAAATTATTCAGCCAGATCCGAGCTGGACCTTCCAACATGTGCGGGAGATACCGGACCGCCCATCGGCGATTGCCCCCCGCTATGTGCACCGAGGATACATAATCTGTCAGCCAATCTTGCGGCTTGGTGCTCCCGTTGTATGGCTTGGTGTTCCGACCTAACTGGAACTGAGATACTGGCGGTGGTGGCTCCTTCATGATCCGAGGTCCAAAACACGCCGGACCAGGAGGGCCTTCCTCCTCCAGTTGCTCGGACAAGTAGATTCTATCCAGCTTGTTACGAACATCGCCTGGAGCTAACATCCGAGCTCCTATCCGAGGTCCCAACGCCCCATCCACTCTGTGGTATCCAGCTCGCGCCATGGCCGAGTCTCCATCATCATATCGGTCATCGCCTTGACCGACATTCTGAGGTTGCTGAACATACTCCGGCTCTCGCTGATATTGCCCCTGCGGCCGGGTTGTTGCTGATACCTCGGGGGCGGAGGTGGTTTACCTCGGCCAGCCGACGCTGCTTGCCCGCCATTCTGATTTCCCTGACCGGAGTTACCCTTAGCTCGGCTTGCATTACCTGGCCGGGGTTTCCCTTAGCTCGGCTAGCATTGCCCTGGCCCACCTTCTGCTTTGCTGCTAACACCGGATCATACATCTGCAGCTGCTTGTTCTGACCCGAGGTGACACTCCGGGCTCGATCGGCTCCTCCGACGAGTGGAGACGAGGCTTGCCCCTTGGACACCTGACTAACTGGCCTAGCTGAATAAACCATCTCGAATCACCAGCCCCGGCATATGCTCTGCGGAGAGCCTCATTCTGCTGGTTAGCTACATACACTAATTCATTGACTCGCTTCTGCTGCGCACGCCATGCATCTCCAGTCAACCCGGATAGCTCGGCCCTGCCTGCCTCGGCAGCTCTGAGGTTCTTAGCAGGGGAACTATATACCGGCCTTCCAGTCGACACGCGACTCTCACTCCTAGCCGAGGTGGTAGGTCGAGCCTCCCTGTTTATCTCATCATTGAGCCCCTTGCCTCTCTGCCGCACCTCGGCTCCCCTATTTGTATCAACTGCTACCGGGGTGAAGCCATTCGCTGCATTGTACTCACGCAGATCTCTATTGAACTCATCTCTAGCTGTCATCATTGCTACAGCCTCCTTTTGCAACAGGACACGCTTTGCCTCTAGGTCGGCCACAGTCACCACTACATCCACTCCTGGATTTACTGGGTCTGCCAGTGTCTCCACTATCTCTACTAGGGTCGCACCTCGGCCCTGCAGCTCGGGGGTGCCAGGCAGCTCTTTCTCTAGCCTGGGCTTTGCAGATCTCACCTTAGCAACCTCGGCCGGCTTGGATTTGCTGGCATCTACTTTGCCAGCGGCATCAACCGGACCGGTCATCATCACCTCCACGCAGCTCTCGGGGCGAGTGATACGCCGACCTAAAGCCGCGAGGAGAGGAGTTTCGTCGTCCACGAGCACCTGCTCCGGGTACTCGCGAACAACCTCGACAGCAACGTAGGTGACGAAGCTGCCAAGCATCATGGTGAAGCCATGCTCGGGGAAGGGCTTGCCGGCGAAACACCCCGCGTTGTCGCTGATGAAGGTGAACTCACCGATCTTGGCGATAAGCCCGGAAAGAACACGCTCGCCTGAGCCCGTCCGGATGTAAACTCCCTCCAACGCCTCAATCTGCCCCACGGTGGGCGCCAACTGTCGTGGTGGGATCACGGCAGATGCCATAGGTATGGCTAAGATGGGGCCGAATGGTCGTTGGGGGAATCCGGGGAGGGTTTATGCACTCAAGAAGTGCACACGCAAGAACACGCAAGAACACGAACGAGAAACCAAGAAACCAAGAACACAAAGCACACCACGATGTACCCTGCTTCGGGGCCCTCTTGTGGAGGTAACACCCCTACTGCAGCACTATCCTACTCAGTGTATAGCTCGGTGACAAGTACAAGCTGCTCCTCGAGCTGTGATGATACAATGGTGAGAACTTGAGGTAAAAGATGGAGCTACACGGGAGGAAGAAGGAACTCCGAGCTAGATCCGAGGTGTCTCCGGGGTTCCGAGGTTCCTCTCTCTCTTTCTCTATCTCTCTCTCTCCTGTCGATCGATCCCTCAAGCAGGAGGGGTTGAAGCCCATTATAGGCCAGCCGAGTTACCGTTGTGCCCCTCGCTGAACACTGTAGCAATGCCTCTGCCCTGGTCATCATCGTAGTCCTGTCAGGAACAAGACATGGCCTGCCCATCCCTGCTGCATAACGGCAGAGCTAGCATGTCTCCTCTGACAGAGACAGGACATAGCCACGCCGTGCTACCTCGTAGCCTTTTCCCCGGATCTCGCGTGGTCAGCGGTCAGAGACGTGCAGCCCCGCTGAACCCGGGGCACGCCTCTGCCAGGCTCCGTGACAGACGCTCCCGCGTCAGGCGCTCTTGTACCAGGCAGGAATTGACAGGAGCATTGACTCCTGCCCGACCTACGGCTCCTTGCCTCGGTTAGCTCGGATCTTGCTCCCGCTCCTTACCTCGGGTCTCGTACTTAAGATCCGACCACCTCGGACATTACTTCCTTCAAATAGCTTCTCCTGCACTCACCATATAAACCATATCACCGAGGTAGTTAGGTCGGCTGAACATAGCTCGGACAGTGAACCTCGGCCCAGGCCAACGGGATACCTCATACCCCTCTGGGCCAAGATAGGTCGGCCTTTATATCCTCCAGGTCAAGATGAAGCTCGGACACTCCCAGGCCCAAGCAGGTCGGCCCTTTCCGTACCTCGGCATATCTTTAAACTCATCTTTATGTCAAGCCTTGACCCTACCCGGGGGTAGCCCCCGACACCGAGGGTGATTCCGGGAGGTGCCTTTGATGAACAGGTACAATGGTTGTTGATGGTTGATGATGAGTAAGGTGATGAAAGAAAAAGTTACTTCTTACCTCTTTTTAAAGTACTCTGAATAGTCGATGCCTTGGAGTTATGTCTTTTTAAAATAAAATCAGCTTTATGCAAAACAGCCATAAAACCTTGAAAGCCAATCATCGAGCATATATTAGCTCTTAATCTTGCGAGTTCGTCGAACTCAACGTCGTTTGCTTATTTTCAGGGGAGGACTTCACCACCCTCGAAGGTGGGTTCTTTGTGGACGTCGACGAGTAGTCTGGGGTTCCCAGGTGGCAGCTTGGGACATCCCGGAACAGCTGGCGCTGGATGTTTATTTGTAGGCCTCTTAGGCCATAATTTGGTTCTTGTTGTTAGAACAACCTAATTTGCTTCCGCTTGTTGTAATGTTGGGTCTGTGACCTCTGGTTGTCATTTGCTATCTTTCTCTATTATAAGAGTTGAACTATATGATTTTTGTGTCGTAGAGTCTGTGATGTGCCAGTTGTTCCACAAGTCTTGATCTCTCTATTATGCTTTGATAGTGTGTCTGGTGTTGTCGGATAACCGGAGACACAGTATCACTGTATAGCAGTCGGGTCGGGGCGCCACAATGACCTAGGAGCCCGCTTATATAGACGGTCGGGTCTCCTGATTCTATACATGGTAAGCCCGGGTTCTACCCAGACTCGGAGTCCTACTCTACATCCTCTAATCTTCGTGTACTCCAAGTCTTGTATTCCATAGCGCGTACCGCCTCCGGGTCTTCTAGAATCTTCTCTGCACAAGCCGGGTCACCGACAAGCTTGCTGGCCCATCGACGTAATCCGGCCCATGCTGATGGTTAGCTGTCCTGGCCGGGCCTTCTGCCTGGCGGGTCACACTTCCCTCTTCATGGGCCTACCGGGTTATTATTCCCCATCATATACCCCTCCCGGAATCTGCCCGTTGGAGACAGGGGAGTCGGATATTCCGACACAAGTCAGGATCGGATAATCCGAGTCAACATATGTCGGATATTCCGACAACCTCCAGAGCGCCACAAAACCGGTTGCTTGAAGTCCTTAGCCGATTTCGAGAGAAACCTTGAGGATCGGATAATCCGAGCCAACCTGGATCAGATATTCCGACAACCTCCAGAGCGTCACAAAACTGGTTGCTTTAAGTCCTTAGCCGAAAACGAGCAATCTTGAGGATCGGATAATCCGAGCCAACCTGGATCGGATATTCCGACAACCTCCAGAGCGAAAACTGAAAACGCAATAACTTTCACGTACGAAATCCAAATGAGGTGAAACCAATTTTGTGGAAAAGATAGCAACAAGAGCTTTCCTACAAAAAGTGGAAATATTAAGAACCATAAATAGAGTTAAGTTGACACACATGGAGGTGTGGAACTTTCCTCAAGGATAAACCGATAATATTTCCAACCTGAAAACGCAACAAGTTTTCCATACGAAATCCGTTTTCGGAGAACTTGGGCTTGTCATGAAGATCACAACAAGCACCAAAACTCAACAAGGAGAAGAACCAAATAAGAACCAAGAAAGATGATATGCCAAGAATGCAAAGGTTTGAGCTCTCCACAAAGATGCGATCAAGTTACTCACTTGAGAGCCCCTCTTGATAGTACAGTATCTATCCTATAACCCGGTCTCCCACTAACACCATGAGACCGGTAAAATAGAAACCCTATCAAGATCATACCTTTGCCTTGCGCACTCCACTTGAGCTAGATAATGACGATCTTGATCTCTTCAAGAGGACCATCTTTCTTGATTGCGCTTTGCTTGGTGAAGACTCACATATTGCTCCCCCATACACCAAGATGGGAGTGCCTCTCTTAGGAACATCTTCACTTGACCATTATCTCCAAATGGGTTGCAAGCTTCAAGCATATGATATCTTCTAGATGCCCATCTTGAACTTACACATCTCAACCTTGATGACGATCACCACTTGACGTCATCCTCCATGAGCTATAAGAAATCTTCCTTTTGATGCAAGCCCATGGAAAGATACCTAACCCCAACAAAGTAATGCCACACACACATAATGGGTTAGTTCACAAAGCTATATGGACACATTCTTACCATACCATTGGATCACATGGTCCCACATGGTATATCATTTAGCTTTGTGTGTTGATCAACTTGAATCCACTCTTTGCACTTAGTCTTGATCAACCTTGTATCTTTTCATCTTCTTGATCATATCAAATATGTCCATTATAATCAATGATCTTGATGGCATACAACCTTGAATCCAACACATGGAGTTCAAGCGATGCCAATGGACAAACCTATAAGAATAACTCAACACAAACATTAGTCCATAAGGATTGTCATTAATTACCAAAACCATACATGGGGACACCATGCACTTTCAGTCGACGCCGTCCACCACGCCCGAGGCTGCCGCCCCGGCTTCCGAGACTCCCCCGCCCCAGCAGAGCAAGACGCGCGTAAACACAGCAGCCAAACGCACACCTGACGACGGCCGGCCACGACTTCACAAAGAGGCACGCAAAGCCGGCGAGATCCCCTGATCCGGCCGCCCGTGACGTGCGCATCAGATCAAGAGCACAAGGAGACCAAACAAAGTTGAGCAGGGGAAATGACCAGGGCACAACCAGAGCACCCAGCTCCGGCGGCAGGAATCAGCCTCCCCAGCTCCGGCCTCGGTAGGAACGTGGTCCCCTGACCAGATCCACCATGCCTAAGGGCTTCCCTTGCTCGATCTGTGAATAGCAGCACCTGAAGACGCCTCCACCAGCCGGCGGCCGACGGAGGGCGGCGGATCCGCGCCACAGCGCCCTGGCCGAGCCTAGCCTCCACACAAGCTTGAGAGCAGGGGACGAGCGCGCCCCCCACGGAACCGTGAGCAGCGCTCGAAGGTGCGCGAGCTTGCCCGCCGGCCAACTCGGGCGGAGGCGAGGGGGATGGAGGAGGGGGGAGGCCGGCGGCGGCTAGGGTTTGGGAGGCCCCCGGTGTCGCCCCAGAGGAGCGACACGGGAGGCAGAGGAGTCTCTATTGCAATAGAGACTGGCACGTTTCTGGCCTCAACTTTATCTGTTTCAATTATGATATATGGTATAGAAATACGGTACATGTTAAGCCGCTAAATCAACGCTTATAGATAGATAGGTACAATTTATTAGACAAAAACTATGGGTAGCTGCAAGAGGTATTTATTTGTGTATTTTGCGCAACTTTTGCACCAAAGTGTGGTGTGATTTTTCTTTTTAGATGCAGAAAAAAAAGCAGCCGAGACAAAAGAATAGCCCTCCCACTACCATGTTTATCATTAGAGCAAGTACAATAGTACAGCCAACTGCTGGCTATAAGAGATTGCATGTCATCTATAGCCAACCATATAGCCAACATGTATAATAGTTAGATATAAAAATGTGTTATTTTATTAAGATATGGCACACCTTCCACTCTCACAAAGTGCATAGGAGCACGTAGTAGAGCTGACTCTTACATGAGAGCCCACTCCCCTTCTCTTTCCTCTTCTCTTTTCTCCATGTCATCCAACAAATATTATTTTAACCCTTATAGCCAGCTTACATAAGCATATTCATATTGTACTTGCTCTTATGCGCTTGTACTTGCTCTTATGCGCTGGAACTTTGAGAAAACTACAAGTAAATACCACCACTTCCCGATTCCTGCGCCGTCGTTCCCGCCGGCCTGCTATCTCGCCTCGCTCAGTTAGGCTCGCCGTTGGCATCGGATTCCGCTCCGTCGTCTCCTCTCCTAGCTACTGCGCTCACCGCCCCGCTCTCCAGTCTCCACCGACTGCACTAGTCGCGAGTACGCCCGAGTCATGGCCAAATTGGATCTAGCCGAGCCGGTTGGTGGGATTGAAGTCCTCGCGAGGCTAGGGTGCAGCCGCCGCCATGTCGCGCTAGCTGGTCTCGTAATTACTCCTCTCGTCGCCGCCGTCACAAGCCCATAACCGCATCGGCGGCTACTGGTCCGCAATGCTGCCAAGGTGCCTTCACTGTTGACGCATCCTTCAGGTCAGTATAGGTACTTCATGTCATGGTGCTTATTATACCAAATCGAGGATTGGTTTGTGTATTGAAACTAACCATTTCTAAGACTTGTTTATTACCCAAACTTTCGTGCTATCAATCATTGATTGGTTTTGTTCTAGTTCTGCACAATTTCCCCTCGCAAATCGCAACTAACAAACCTGTACGTACTTAAAAGTATTGTTTGTTTACTCCGGTTGAATGGGTAGAGCCTTGTACAGATGGTTACTGGAATTTGATTTTAGTGCAGTTTTTTTTTACTCCACTAGCTGCTTTAGCATGAGGCAGATACTAGATGGTTTACTGAATTTGACAGTGATTCAAGCTAGTACAGTTGTTGTGCACAGATCATATTACAGAGTTAGGTTTAATTTAAATTATCCATTGTGCACAGGCTTAGTTCAAGTTACACTTTTCTGCAAGTGATATTATGGAACTAGGCTACCACTTAGAACTTGCTAAGATGAAGCATCCTTCGTCATCTTATCTGAAGCTAATGATACTGCCAACATTTTCCTCATGAAAACGCTTCCACTGATGGATCTCATTAACTAGCTTATGTTCCTGTATTTAACTCACACTTTGAGTCTAGAGGTAAAGAAAAAATGGCTATTCAACTCCCTTGATTGCAGAAAGATGCACGCTAATTTTGTTAGATTGATCTCCTCCCGTGTGGGCCCAACGGCCCACCGGGCCCTTTGACCTGCGCCCTGATCGAGGGCGCCCAACCCACTATGGTTGACGGGCCCCTGTCACCTGCGCTATAAAGAGAGGTGTGGGGCCGGCGGCACGCACTACGAGGTTCGTCGCGAGCCGTAAACCCCACCGACATAACCTACCGATCTAGGTTTAGCGCTGTGCTGACGGGAAGCTCCGCCGCCGCCACTGCCCACTCGCCGGCCACCCTCCACCATGGCCGGCACGTCGAGCTCGTCGAGTCAAGGAGAAGGTACACCTATCCCTCCCATCTCTCTGTTCTCTCACTCACATGATTACACAGATGCAATGAATAGAGGTTTCTACCGATTAGATCTAGCCTAGATGATCCTACGGATATAACAAATTTGCCGTGACCATGTCTACGGCTTGGAGTCATGACAAATTTATTAGCAGACATGGACAGGAGGGTGTTTGTGATACCATTGTTCAACAGAAGTCTTCCCTGTGAATTCTGAGCTTTTGTGTTGTCTTTGCTCATATTCTAGCCTTGGGTCTCAGTAATCTATCTACGAGTACAATCTTCTTTTTTTAAATATATCCATGAACACAATTGGTCGTTTGTGAAACCAGGATCATTTAATCATGATTTCTTCTTCATCTCTGCTATAATTTAAACAGGAAAAAAAGTGCTTTCACTAGTATTGTGTGCTCTTGCATAGAAGTGTGAAATGGCACAACCAGCTGCGACCCGATCTCACCGTGGTCACTTGTCACATTTACAGCTGGTTGTTGAACCGTCTCCATCTTGAACAGCTGGGTCAATTAGGCCACAGTTAGACACTCGTTCTCAGCACCAAGTTTGGACTTGCCCAAAACAAGATGGACAACGACCAGACTACATGCACACGTGGCTCAAGTCTCAACCATTTCCCCTCATATGAAGGATTCACTTTTCAGATCCATCTGAACGAGATGCAGTTATAATGGAACAATTTACCCCTCAAGTTGCTCATATAGCTCCCGAAATTGAAGCGGATGCCATGGAAATGAAATCCTTAGTAAGGAACACCAAAGTTTGTCTCCTGATCTTGTTCCTGCTACTGATATGCACATGCGGCGATGCCATCTCCCCACAAAGCGAAGCTGAAGCTGAAGCGGGAAATCCACTTTAATGTTCTCCGGCACCAACGGATCTTCTCCGCTCTCGTCATGGTCGCTTGCCAGCTCCACCAGCAATTCTTGGTCTGGCATCGAGTGCAACGTGGCTGGCCACATCGTGGAGCTCGCTATTCCCGGAGCCGGCATCGCGGGCATGTTGGACGCCTTTAATTTTGCCGTGTTCCCGGCCCTCACAAGCCTCAACCTGAGCGGCAACCATCTCATGGGCGCCATCCCTGCCGATTTATCCCTCGTGACCTCTCACCTCGCTTGACCTTTCAAGCAACAACCTCACCAGCGGCATTCCGGCAGCGCTCGGGACGCTGCACAGCCTGAAAGTTCTTGTCCTTCACGACAACCCGCTGGGTGGACCGATCCCGGGGTCTCTCGCCAAGCTCGGCGCGCTACAGCGGTTAGACTTGCAGGCTGTGCAGCTCGTCGGTACGATGCCAGCGGAGCTGGGTCGCCTGGGAGATCTCACCTTCTTGGACCTGTCCAGGAACAACCTCTCCGGCGGATTGCCACTGTCTTTTGCTGGGATGACCAAGATGAGGGAGTTCTACTTGTCAATAAACGATCTCTCCGGTTTGGTTCCACCTGACCTGTTCACCCGGTGGCCTGAGGTAACTCTGTTCTACCTACACTACAATTCATTCACCGGAAGCATACCACGGGAGATCGGCAAAGCAACGAAGCTGGGGTTCTTGTCGCTTCAAACCAACAATCTGACGGGTGTAATTCCGGTGGAGATCGGCAGCTTGGTGGATCTTCAGATATTGGACTTGGGGAAGAACTGGCTATCTGGAAGGATTCCTCATTCTGTTGGAAACCTGAAGCAACTTGTCGTCATGATTTTGTTCTTCAATGACCTCACTGGTTTGGTACCCCATGAAGTTGGTAGGATGTCATCACTACAAATCCTTGACCTCAACAATAACCGGTTGGAGGGTGAGCTACCCGCAACAATTTATTTGCTCAAGGATCTCTACGATCTTGACTTCAGTAACAACAATTTCACTGGTACAATCCCAAGCATTGGCAGTAGGAAATTTCTCTCAGCTGCCTTTGGCAACAATAGTTTCTCGGGAAGCTTCCCTCAGACATTTTGTCAAACCACTTCTCTAGAGATCTTGGATTTGTCTAGTAACCGGTTATCTGGTGAACTCCCTAACTGCCTCTGGGACTTGCAGGATCTGTTATTCCTAGATTTGTCAGGCAATGCTCTCAGTGGGGAATTTCAGTCAACTGGGTCCAGTAATTTATCAGTTTTGGAATCATTGCATTTGGCCAATAACAAATTCACAGGTGGGTTCCCAACTATATTGAAGAACTGTAAGAAACTAGTTGTCCTTGACATCGGCGAAAATTACTTTTCCGGCCCAATTCCATCATGGGTAGGTCCAAGTCTTCAATCCCTAAGGATTCTCCGGTTGCGGTTGAACTTTTTTGGTGGTAGTGTTCCCTGGCAACTATCACAGCTCTCCCATCTCCAACTACTCGACCTAGCTAGCAACCATTTAACAGGTCCCACACATGGTTTCCTTGCCAAATTTACATCCATGATGAAACCACAAACTGAATTCGACATGAGTACATTAGTCCACTATGAAGTTTTACATCAAGTTGCCAACCTTACATATATTGAACGAATCGATATAAATTGGAAGATGGAGAGTTACCAGTTTCAAGGGGGGATTGCACTTATGATAGGTATCGACTTATCAGCAAATTCATTCTCTGGTGAGATTCCATCTGAGTTAGCAAATCTCCAAGGCCTCCGGTTTCTAAATCTTTCAAGAAACCATCTATCAGGTCGTATTCCTGAAAACATTGGCAATCTTGAACTGCTTGAATCTCTTGACTGCTCTTGGAATGAATTATCTGGGGCTATTCCTTCAAGCATCTCAAAACTATTGTCTCTTAGTTCGCTCAATCTCTCTGCCAATTATCTCTCTGGCCAGATACCAACTGGTAATCAGCTCCAAACACTTGACGACCCTTCAATTTACAACAACAACTCTGGGCTGTGCGGGTTTCCATTGGGTGTCACATGTTCCAATGGTTCAGGTACCACGGAAATACAGGACAGGAGCAAGAAACATGACACAGAAATTGAAACGTTGTATCTGTACTACTCAACAATTGCTGGACTTGCCCTTGGATTATGGTTGTGGTTTGGATCCCTAGTTGTCTTCCGGCCATGGAGAACTTCTATCTTCCGGTGTGTGGATCGCGTTCAAGATAAAGTTATGAAAAGGTGTGGAGCATTTTGTTAATGCGTCTATATAATTGTGTAGCCTTTACACTAGAGTGTAGGATTTGTATCGTCTCATGTACTCTTTATATAGTTTATGTTCAGGCAGGAAATACGGAAAACATCCTTGGCTCCCGAGCTCCAGTGCTCCCTCTTGTTTAAAAAATTAAAAATCATATTTGTAGGTTGTAAAAATATATGAAACAAATCATGCATGTTGCCGATGTTGTATCCCACAAACGCAGGGGCGGAGCTAGACTAATTCATGGGTATGCAATGAATACCCAATATTTTTTGCGAAAATAAATCAACATATAAGCTCATATACACATGTATATGTATACTGGTAGCTCTTTTATGTACAGAACACATCAAAAATCGAAACAGATAGGTCACCAGCCAAAAATCGAAACAGACAGGTCACCAGCCTTCCAACGTCCCAACCTCTCTAACTGGGCCTAACTCCAGTTTGGCCTGCTTTCCCAGCTACACCCTGCAATTTTATTTCGCAAAATGGCCAGCCCAAGCACATAGAACAAGCGCCATTGTTTCCCATTTCCTCCCTATTAACTCCTGACGTGGGCTTTATACATGTTCAAAAAAAAAAACTCCTGACGTGAGGCACTCGTCGTGGTAGAAATTTCAGCATCAACTTTGTAATGTATATTGTTGATTTTAAGTATGAAATGCGAAAAATTAAAAAAAGAATCTTGCAATACTAAATAACTGAATACATTGTTATGTCTATGAATAACTTGTTGTTTCAGTGATGTTAGTGTGGACTTTGGTATCATATATTGTTGTGTTGGAAAACAAAATCGTAACTCCGCATACCCAACACAAAAATCCTGGCTCCGCCACTGCACAAACGTGTAAAATCTGGATTTGAAATACTTTATATTCTGAGCTACACAAAAATGACAAATGATGTATATTTTAGAGATTTGAAAGTATGCACATTTAAATTCACACATTTGTTATTTTTGTGTAGATCGGTATATAAAGTATTTTAAATCGATATTTTACATGTTTGTGGGATATATCATTGGAAACATGCACGAATTTTTTCAGATTTTTTTGAAACTTATAAATATGATTTTTGAATTTTTTTTAACGAGTGAGATCACTGGAACTCGGGAGTAAGAAATCTCTACTCAAGGAAATAATAATACAAAGTATTTCCAACTGATTGAACAGCTAAAAATCTATATATTTATAAGAGATTATTTGGTGCGCCAGTCCCTAACTTCTTCTCGATGGACGAGTTGAATGACGTTATTCTGCAAATATCCTAGCTGATTTTTAACGTAAAATGGGGGACGTGGTTAAAGGTGACTTAATGGCCATGTTTGCTGCTTTTCAACAAGGGTTGTTGGCCTTGTGTCCTCTTTTGGCATAATTACATTACTTTCAAGAAGAGGATGCAGTGTAGATTCAGCAGTGTTGTTGCATCTTTCTTCTGAATGTTAGCCGATCTTACTAGGTTTGTACCAATTGGCTAGCAAAATTTGCTCACAATGTGGTTAGACCCCACTCAGTTCGCTTTGCCTGGACGACACATCCGGGAGAGGTAGAAGTTATGCGTGAAACTATCCACGAGCTCCAGTCCTACCGGATGGATCGATTGTTTTCAAGCTCGACTTCCGCAAAGCTTTCGACTCCATCAGCTGGGAGGCCCTTGATGCTATTCTTTGTGCTAAGGGCTTCCCTCCACACCGGCGTGATTGGATCAAATCTATAAACCTTTCGAGCCAAACTGCCGTCCTGCTTAATGGGGTTCCTGGGCGTTGGATCCAATGTCGCCGTGGGCTCCGTCATGGGGACCCTCTCTCCCCTTTCCTTTTCGATATTGTCGCCGATGTCCTCCAGCAACTTCTTCTTGATGCCTCCTCCCGCGGCCTCCTACTCCACCCTCTGGTGGATGACCTCCCTTGTCATGTCCTTCGATATGCCGATGACACCCTCATCATCATACGGGCCATCCCGGAACATGTCATTCACCTCAAGAAACTTCTTCGCGATTTCTCTCAGGCTACAGGTTTAGACATCAATTACCACAAGAGTACCTTTGTCCCAATCAAGGTTGAATCCGCTCTTGCCTCCTCCATGGCCTCCTCCTTTGGTTGCGACGTTGCCTCCTTCCCTCAAACCTACTCGGCCTCCCCCTCTCCACGCACAAAACTCATGCCTCTGACCTGGCCCTTGTCATCTCCAAATGTGACATGCGTCTCACTGGATGGTGAGGTTGTGTCTTGCCTATTGGCAGCCGCTTAACCTTGGTAAACTTGTGTAGCAGTTTGGGGAAATTTCTGGAATCCTTCACGTTTGCTAGCTACAGATATGGTACATATACACACTAGGCTGGGCCCTTTGGGCCACACACATAACACACACAACCCAACACCAACACTCCCCCTCAAGATGGGCGATAGATATCTATCATCCCCATCTTGTTACATGACAACAAACACTCTCTACTACCTAATCCCTTTGTCAAACAATCTGCTATTTGTTCTCGGAGGTTACATGGCTTAACTTCAAGGTGCCTTCGTCGAGCCGCTCTTTGATGAAGAATCGATCTATTTCTACATGCTTTGTTCGGTCATGCTGAACTGGATTGTTAGCTATGTTGATTGCAGACTTGTTGTCACACCAAAGTTTCAAAGGCCCTCTCCGTAGTAGCTTCAGTTCTGATAGGAGACCTTTCATCCATAGCATCTCACTCAAGCACAGAGACATTGCTCTATATTCTGCTTCTGCGGTTGATCGGGAGACCACTGGTTGCTTCTTGCTCCTCCACGATACCAAGTTTCCTCCTACAAAGACACAAAAGCCTGATGTTGACCTTCTGTCATCAAGGCAACTACCCCAATCAGTGTCACAATAGCCTTCTACATTCAAGTGCCCATTGGCCTTGAACAATAGGCCTCTTCCAGGACTCCCTTTTAGATAGCGTAAAATTTTGTGTGCTGCCTCTAAATGCCCGCTTCTTGGGTCATGCATGTAGCGGCTAACCACACTCACAGCATAGGATATGTCAGGTCTCGTGTGGCATAAATAGATGAGTCGACCTACAAGCCGTTGGTAGCTCTCTCTATCAACTGGATCTCCAGATTGAGCACATAATTGATGATTTTGCTCAATAGGGGTCGAAGCAATTCGACACCAAGCATTCCTGTATCACTAAGAAGGTCCAAGATATACTTCCGTTGCGAAAGAACAATCCCTTTAGGGGACCTTGCAATCTCGATGCCTAGAAAATATCTCAGTTGGCCAAGGTCCTTAACCTCAAACTCTTTGCTCAACTTCTGCTTTAATTGTGCCATCTCAACAGTATCATCACCGGTAATAATGATGTCATCCACATATACTGCAAGAATCGTGATGTACCGCTCGGAGTGGCGATAGAACACAGTGTGATCCCCATTGCACTGTGTGTAACCCATACCACACATAGCACGGCGAAAACGATCAAACCATGCTCGTGGAGATTGTTTAAGCCCATATAATGACTTTCTCAACCTAAGGACCTTCCCATGAGTTTGAGATGTACCAAAAACCAGGTGGAATTTCCATGTACACTTCTTCCTGAAGATCACCATGCAAGAACACATTTTTCACATCTAGCTGGTATAATGGCCAATCAAAATTTGCTGCACATGATATCAATGTTCTCACGGTGCTCATCTTTGCCACAGGTGCAAAAGTCTCATCATAATCAATTCCATAGGTCTGGCTATAACCCTTTGCAACAAGTCTAGCCTTGTACCTCTCGATCTTACCATTTGGGTCTTGCTTCACAGTGTAGACCCATTTACAGTTAACCGGCTTCTTCCCTTTTGGAAGTGATACAAGCTCCCATGTCTTATTCTTTTGAAGAGCTGCCATCTCCTCCAACATCGCTTCATGCCACTTAGGGTCTTGCTTTGCTACTCTCCAATCAGTTGGGATAACTACTAACTGTAAAGAAGCAATGAAGGCTCTATACCCAGGTGACAATGAGTCATATGACACATATTTTGCAATATCATGCTCAAACCCATACCGTTCAGGAGGTTTTCCCGCCTTGGCTCGTGGTTCTTTCCTCAGGGCAATAGGTAAATTCAACGAATCATTGGTGACAAATGTCTCACTCTCAGATGAGTTAACTTCATCGACCACCGGAATCTGCTGCTCCCCCTGCACTTGGACCCCACTAGTTGTTCGAGCTTGTCGTTGTTCATGTTGCAATTGCCTCCTCGTATACACCCTCAAATTTTGTTCCTCATTTGGCTTTCTCCATCTGTCTCCACTTGTTGGTTGTCTCCTCGTATACACCCTTAAATTTTGTTCTTCATTTGGCTTTCTCCATCTCTCTCCAGTCATAGGACATGGAATTGAACCAACAACAACTCTCTGTGGTTCATCATCCTTTGTCCTCAAGATTTCACTCTCCCCCTCTCGACTAGCATCACTTGTGTTAGGAGAGTCAAAATCAAACAACGAGCTAAGATCCGTCTTTTCTCCATAGAATGGTTCAGACTCTCTGAATGTCATATCCATGCTCACAAAAGTTCTCCGTTCACTAGGACTCCAACACTTGTACCCCTTTTGTCCAGATGAGTATCCAATGAAGATGCACTTAACAGCACGTGGATCCAATTTTCCCACTGAAGGTCTGTGGTCTCTAACAAAGCAAGTACACCCAAACACCTTTGGCGGAACAATGAACTCATTTTTTCCATAGACCATTTCATATGGAGTCTTCATCCCAAGCACTCTTGATGGCATCCGGTTGATGAGATAAGTAGCAGTCATGACCGCTTCACTCCATAAGAATTTAGGCACATTCATCGTAAACATAAGTGATCGAGCTACCTCCAGCAGATGACGATTCTTCCTTTCAGCTACTTCATTTTGTGGAGAAGTATCAGGACAAGAAGTTTGATGAAGTATTCCTTTCTCCGATAGAAAATTGCCAAATTCATTGTTCACATACTCTGTCCCGTTATCAGTCCTGATAATTTGAATACCAATACTGAAACGATTTTGGATATATGCATAAAAGTCTCTGAAACATTGAAGCACCTCACTTTTTTGTTTCATGAGGTATATCCAAGTCATTCGGGAGTAACAATCAATGAATGTGACAAAATACTTCATTCCACTAATAGAGACCACTGGAGAAGTCCAGACATCCGAATGAATCAACACAAAGGGCGACATGCTTCGAAGTCCACGACTCACATATGATGTCCTCTTGTGTTTTCCATACTCACATGCATCACACACAAGTTTGTCTTTATCTACCTTCTTCATTTCTTCGGGAAACATCTTAGTCATTGTATCAAAGGACATATGGCCCAATCGACAATGTTGGAGCATCACTTTTGCTTCATTGTCACCTGCGACAACCATCAGAGCTGTGCATAGTGCATCATCTGTTTCACGTCTATCCAAGTACCATAGTCCCCATGTCTGACACCGACCCCAAGCCTCCTTCCAGTTTTCCTCTCCTCAATTATACAATTGTATCGGTCAGCAATCACTCGACAATCAATATCGTCAACCAAGGAGCTCATGGACACCAAACTAACTGGAAATGATGGAGCATATAAGACTGAAGATAATGTGATGGACGGAGTGCATTTTACTGTGCCAACACCTTTGACAGGTTGATAAGTTCCATCCGCAGTTTGGATGGTTTCTTTACTCGTGGGTGGATGTGGAGAATATGACGCAAATTCACTCCATTTACCCGTGACATGTGCCGATGCTCCCGAATCTAGTATCCAACTTGAACGACAAGTTTCACTTGATGCAGAAGCTTGACTGGAGATACCTTTTTCTGTCTGAGCAAGATTGACAAAATTACCAAGAATTGTCGTCCTGCCACTCTGTTTTGGGCTTGTCACACTCTGTTTTAATTGTCTCAATTTCTCTAGCTCCTCAGCTGAGACTTGAAGCACCTCATTGGTTCCCTTTCCCATCAAAGTTAAATTATCCACATTTTTTACTTTCATCAATTGATCCAGTTTCTCTAGTAGCTTCTCAATCTGTTGATTCTCTCCATTTTTTTTTTTGCAGCACCACCTACTGACCAGATGCCACTACTTCACACCTCACTCGCCTCTGATGAGCAAGTCTTTTGCACTCAGCCGGTGCTTCCTCCACCACTTCCGTGAGGTCCTCCTCACTCGCCACTGCTGCCTCCAACCTGCTGCAGCGCCCCTAGTTCTCCCAGCCGCGCACGCACTTCCAGCCGCAGTCTTCCTCCTGTTGCTGCCTAGAGCCACCACCGAGCCTCACCTGTAGCTGGCCACCTGCTCCACCGCCGTGTCTCCTTGACAGCCCCTTCACACCAGTCGAGCTCCAGTAGCCACTTGCGAGGCTTCCCCTGGGCGTTCTGACCTTGGCTGCGCTGACCCCCTCTGGATTCCTGTAGCTCCGCTGCGCTCTGCCGGCGGTCGCCTCTCCTACTCCTGGACCTAGCTGCACTTCGCTGCAGTGCACGCCCACTCCTAGCTGCACTGCCTTCAGGCTCCACAATCCCTCAAGCTGCTCACGCACCAGCCGCCGGCGGCCGCCGCCGATGCCTCCGATTTCGAGCAGCCGTACAACACGTCCACCCCTGCGTGAGCCCTTGTTCCCTCCGACGAAGAGCTCCACCACACGCCGCCGATTAGCCGTGGAACACCTCCAGGAGCGAGCGCTGTCTCCTCCCCAGCTCTGATACCATGTAGCAGTTCGGGGAAATTTCTGGAATCCTTCACGTTTGCTAGCTACAGATATGGTACATATACACATTAGGCTGGGCCCTTTGGGCCACACACATAACACACACAGCCCAACACCAACAACTTGGTTCTCACTTCTATGATTGCCCATGCCATGAGCACTGGTCTCCTTCCTAAGGGCATCATAGAAGCCATTGACAAACGGCGTCAGGCCTTCCTCTGGACGGGAGAGGAAACCTGCTGGGGCAGAAATTGCAAGGTGGCTTGGCCTGAGGTGTGCACACCCAAAAAGCTTGGAGGGTTAGGGGTCCTCTCCCTCCCTTCTCAAAACGCAGACCTCCTCTCCAACTTCCTCTTGAAATTACATTCAGACACGGCCGTGCCCTGGGCCTGGTGGTTTCGCTGTTTCTATGGCTGGTCAGACCATCGTGACTTCGGCGACCCCCATCACCTTGACACCCCGATCTGGAAAGACCTGGTTGCTGGTCTTCCCGCCTGCCAAGACACCTGCACTACCAGAGTTGTCAATAGTTCCTGAACCGCTTTTTGGTTGGATCTGTGGCACAGGACTGCCCCTCTTGCCAGTCGGTTCCCTGCTTTGTTCTCCCACTCTACCTGCCCGAATGCTAATGTTCGCTCGGTTGTCTCCTCTGTCCTCGCTGCCTCTCTCCACCCCGACTCTCTAATGTCACCTCCGCTGAGCTTGCCATTATCATGGATGAGCTCTCTTCTCTCACTCTCTTGCCCTTTGCCCATGACACTCGCCTTAGTCGTAGTAGCAACAGCAGCCTCGCTAACTGAAGTTTCTATGCCAACTCTTTTTAAGCAATTGCAGGTTGTGGCTCAGGCTGATGCAGTTTGGCGCAATGCCGCTCCGCACAAGTGCAAGATCTTTAACTGGCTCGTCCAGCGCCACCATCTCCCCACGAATGCTAGGCGCTACCGGCACCAGCTTGGTGACACGCCGTGCTGCCCCTCCTGCAGTCAAGACGAAGACGTGGATCATCTCCTTCTTCTCTGCCCCCGCGCTAAGGAGGTTTGGAGTCACCTTGGCTATCATGACACGGCCTCCTTGTCCTTGGCTCCTACCATTGAAGCCCTTTGGGATCGCCATGCCAGCTCCTATGCAACGCCCACAATTTGTACCGCTGCCCTTTGGAATATCTGGAAACGGAGAAACAATCTGCTTTTCAACAGTGTTGACGAGCCTGGTCTGATGGTCGCCTGCCGCTGCGTCGATGATGTCCGTCTGTGGGCGAACCGGTGCTAGAACTTGCACTTTTGAAAAAATTAAATTGTTTTTGTAATATTAGTGCAACTTTTAAATATACACTTTAAGAATTATGTACATTATATATTAAGTGATGTGAGATGATAATATTCAGAATACTTCGAAAGGTGGGTGACCTGTGAAAATATTGTAGGGAACTTAAGAATATTCAGAATTTCTGTATTAAAGTTCTGTCGTTTACAAATACATGTCCCATGAATTTTTGTAATATTTTTTCGCTATGTTTTGTGTAGCAAATTTTCTGATGTGATCTCGCTGCACACGGGCAAGTATACTACTCCAAAGGGAATACAGCATAAAAGTCCAGTATGAGAAACATAAAGGGTAAGAAAAACGAAAATGATGATTGATGCTGGATGTTGAACCGTATCCATCTCTGACGGCCGAGTCAATTAAGCCATGCTTCACTCGTTCTCAGCAGCAAGTTTGGACTTTGGAAAACAAACTTGACAACGACCAGACCACATCAACACACACAGCTCATGCTCAACAATTACCTCATCGATCGTGTCTTGACCATTCAAAAAGGTAATTTAATCTTGTTTCTCGAGTTATCCAGAAGCAATCGGTCCATCTCGATCAAAATCAAATCAACTTTCTGACTTTTGTCAACTGTGTGTTGTGTTTTCTGTGAATTCATTTTCTGACATATTCCTCGTGTTGGAGGAGTTGAAGACTGCACTTCTTTGACTATTTGACAAAATATCGTTCCTAAAGCTATCCAGAGCAATCCGTCCATCTCGACCAAAATCAAATCAACTTGCTGACTTTTATCAGCTGTTCGTTGTGTTTTCTGCGAATTCTCTGACATGCTCGTAGTGTCGGAGGAGTTGAAGACTGCACTTCTCTGAATATTTGACAAAATCGACATTTCTCTCTATGCTAGCTTACATCTTACAAGCAGGATTATGTGATCAGAAAACTCACAGTTAGTACCTTGACATCATCCTAACACAAGCAATAAAGAAAAGTTAAGATTACCCTTCACACCCTGTTAATCACCTCGCATCCACCACACTCACTGACAACTGGTTCGTCGAGAACGGCGACTTGTCAGAGTTTGTCATCTGCAAAAACGATGACCCCGAGCCGTCACTCCTCGCGTTCGACCCCTTCACGTCGATGAAGGGAGGCTCCGTTGGCCGTGGCAGCACCCTGTCCCTGCTTCCCAGCATCTCCACCACCTTCCACATCGGGGGTCTAAGGTTAGGCGATGCCTGCGCGCACAGCAGCCCGACATGGAACACCTTGAGAGCCTCCCTGTCCGAGCACTGCTCCCGGAGGTTCGGGTCCAGGAGCTCCATCATGGTGCCTGCGTTGTAGTGCTTCCATATCTGAAGATGGATGGATGAATGTCAGTAGCAGTGATAGATTCATCAGGCTGTCTGAAATGCTACAGTGCATTAGTAGTACTTGACAAACAAGGTGAAATGTGAGGAATGTACCAGTGACATGAGGAGAGTCCCTCGGCCGATGACGCCACCGAGTTGTGGTTCTTCCGACCGGTGATGATCTCAAGGACCAGCACGCCGTAGCTGTAGATATCCGCCTTCTCTGTCAGCTGCCCGTGGACAATGTATTCCGGGGCCATATATCCACTACACAAATGTTGGCACGGTAAGTGTTATTTTCTTCAGACATATTGTGCATCACAAAAAACTTTTTCCGTGCCACCGTCAAATTAGATGCAATTTTCCACAATGTTTCGGGCAATTGAACTTACAATGTTCCGGCGAGGCCAGTGCTAAGGTGGGTCTGATCTTCCATGAAGTTCCTTGCCAAGCCGAAGTCGCCGATCTTAGGCCTGAACTTTTCATCCAACAGCACATTGCTGGCCTTGATGTCCCTATGTATGATCCTGATCTCGGAGGCGTTGTGGAGGTACGACAGACCCTCCGCCGTCCCGAGGATGATTTCCGATCGCCGCTCCCAATCCAAGGCGTTCTTCTTGAACGCATCTGCATAAACATTCAACAAGCATAGAAGATATATCAGAATGACAACATACCATTTCAAGTGTGAAAAATCAAATTCAGGATGCAGGAATTGTTTTCTTACCAAAGAGGTAGTGATCGAGGCTTGTGTTGCAGAGGTACTCGTAGACGAGGAGGCTCTCGGGTCCCTCGACGCTGCACCCGAGGAGCTTGACGAGGTTCTTGTGCTGCACCTGGCTGACGAGCTTCACCTCGTTGAAGAACTGGTCGGTCCACTGCCGCGTGTTGAGGAAGAGCCGCTTCACGGCGATCTCCCGGCCATCTGGCAGAACTCCCTGGAATTCGTCATGTCAGATTGTAAATTCAGACGAGGCAAACATCTCAGGAAGATGATCATGGTGTTCCAGTTGGCATGGCAATGTACCTTGTACACTGAACCGTAGCCGCCCTGACCGAGCTTGTTGATCTGATTGAAATCATCCGTCGCCTTGCGCAGCTCGTCGTACCGGAAACCGAGCTGCGACGCGGCGATGGCGCGGATGATCTCGCCTGAGCCGTCCATGTCTGCAGCGCAACCCAGCAGGAATTACACAGTGTCAGAAGCTTACATAAGTCCGAGTGCAGTACCATGTTCTCAGTAGCTTGTTCCAATTAACAGTTTTTACATACCGTCGTGGAGGTCGTCTCTCCCGTGCCTCATTCTCGTCCAGAAAAATGCTATGCCGATGACTGCCAGGGCGGAGAAGACGCAGGCGATGACGATGATGATTATTTTCCGGGCTGCCATGGATGATTGAGAAGAAAAACTGTCAAATTCATACGGATTTTGTTGTCTGTTTCAACATGTGACATATTCGCTGTTGCTATCAGTGGAATTCAGACACGACACGCCACGACACATGGACCAAGAACGGCAAGTAAGACCGAGGACAATCTGCCCTGCACTCACTTGATGATCCGCCGCCGCCGCCGGCGTTCGCCGGCAGGTAGAAGGGCTCCGTGGAGTACCTGACGACGCAGCCGGCGTTGAGCCCATACCCCTCGGCGGCGCCGGGAAGGCACCGCCCGACGACCCGGTCGCGCGCGCTCGCGACGCACGCCTCGCACGCGCTGGCGTTGAGCGACCTCCAGCACTGCGCCGCCGCGTACACGCGCGGGCCGGACGGCATCGCGGACGCGGACGCCGACGCGGCGTAGTAGTACCCCTTCGCCCCCGGCGCTGACGCCGTGACGTTGCGCACCAAGTCGGCCGCCGCGGCCGCGAACGCCGGCGCGGAGGGCGCGGTGTCATTGGAGCAGACGGCCGTGTCGGCGGCGTCGGAGACGGCGGCGGTGAAGTTGCCGGCGCCGTAGCGGAGGAAGCAGCCGTCGAGGTAGATGCGGCCGCCGTCGGCGGGGAGGCAGTGGGGCAGCTTGACGCGGCTCTGCGCGTAGCAGAGCTGGCAGTCGGTCGGGGAGAGGTAGGCGAGGCACTGGCCGAGGCCGAAGACGGAGTCGCTGCCGGTGCCCGAGGAGGCGGCGCCGAACCCGGAGCGCGTCACGTTCTGGTAGATGAGCTCCAGGGTGGTGACGAAGCTCACGTCGAACCCCTCCGGGTCGGACGCCGTCGTGGCGGCGCACGACGTCGATAGGATCACAGGCGATCCTGCGGACGAGTCGGCGGCGGCGGTGACCGCGGCGAGGGCGACGGCGAGGAGGAGGCGCCGGAGCACGTCCGCCGCCCGGAGCAGGGGGAGGCGTGCTCTGCTTCTTCTCGTTGTCATGGCGGCGAGCGAGCTAGCTCTTGATGCGCCTCTGCATGCCACGCGTGCGTCTCTTTGTCTCTCGGCCTCTTGGTTTTTGTATGTGACGCACGCTGCGTTGTTTCATGTCTGGTCTGAACCGATTCAAGTAGCCGTCGGCTGCTGCAGTTTGTGGATAGCGAAGCTTCTTTGGACAGGTGAGGGCTTCCACATCGATAAGACGATAATCCTGCAGCCATTACCCAAGCTTCAGTTCAGTGGAATGAAATTCGCGTGAATTTCTTCCTTCGGTCACTACTAAAGTTTGATGATTGTCTGAAGGACGCTGCTACACAGTGCCCGGGCACTGTGTAGTCTTACGCGGTGCCCCACCCGAAAATAGAAAAACAATCACTCCCGCCTCTGTCCTTTCCGTAAAAGGCAAGTGCTGGTCCCAATGTTCCGTCCGCACCAAGCAAGCCAGCACGCAATTCCACGTCTTTCTTTTTGACCCAGTCTGGCCCTATTCCCGCTCCCTCTTCCTCAGTCCGGGCACCATTGCTAGTTTAAAGCAGGAAAATACACTAGATCAAAGATAGACAACATTAAAAAATATATCCTCCCTATTATAACCATTTTTGGGTTGCATACTGAAGTGTACGGCAAAACATAAAAAATAGCATGCACTCTGTTTACATCGATCGACCTATGCCTTATGGTGAGAGAATCATCCTCTCCTAAAATCATTGAACAACCAAATGTTTTGGTGACTAAAAATTCCTCTCCCCCAACTTTTAGATGTATAATGGGTTGACACGGGATGTAAATATTTAGTGTGGGTTAACAGGTACACACCAATTAAACATGGAAAAGTTCATTTCCCCAACTTTTAGATGTATAATGGATCACACGGGATGTAAGAGTCCATTATTTAGTAAACACATATGTAAAGTACATTCACAAAAATGTACTTCGTAATTAAGCATGAGAAAAGTACATTCCGGAACTCATAATGTATAAATGATGACAAGCCTAAGTTCTAATTGCAAAAGAAAGAATTATCATACATTGTGTTTAACTAGCAACATTTTCCTTCAAATCCTTGTAGGTCTTGCAAAAAAAAGACAAAGAAATACATCAAGAAATAAGATCCACTGTAATTTATACATCAAGAAAACACATCTTCCAGCTTAGAAAGGATGAATAATGAGACACAAAAATACATCCTGGTTACAGAAAAATAAAGGTAGGACTATTTCTAGAAATAAGATCCACTGTAATTTAGTACATCAAGAAATACATCTATCCAACTTAGAAAGGATGAACAATGAGTCGTAAAATACATCCTGGTTATAGAATTACTTCTAGAAACAATATTCACTAAATTTCATCAAGAAATAAATCTATCCAAATTATCTATGCGGATATGAAAATGAGTCACAAAAATACATCCTGGTTACAGAAAAATAAAGATAGAACTACTTCTAGAAATAAGATCCACTGTAATTTATACATCAAGAAATACATCTATCCAACATTTCCAGCTTAGAAAGGATAAACTAAAAGTACAACCACATAAACACATGCTGATGCTATGTCAGGTTTATGTGAACAAAAATACATAGTAACTAGGAAAAATAACATCATGTACTGCAGTTGTACAGGCGATGGATGTGTACCCAGAATGATGCAGCCCAGCAACACAGCGATGCCCGACCACGCGCGGCCAGCAACCCGACGAAGATGCTCAGGCCCTTCTCTTCCTGCTAGTCCATCTCCTTCAAGCTGGGCTCCGAAACGGGAAACCGCCTTAGCCCCGCCGCAGATCGTGCCTCTCATGGCCGTTGTCGTAGGATGAGGAGGACCTGGCTGCTCCACCACCAGATCTTCCTCCACCGCCTCCGTCGTTGACGCGAGCAGCAGCAACGGTTTGAGATGGCCGCCGCCCTTTACCTGGGGAGCGTGGGTGCCATGCGATCCCACCGACTCGCTCCACCACCACCATGGCAGCGGCCCTACACCTCAGGAGCACGGGTGCCGCGCGATTTCCTCTCACCCCGCACCACCACCAACTCCATGGCCGCCGCCCTTCGCCTCGGGAGCGCCGGCGCCATTTGATCCCCCCAGCCGCCCCAACGCCATGGCCGCCGCCCTTCGCCTAGGGAGCGCAGGCGGCCTTCGATCCGCGCCACAACCGCCTCCCGTTGCACCGACCTTGGAAACTCTCGATCGGCGCGTGATCTCCTGTCCGCTTGAGCTCAAGTTTGTATCGCGGGGGTGGGGGCGCTCAGGGGGTCGGCGGTGAGGTGGGTGTGGTCCGTGTGGAGACGGGGTGGGGATGTCACGAATGGACAAGGAGAGTGTAGGTTTTTTTTTTCCAGATGTAAACGTAGACTGATTGTATCGCGCGTTGGAGTTGATCAGACGGACAGATTAGATCGGACGGCGCGCGGGGTGAGCATTTTTTAAGGACGAGACGGTGGCCGAACACGGAATAGATTTTGCGTTGTCTGAACCAAACAAATGTTCCAGTATTCTATTTTATTCTGTTTATTTTTTGTTCTGTTTTCTCTTTATCGAATTTTTTTGTTTTTTTTTCTATATCATGTGTCTCGCACTCTAGCTGTGAAACGGGGTTGCTCGAATTGAATTGGTTGACGACTTGTCCCTAACAGCAGCCACGCATTGGCGATAGGTACGTGACCCAGATTTCCCTGATCTCCACAAATAAATCTGCTACGGTTCCACTCCCACACCGACAGTATCCTCAGGGCCGCGTCTTGAAGTTGTTATTATCGTGTGTTTGATTATCATTCAGATCGACATCATTAGCTAGGGCTCATGGATGATGTTGGCGATGTGGCGGTGGCGACTCCATTAGATTTGACTTTTCTCCTGCTTGTTCTCTGGCGCCATGGTGTAGAGAAGTTTTGTCGAGAAGTTGTCCTGTTGCTACGACCTATGATTGTGGTGGCGTGGGCGCGTGATTCAAGATGGCGACCCAGAAGCACGGAAGGTATTCCGTGGATGGTGGATATGGCGTCTCGACTTCGTCGACGAAAGGCGGTGGATCTAGGGCTGGGAGGGCACGGCGAAGATTCCGGCTGACATGCCACAGCGATATGTGCGTCGCCGCGCGTGACAGGCCTGTTCTTCGGCTCAAAAAGCCTTGATGACGATTGTACTTCTTCGGTTGTTACGACGATGGAGATCTTTCTCCTCTTCTGCCGGCGAGCATCTTGGTGGAGTTGGCGTGGTGGGAGATGGCCGATAGTGTCGTCGTGCACAGGGATCCTTAAGTGCTATATAGCCTAAGTGCTATATAGGGATCACAAGTGTTTTTTTTTTGTATGGGGATTTTTCTGTAGAGTTTTCAGGGCATTTGTCTTCGCACGATGCAGTTGGTTGTAATAATCTCTAATACACGGTTCATTCGAAAAAAGAATAGAATCGGTTGACTTCGTCGACGAGAGGCGGCCGGTGGACCCGATCGATAGCGCTGGGGTCGGTCGGCCGGCCGCCTAGGCTAGCTTATTCGTCTACGCGTGGCACAACTTTCGCTTGCTATCCGTTTCGCGGTGTCGATCTCGCCGCGCGTCAGTTATTGCTGCGACACGGCGACGTTCCGACGGCCCTCGCCGCCGGTGTTGCGCCGCTTGAGCAGACGAGAACCACTGATTTCGGGACCGGCGTCCGGCGAGGAGGAGACACCGGTGGAAGTCGCGCCGGCATTCGATGGCAGATCGTGGTGGTCCTCCCGGCGTGGCGGGGTGGCCGCGCACGTGTGCGTGTGTGCGCGCCCGTGCGCTCGCGTGGGAGTGTTCTTGCTTGGTTCCGCGCGCCGCCGATCTCCTGTTCTTTGTACGTTGCGCTGTGTCGTGTCCCTCAGGTCCGATCTGCTGCAAGAAATCTCCCGTGAACCACTTCAACAAATCTGATACTGTTTGAATTCGTACATAGTGATACTACCAATCCACTGGAATTTCACAAACGAATTAGTCGAGCAAAAACTGAAGAAAACAGTTGTTTGCACGTTACAGATCGATAAACACTGGTGTAGAATCAAATAAATACTCCCTCCGTTTAACTTGGGTTAGCCGCCGGTGTTGCGTTGCAATTGTCCAAGTCATCTAATTTGGAACGGAGAGAGCAAATAGTAATCAAATGCATTCAGTTACGGATTACGAATGCACGCATTGGTGTGGAATCAAATGAACACTATTTTCCCCTGTGCTTCCTTCGTGTGTATCACTCCACTATGCACTTGCGTAACAGTCAACTTTTTTATGTTTTTCTGTTGATAAAGGTCATTTTCACCCCAACGTCGACGTGGGCATGCAATCCGTAGTTGATATCTCAGCTGGGTGAATGAGCAGA
The DNA here is from genome assembly GCA_947311845.1 of Poa pratensis. NCBI lineage: Eukaryota > Viridiplantae > Streptophyta > Magnoliopsida > Poales > Poaceae > Poa > Poa pratensis. Next base: position 62,048,331 of record CAMZMU010000042.1, read on the forward strand.
ATCCTAATTAAAACAAGTGTCTCGTCCCAAATCATCACGGGGCTGCTCGACTTGAATTCGATCGCTGACTCCGCGCGCTGCGCTAGCTGTACTGGCGGCCGTCGAGAGCGAGTGAAACCGATGGATAGCTAAGCTAGCTAGGTCGGTCGGCCCTGCTCGCTACTCCTACGCACGGCGCGTGTTAACCGGAGCCTAGCTGCCTAGCTTCGCAATTTGCCAAGTTTAGCGGTGTCGCCATCCCCGTCGTCTCGTCGCTGTTGCGACAGCGGAGGCCTGGATTTGCGTGGACGCCGCGGGTGCCAGCGCCATAGCCGGTAGCCGCGGCCCGCGGCCACCAGCCGCCGGCCGCCGGTGTCGTCGCGATTGACACCACCGCATGCACGTGACGCGTTCCTACAGCAGATGAGAAGACGAACGCGCGCGCGCGGATTAACTTGGGCTAGCTGCGGGTTAATTAACTGATCTCTCCTGCTCCATCGCCACCGAGGTTGACAAAGGCTGATGGCGTAGTGTCAATCCATCTGCCAGACTAAAACAAGAATTAAAGGCTGATGGCGTAGTGTCCTTCTCCTTCGTCGAGACTTCTCGAGAAATATCAGGATATATATGTCGTCGATCTCGTCGGCGCATGGTACTCCTTGTTTCAACCTGGTTGAATTGAACGAGTACTGGATCCAAGCCATCTAGAAACGGTTTTGACTCCACCGAATCTAGAAACGGCGGCGTTGGGGCTGCTAGCTTCTAGGAAAGTTACTTTGAATCCTTCAACCTAGAAAATGTCAGCCTAAAACCGCGAGAGACATCTTTTCGGATGTCGTACCCCAAGCGCATTTGGAAATGCAGCGGCGGCGTCATGGCTGTCCTGCTCAACGCTTGTCCAATGTATGGGATGGGGTCTGGCCGCCCTACTGTCCAGCATTACTTGTGAAGTCCCCGTGTAGCTCGTCCAAGGTGATATGTTTCATGTTTGGTTATCATCCTCACCATGTAGGAAATCTGGAAGGAGTAGAATGTTAGGGTCTTCAATAACAAATACTCTATGTCGATGGTGCTCACGCAGAAGATAACTAAAACAAAGGCAAATGTCGGTGCCGAGAAACTATCTCCGATTATAGAATCTTAAGTTTTTTTTTTCATTTATCTTTGGTTTGTGTGGCTTAATTCTCCTTATTTGTTTCTACTATATCAATATATATATTAAACATTAAAAGGTTAACCCCTGAGTCGTCGGTCGGAAGACGGACGGAACAACTCAGAGGATCAATTGTGAAAGGCGCACAAGCTAACTAACAAGCCATGATTGTTGCAAAAATTAATGTGCTCACGCGGCAGCATCTCGCTTTCGATAATTATTGGGGTGCATGGTTGGATGATTGAAAGGGATTGTTCTTTTCTCTTTTTGGGGAGAAGCTTGTGTTCCTGCGCACTTCACCGATACACAAATTAAATGGTAGCATCGCTAGCTGCTGTCTTTTCTCTCTCAGTTTGTAGGCTTAGCCCGAATTTGATTTCGAATTTCATAACATCGTGCACACAACAAACTATCCATTGATGTACTGTGCTAGTACTTCCCCATCGAACCAAAAATTATCCATCTACATAAAGTCGTTGTATAGGTGCAGTGTGTAGGCGCGTATACCCAATAAATGCGTGCACAACGATCGTGTATATATCTTGCATGCCGACCCTTATTAACTCACGAAAGTGAGTGAGGATCGCGTCCATAATCGACACACGCCTTCTCGGGCTTTCACACACAAAGATTCCACTTCTCCTTCCTTTGATCCGTGTATTATCTAGCGTGTACTTTTATTCGTGCGTACATACAAATAGTACGAAAAATGCACAAATATTACGATAAAAAAGTACAAATACGATGTGTGGAAATACATGTGCTCAAGCACCTACGTTTAAATCTAGATTTTCCCATTCCCCCCCAAAAAAAATCTGGATTTTCCCGCAAAACAAATTCGTCGGAGACTAAGCATAAGTTTTATATCAAGACATTTGTGGTGTAGAATGGGACTCAAATCCACAACAATGCACGCGGGGACATGCTTGATGATCCAAGCTAGAGCAAGAGGTTTTATGCACAGCTACAATGTGATCCTTTGTAGGGAAATACATAAGACAACGGTACTCTTAGCAGACGACTATATGAGCATCGTCAATCGATATGGTGAGTGGCCAGAGGAGGAAGAAGAGCGATGAGGGAAAAAGGAAGAAGGTGCAAGAGGAATTTGGTCCATTATATTTGTGTAGACTTGATGATTTCCTAGCTTTCAACATTACATTTTCCACTCCTTATTTCTTCAATCTACAAATTTGGCACTTTTAAAGCTTTCTAAAGCTTAGCACCTTTATATAAGGCTATTTATGCCCTTAACCGGATTTTCTATTTTTATCTGCCATTTTCACATATGTAAGAAGTCCATACTGCCCCTCTGGATCCAATTGCCGAGTTGGCTGGACCTAAACCAAGAGAAGTGGCTCGTGCTCGACCGGCTCCTTCCTCTCCCCAAATTCATCGAGCAACACACCAGCGCCGCCGACGGCCTGCATCCCCTAATCCCGCCGCCTCCTGCTACCCCGCCGGTGACAGCGAACACCCAACTACGGCTGAGGCGCTCTCTGGGACGGGACTGGACGCCACCCCCTACACCCTTCTACTGGTGTTCGACCGGCGCGGCGTGGCCGACTGGAGATGGTAAGGAAGCCCTAGCTAGCTTGCGCATGCTTCGATTGGTCTCATCTCTACTTTGGTACGCAAAATCGAATCCAACTGTATAATTCCCCTCCTCCTTCTTGTTGTTATTCAAGATGGGCGGTCGCTACAATCGCGGGAACTACTCGACCTATCTGAACGACGAACCAATGCCTGACGCGGCGTCAGAAAAGGAGCAGGTCCGTATGCGGCCATCCCAGTGCAAACTCTTGTGATGATTTCTGGAGAACATAATTTTGGGGCTGCTGTGTTGAGAGGCTATACCAGTTGGCTGAAGCTATGCATGTTGTTTCTGTGGTTGTGTTTGCAGGGCAATGAGTATTTCAAGCAGAAGAAGTTTGCCGAAGCCATCGACTGCTACTCGAGAAGCATCGCTTTGTCGCCGACGGCTGTGTCCTTCGCGAACAGAGCTATGGCGTATCTTAAACTAAGAAGGCAAGTTCCTACACTAGAACCATGTTCGTGTTCGCTAGGCTGTGCCATCTACTGGCTTGATTGTGCTTGTAACTGCAATTCATTTGCTAGTTCACCTTATTTGGGTAACCATACTTCTGATAGATAGATCAGGCAAAAAACTTCAGACTGCTGATACTCTAGTCTTTGTTTTCTGCCCGCTATCCGGTTTAGTCTTATGATTTTTTTTTTATGTGGGACGTATTAGATTTGAGGAGGCAGAGAATGATTGCACTGAAGCTCTGAATCTGGATGACCGCTATGTTAAAGCATACTCTCGTAGAATTACTGCAAGAAAAGGACTTGGGAAGCTTAAGGAAGCAATGGATGGTATTATATGTTTTAATCCTCTGTGCTTTCCTTTAAGCTTACTTATTATCTGTGTGAACATTGATAACTAGTGTACATTGCTTATTTTCATAACAGATGCTGAATTTGCGGTAAGTGTCGATGCTAACAACCCAGAACTGAGGAAACAATATTCCGAGATAAAGGCCCTACTCATGGAGGTGAGCATTTCTTTACATCAGTTTTCATATGACATCTGACCAAACTTCAAACAACCCTTTTTTTTTCTGCCTATAAGTTACTTTTTTCTGAAAAAAATGTATTCACTGGTTATTATTACATCCAAGCTCAGATTCTGTACCAAAATACGTATGTTTAAGATTGTACTAATTCTGCAGAAAATGTCCAAGAGAAGTTCAGTTCAAGCTAAACATACAATTTCTGAATATGATAAAGCTGGAGATAGAAAAGATGTTATTTCTCACCCACCAAGTGGCCCCCAGAAGGTAGGTTCTACTTGCGTTTTTCCTTCTTAAGGAATAAAATTGCCTAACACCCTCATACGTATGTTTAACACTTTTTTGTTTCATGAGGTATATCCAAGTCATTCGGGAGTAACAATCAATGAATGTGACAAAATACTTCATTCCACTAATAGAGACCACTGGAGAAGTCCAGACATCCGAATGAATCAACACAAAGGGCGACATGCTTCGAAGTCCACGACTCACATATGATGTCCTCTTGTGTTTTCCATACTCACATGCATCACACACAAGTTTGTCTTTATCTACCTTCTTCATTTCTTCGGGAAACATCTTAGTCATTGTATCAAAGGACATATGGCCCAATCGACAATGTTGGAGCATCACTTTTGCTTCATTGTCACCTGCGACAACCATCAGAGCTGTGCATAGTGCATCATCTGTTTCACGTCTATCCAAGTACCATAGTCCCCATGTCTGACACCGACCCCAAGCCTCCTTCCAGTTTTCCTCTCCTCAATTATACAATTGTATCGGTCAGCAATCACTCGACAATCAATATCGTCAACCAAGGAGCTCATGGACACCAAACTAACTGGAAATGATGGAGCATATAAGACTGAAGATAATGTGATGGACGGAGTGCATTTTACTGTGCCAACACCTTTGACAGGTTGATAAGTTCCATCCGCAGTTTGGATGGTTTCTTTACTCGTGGGTGGATGTGGAGAATATGACGCAAATTCACTCCATTTACCCGTGACATGTGCCGATGCTCCCGAATCTAGTATCCAACTTGAACGACAAGTTTCACTTGATGCAGAAGCTTGACTGGAGATACCTTTTTCTGTCTGAGCAAGATTGACAAAATTACCAAGAATTGTCGTCCTGCCACTCTGTTTTGGGCTTGTCACACTCTGTTTTAATTGTCTCAATTTCTCTAGCTCCTCAGCTGAGACTTGAAGCACCTCATTGGTTCCCTTTCCCATCAAAGTTAAATTATCCACATTTTTTACTTTCATCAATTGATCCAGTTTCTCTAGTAGCTTCTCAATCTGTTGATTCTCTCCCATTTTTTTTTTTTGCAGCACCACCTACTGACCAGATGCCACTACTTCACACCTCACTCGCCTCTGATGAGCAAGTCTTTTGCACTCAGCCGGTGCTTCCTCCACCACTTCCGTGAGGTCCTCCTCACTCGCCACTGCTGCCTCCAACCTGCTGCAGCGCCCCTAGTTCTCCCAGCCGCGCACGCACTTCCAGCCGCAGTCTTCCTCCTGTTGCTGCCTAGAGCCACCACCGAGCCTCACCTGTAGCTGGCCACCTGCTCCACCGCCGTGTCTCCTTGACAGCCCCTTCACACCAGTCGAGCTCCAGTAGCCACTTGCGAGGCTTCCCCCTGGGCGTTCTGACCTTGGCTGCGCTGACCCCCTCTGGATTCCTGTAGCTCCGCTGCGCTCTGCCGGCGGTCGCCTCTCCTACTCCTGGACCTAGCTGCACTTCGCTGCAGTGCACGCCCACTCCTAGCTGCACTGCCTTCAGGCTCCACAATCCCTCAAGCTGCTCACGCACCAGCCGCCGGCGGCCGCCGCCGATGCCTCCGATTTCGAGCAGCCGTACAACACGTCCACCCCCTGCGTGAGCCCTTGTTCCCTCCGACGAAGAGCTCCACCACACGCCGCCGATTAGCCGTGGAACACCTCCAGGAGCGAGCGCTGTCTCCTCCCCAGCTCTGATACCATGTAGCAGTTCGGGGAAATTTCTGGAATCCTTCACGTTTGCTAGCTACAGATATGGTACATATACACATTAGGCTGGGCCCTTTGGGCCACACACATAACACACACAGCCCAACACCAACAACTTGGTTCTCACTTCTATGATTGCCCATGCCATGAGCACTGGTCTCCTTCCTAAGGGCATCATAGAAGCCATTGACAAACGGCGTCAGGCCTTCCTCTGGACGGGAGAGGAAACCTGCTGGGGCAGAAATTGCAAGGTGGCTTGGCCTGAGGTGTGCACACCCAAAAAGCTTGGAGGGTTAGGGGTCCTCTCCCTCCCTTCTCAAAACGCAGACCTCCTCTCCAACTTCCTCTTGAAATTACATTCAGACACGGCCGTGCCCTGGGCCTGGTGGTTTCGCTGTTTCTATGGCTGGTCAGACCATCGTGACTTCGGCGACCCCCATCACCTTGACACCCCGATCTGGAAAGACCTGGTTGCTGGTCTTCCCGCCTGCCAAGACACCTGCACTACCAGAGTTGTCAATAGTTCCTGAACCGCTTTTTGGTTGGATCTGTGGCACAGGACTGCCCCTCTTGCCAGTCGGTTCCCTGCTTTGTTCTCCCACTCTACCTGCCCGAATGCTAATGTTCGCTCGGTTGTCTCCTCTGTCCTCGCTGCCTCTCTCCACCCCCGACTCTCTAATGTCACCTCCGCTGAGCTTGCCATTATCATGGATGAGCTCTCTTCTCTCACTCTCTTGCCCTTTGCCCATGACACTCGCCTTAGTCGTAGTAGCAACAGCAGCCTCGCTAACTGAAGTTTCTATGCCAACTCTTTTTAAGCAATTGCAGGTTGTGGCTCAGGCTGATGCAGTTTGGCGCAATGCCGCTCCGCACAAGTGCAAGATCTTTAACTGGCTCGTCCAGCGCCACCATCTCCCCACGAATGCTAGGCGCTACCGGCACCAGCTTGGTGACACGCCGTGCTGCCCTCCTGCAGTCAAGACGAAGACGTGGATCATCTCCTTCTTCTCTGCCCCCGCGCTAAGGAGGTTTGGAGTCACCTTGGCTATCATGACACGGCCTCCTTGTCCTTGGCTCCTACCATTGAAGCCCTTTGGGATCGCCATGCCAGCTCCTATGCAACGCCCACAATTTGTACCGCTGCCCTTTGGAATATCTGGAAACGGAGAAACAATCTGCTTTTCAACAGTGTTGACGAGCCTGGTCTGATGGTCGCCTGCCGCTGCGTCGATGATGTCCGTCTGTGGGCGAACCGGTGCTAGAACTTGCACTTTTGAAAAAATTAAATTGTTTTTGTAATATTAGTGCAACTTTTAAATATACACTTTAAGAATTATGTACATTATATATTAAGTGATGTGAGATGATAATATTCAGAATACTTCGAAAGGTGGGTGACCTGTGAAAATATTGTAGGGAACTTAAGAATATTCAGAATTTCTGTATTAAAGTTCTGTCGTTTACAAATACATGTCCCATGAATTTTTGTAATATTTTTTCGCTATGTTTTGTGTAGCAAATTTTCTGATGTGATCTCGCTGCACACGGGCAAGTATACTACTCCAAAGGGAATACAGCATAAAAGTCCAGTATGAGAAACATAAAGGGTAAGAAAAACGAAAATGATGATTGATGCTGGATGTTGAACCGTATCCATCTCTGACGGCCGAGTCAATTAAGCCATGCTTCACTCGTTCTCAGCAGCAAGTTTGGACTTTGGAAAACAAACTTGACAACGACCAGACCACATCAACACACACAGCTCATGCTCAACAATTACCTCATCGATCGTGTCTTGACCATTCAAAAAGGTAATTTAATCTTGTTTCTCGAGTTATCCAGAAGCAATCGGTCCATCTCGATCAAAATCAAATCAACTTTCTGACTTTTGTCAACTGTGTGTTGTGTTTTCTGTGAATTCATTTTCTGACATATTCCTCGTGTTGGAGGAGTTGAAGACTGCACTTCTTTGACTATTTGACAAAATATCGTTCCTAAAGCTATCCAGAGCAATCCGTCCATCTCGACCAAAATCAAATCAACTTGCTGACTTTTATCAGCTGTTCGTTGTGTTTTCTGCGAATTCTCTGACATGCTCGTAGTGTCGGAGGAGTTGAAGACTGCACTTCTCTGAATATTTGACAAAATCGACATTTCTCTCTATGCTAGCTTACATCTTACAAGCAGGATTATGTGATCAGAAAACTCACAGTTAGTACCTTGACATCATCCTAACACAAGCAATAAAGAAAAGTTAAGATTACCCTTCACACCCTGTTAATCACCTCGCATCCACCACACTCACTGACAACTGGTTCGTCGAGAACGGCGACTTGTCAGAGTTTGTCATCTGCAAAAACGATGACCCCGAGCCGTCACTCCTCGCGTTCGACCCCTTCACGTCGATGAAGGGAGGCTCCGTTGGCCGTGGCAGCACCCTGTCCCTGCTTCCCAGCATCTCCACCACCTTCCACATCGGGGGTCTAAGGTTAGGCGATGCCTGCGCGCACAGCAGCCCGACATGGAACACCTTGAGAGCCTCCCTGTCCGAGCACTGCTCCCGGAGGTTCGGGTCCAGGAGCTCCATCATGGTGCCTGCGTTGTAGTGCTTCCATATCTGAAGATGGATGGATGAATGTCAGTAGCAGTGATAGATTCATCAGGCTGTCTGAAATGCTACAGTGCATTAGTAGTACTTGACAAACAAGGTGAAATGTGAGGAATGTACCAGTGACATGAGGGAGAGTCCCTCGGCCGATGACGCCACCGAGTTGTGGTTCTTCCGACCGGTGATGATCTCAAGGACCAGCACGCCGTAGCTGTAGATATCCGCCTTCTCTGTCAGCTGCCCGTGGACAATGTATTCCGGGGCCATATATCCACTACACAAATGTTGGCACGGTAAGTGTTATTTTCTTCAGACATATTGTGCATCACAAAAAACTTTTTCCGTGCCACCGTCAAATTAGATGCAATTTTCCACAATGTTTCGGGCAATTGAACTTACAATGTTCCGGCGAGGCCAGTGCTAAGGTGGGTCTGATCTTCCATGAAGTTCCTTGCCAAGCCGAAGTCGCCGATCTTAGGCCTGAACTTTTCATCCAACAGCACATTGCTGGCCTTGATGTCCCTATGTATGATCCTGATCTCGGAGGCGTTGTGGAGGTACGACAGACCCTCCGCCGTCCCGAGGATGATTTCCGATCGCCGCTCCCAATCCAAGGCGTTCTTCTTGAACGCATCTGCATAAACATTCAACAAGCATAGAAGATATATCAGAATGACAACATACCATTTCAAGTGTGAAAAATCAAATTCAGGATGCAGGAATTGTTTTCTTACCAAAGAGGTAGTGATCGAGGCTTGTGTTGCAGAGGTACTCGTAGACGAGGAGGCTCTCGGGTCCCTCGACGCTGCACCCGAGGAGCTTGACGAGGTTCTTGTGCTGCACCTGGCTGACGAGCTTCACCTCGTTGAAGAACTGGTCGGTCCACTGCCGCGTGTTGAGGAAGAGCCGCTTCACGGCGATCTCCCGGCCATCTGGCAGAACTCCCTGGAATTCGTCATGTCAGATTGTAAATTCAGACGAGGCAAACATCTCAGGAAGATGATCATGGTGTTCCAGTTGGCATGGCAATGTACCTTGTACACTGAACCGTAGCCGCCCTGACCGAGCTTGTTGATCTGATTGAAATCATCGTCGCCTTGCGCAGCTCGTCGTACCGGAAACCGAGCTGCGACGCGGCGATGGCGCGGATGATCTCGCCTGAGCCGTCCATGTCTGCAGCGCAACCCAGCAGGAATTACACAGTGTCAGAAGCTTACATAAGTCGAGTGCAGTACCATGTTCTCAGTAGCTTGTTCCAATTAACAGTTTTTACATACCGTCGTGGAGGTCGTCTCTCCCGTGCCTCATTCTCGTCCAGAAAAATGCTATGCCGATGACTGCCAGGGCGGAGAAGACGCAGGCGATGACGATGATGATTATTTTCCGGGCTGCCATGGATGATTGAGAAGAAAAACTGTCAAATTCATACGGATTTTGTTGTCTGTTTCAACATGTGACATATTCGCTGTTGCTATCAGTGGAATTCAGACACGACACGCCACGACACATGGACCAAGAACGGCAAGTAAGACCGAGGACAATCTGCCCTGCACTCACTTGATGATCCGCCGCCGCCGCCGGCGTTCGCCGGCAGGTAGAAGGGCTCCGTGGAGTACCTGACGACGCAGCCGGCGTTGAGCCCATACCCCTCGGCGGCGCCGGGAAGGCACCGCCCGACGACCCGGTCGCGCGCGCTCGCGACGCACGCCTCGCACGCGCTGGCGTTGAGCGACCTCCAGCACTGCGCCGCCGCGTACACGCGCGGGCCGGACGGCATCGCGGACGCGGACGCCGACGCGGCGTAGTAGTACCCCTTCGCCCCCGGCGCTGACGCCGTGACGTTGCGCACCAAGTCGGCCGCCGCGGCCGCGAACGCCGGCGCGGAGGGCGCGGTGTCATTGGAGCAGACGGCCGTGTCGGCGGCGTCGGAGACGGCGGCGGTGAAGTTGCCGGCGCCGTAGCGGAGGAAGCAGCCGTCGAGGTAGATGCGGCCGCCGTCGGCGGGGAGGCAGTGGGGCAGCTTGACGCGGCTCTGCGCGTAGCAGAGCTGGCAGTCGGTCGGGGAGAGGTAGGCGAGGCACTGGCCGAGGCCGAAGACGGAGTCGCTGCCGGTGCCCGAGGAGGCGGCGCCGAACCCGGAGCGCGTCACGTTCTGGTAGATGAGCTCCAGGGTGGTGACGAAGCTCACGTCGAACCCCTCCGGGTCGGACGCCGTCGTGGCGGCGCACGACGTCGATAGGATCACAGGCGATCCTGCGGACGAGTCGGCGGCGGCGGTGACCGCGGCGAGGGCGACGGCGAGGAGGAGGCGCCGGAGCACGTCCGCCGCCCGGAGCAGGGGGAGGCGTGCTCTGCTTCTTCTCGTTGTCATGGCGGCGAGCGAGCTAGCTCTTGATGCGCCTCTGCATGCCACGCGTGCGTCTCTTTGTCTCTCGGCCTCTTGGTTTTTGTATGTGACGCACGCTGCGTTGTTTCATGTCTGGTCTGAACCGATTCAAGTAGCCGTCGGCTGCTGCAGTTTGTGGATAGCGAAGCTTCTTTGGACAGGTGAGGGCTTCCACATCGATAAGACGATAATCCTGCAGCCATTACCCAAGCTTCAGTTCAGTGGAATGAAATTCGCGTGAATTTCTTCCTTCGGTCACTACTAAAGTTTGATGATTGTCTGAAGGACGCTGCTACACAGTGCCCGGGCACTGTGTAGTCTTACGCGGTGCCCCACCCGAAAATAGAAAAACAATCACTCCCGCCTCTGTCCTTTCCGTAAAAGGCAAGTGCTGGTCCCAATGTTCCGTCCGCACCAAGCAAGCCAGCACGCAATTCCACGTCTTTCTTTTTGACCCAGTCTGGCCCTATTCCCGCTCCCTCTTCCTCAGTCCGGGCACCATTGCTAGTTTAAAGCAGGAAAATACACTAGATCAAAGATAGACAACATTAAAAAATATATCCTCCCTATTATAACCATTTTTGGGTTGCATACTGAAGTGTACGGCAAAACATAAAAAATAGCATGCACTCTGTTTACATCGATCGACCTATGCCTTATGGTGAGAGAATCATCCTCTCCTAAAATCATTGAACAACCAAATGTTTTGGTGACTAAAAATTCCTCTCCCCCAACTTTTAGATGTATAATGGGTTGACACGGGATGTAAATATTTAGTGTGGGTTAACAGGTACACACCAATTAAACATGGAAAAGTTCATTTCCCCAACTTTTAGATGTATAATGGATCACACGGGATGTAAGAGTCCATTATTTAGTAAACACATATGTAAAGTACATTCACAAAAATGTACTTCGTAATTAAGCATGAGAAAAGTACATTCCGGAACTCATAATGTATAAATGATGACAAGCCTAAGTTCTAATTGCAAAAGAAAGAATTATCATACATTGTGTTTAACTAGCAACATTTTCCTTCAAATCCTTGTAGGTCTTGCAAAAAAAAGACAAAGAAATACATCAAGAAATAAGATCCACTGTAATTTATACATCAAGAAAACACATCTTCCAGCTTAGAAAGGATGAATAATGAGACACAAAAATACATCCTGGTTACAGAAAAATAAAGGTAGGACTATTTCTAGAAATAAGATCCACTGTAATTTAGTACATCAAGAAATACATCTATCCAACTTAGAAAGGATGAACAATGAGTCGTAAAATACATCCTGGTTATAGAATTACTTCTAGAAACAATATTCACTAAATTTCATCAAGAAATAAATCTATCCAAATTATCTATGCGGATATGAAAATGAGTCACAAAAATACATCCTGGTTACAGAAAAATAAAGATAGAACTACTTCTAGAAATAAGATCCACTGTAATTTATACATCAAGAAATACATCTATCCAACATTTCCAGCTTAGAAAGGATAAACTAAAAGTACAACCACATAAACACATGCTGATGCTATGTCAGGTTTATGTGAACAAAAATACATAGTAACTAGGAAAAATAACATCATGTACTGCAGTTGTACAGGCGATGGATGTGTACCCAGAATGATGCAGCCCAGCAACACAGCGATGCCCGACCACGCGCGGCCAGCAACCCGACGAAGATGCTCAGGCCCTTCTCTTCCTGCTAGTCCATCTCCTTCAAGCTGGGCTCCGAAACGGGAAACCGCCTTAGCCCCGCCGCAGATCGTGCCTCTCATGGCCGTTGTCGTAGGATGAGGAGGACCTGGCTGCTCCACCACCAGATCTTCCTCCACCGCCTCCGTCGTTGACGCGAGCAGCAGCAACGGTTTGAGATGGCCGCCGCCCTTTACCTGGGGAGCGTGGGTGCCATGCGATCCCACCGACTCGCTCCACCACCACCATGGCAGCGGCCCTACACCTCAGGAGCACGGGTGCCGCGCGATTTCCTCTCACCCCGCACCACCACCAACTCCATGGCCGCCGCCCTTCGCCTCGGGAGCGCCGGCGCCATTTGATCCCCCCAGCCGCCCCAACGCCATGGCCGCCGCCCTTCGCCTAGGGAGCGCAGGCGGCCTTCGATCCGCGCCACAACCGCCTCCCGTTGCACCGACCTTGGAAACTCTCGATCGGCGCGTGATCTCCTGTCCGCTTGAGCTCAAGTTTGTATCGCGGGGGTGGGGGCGCTCAGGGGGTCGGCGGTGAGGTGGGTGTGGTCCGTGTGGAGACGGGGTGGGGATGTCACGAATGGACAAGGAGAGTGTAGGTTTTTTTTTTCCAGATGTAAACGTAGACTGATTGTATCGCGCGTTGGAGTTGATCAGACGGACAGATTAGATCGGACGGCGCGCGGGGTGAGCATTTTTTAAGGACGAGACGGTGGCCGAACACGGAATAGATTTTGCGTTGTCTGAACCAAACAAATGTTCCAGTATTCTATTTTATTCTGTTTATTTTTTGTTCTGTTTTCTCTTTATCGAATTTTTTTGTTTTTTTTTCTATATCATGTGTCTCGCACTCTAGCTGTGAAACGGGGTTGCTCGAATTGAATTGGTTGACGACTTGTCCCTAACAGCAGCCACGCATTGGCGATAGGTACGTGACCCAGATTTCCCTGATCTCCACAAATAAATCTGCTACGGTTCCACTCCCACACCGACAGTATCCTCAGGGCCGCGTCTTGAAGTTGTTATTATCGTGTGTTTGATTATCATTCAGATCGACATCATTAGCTAGGGCTCATGGATGATGTTGGCGATGTGGCGGTGGCGACTCCATTAGATTTGACTTTTCTCCTGCTTGTTCTCTGGCGCCATGGTGTAGAGAAGTTTTGTCGAGAAGTTGTCCTGTTGCTACGACCTATGATTGTGGTGGCGTGGGCGCGTGATTCAAGATGGCGACCCAGAAGCACGGAAGGTATTCCGTGGATGGTGGATATGGCGTCTCGACTTCGTCGACGAAAGGCGGTGGATCTAGGGCTGGGAGGGCACGGCGAAGATTCCGGCTGACATGCCACAGCGATATGTGCGTCGCCGCGCGTGACAGGCCTGTTCTTCGGCTCAAAAAGCCTTGATGACGATTGTACTTCTTCGGTTGTTACGACGATGGAGATCTTTCTCCTCTTCTGCCGGCGAGCATCTTGGTGGAGTTGGCGTGGTGGGAGATGGCCGATAGTGTCGTCGTGCACAGGGATCCTTAAGTGCTATATAGCCTAAGTGCTATATAGGGATCACAAGTGTTTTTTTTTTGTATGGGGATTTTTCTGTAGAGTTTTCAGGGCATTTGTCTTCGCACGATGCAGTTGGTTGTAATAATCTCTAATACACGGTTCATTCGAAAAAAGAATAGAATCGGTTGACTTCGTCGACGAGAGGCGGCCGGTGGACCCGATCGATAGCGCTGGGGTCGGTCGGCCGGCCGCCTAGGCTAGCTTATTCGTCTACGCGTGGCACAACTTTCGCTTGCTATCCGTTTCGCGGTGTCGATCTCGCCGCGCGTCAGTTATTGCTGCGACACGGCGACGTTCCGACGGCCCTCGCCGCCGGTGTTGCGCCGCTTGAGCAGACGAGAACCACTGATTTCGGGACCGGCGTCCGGCGAGGAGGAGACACCGGTGGAAGTCGCGCCGGCATTCGATGGCAGATCGTGGTGGTCCTCCCGGCGTGGCGGGGTGGCCGCGCACGTGTGCGTGTGTGCGCGCCCGTGCGCTCGCGTGGGAGTGTTCTTGCTTGGTTCCGCGCGCCGCCGATCTCCTGTTCTTTGTACGTTGCGCTGTGTCGTGTCCCTCAGGTCCGATCTGCTGCAAGAAATCTCCCGTGAACCACTTCAACAAATCTGATACTGTTTGAATTCGTACATAGTGATACTACCAATCCACTGGAATTTCACAAACGAATTAGTCGAGCAAAAACTGAAGAAAACAGTTGTTTGCACGTTACAGATCGATAAACACTGGTGTAGAATCAAATAAATACTCCCTCCGTTTAACTTGGGTTAGCCGCCGGTGTTGCGTTGCAATTGTCCAAGTCATCTAATTTGGAACGGAGAGAGCAAATAGTAATCAAATGCATTCAGTTACGGATTACGAATGCACGCATTGGTGTGGAATCAAATGAACACTATTTTCCCCTGTGCTTCCTTCGTGTGTATCACTCCACTATGCACTTGCGTAACAGTCAACTTTTTTATGTTTTTCTGTTGATAAAGGTCATTTTCACCCCAACGTCGACGTGGGCATGCAATCCGTAGTTGATATCTCAGCTGGGTGAATGAGCAGAATCCTAATTAAAACAAGTGTCTCGTCCCAAATCATCACGGGGCTGCTCGACTTGAATTCGATCGCTGACTCCGCGCGCTGCGCTAGCTGTACTGGCGGCCGTCGAGAGCGAGTGAAACCGATGGATAGCTAAGCTAGCTAGGTCGGTCGGCCCTGCTCGCTACTCCTACGCACGGCGCGTGTTAACCGGAGCCTAGCTGCCTAGCTTCGCAATTTGCCAAGTTTAGCGGTGTCGCCATCCCCGTCGTCTCGTCGCTGTTGCGACAGCGGAGGCCTGGATTTGCGTGGACGCCGCGGGTGCCAGCGCCATAGCCGGTAGCCGCGGCCCGCGGCCACCAGCCGCCGGCCGCCGGTGTCGTCGCGATTGACACCACCGCATGCACGTGACGCGTTCCTACAGCAGATGAGAAGACGAACGCGCGCGCGCGGATTAACTTGGGCTAGCTGCGGGTTAATTAACTGATCTCTCCTGCTCCATCGCCACCGAGGTTGACAAAGGCTGATGGCGTAGTGTCAATCCATCTGCCAGACTAAAACAAGAATTAAAGGCTGATGGCGTAGTGTCCTTCTCCTTCGTCGAGACTTCTCGAGAAATATCAGGATATATATGTCGTCGATCTCGTCGGCGCATGGTACTCCTTGTTTCAACCTGGTTGAATTGAACGAGTACTGGATCCAAGCCATCTAGAAACGGTTTTGACTCCACCGAATCTAGAAACGGCGGCGTTGGGGCTGCTAGCTTCTAGGAAAGTTACTTTGAATCCTTCAACCTAGAAAATGTCAGCCTAAAACCGCGAGAGACATCTTTTCGGATGTCGTACCCCAAGCGCATTTGGAAATGCAGCGGCGGCGTCATGGCTGTCCTGCTCAACGCTTGTCCAATGTATGGGATGGGGTCTGGCCGCCCTACTGTCCAGCATTACTTGTGAAGTCCCCGTGTAGCTCGTCCAAGGTGATATGTTTCATGTTTGGTTATCATCCTCACCATGTAGGAAATCTGGAAGGAGTAGAATGTTAGGGTCTTCAATAACAAATACTCTATGTCGATGGTGCTCACGCAGAAGATAACTAAAACAAAGGCAAATGTCGGTGCCGAGAAACTATCTCCGATTATAGAATCTTAAGTTTTTTTTTTCATTTATCTTTGGTTTGTGTGGCTTAATTCTCCTTATTTGTTTCTACTATATCAATATATATATTAAACATTAAAAGGTTAACCCCTGAGTCGTCGGTCGGAAGACGGACGGAACAACTCAGAGGATCAATTGTGAAAGGCGCACAAGCTAACTAACAAGCCATGATTGTTGCAAAAATTAATGTGCTCACGCGGCAGCATCTCGCTTTCGATAATTATTGGGGTGCATGGTTGGATGATTGAAAGGGATTGTTCTTTTCTCTTTTTTGGGGAGAAGCTTGTGTTCCTGCGCACTTCACCGATACACAAATTAAATGGTAGCATCGCTAGCTGCTGTCTTTTCTCTCTCAGTTTGTAGGCTTAGCCCGAATTTGATTTCGAATTTCATAACATCGTGCACACAACAAACTATCCATTGATGTACTGTGCTAGTACTTCCCCATCGAACCAAAAATTATCCATCTACATAAAGTCGTTGTATAGGTGCAGTGTGTAGGCGCGTATACCCAATAAATGCGTGCACAACGATCGTGTATATATCTTGCATGCCGACCCTTATTAACTCACGAAAGTGAGTGAGGATCGCGTCCATAATCGACACACGCCTTCTCGGGCTTTCACACACAAAGATTCCACTTCTCCTTCCTTTGATCCGTGTATTATCTAGCGTGTACTTTTATTCGTGCGTACATACAAATAGTACGAAAAATGCACAAATATTACGATAAAAAAGTACAAATACGATGTGTGGAAATACATGTGCTCAAGCACCTACGTTTAAATCTAGATTTTCCCATTCCCCCCCAAAAAAAATCTGGATTTTCCCGCAAAACAAATTCGTCGGAGACTAAGCATAAGTTTTATATCAAGACATTTGTGGTGTAGAATGGGACTCAAATCCACAACAATGCACGCGGGGACATGCTTGATGATCCAAGCTAGAGCAAGAGGTTTTATGCACAGCTACAATGTGATCCTTTGTAGGGAAATACATAAGACAACGGTACTCTTAGCAGACGACTATATGAGCATCGTCAATCGATATGGTGAGTGGCCAGAGGAGGAAGAAGAGCGATGAGGGAAAAAGGAAGAAGGTGCAAGAGGAATTTGGTCCATTATATTTGTGTAGACTTGATGATTTCCTAGCTTTCAACATTACATTTTCCACTCCTTATTTCTTCAATCTACAAATTTGGCACTTTTAAAGCTTTCTAAAGCTTAGCACCTTTATATAAGGCTATTTATGCCCTTAACCGGATTTTCTATTTTTATCTGCCATTTTCACATATGTAAGAAGTCCATACTGCCCCTCTGGATCCAATTGCCGAGTTGGCTGGACCTAAACCAAGAGAAGTGGCTCGTGCTCGACCGGCTCCTTCCTCTCCCCAAATTCATCGAGCAACACACCAGCGCCGCCGACGGCCTGCATCCCCTAATCCCGCCGCCTCCTGCTACCCCGCCGGTGACAGCGAACACCCAACTACGGCTGAGGCGCTCTCTGGGACGGGACTGGACGCCACCCCCTACACCCTTCTACTGGTGTTCGACCGGCGCGGCGTGGCCGACTGGAGATGGTAAGGAAGCCCTAGCTAGCTTGCGCATGCTTCGATTGGTCTCATCTCTACTTTGGTACGCAAAATCGAATCCAACTGTATAATTCCCCTCCTCCTTCTTGTTGTTATTCAAGATGGGCGGTCGCTACAATCGCGGGAACTACTCGACCTATCTGAACGACGAACCAATGCCTGACGCGGCGTCAGAAAAGGAGCAGGTCCGTATGCGGCCATCCCAGTGCAAACTCTTGTGATGATTTCTGGAGAACATAATTTTGGGGCTGCTGTGTTGAGAGGCTATACCAGTTGGCTGAAGCTATGCATGTTGTTTCTGTGGTTGTGTTTGCAGGGCAATGAGTATTTCAAGCAGAAGAAGTTTGCCGAAGCCATCGACTGCTACTCGAGAAGCATCGCTTTGTCGCCGACGGCTGTGTCCTTCGCGAACAGAGCTATGGCGTATCTTAAACTAAGAAGGCAAGTTCCTACACTAGAACCATGTTCGTGTTCGCTAGGCTGTGCCATCTACTGGCTTGATTGTGCTTGTAACTGCAATTCATTTGCTAGTTCACCTTATTTGGGTAACCATACTTCTGATAGATAGATCAGGCAAAAAACTTCAGACTGCTGATACTCTAGTCTTTGTTTTCTGCCCGCTATCCGGTTTAGTCTTATGATTTTTTTTTTATGTGGGACGTATTAGATTTGAGGAGGCAGAGAATGATTGCACTGAAGCTCTGAATCTGGATGACCGCTATGTTAAAGCATACTCTCGTAGAATTACTGCAAGAAAAGGACTTGGGAAGCTTAAGGAAGCAATGGATGGTATTATATGTTTTAATCCTCTGTGCTTTCCTTTAAGCTTACTTATTATCTGTGTGAACATTGATAACTAGTGTACATTGCTTATTTTCATAACAGATGCTGAATTTGCGGTAAGTGTCGATGCTAACAACCCAGAACTGAGGAAACAATATTCCGAGATAAAGGCCCTACTCATGGAGGTGAGCATTTCTTTACATCAGTTTTCATATGACATCTGACCAAACTTCAAACAACCCTTTTTTTTTCTGCCTATAAGTTACTTTTTTCTGAAAAAAATGTATTCACTGGTTATTATTACATCCAAGCTCAGATTCTGTACCAAAATACGTATGTTTAAGATTGTACTAATTCTGCAGAAAATGTCCAAGAGAAGTTCAGTTCAAGCTAAACATACAATTTCTGAATATGATAAAGCTGGAGATAGAAAAGATGTTATTTCTCACCCACCAAGTGGCCCCCAGAAGGTAGGTTCTACTTGCGTTTTTCCTTCTTAAGGAATAAAATTGCCTAACACCCTCTGACAGGTTACTACAATCCATGCATGTCTCTGCAATTTTGAACTAGCCTTCTGTTCTATTGGCTGTAGAGTCGGTTACATTCCACCGTAGGGTTTATTCAGAAAACCTGTTAGCATGTGTAATATGTGATATAATTCTACAGGACAGTTTCATGGAAGTTGATTTGCCTGGGAGAGCTGCAGCTGGGATTAGAGAGTTGGCAGGTGGTGCGTCGAAAGGAGGATCTGGTGTAAGCCTCAACGACAATAATATTCTGGTGTGTTCTGACTACAGCCTTTCTGGCTATCAATACCCATGATATATAAGTTGATTAGAAACCAACATATATGTATTAGTACTTGTCAGCTTATACCATGGCATAGTTAGCATTGTGAACGATATAGCCTGCATAGTATAAGACATGTTCTGCTTGTTCATGCATTTCTCTGAATACACTATCTGATCCTTATGGATATGTGAAACAACTTGTTCATGTATCTGGGAGCTGTCAAAACCCATCCAAGCTCAGTGGCTGGAGAGCACAATTGTTTTCTAGTTTTTTACTGCAATTATAATACAAAATACTTATTTTCCACACTTCTTTTGCAAATTTGTA
The DNA here is from genome assembly GCA_947311845.1 of Poa pratensis. Taxonomy (NCBI): domain Eukaryota; kingdom Viridiplantae; phylum Streptophyta; class Magnoliopsida; order Poales; family Poaceae; genus Poa; species Poa pratensis. The sequence continues at coordinate 62,067,966 of CAMZMU010000042.1, forward strand.
CTTGGTTTTGCTTCTTTCTGTAACATTTCATTTATTTAATGCAGCACTCTCGAGATGCTACACAAAAGCCTGGGCCAGAAATATCAGTACAAGATCTTGCATCACGTGCTGCTTCACGGTATATGTCCAGCACTGTAAAAAGTGTGAAGATACCGAAGACAGCCTATGATTTTGAGGTTTCTTGGAGGGCTATCTCTGACGACCCTGCCCAGCAAATAGCGTTGTTAAAGGTTTATTCCCAGCCTCTCTTTGTTGGTGCCTTAAATTTATCATTTTGTGTAAATTACTAATTAGTCACATTCTTGTTACATGATCAGTCAATTCCACCAGAGAGCCTACAGAAGATTTTTAAGAATGCACTTTCCTCTGCTTTTCTGATTGACATCGTGAAGTGCACAGCCTCAATTTTCTGGTGCGCTTTCTTCTTACATTCTCTTGCAATATTGGTTTTGACGACCTTTGTTGTTATTGCTTATTACTGATTCTTATTGTATGCCCAGGGATGATGCGGTGTTAGCAGTTAGCATTTTGGAGAATTTGGCGAATGTTTCTCGCTTTGACTTGATAATCATGTGTCTCTCGCCCATGCATAAATCTGGTATGCCTGAACTTGCCGACCTTGCATCTATCGTCTGTTTTCCCTTATGATGCGCAGCTTTTTCTTATTGTCAGTAGACAGATAGCCCTCATCTACCGTTCCCTTAGGGTTATTTTAAAATGTGTTCAGATGACTTGAGCTGTGTCCATCTCATCTATATTCGAATTGGCACCCAAGAGCATATGCTCCCAGGTGAAACAAATTTTGTTCATAAGATCAAAAAACCTGAAAATTTTACACATGTACATGTCTGTTTTCCGTGTGTACATGGAAAAAAACTAAGTTTTGTGGCTTGTGCGGAAAAGAAACAGAGTTGGCGCTTAAAAAGTTCCCTTTTTGGAGCTCTGGTTTTTTGTTTGGCCAGGGCACAACATATGTTGTCCCTAGCTGTTGATGTTGTCTAATGCAACGGTGTAGAGATGGCAAATCCAAGCACCATTAGCTGTTGGATCAACTCCTTGGGCTCACCGGATTCTGCCACATCGTGCTTCTAGCTTTTTCCAGTAAAAGTGCAAAACTGAAACTTTACCGTATGGCAGCCATGCTGCTCAGCATGATTTCCACAGCTGCTGCTGGCTACATGTGAACACACTTCCACATGGGGCACCTTCTTTAGACCTACCTACCATCCATGTTCTCCAATCCGTACATCACGTCCCTGTGAACTCAATCTGGAGAGGGGCGAAAGCATAGAACGAAGAGGCGCGGAACATTGGTGGGTGGAGAACAAGAAAAGGAGAGCATGGCGGCGAGAGGATAGCGTTGGACGGTGTCAGATCCAGCAGGACAAAGTCGGTAGCGCCGCTTCGGGGTATTTAAGGAAGGTGGTTCAAAGCTGATGTGGCAGGGGGCAATGGTTTGCCCAGAGGTTCAAGATGCTGTATATGAGCGAGGAGGGGGATGGAGGGGCATGGTGAAATCGGTGCTCGGACGCGGACGGTATTGAGTGCCATGGCGCGACGCCGGGCGGGAACGCGGGTGGCGCAGCGGGCGAGACGAACGCGCACGGCGCACGGCGAGGTGCTCGCGGCGCCGAGCCGCCATGTCGGGCAGCAGGCACGGCGCCGTCCTCGATGGCCTCGGAAGTCAGATCTTCGTCGTGTCCATCCGGAATTTCGACAGAGATGGCACAGCCGGTTCATCATGGCGGTACCGTGACCTTCCGTACCGACTCCCTAGAGTGCAGTCAACAAATCCCTCATGAATCCGAGAACATCTCATATTGGTCGGCCACGTGTTGGTTAGTTCGGTTCTCGGTTCTTGGAAGGGAAATCCACACCATAGGTATGATATAAAATTTACGCCAAACGCAAAAACGGAAATAAAATCTGGAGACGAATCCATTTTTGCGATCAATTTTGTGATATACCTTCGTGATCTGATGTAGGGGGGTTTGCTTGATGGGCTCGACGCAGAGACACGTGCTGATAACGTGTTGTACAACCTTGCCGGCTGGCTGGTCCCGAGGGTGTACAACATAGGCGTAGTCGTTGAAGGAGTCGTAGACCCGAAGAATACACGCGAGAAACACAAGTACTGAAAGTAAAATTGACACAAGTAGGGGACCGTCTCTTTATTCATCTCTTACAACTGATTCCTACAACTCTCCGTTACACAAGTATAGTCCCTTCTATATATAGTACTAGTGTACCAACTGAGTCAAAAAGATAAGGCCATAACTTAACCTTAGTGGGGAAACCTTGACTAGGGAAAGGGTAGAGTCACCACCTCTTAGAGGAACATAGAAGAACTACTCGATCTTTCTTGTTGGGAAACCCTTTTCCCTAGTCAAGGTTTCGCCACTAACGCTAAGTTATGGACCTTTCCTTTGACCCAGTTGGGCACTATATATTGGAGGGACTATTATCAGTTATGTAACAAACATATTTGTACGTATCAGTTGGAAGAGATGAATAAAGAGAGTCCCCCTACACCTTGTGTCAATTTACTTTCTGTACTTGTGTGTTCTTCACGTCTACGACTCATTCGACAACTACGTTGTACACCCTTAGGGCCGGCCAGCCGGCAAGGGTTGTCCAAGACGTTATTAGCACTTGTCTCTCCGTGAGCTTCATCAAGAAGACTCCCTGCACCGGATCGCACAGGTATATCACAAAATTGATCGCAAAAATGGATTCGTCTTTGGATTTCCTTTCCGTTTTTGCGTAATTTTTAGACTGTACCTATGGTGTGGATATCTCTTTCCCGAGAACCGAGCTGACTAACACGTAGCCAACCAATGTCGATGTTCTTGGATATCTTGAGGGAATTGTTGACTGCTCTAGGGAGTCGGTACGGAACGTGACCCAGATGGCCACGGTACTGCCGCGATGCACCGCTGTGCCAGGTGCCGTCCAAATTCCTAGTGCTCCGTGGTTGCTGCAGTTTGGCCGCCGAGCACTCAATACTGCTATTAACTTGCGATGTGGAGAGGATCAAGAGCAAGGAGAACCATCCTGGCTGATCAGAGAGTTTGGGCACATGTGAACATGTTCGCGATATGTGATTAGTATATTTTGACATGCTTACATAAACCATTCAAATAATATAAATGCTGGTTGGAAGATAAAGTTTGAGATTATGTACAATCACCTGATGCCATCTCGGATTGGGAAACAAATGCTAAGTGTCTGCAAGAATCATTTTAATCAGGAATAGGCTCCTTGCCCCACTAATTCTGATATACAGAACAGTTGATTTTTTAGAACTTCTTCCTTTCAAATGAATCTGCGAGTTTGGTTTGAAGAACGGTAAAGATAAACTGAGAAACATTAGAAGTAAACAAATTCAACCATTGTTTTTACATGTACATACGCATCAGTGCATTTCTAGCTGTTGAAGGCGCAGTGTTAGGGTCAAATATATCATTAGGTACCTTGGATTACATGTTTTATCCATGTTATGGTTACTGACTTATAATATGCCAAGCATGTGAAGCAAACTAGTTTTATAGTGTATGAATAACTTTGAACCCTAACCGTTCAAGTTGTATAATAACGGCGTCGAGATGGCAAATCAAGCGCTATTAGCGTTGGATTAACTGCTTAGGTTCACCAGATAATGCCACATTGTGCTTCTAGATTTTTCCGTAAGAGTGCAAAACTGAAACACTGCCACATGGCAGCCATGCTGCTCCGCGACATTGGCACCGATGGCTGATGACAGCGTGCAACCACTCCTCTCCACACTGGACACCTCCCCGAGACCTACCTACCATCCATGTTCTCCAATCCATATCACATCCCTGTGAAATCGATCTGGAGAGGGGGGAAAACACAGTGCGAGGAGGCGTGGAGCAGTGGAGAACAAGAAAAGGAAGAGCAGCAGCGAGAGGTGAGCTATGGCCAGTGTCAGCTCTCTAGTGGAGCACCAAGAGATGCGGCAGGGCGAAATCAGTAGTGCCTGTGGGGGTATGGAAGGGAGGTGCTTCGGAGCTGATGTGACGGTGGCTATGGTTGCCCGGAGGTCCGAGCTGGTGGATATGAGTAGTCTGCCGTGGAGCATAGGGGCCCTGCCGCAGCCCGCTCCAGTACTCGGAGTTTGCTATTGTATGCTGCGGAGGTTGCCGCCGAGCACTCACGGTGCTGGGGACTTGGCGGATTTAGAGAAGTGAATAATATACGGACAGGATCAAGTGCAAGTAGCGGAGCAAGGTGGATCGTCCGAGCTGATCACATTTGAACAATTTTAAATAGGACTAGTCTCCTTGGCCCAACATTGAGAACTGATGATGATTTTTTAAAACTTTGAAGTTTTTGTGACTCTAGATAAATTCATGGATTCAAATGAACGTGAATTTCGACTTTGGGGCATTACGTTCTACTAGTGTTAAGTAGTAGTTCCACAACATACATCTGGCAATACTATTACCTGCTGCTGCTGCTGCTGCTGCTTATGAACTTTTTTCTGACCAGAGCTGCGGAAGATCTGGCGTCAAACATTCCTCGTCGAAAATGCGCCGCCGGATCAAGTTGAAGCCCTCAAGCGGCTGCAGGCCAAATACGTTCAAGGAGGATGGCACGATGACATGTTCCCATTGAGTTAAGCGATGACGGATTTGTAGAGTGAATGCTAAATTTATCTGGAGCAGTAAACAGGAGCATTGCTAGTTCGCTGTTTCGTTCTGATATATCCGGATGCGCAGACTATTATGGTTCGGACTTTAAATGTTTTTTTTGTTCCGCACGGCAGGATATGGGATCTCGCGCGGACCGACCAGCTGCGCAGGTCATTTGTGTTTGGGGGCAAAGACCCTTCTCTCTACCAATGCTGCCTTGTAGAGTATCTTATATCCGCCCCGGTTTGGACAGCTATTTATTTATATGCATGTTTAGAGCAGCTCCACCGGGCAGCCCAAAAAGGTGTCCTCTATGAGTGGTTACGAAGGAGGTAAGGAGCGCGCCTCACAGCCATCTTCTCCTCCTCCCCTCGTTGTATTAAGGGGGCAGAGTTGGCTCCCGTGGCGAGAAAAACGTGCGTGTGACCTGGATGAGGGTGGACCACGAGGTGGCGGAGGCAATGTTGTTGGAGACGAGACGACAAGAAATGAGAACGGCTAGATTTGGCGGCACGATGGTCCATCTTAGTCGGAGATATGACTGAAAAACAAAGGCGGGAAGCGGTGGGAAACCGTGGCACGGGCGGGAAGCGACGGGTAGATGGGCCGCCGACGCGTGGTATAACTCCGTCGCGTCATCCTAGCTCGCCGTCTAAGAAGACGAGAAGTTCAGGCGCCATTTAAATCGACATGACTGATGTATGGAAGACAAGGCGGGCCCACCAGTCGGAGGGCGTGTCCGGAGGTTGTATGGCTCCCCAAAGCAGGTCTTGTAAGTTGAGGGTTGGCATGGGGTGGCAGACACATTTTCAGGGCACCTGGACATGGCGGTGCGTGCCAAGGACTTTTTTCTGTCTGGACCCTCCAACTATTTGGGCTGTTGGTGGAGATGTTCTAATTTGGCATAGTTAATACATAAAATGCATTTGTATTCAACATCCAAATTACTATTTCTTTCATTGGGAAGATAAAATAAAAGCCTCGATGCCGCCGTGGCAGAGCCCATCACAATATGGCCACACGAGGGTGCCATCAAGGAGTGAACAGATAAATTATTTGAATCCATTAACTTTTTTTTTTTTGCACCGTGAACATTTCTCGAACCGTCAGCACTTTTTCTTTTGCAAAACGCAGCCAGCTTTTGGGGATTGTGAATATTTTTATAAACTCACATCTTTTGTAAAAATGTTCATTTATGAATGAAGAAAGGGAATCGAAAACAAAAGAAAAAAGAATACATAAAGAATAAAGAATAAAGAAGAAAAAATAGAAGAAATGAATAAAAACATAAAATATTAAAGGAGCAAAAATAAAATTTAAAAGGGAAAGCAGCCGGGAAAAATCGGGACAAAAAAAGAGTTGAATTCCATGACCGCACACAGAAGCTGGTACAAAATGGGCGGTGACCACCGGAAATCCATATCGGCTCATAGATCTAGATACACCCACCGCTCAAAAAACATTTTTCAAAAATTCAAAATTCCAAATAAAATTTTCAGATATACTACATGATATTTTATGTTAGCACAAAAAGTTTCACGAAGAAAAGACATTTTTGTATGTTGTGCAAAAAATACAAATCCGGGTTTTCGAAATGACTTTGTACACGATTTTTGTTTTGTCTTTTTTTGCACAGGTCACAAAATACGTATTGTATTTTCTTCACGAAACTTTATGCTAACATAATCATGATATTTTATGACATTTTAAAAAATATTTTATATAACGGGTGAATCCGTGACCCGAAACGCCGTGTCCGGCGCTGACCCACGTGCGACAGAAAACCAGCCCACGCTATATACGGGCCGAATCTCGCCAGTGCATGGCATTGTCGCGTAAATTAGTCGCGGGCCAGTCACCAGCGCATGGCATCGTTAGCACATTCTTCTCAAATATGTAAATAATTTTTTGAACCCACGTGCATTTTTGTGAGCTTGCCTTCTTTCAATCCTATAAATATTATTTGAATCAATGAACCTATTTTTTTAGCACCGTGAACATTACTGGAACCGTGAACACTTTTTTTTTTGCAAAACGTACCTATCTTTACTGAGATTGTGAATATTTTTTATACGCTCGCATCGTCCTGGAAAAATGTTCATGTATGCATGAAGAAAGGGAACGAAAAAGAAAAGAAAAAAATGCATAAAGAAGCAAAAAAAAAAATGCAGAAGAAAATAATAAAACATATAAAAGATGAAAGGAGCGAAACTAACACTAAACAGGGAAAACAGCTGAAAGAAAAGGGAATAAAAACCGAGGTGAAAAACGATTGGTAAGAGAACCGCGCACAAAAACCGGTGCGAAACCAGGCACGCTGGAGAAAATGGCCAGGGCCAGAACAGTATACGGGCCGAAGCTCACCAGCCTCGCTGAAATTGCATGCGGGCACAGAAGCCTCGATGATATCACGTGGAGTAGATAGTCCCACATCGCTGGTGAATGCTGGACGCGACCAACTTAAAAAGTGGCGTGAGGTTCTTCTGATCGCCGAGTTCGGTAGCGCGAGCTCCTCGCCCAGCTTCGAGGGTAGCAGTTGGGACGATGAGATGGAGTGTGGAGCAGAGTGGAGATCGATAGTAGTTGCTGGGCCTGTCCCCGGGGGCTGACAGCGTAGGTTCTCCTTCCACGAGTCTTGGCGGCCAACCCCGGGGTCCTCAAGGAAGGCAAAGACCCATCTCTACCAACTGTTTTCATTCATTTGGTCTTAAACAAGTTCACATTGGTTTAGAATTTTCCGCTCAGCATATTTCATCTTAAACAATTTCACATTGGTTCAGAGTTTTCGCCCAACACTGGCACACCACACTAGTAGGCAGTGGCAGAGCTTGGGCTGGTTAAGTGAGGGGGCAAAATGCGCTGGCAACTGCATCGTGTTCTGCGAAGCGATGATGGCGGCGTTTAGCCCTGGCTCATTCTCCTTGCCGTCGACGTGGCGCAAGGGCGACGGGACAGCGGAAGTGCACAATCCACACAGACTGTGGCGACTCCTCCACAGGCTATAGAAGGCCACGACGACAAGGGAGGCAGCGAGGCGACAAGGTTCTCAGGCGATGTCGGAAGAATGGCCCCTCCCTGACCTGGAGCACTCGGTGATGGCAGGACCGGAATGGCTGCTGCGTGCCATTGATATATGGACGAAATGAGACAGAACGGGTGATGATCTTGATGACCCTATGGAGGATTTGGCATTGCCGCAATGAGGTTATCCGCCACAAGCCTGTGTCGCCGGGTGAGAGCTCCAAGCGCTTCCTCTGCAGCTACTTGGAAAGCTTAACCATGATCAAGCAGTTTCCGCAAGCTGACCCAGCCAAAGGGAAGATGGACGAGACCACCTCACGGACATATGAATGAAACTCAATGTCGATGGCTCATCAACCATGCCACAGGCCACAGCCCCCTCGAGGCTGAGCTAGAAGCATGCCGTGAGGGTATGTAGCTGACGCTTGCTTGGCCGGACATGCCTTGTCTGGTGGAGATGGACTGCGTGCAGACGGTGACGAAAATGATCCTGGCTGGTGAGTGGTGACATATATTGATCGTTCAAACCTCACAGGAGTAGTCTAGGAGATAGGTATGCTAGGACACAACTTGGGCCAACTCTGGCCCTGATGTAATTCTGGCTCTTTGCCAGAAGGATTGTAATGAGGCGTAATACAAATTCCATTTGCAAAAAAAAAAAGTTGATCTTCTGGCCACGAAACTGAGCAAGTAGGCAGGAGGCTCGTCTTCCAAGAGAACTGGATGGCTCTCCGTCCTCCTCCTCCGCCTCCGCCGCTGCTCCCGCAGCCGCCATGCCCGTCGAAGAGAGCCGCCGGAGGTAGATCTCCGGTGGTCAACCTAGCCTCCCCAAACCGCCCTAGCCCACCACGCGCTACTTACGCGGGCGCGGTTCGAGGGGAGACGAGGGATGGAGGAGATGGCGCTCGGCAGAGACAACCTCAATCCCAGCGAGATCCTTCGCCATGCGCGAGACCTTGCTCATCGCCGATCAGGCAGCGCGCCGCGGGCTCCGGCGACAGGCGCGGGAATGGGGATTTGAATCCCCGGGACCCACCTGTCGGTCGGACTCGGTTGGGGCGTCGCGGATGCACGACAACTGTTGAAATCCATGGTCCTGGAGCTTCTGGTCGCCATGGGAGGAACACGGGTGCGAGGAGTACGCCTTCGACATATCCTCCGAGGATTGCGGCTTTTCAGAGAGAGAGGAGGCCGACTCGACCTAGATCTAGGGTTCCAGCGAACCTTGTCTGGATCAAGAAGGAGCTTTTCGAGAAAGGATCATTCACGGCAAAGGATTGCTTCCTTGCTGCTGCCGACGGCCGTTTGCCGACCCCGAAGAGGTTCAGCTTCTCGAAGGATTGGTGGCGGAAGGAGGCGGGCCGCGAAACCTACGCGGTGACTCTGTTGGCGGGTGCGGGGTACGATGGAGGGAGGTATGGGTTCCGAGGGCGTGGAGCTCCGCGGCCAGGCCGCTCGACGAACCTCCCTTCGTCTTCAGGTACACAGCGCCCCGTTGCTCCGATTCAGAATCAACAGATTCCTGTGGCTCCGATGCAGATACAGCCAGGGGGTTTCGATCCTGGGCAAATGTTCCAGATGATGCAGCAACAAGGGATGTTCCCGCAATATCCGATGGGTCCCTGGCCTCCATACCCGATGTTTCCCCCACCTGTGCTGCAGAATCAGATGATGCCCAATAATGCTAATAAGAATCAAGCTGCTAGTGGTGCTCTGCAAATCCAACCAGTGCAGCTACCTCATCCCCAAGCTCCGAGCTAGACTAACTCTGCAAGTTCTCAGCAGAAGAATAAGCCGAAGAAGAAGACTAGTCAGCAAGGAGGGCCTAGCTCGGCGCCGCAAGCAAAAGAGCAGAATGTTGAGAAGGAGAAAGGTCCAGCTCTGGTGTATGATACAAATTTCAAGGACGTCATTTGCTATAATTGTGGGGAGCCAGGGCACTATGTTGGTTTGTGCCATGAGAAGAGATGTTGCTTCATTTGCGGGAAGGCAGGGCACCATATGGATGCTTGCCTGGACTGGTACAAACCCATGCCTATGGCACAGTATTGGGGGAGTGCCAGCCCTGGACTGGGTTTCTTCCATGTGGAGGTTGAGGGTCCAGAGGCTGCAAAGTAGCTGAACTTCGATAATGTGGGGATTGTGACAGTTATTGAGGGAGAAGTAAATGAACAGGAGCTAGAACAGAACTTAAGTGAGATATGGAAGATGAATTGGTACTGGCAATTCAGGCAACTTGCTTCTAACAAGTATCTGCTCAGGCTGCCCCCCACAAAAAAGATAGATGATTTGGTGGAGTATCCATCTATCAACTTGAAGAAAAAAGGTGTTAGCATATCATTTTCTAAATGGAATGGTGAAGCTGAACCTTTTGCAGGCCTGAATGAGGTGTGGGTCAACATAGAAGGTATCCCCTCAAAATGGTGTTCCTGGAAGACTATTTGTCAAATAGCAATTACTCTGGGGGTGCTGGTTAATGTTGACTGGCATACCATCTTTAGGAGCTTCTATAGGATTGTCAGGGTGAAAATCTCTGTGAGGGTTGGGGAGAAAATTCATGAAGATAGGTTGTTTGAGATGGAACAGTAGCTCTATCGCATCCTCTTCTGAGTAGATGAAGAGGGGATAGAGGTGGGTGATGATGATGGTGGTGACCTAGGAGGGAATGGACCAACTGATCTAGAAGATGATGGCCTGGGAGATGACTTCCAAGACCTGCAGAACAAAGAACAAACTGGCACCTCTCGAATGGACACTGATAAAACTGTTACTTCAACCCCTGCACCAACTGCTGGTTCATCAAGAGGAGGCAATAGAACTGTGGCGATTGGGGATGTGCATGTACCCATTTCAGCCAGGAGATTGGAGGCAAGTGTGGAGCAGAAGGTAAATGGTGGACAATCGAGACAGGTGGAGATACCATCTGAGATGGTTGACAGAGCCCTGTGGAGAATATATCTATCAACTTGCTGTCACGAATGGAAGACTCTGAGGATGAGGGACAACAAACGCAGCAGAAGGCTGATGATCCTGTTACAACAATTACAATAGTTCCCCCAACCAGACAGAAGAAACAATGGGGGCCTGTCCAGGCTACAAGAGTGAGTGCTAGAATTAAACATGATGGTAAGACTGTGATGGAAAAAGCCCAAGAACTGAAAAAGGCTAAGGATGCTGGAAAATCCAAAGGTAATATCCATGGTTTTTCGAATTCTTTTGCTGCTTTAGATAATTGTTCTCTATTGAATATTGCTAGGAATGCTGGTATTAGCCTTGGTGTTTCTGATAATGAGATAGAGAATAATATTGAGGTTGTCAAAAATGTGGAGGCCAGTAGGTTAGATAAATTCCACAATGATAATCCTGACATGTTCCTGCCTAGTAATATTGATATTACTGGAGAGGAAATGGTTGGTGATCCCACACCAAGTATGGTGGTTGAGGACACCTTGGACTGCCATCACAGTAGTGATGACAGTTCGGCTGAGTCACCTTGGATTGAGGTGTCCAGTAGGAAGAGTAGGAGTAGGAAAAAACTAAGATTTTAATGGTAGTGGCTTTTATTTGGAACTCGAGAGGGTTAAATAGGCCTGACAAGTTGCTTAGGTTGCATGATCTCCTTAGAGAACATTGCCCAGATTTAATTAGTCTCTCGGAGACTAAGAAAACTGATTTTACTTTTTCTCAACTGAGAACTCTGGATCCTACGGGTAAATATACCTGGAATTGGCTGCCTGCTAATGGTACTGCGGGTGGTATTTTAGTAGGTATCAATATGGATCTTTTTGAAGTTCTCTCTTGGAATATACATCAATATAATTTTGTTGCACTTATTAGGAATAAAAGTGATAACATTGTATGGAGGTATATTTCAGTGTATGGGATTGCCTATGAGGAACACAAGTTGGAATTCATTAATGAGTTGCATAATGTGTTCATTAGTTGGGCAGGCCCTACTGTCATTGGTGGTGACTTTAATCTCATTAGAGAGGCGAGTGAGAAGAGTAGTGGAAACATTAACCAGCAATGGGCTGACTTGTTCAATGATTGGATCAATAGATTTGGTCTGTTGGAACTTAAAAGTGCTGGTAGGAGATATACGTGGGCTAACAATCAAGATAACTTGATTATGGCTATTCTGGATAGGGTTTTCATTACCACATGTTGGGACCAACTTTACCCTACAAGTAGTGTAAAAACCTTAGCTCGAATTGGTAGTGACCATACCCCTCTGATCCTGGATACTGGGGCTTTTACTGTCCCAAAAAATAAAATGTTCAGGTTTGAGAAATGGTGGCTACAGGTAGAGGGTTTTGACCAAGTGGTGAGAAGAACTTGGTCCTTACCTTGTAACATGACTAAAGCTATTGATAGATGGCAATTTAAGTTGAGAAATCTTAGGAAAAATGTTAAGGGGTGGAATATTAATGTTGAGTCTGGCCAAAAAAAGCTTAAACAACAACTGGTTGCTGAGTATGATCTATTGGACATTATGCCTGAGACTCAAACTCTCTCTCCCAATGCTAAGAAAATATTGAAAAGTATTTCATCTGAACTTACAGACATTTCGAAGAAGGAGGAGATCAAAGCTAGACAGAGGTCTAGGGAGAAGCAAATCCTGGAGGGTGACAGGAACACTGCATACTTCCACTCCATGGCTAATCAGAGGAGGAGGAAGAAGCAGATTACCTCTCTAGAGGGACCTAATGATCTGGTGGAAGACCCTAAAGGTATCATTGATATTGCTGTTCAGTATTATAAAAATCTTTTTGGCCATGAGATACAATTGGTATTGATATACTTGATGATTTCTGGGACCAAAATGAGTTAGTTACTAATGAACAGAATAATTTCCTAGATGCTGATTTTACTGAACAAGAGGTTAAGGATGCAGTCTTTGGTTCTTATGCTGAAGGTGCACCTGGCCCGGATGGCATTTCTTTCTTGTTTTATCAGCATTTCTGGGATTTAATTAAGGATGATTTAATTGCTCTTTTTAATGACTGGAATAAGGGTGAGCTAGATCTTTTTAGATTGAACTTTTCTATGCTCACTTTAATTTCGAAGGAACCTGATGCTGTTAGTATACAGAAATTCAGGCCTATTGCTTTGAAAAATTGTAGTTTTAAAATTTTCTCCAAGTGTGCTACAAACAGACTTGGGGTTATTTGCGAGACACTGATCTCCCAGAATCAAACGACCTTCATTAGAGGGAGGTATATTCTTGAGTGTGTGGTTTCAGCACATGAAATTATTCATGATGTGGTTAGGACTAATCAGTCTGGCTTTATCTTTAAATTGGATTACGAAAAAGCGTATGATAGAATTGATAGAGCTTTCCTTATTAGAGTTCTAGAATCTAGGGGCTTTAGCCCCAAGTGGATTGCCCTGACCAAAACGTTGTTGGTTAACGGTTCGGTTGGGGTTAGGATTAATGATATTAATAGTGATTACTATGTTGTTGGGAGAGGTGTTAGGCAAGGAGATCCTATTTCCCCTTTGCTTTTTAACCTCACAGCTGAGGTTTTTACTAAAATGTTGGTTAAGGCGGCCAGTTGTGACCAAATTACTGGTCAGTTGACTAGCTTTAACCAAGTAGGAGTGGTCAGTATGCAGTATGCAGATGACACGCTGATGTTCATGTCTAATGATGCTGACAAAGCGAGAAATTTAAAATGGCTTCTGTCCTGCTTTGAGCAAATGTCAGGCATGAGAATTAATTTCCATAAATGTGATCTCATCCCTATTAATGTGGATGATGATCAAGCTTGAGTTGTTGCTCAAATCCTTAGCTGTAAGCTTGGTGAATTCCCACTAAAGTACCCGGGAGTGCCTCTACATTATAAAAAGCTTAGAAAAGAGGATCTACAACCCCTTATCGATAAAATTCTAGGATAGGCTGGTGGTTGGAGAGGGAAATTACTTTCTCATGCTGCAAAATTAGAACTAGTTAGAGGTGTTCTAGCTAGCATACCAGTCATCTGATGAGTGTGATTAAATTCCTCAAATGGGCCATTGCCCTTATAAATTCACAGATGGCTCATTGCCTCTGGGATGACTATGGGGCTGTTTGTTTGAGCGGTAGCTTCAGCTTTTGGGTTCCAGAAGTTGTAGCTGAAACAAACAGCCCAAAACTGTAAAGCGCTGGGAAGAAGCACGGTAGGAAATAACACTGCGTGAGGGAACTCGAGCGGAAGCAGCGCGAGGGCTGCTTCCCGCAATTCTCGAATCGTTATTCCCTAGTGCCCACTTCGTTGCTTGAAATTACAAAGAGACTGCCACCGTGAGCCCAACTGTGTCTTCCCTTGACTTTGGCTCACGCGCACGTACCTGTACGCAGTGGCCTGCCTGTAGGAGTCTCGCTTTGCATGTTGTACCTGTACGGGTAGATTGGAAACATGAGTAGGTACGTGTTGATAAATTTGAAATCTACTTTGATTCAAAATATTCTGTACATGAAACATGTTCGCGTCGATAAGTCGGTTCCATTCCCGTGATCGGTTCCGTGTTCCGTGGACTGTAACTTCGTAATTTTGTGCCGAAGTTGGTATCTTTTTTAGACGAATTTGTCGCATTCGGTCGACCGTTTGAAATTTTATTTCACGAGTAGATTGATCTCACCGTTTCCAACAACTTTCACATCGTAACATTTCGTTTCGGTGGACATATATGGATGGTGTCTCCTTGTTTAACAAGTTCATGGTTTTGTCATGTTTCTTCTCGCTCCAAACTTCCCCAAGTTAGATCTTATAATGAATATAACTTTTTTTAGATCTTAAATATCATAATTATGAATAAAATGAGTTAAAAACAACTGTTTCGCTTCAAATCAGCACTTATATAGAGAAACTGAGATGATTTAGCTACCGAAACATCGTAATAATGAATTAAATAAGTCAAAACAATTGTTTCGCTTCAAATCAGCACTTATTTAACATCTTCAGCACTCAGGGGCATTCCAGACATTTCACACAGAAAACCAACAGCAACAGCTGCCAACGGCACTCCTGCCAAACATCAAATCTCTGCTTCCAGCAGCTGCTTCTCACAGCTGCTTTTCCACAGCTCAACAACTACAGCTGCTTCTCAAAAGCTGCAGCCCAAACAAACAGACCCTATGAGGGGTACTTCAAATATCATCTAGCTAACTGGGGGTTGGTGTCACAAAAGAAAGAGTATGGAGGCCTAGGAATTCCTAACTTAGCAGACTTAAACTGATGGCCATAAGTTGTGGAAATAGATTATTGACCATAAGTATATGGTTAATGATCCTAACATCTTTTGTTATAGCACTGTTGGAGCCTCTCCCTTCTGGAAAGGGGTTATGTGGGCGGCTCGAGCAGCAAAAATTGGCTATCAATGGAGAGTGGGCAATGGGAGGAAAGTTAAATTTTGGGAGGACCAGTGGTTTGGCCCCTCTAGTTTAGCTGTCCAATACTGGGAAATTTATGTCCTAGTTAATGAAAAAACGGTCACTATCGCTGATGTATGGGATGGTGAGAATTTAAATGTTACTTTTAGAAGATGTTTTGACCAACAACTTCTGCAGCAATGGTTTGAAATTCTGCAGATTGCACAATCATTACACCTTAGTGATGAGGATGATTGTCTTCTGTTGAAACTGGATTCTAAACATATTTATTCTGTCAAATCTTTTTATGTTGTGGTGAATTTTAGAGGGATTACTCCTATTAATATTGCTTCAGTTTGGGAGGTTAAGGTTCCCCTAAAATTCAATTTTTTCTTTGGCTATTGTCACATAACAAGCTTCTCACTAGGGATAACCTTGTTAAAAGACAAAATCTAAATGATTTAACACGCCTCTTCTGTAATGAAGAGGAATCTGGTGATCATCTTTTTGTGATTGTGTGGTAGCCAAAGAGATATGGTCGAATCTGCAAATGTTTTTTGGTGTGAATAGATGCCTTTACACTATTAACATGATCAGTAGTATGTGGTGTGATAAGAAGTTTTTAGTGGAAAATGTTGTCCATGCTGCCATTCTGTGGGCTTTGTGGCTTGTAAGAAACAGTAGTTTCTTTAACCATGATGTTTGGCTTGGTCTTCAGGTGGTCTGGAGAAAAGCTGCCTACAACCTTGCTCAGTGGAGCATTCTGTCATTGGGAAGAGACAGAGAGAAAATCCTGGATACGGTGAAGACCATGGAGCATCTAGCTCAGGCACCTCCACAGTTATCTTGGGATCCTGGCTGAACCTGAAGAAGCTTACTGGCGCTGAACTTATTGCTACTGATGATGCTCGCCTAGTCAACGACAATGAGTGGAAGTATACCACTGAAGACCTAGACACAAAGCTGAGGGAGAACTCGCTAAGGCTGATCAGGGATGGTCATCTGCTTAGGGTGGTTGACCTGTAGTTGAGCAGTTCGTTAGAAGCTTTATGTTGTCGCAGTTCCTTTGTCGTTTGTTACATGGTGATACTCGGATGTGTAAGAGGTTAAAAGCACTGCTGTAGTTAGGCTTTCCTTTTGCCTGTCTGTAATAAGTCCTGGAGCCTGCGATCGGACTGATAACTCTGTATGGTGGTTTCATTGTTAATGGAACCGAGGCGGGGCCCTCTTTTTCTAAAAAAAAAAGTACGTCTACTTGACAAGTACTCTCCATTTCTAAATGTCAGCCTTTTATGATTTTTTTCCATGCGTATCTAGACATATTTTAATGTATTAATTCACTCATTTCAGTTTACATTTAGTCCACACTAAAGCGGTCAAAACATTTTATAACTTGGAATAGAGGGAGTAGTATAAAAAACTAATATACTTCGAAATATTGGTAGAACCACTCTGTGGAGGTTTACATTCGAAGCCACGAAAGGGTGCGTTTTTATTTTTTTCGACAAGTATATGGCGGATAATTCTAGATTTCCAATTCCAAACACAGCGTTTGTAAGCAAATCTTATGTGCCGCCATTTGCGTGCATTAGGATAGCTCCGCACCACCCCCCCTATTGAGTACATGGGCCCGACCCAATTTTAAAAATATGTTAATGATATTATCTTATATTTTAGGTGTTTAATCTTAAAATTGTGAATCTATGGACCGCTCAACTTTTGTTTAGGTGGTATACTTCAGTGGAACTACATTAGGTAGATGTTTTTTTTTCCTTTTTGACGAAATGAACTGCACGTAACTTTTTTCCTGCGCATGTGCTTAGTTTTCCGTAGCGTTGTATCATTCCGTGCTAAACGGGCCGGCCTAGTTTAAGTTGTTAGTTAGCGGTGGCAAATAGGATGATCTTCGCGTGAATTACATGCGGCCCGGCCCGCCTGTTAGGAAAATTGTCCCACCTCGCTCGCGAATGCTAGGAGCGACCTGCGTAAAAGGTGGAGTGTGGTGATTCCGGTCGCCGAGCTCGGTAGGGCGAGCTCCTCGCCCAGCTTCGGGGGTAGCAGTTGGGACGACGAGATGGAGTGGAGCTGCGAGGACGAGATGGCAGTGGCGGAGCTGGTATAGAACCATTGGGTTCACATGAACCCAATGAAATTCATCAAACCTTTGTTGAACTAGAGTGTGATATTGCTAATTAGTGGAAGACTATACTACAGTAACAAGAGCTGAACCCAATGCTTCGTTGGTCTAGCTTCGCCACTGCGAGATGGGAGATGGTAGCTTAGGCTACCAACTGTTTGGGGGAGCAGTTGGCTGTCGGCCCTAGGCTCTCTCCCTCCATGCGTCTTGGTGGGCCGATCCCAGTGGCCTCAAGCAAGGCATGACTCTTCTCTACCAACTGTTTTTTTTTCCTCCAAAAAAACTGTTTTTTCTCTCTATACGGCACAACTGGTGAATTGTTTTCTTAACGGAGGTAAAAATATTTGCGCCATCCATTAATTAAGCAGAAGAGGATTGCCAAATAAAAACTGGGCAAAAAACCATCACAAACCGCTAAGCGGCACACACTGGATACTCTACACACACCTCTCCAACGAAGGCCTCGTCGAGAGAGCACGAAGGCGTCATCGTCGTCGCTTCTACACTAGGAGGCAGCATCGCCAACCCTCAACTCTGAGCAAACGACTCCGACTTCGTCATAAACGAGCGCGGAACCAACCCACACTGTTAAGGCCGTGTAGAGCCACATGAAGATGCGCGCCATAACTTAGCCACCCGCGACAAGACAACGCAGTTGACGAACAACTCCGAATGAGAACCAGGCAAGGCTGGTGCCACGAAAGATCACTGAACGGACCCTGCCGCCG
Source organism: Poa pratensis (assembly GCA_947311845.1). Classification (NCBI taxonomy): domain Eukaryota; kingdom Viridiplantae; phylum Streptophyta; class Magnoliopsida; order Poales; family Poaceae; genus Poa; species Poa pratensis. The sequence continues at coordinate 62,085,858 of CAMZMU010000042.1, forward strand.
CAGCTTCGACTTCACATCAACAAACAAGCTGATGCAATCCTATGTACACGCCGGAGAAGAGCCGACTACCTCAACCAATGCCATGTCTCCGACATCGTTTATCCCCGTCATCGCTGCCACAAAAGTTTCAACGCGAGCACCTTGTCCTTTCACTGATCCCTTTTGTTGATGCCTAGCAGGTCTCCGAGCTCGGTAGTGCGAGCTCCGATCCTAGTCCAGCTTCGGGGGTACAGTTGGGGGGATGAGACGATATGGAGCGTGGGGAGTGATTAGCTTGTGTTGGGTCGTCCCCCGGGGGCCGCACCCTAGGTTCTCCCACTCTGGTGTCTTCTCGGCCTACTCCGGGGGCTCGAAGGTAGGGCAATACACTTCTTGGAAATCATATTAGAATCACTAGACAATCGCACCGGTTGAACTTCTGATTAGCACCTTTCTAGGTCAGCATATTTTGACACGGTCGTCGTCACTGCCATCAACGATCGAAAATGGCGGCGCACACCGGGTTACGCTTGTGCGGGGCTTCTCTACAAACTGTTTTTTTTTTTCACACATTAATTGGCAACTGCCTGTTCTTGCCATTGCTGTCCCTACGTATCTTCAGAATCAGTGGTGCACTTCGATCGCAGTGAGATGTGCGCAGTGCCACTACAGGAATGGCCACCTGTGCCGACGGCCGCAGCCCGTCGGCATAGGTCCAAATGCCGTCGGCACATGCCGACGGCCACCGTCGGCACAGGGTGGTCGGCATAGACCACTGTAGGCACAGGCCACCTGGCCGTCGGCACAGGTATAAACCGTCGGCACAGCTTTTCCCGACGGCCAGAAACGCACCGTCGGCACCTAGGTTGTCGGCACAGCGGCGTGTGGGGCCCACACAGGTCGGTCGAGGTGGATGGGCCTGTGCCGACGGCAATGCCGTCGGCATAGAGTGGACACGTGGATGTTGCTGGGCGCTCCTGGGAGGGTCCTCTGCCGTCGGCACAGGTGTGCCCATTTGGTCACATTTAGGGGTCTGTGCCGACGGCATTGCCGTCGGCACAGGTGTTACCAGAATTTTTTTCTTCCAGCAGCTCGTTTTTTGCAGCAATAATAGCAGTAAAATAATCAAAAATCACGACAAATTCACAACAAGCAAGATCACACAATGGCTCCATCTATTGATCACAATGGATCACAAAATGCTGTATCATCAAGTATATACACATAGGACCATCATCAAGTATATACATACATAGGAAGATGTCTAGACGCCGAAAGCCCTACATCTATTGCGGCGACGGGGTGTACCCCATATCTCCCCGGCTCATAATAGGTGAGCGTCGGATCGCCGCAGCAGAAGCACCGGAAGTAGGCGAATCACCGGAAGCACGAGGAGAAGCTGAAGCACCGGCAGAAGGACCACCGCTATGTAACGGTGTGGTGCGAGGCGAACCCGTCGAGGAACTAGGAGAAGCAGAAGGATCAATGTGTGGGTTCTCCGACGAGGTTCCCGTTTCCTACATGTTTGAGCAAGAGTTAGCAACTGCGAGGCAAAGGAAAGCAGTAACCAGTGGTTTGGGATCAAACATACCGGGATTCTTCTGTAGTAGGAGAGAGCGAACACGTCCCTCGATGGCATCCGTGGAGTCGGACCCGGCTCCGGAGGCTCCTCCATAGGAGGGGCTACCCGCACTCCAGTGGTGAAAAAGTTCAGCACCGACTGCAAGATAGTTTAGATGTCAGGTGTTGCAAAAATGAAGGCTCAAACTAGGGAAGTGGGACTTGTCATATTTGACAAAAGTAAAGGTTAAAACTTACAGTTCGGAACAACTTTTGATACTCGGTCCAAGGCTTATTCTGCTCCTCCCACTTGGCAAAGGCCACCTCATACTGCGCATGAGCGGCAGCGTAGGCTTCCTCAAAATCGGGCTACAATTTCGAAAAGAATGAATCTCGTCAACTTAGCCATGGAAGAACGAATGTCGGAAAGAGGATGCAAAAAAACTTACATCGATGGGAGTGGATCGACGAGGCTGTGGACGAGGCGGGATCAGTGGGCTGTTGTCAGGGAGAGTAGCTTTTGCCTGCGTGAAGGTCATGGCAGGCCTAACCACCTTATTAAGAGTGCGATTACGGCCATGCGGCCTTCCGTGCCCCGAGAGGACCACCGCCCTGCATCGCGAAAAGAATTGTTATTCATACCAAGTAGAAACATGCGGTGAAAATAAATGCACGTTGTTCCATGATATATATATATATATATATATATACCGACCTCTCGTCGACCTCCTCGCTCAAGGGGTCATCCACCTCCGGGTGAAACCCCTGGAACGTCGTGCAGTAGCTGTTCACGGCCTCCTCGCTTCTGCCGTAGTACTCAGGAGCCTGTGGCTGAGGCTTCTTTGGATCGGGCTTCTTTTCCCTCATCTTCTTCCACGCACCGATGTGGGTGCTTACCGTCCCAGTCTCGGCGTCCTGCATCACGAAAAGAAATGTTATTCATACCAAGTAGAAACATGCGGTAAAAATAAATGCACGTCGTTCCATGTATATATATACCATCTTATCCTTAAAGAGGAAGTGGTTGCGGTTTCCCGCACTGTGTGTTCCCTCGGAGCCTCGGTTTGCCTTGTTCCGCTGGCTCACGGCGCTGAAATCCTCGTCTTCCCCGACCCACCTCCTAACCAACGCATCCCATGCGTCTTCTTTGCGGTCGGCCCAGTCGGGCATAACCTGAAAATGCAATTCAAGAAGAGCTAAGTGCAATGGCAACTTAGCAGCAATATAGAATTCCATTGACAATGTACTTACCGAAATGTACTCCTCCTTTGTCATCTCCGCTGCATTCTTGGCATTATCCGCCTTCTTGGCCCTCTTGCCCGTCTTCTCATAGGTAAAGTCATTGGCGGATGTAAACTTTTGGTTGTAGAATTGCTGCCGTGTCAACCTCACACAATGAGCATGCAAAATGCTATCCGCGGCTTGCTGGTCCAGCACACGATAAAACCGCTTCAACCATGCATAAAAAAATTGTGAGTCATGAGTTATCACGGTCATTAACTATGAACGGAATTCGAAAAATATGTGTTACCCAAAAAGTGGTGATCACGGCGTGAGCAGCTGTCTCGAACGGTGGGGACGGCGCAGCCTCATAGTCCGCCCATTTCGTGGCTAACTTCAGCTCGTCCTCGGGCCCTGTAGTGTACAAGCCTGGCCAGTATTTCCTAATCAGAGCTCCAAGCAAGCTCCCAGGAGTGCGTGGAATCTTAGGGCATGTCCATGTCCATGAACTGCACAATAAGTAAACATTAGTACATATGCCAAATTGTTATGACCAAAATGAAATTTCATGTTCAAAATTACAAAACTAGTACACTTACTCAACGCCATGAGGCTCAATGAGGGTTTTCGCCTCCTCGGTCTTAGGCCAGTATTTTTCCTCGGGGACTCCTGCTTCGCCACGGCTCTTCTTCCGCTTCGGCGCCGCCTCCACCTCCACCTCCACCTCGTCCTCCACCTCGTCCTCCACCTCACCTCCAGGTGGTTCTGGGAAGCCACGTCGCCTGAAGCGGAGGGCAACTCGGAATCCACGTCGCCAGAAGCGGAGGGTGGGTGCTCCACGTCTCCTCCACCTCGTCCTCCACCTCGCCCTCCACCTCGTCCTCCACCTTGCCGTCCACCTCGTCCTCCACCTCGTCCTCCACCTCGTCCTACTCGTGCACCCTCGTCCGCGGCGTAACGCGAGGTGGTAGGTCGTCCACTCCGTGTAAGGTTAGACTTCTGTGCCTTCAGCGTACTAACCAAGGTAGCTGCGCTTTCCTTGCCCTGACTCATATTGTTCAATCAACTGCATTGAGAAACAATAAATATTAGCACACAAGTATGACAACATTAATATTGAAGCAAATAGTAAACTAAAGAACAAAAAAGAAAAAGAGAGGAAATTTGATCGTCACAAATATAGTTCCTTTTATCGTTCTTCCACAGGGATCATTCATAAGTACAAGCTCCCGGTGATTTTACAAATAGCAATTTACATGACAAATTTTACAAATTCTACTAACCAATGTTTCTGCTCAAGTCAATGCAAAATCAGGCATACACATGTAATTGTTTTTGGCTACCTATAGACTGCACCAATGCACTTGCACAAGAGCATCATATCCAACATTGCATAGCTATATCACAAGTTATAAATGGCCATTGTTAAAAAGATTGTTTGCTTCAGCAGAATGATTTGTGTGTATGGCAGCAGGGAGAAATTTTCACTAAGTCCTAAATCTGAAAATTCTGAATCTGTTAGCAATTATTGTTCTTACACAAATTCACAAATGTGCCTAGTAGCTAAACAACCGAAAAAAAATGCAGCAGTCTGCTCACAAATTCACATACATTTCAGATTTAGGAAACAGCTACCAAACTAGCACGTACATGTCTCTGTATTCCAATCTAGTCTGCTCACAACACTAGTTCACGGGAAATTGCAGAAATTGAAGAGAGGAAGAGATGAACCCACCTTCTGGTTGGTGGAGAGCAGCAGCAGCGACAGGAGTTGAGGAAGAGGAGCTTCAGGTTGTGCTTCTACCGGCGGCGGCAGCGAGGAACCCACCTTCCCCTCATGCTCCTTTCGTTGGTGGTGGTGGTGGTGGTTGCAGGGTTTCGAGAGGAGGGTGGGCGGCGTCGCGGTGGAGGGTGGAGGGTGGACGACGGGGTGGAGGGTGGACGGAGGAGGCGTGGAGGAGGAGGTGGAATGGCCAGAGCCCAGCGGCGGGTGGGGGAGAGAAGCGGGTGGGGGAGAGATGCGGGTGGACGCCGGCGAGCAGGCCCGGCCGCGCCGCCGCTCGATCTGGTGGAGGAGCCGGTGGTGCGGTGGAGGGGGGGAGGGGGGAGGGTCGCCGGAGCAAGCGATTCGGGCGGGTGCTCGATTTGGATTTCGATTTGGAACTGAGGTAGCCGATTCGGGCGCGTGCCCTGTCTAAAAACAGAGAGCACCTATGCCGACGGCTTTGCCGTCGGCTTAGGCTTTTTCTTTTTTTTTCCATTTAAAAAACAGACAGCACCTATTTGCTATAAATTTGTACAATTTTTTAATAAATTTTGTTATAAATTTTTACAGTTATATGGTAGGGCCACACAAAAAAAACATATTGTATTATATCTCCGGCGAAACCCTAGACAGTTGACCGAAAGTCAACTGTGTCGTCTACCCCCATAGACGTGCGTCGAAAGGGGGTAGCCCAGTGGACTTTTTTGCTTGGTTGTGTTAGGTCAGGCCATAGGAACATGAGAAACCAAAGTCTACCCCAAATCGACACAAGATTCCATCCGGTTCGCCCGAAAGGGGAGTTTTCACCTCTAAGTGCAGAAACTCACTAGAGAGAAAGTGAAGCCGGTGATGTCGGTCACACCTAGGAGTAGATTCTTGGACATTTGAAACACACAACACACTTGTACACATATGGTATGGCACAACCTAGGTTTGGGTGGGGTTCCGACGCTCCGGGGCCCCGCTTCGGCGAAACCCTGAATCCGCTGGAAAAACCCTAACGTTTCCGTCTACCCCATAGACGTGCGTCGAAAGGGGGTAGCCCAGTGGACTTTTTTGCTTGGTTGTGTTAGGTCAGGCCATAGGAACATGAGAAACCAAAGTCTACCCCAAATCGACACAAGATTCCATCCGGTTCGCCCGAAAGGGGAGTTTTCACCTCTAAGTGCAGAAACTCACTAGAGAGAAAGTGAAGCCGGTGATGTCGGTCACACCTAGGAGTAGATTCTTGGACATTTGAAACACACAACACACTTGTACACATATGGTATGGCACAACCTAGGTTTGGGTGGGGTTCCGACGCTCCGGGGCCCCGCTTCGGCGAAACCCTGAATCCGCTGGAAAAACCCTAACGTTTCCGTCTACCCCATAGACGTGCGTCGAAAGGGGGTAGCCCAGTGGACTTTTTTGCTTGGTTGTGTTAGGTCAGGCCATAGGAACATGAGAAACCAAAGTCTACCCCAAATCGACACAAGATTCCATCCGGTTCGCCCGAAAGGGGAGTTTTCACCTCTAAGTGCAGAAACTCACTAGAGAGAAAGTGAAGCCGGTGATGTCGGTCACACCTAGGAGTAGATTCTTGGACATTTGAAACACACAACACACTTGTACACATATGGTATGGCACAACCTAGGTTTGGGTGGGGTTCCTTGCGATCCTACAGTGATTGCGTATGAGATGAATCAGTGCTAATTGCAAAACTATTTGCATCTTGAGGACCCTTCAAAACAAAAGAGTCACGTTACCATGGAACATAAGAAAACTAAACTAGACGAATGACAACAAACTTGGGTACATAGACGAGTGACAACAAACTTGCACTAGTAGGAATGTGCTTATAGCCACCAGTCTACATCTTTATTTAATCCATAATACATCACAAATAATGTAACTAACTTTTGCCGGGTCCTAAGCCGCGTGGTGCTGAGCGGCCGGCGGCTTGCACCCAAAGATAAGGAACCATCACTGGGGCAATACTCACATGAGGAGGATCCCTATAAAGTGTATACCACATATTGTCATGCACCGCTTGCGTATCCAACCTAACCAGGTAGCGACGGACATGCTCGTCCTCCTCTCTGATACGGCGACGCACCTCCACCTCAGGGGCCGGCGGCCTCTGCACCGAGGCTGGCCCACGCGACGGCCACCAAACAAGATCCGGGTCGACGACGTCACCCGGATTCCTCACCAAACTACGCGTCCCGGAAGAAACCTCCCAGTGCCACCCCGGCGGAGCCCAGTCCCGGACATTGCCCGTGTCCAACAAATGGCCGGTTGTCATCATCGATTCCCGCCGAGATCTGAAAAATGAGTGGGGAATTTGATCAAACAACTAAGGTGCGTGCAACCTAGGTACGTAGGGGAGGGAGAGGGCAGCACCTTGGCATGGCGGACGGCACACGCGGTGGTGACGCCACGGGAGAGTGATGAGGGATCAGATATCAGTTTAGATGTGCTATGCCAATGGAGGCCATGACTACATATATATAGTGAGAAATGGGCTTGTGAGCTGTAGTATGCCCAATCAGGAAGAAGCACACGGATCGTGTGTTTCCTCCCAGCGCTTCTGAGCCGTTGGATCAGCGGTGTGTTTCTTTCGCTTGATCCAACGGCTCCCAAGCTCTCGAAGGAAACACACGATCCGCGTACTTGTTCCTGATTGGCTAGCTGGAGGGAGTCACTCGAAAGGGCTTGTGAGCTGTAGTATGCCCAATCAGGAAGAAGCACACGGATCGTGTGTTTCCTCCCAGCGCTTCTGAGCCGTTGGATCAGCGGTGTGTTTCTTTCGCTTGATCCAACGGCTCCCAAGCTCTCGAAGGAAACACACGATCCGCGTACTTGTTCCTGATTGGCTAGCTGGAGGGAGTCACTCGAAAGGGCTTGTGAGCTGTAGTATGCCCAATCAGGAAGAAGCACACGGATCGTGTGTTTCCTCCCAGCGCTTCTGAGCCGTTGGATCAGCGGTGTGTTTCTTTCGCTTGATCTTGTTCCTGATTGGCTAGCTGGAGGGAGTCACTCGAAAGGGCTTGTGAGCTGTAGTATGCCCAATCAGGAAGAAGCACACGGATCGTGTGTTTCCTCCCAGCGCTTCTGAGCCGTTGGATCAGCGGTGTGTTTCTTTCGCTTGATCCAACGGCTCCCAAGCTCTCGAAGGAAACACACGATCCGCATACTTGTTCCTGATTGGCTAGCTGGAGGGAGTCACTCGAAAGGGCTTGCGACCCTATATATAGCCCACCTCCTCAGACAGGTTACTCACTCACACAAAACATTCCAGCGTCACTCGGAGAGGCATCTTTGGGCAACCAGCGGCAAGACGTCTCTGATGACCTGTGACCGTTCCAAACGGTTGCAGATCATCAGAGATGTCTTGCCGTACGGTTGTAGAATATCAGAGACGTCTTGCCGGACGGTTGTAATCATCAGAGATGTCTTGCCGGATCGAAGTGACCCTCAAACACAAAACATTCGGGTTCCCTAGCTATGCCCGACACTGAATGCAACGACATTCGACCGTGAATCAGTGTCGGGCTGTAGCTAGGAGAAACCGTGTGTTTTGTTGCCCAATCAGGAAGAAGCACACGGATCCCGCCCAAATATTTCCCGCCACCGGTAGTTCTATATAACCCAGTCGAAGGTAGGCATGGTACTCACTTGAGCGCAAGCATGGTGTGTATTGGTCCTTGCGAGAAGTGTGTGTCTGGGTTTCACATTTCCGCATCCGAGCATCTCGCTAGGCTTTCAAGCAATTTGAAGGTAGATGGTAGGGTAGTTCCAATTGAAGAAATTTTGCACACTGAGAGTCATCTCGCTTCACTCGGGGCGAAGCTATGCCGCGATGGGTTTCCGTATAGAACCCCGCTCCAAATTCGTGCAGAAATGCTCAGGCTTGCAGATAAGTTTGACAGGAAAGTTACGAATAGTCCGTTCTACCGAACTGAAGCTGACCGTAATTCGTACGGTCGTTCCTGTCTCTGGGTAGTTGACAGCGATGATGACGACGATTTCATGCCGTCGTCAAAGGAAAGGAGGGTTGAAGCACTGAGCAAGAAGGCTGAAGCTTCGTCCAAGGGCAAAGGCAAGAAGGCAGAATCTTCGTCAAAGGGCAAGGGTGGCAGCACACGCACGGCATAGGGTGGAGAAATTTGTTAGTTGTTCGTGATTGTTGTAATTTGTTCTACATGCATGTTTACTTGTTTCTTAGTCAATTATGTATCGGCGGTTCAAGAATGTTCTCTGTGTAATTTATGTTGTCACTGTAATTTGCATGGTTTGTTTAATATCAATGCGAAAAGTAGTTCAAAGGGGGTAGAAAAGTAGTCGAAAGGCCGGTCACACCTCGGAGTCCCGAGATCAACAGAATCTTGGGCACACTAAAATCTTGCAAACTTACACTAAAACCATGCAGAAGCAAAAATTCCTAACGTTTTCGTCTACCCCCATAGTCGTGCGTCGAAAGGGGGTAGCCCAGTGGACTTTTTTACTTGGCTGTGTTAGGTTAGGCCATGGGAAGGTGACAAACATCAACATTAACAAATTGCAAGAGATTGTTGACAAGGGAGACTGTTTGACCTATAGAGATGAAATCCTCTCATCTTGGTCTTCTTATTGACCCAAAGAGCGACTCCTCGGTGTCAAAAGTAGTTCAACAACTTGGTTTTGTGGGTCTGCAGCTCTACCGTGAGGGAAAATTCTACTCAAGCCGACTTGTGAAGGATTGTTTCTCAAATTTTGTGAATAGACACCCACCAATTGGACGACGCAATAGACACCCATCTATGTACATAAAAATGAATAAAAATGGTAGAGGCCTGTGCCGACGGCTTTGCCGTCGGCACAGAGTGCCGTCGACGTCACCTCATATGCTGTGCCGACGGCCTCCTGTGTCCCGACGGTGGCCGTCGGGAAAGAATGTCTGTGCCGACGGCCGTTTCTGTGCCGACGGACTTGTCGACGGCTGGTCCTGGGTCGCCCCTGTGCCGACGGCCCCGATAAATAGCCGTCGGCACAGTTCGCCATTCCTGTAGTGTGGTTGCAGCTAAAGAGCACTAGACCAGTCAAAGAGTACATAACAAAGAAAGCGTACGTTAATTACTTGTTTCTTTGAAGTTTCTTGCTAATTCTCCCTTCAGTCAAAAGTTTAAGGTTGCAACCTTCTGTTCATAATTGGTTGTCATTGCAGCTGCAGAGCAGTCAAACACAGTTCACCTCCTGCTTTTAATCGTTGGTTGTGTATTTATTAACAAAGAAAGCGTACGTTAATTAACTACTTGTTTCTTCGAAGTTTGTTGCCAGTTATCCTTTCAGTCAAAAGTTTGATGTTGCTACCTTCTGTTGATAATTGGTTATGCTGGTGGTGGTCGGTTGGTAAGGTTTTCTATTCTATTTCGAAAAAAGAGAGATGATAATAACTTGATAAGTTGCTGAGCGACGCAAATTGTCAGATAGAACAAGTGGTCAATTTGTCGAGGCCCATGCTCAATAAAGCAGCAGCTCATTTTCTTTTCCCTCTAAAAGATAAGGACTAAAAATATCTTCAAGATTTGGTTCCACGATAGTTTAATGCTGCAAGTGTTACCTAATGAATCAAAGAATCCAACCAGGCAGCTGAGGTGTCCCAAATGTATTGGGGAATCAGATCTCACCACCCCATCACAGCTATAAACAAATTGGCCCCATAGTAATAAACAAATGGCACAGCGATAAACAAGTGGTGTTGGATAGAGGACAAAAAGGCCATGATATGCTAATGCTCTTGACACACTGCTTTAGTTTATGTATTCCATGGAGTGGACTCTTGCTCTTTCCATCTGTTGCAGTATCTTGTGTTTTTCCTTGATGTTAGGTTTATCCCCTTACTATTTTGGGTAACAATTCCTAGTTACAATACTTTGACTAATGATCATATCATGTATTGGACATAGCTAGCATAGAATAGACTCTTTTCTCAAGATGACATACATTCTTGATTAGACCATAAACAAACACCTACTTGAGACGATGTGCCCCCAAAAGCACGAAACTATAGCTCCCAACTTGGCTGACCTCCTTTCTTTTTTCTGTCTCCTATTCTTTGAAATATCACACTGAACATGCAAGCTGGCCTCTGGTGATGCAGGGATTGGTTAAACGGCCTCTTGCATTAGTAAAATGGACTCTGCTGGAAGTTTGTGGTTCAGAGAACAAACACGTGGACTTGTGTCGTGGAAATATGCCGAATATAGTATTCGACCTCTTTCCGTTTGAATCTATGTTTGGGAGTAAATTATAAGAATCTACCACATTTGGGGCTCTGAAAATAGGTCAGTACCATTTTTGGTAATTTTTTCAAGTCAGTACTTACCGTGGGGCTAACGACAACAGATTGAGCAAATCTTGTTCTAATAGCATTTTGTCAGCAGCTCTGACAAGTGAGGCCCATATGTAAGGTCTAGGTGGCAGCACACGTGGATAGTTGGCAACACACGTGGACCAGGAGGTGAGGTGGACGTGGGGCCCACCCGTCAGGCCAATCTCTCTCCAATTCCCCTCCGCTTCCTCTCTCCTCCTTCTCCTCTTTGTCGCCGCCGCCCACTGCTCGCTGCTCCGGTCAGCTCGGCCCCCTCCCCCATCCCATGCTGGAGGTCGGCGGAGGTGCCAGCCCGCCCGACCGCGCCCTCGCAGGACCGCCAGGGAGCCGCGGTCGTGCCACCACGGATGCGGGGACGAGGAGCACAGCGCCAAGAAGCCGCGGGTTGATGCCGGCGAGGCGCCGCACGCCGACGGCCGTGGCGAGACCACGCCACACGCACGCGGGGACGAGGAACACCACGCCACGGATCCGCGGGTCGCGCCGCCACGGCGTATGGCGGCGGTCTTCCTCCTCCCGTCCTCTTCCGCTGGCGAGCGAGCGGCCACAGCGCTGCGCACGGGGCCGGCGAGCGCCGTGAAGAGGGCGGCGGCGGTGGCCAGCGCGGCCACGGAGCTGCACGGGGCCGGCGAGCACCCGGAAGACTGCGGCGGCGGTGGACGGCGCGGCCACGGCGGTGCCCGGGCTGGCGAGCGACACAAAGACTGCGGCGGTGGACGGCGTGGCCACGACCCTGCGCACGGGGGTGGTGGCGCAGCGGGGGGCGGACGGCGGTGCTGGACCACGGTGGGGCATAGGGGCCGGCGAGGCGGTGGCCGGCGCGGGCACGGAGCTGCACCCCGAAGTCTGCGGCGTAGGTGGACGGCGCGGCCACGGCGCTGCCCGGGGTTGGCGAGCGACGCGAAGACTGCGGCGGCGGTGGCCGGCGCGGGCACGGAGCTGCACCCCGAAGACTGCGGGGGCGGTGGACAGCGCGACCACGGCGCTGCCAGCGGCCGGCGAGCGACGGGAAAAAATAAAATGTGCGGCTGACAGGTGGGACCCATGTCCAACTCAGCTCCCACTCCACGTGTGCTGCCAGCTAGACCATACATATGGGCCTCACTTGTCAGAGCTGCTGACAAAATGCTATTAGAACGAGATTTGTCCAATCTGTTGTCGTTAGCCCCACGGTAGGTACTGACTTGAAAAAATTACCAAGAATGGTACTGACCTGTTGTCAGAGCCCCAAATGTGGTAGTAGATTCTTGTAATTTACTCCTATGTTTGGCATCCTGACATGCTGTTAGTAGTTTACTAGGGCATAATGCACATCTCTAGGCACTCTTGGAACTTTGAGACTCTGCATTATAAAATCTCTCTCATACCCAATGGATCGAGATGCATGGTGAGGAAGATGGCAGAGACTCCAAAAGGAGACCACTGTGCTTTCGCTTGGCTTAGCTCCCTGCTAACCCTGCTTTTCTAGAGAGCTTACTTAAAAAGTACTCCCTGTCAGGCTACAAGTTCCAACTCCCAAAAGCCACATGATCTTTGCCATAAGATTGGAACTTGGAAGAATTTTGAAAGGGAAATCTAACACTCACACTCACTGTACTGCACAAAATAAAGTTCTTACAGTTTTGCCAAAAAATTACACGGAGTAAGTTACTCCAATAAGATGAGACGCGGGTATGTAGGACAGTGAAATATCAGACATTGGATCAACCTGACGACTGGACAGGTGAGTAATGAAGTGATCTGAGATGGGTTCCTAGTAATCGAGACGTTTACTGATATCCAACCATCAGTGGTAGCTGCTAGGTATAGGTTTACTGGAGCTGGAGCATGAGCAGGAGGGCGATGTGGATGGATCATCTTATCATGGACGGTGGAGACGAGGATCACGTTGAATAAGAAAACAATTTTCACTCTGAAACAGACCTTCATCTGCCCAACTTTTCTAGATCAACCATTCGTATAAAACAATTATCTTGTTCAATAACTCGGCCCCTTTTGATTGATAGTGGAAATCTTTCTCTGTGATTCTTCTGCAAAATTTTCCAAGATTGCTACATGCCGAATCATAACCTTAATTAGCACAAAAAAACCAGGATCCACATGGAATGGAACAGGTGATTTAGATGTGCATCAGTGTCGTATGTATGTAATCAACAGCAAACTGAATGGCGATTGGGTCGTCGATCTACGCTCTGCTCTTCTGGATTTGCTGCCTGTGGCTGTCCTTTTCTTGGGGATTTTGTCTCAATAAAGCAGGGTGTGAGACCAATAATGCACCATGGGTTCCTTTTGGCTTCCATTCCCCTTTCTACAGAAAATAAACCCTACTGTACATAAGAAAGAAAAACTTTGTTAATTGATAACCTTTGTATTCTTCAGAGAATGGATTTGTTGTCATATTGACATATGCACATGCCAATGATACTATTTATATGCTTACAAAACAGGAATGCGAGATAATTCTCTGAGCTTGTTATCCAGAGACCAAAAAAATATCCTATATGGATGTTTGGCAGTTGGAGATAGTTTGTGGTCCTGGGTAAAACAAACCGTTTGTGGTCCTGGCTTGTCAACAGTCCTATTCTATTTCAGCTCACATCCAAGAAAAAAACTTATCTACCTTTTCTGCTGAGAAATGCGTGAGCTTTTTTATTTAACTCCATCAATCATGTAAACTTGCCCTATTTAGATTACTTCACTTGGTTTGAGGTCTTAAATCACAAGCCAAGCCGCAAGTCCACAACACTGTTTAACTTTAATTACTCCATTCTTGGACCCGGGACAGCTCCTCTATGCATGCATGTGTGGTGACATTTGGAACTTGGAAAGGGAAGCTCTGCCATACATTAGTCACAGTACCACAAATACTGTTCCCACCTTTTCAAAGTATCAAGGGATTTGACTAAACCAATGCCTGCTTTTGTAAGTATCCTCCCTTTATTTGGTTTTCCATTTTTTTTCATGTGTTGCCAATGTTGAAAGACTCATGACCGAGGAAGGAATTGTCAGGAAGTACCATAGAATAGAGTTAGACAAATTTACGTGGGGAGTCAGGCTTGTGACATTTTAAAAAACTTTTTTACATGTTATAAATTCCAAAAACAAAATCGGATATACATAAGCACATTTTGTGTTAGCACAAAAAGTTTCGCAGAGAAAAGATATTTTTTGTGGCCTGTGCAAAAAAAAAAAATCTCGTATAAAGTCATTTTGGAGCGCCTGGATTTATCTTTTTTTGAACAGGTCACAAAAAATGTCTTTTCTTCGCGCAACTTTTTGTGCTAACATTAAATGTCTTGAAGTATATCCGATTTTTTTTTTTTGACATTTTGAAAATTGTTTGTTTTAGCAGTGGCTGCATCTGCACCCATGACCCGATATGGATTTCCGGGATGAAGCATCATAGAAAGCACAACTTATTCAAGAAAACTGAATGAAAATATATTCGACCATCTCTAGCAGATCCATAAAAACCCGGCTCTGAAAATAACCGTCAATTTTAAGTTTTTCGCGAAAAACAGACCCACGCTGATCCCTTATATCCAGCCAAACCAAAAAAAATATCGCCTCCGAAATGAGATCAGCCTCATATGTTTAGTTTTCACGGCCATTTTTCAGTTCCCCAATCCGTCTGAAATTTTTAGGCCGGGGAATTTCAGCCGGCGATCTACATTCCACCACCGCCGCCGCCGCATCCCACGATCGAATACGTCTCCCGCCGACCGCCGCTTCGGTACCACCCCTTTCAGAGCCCGCGGGTGTCTATTCCCTTCCGCCCCTTCTTGGCCGGAACCGCCACCATGGATCCATCGCGAAGCTCCGCACGAGGACCCGCAGCGGGCGGAAATGGGCCCCTTCGGGCGTGATTGACTTGCGGATTTGCCATCGCTGCCGCCGCGCCCGCCGGTGCTACGGATTTGGGGCCGCCCATTGTAAGATGGGTTTGTGGATTTGGTACCATCCGTCGGTAGGGAAGAAGAGGCCGCTGATATGAGGCCTTTGTTTGCCGAAAGGTAATTTTCTTTCTTCTTGTAGTTTAGAAAGGTACATTTCTTTCGCTATTTATTTTAACGTAAGATATATTTTCGTAGATGTATTTAACTGGGACTCGTCGTCACAGTCGGATGATTCCGACATAGAAGATTTGATTCGCAACGACAATGTGGAGCACCTAAACAAAATCGAGGAAGACATGAAGAGAAAGTGTCGAGACTCGACGGTTGGCCGTCTTTGCATTCCGCACAACCAAGTTTTTGGCCATCAGATGCTTATGTATTCGCAGTTTTTTGCACCTTTTTGTCACATCTAGTTCGTAGAAATAACTGAATGCGAAGAGATTATTTTTGCATTGTGGAAGCTTAACTGTCATTTTTTACACTCACCAAAGGAATGTTGTCGATTTAGTTGGATTTAGTTCGTAAAAAATGATATCGTGGAAATGAGAATAATAGCATACGACATTCCGGCTAACTACACTGATGATTACCTTCGCATCGGAGAAGATACCACACTCAAGTGTGTGTGTTGTTTGCAAAGGTATTGATCAGGGTATTTGGTGCCTAATACCTACAAGCTCCCAATGAGGAGGACACAAAGAGGTTGATGGCGATGAATGAAACAAGAGGATGTCCGAACATGCTTGGAAGTATAGATTGCATGTACTGGAGGTGGAAGAACTGTCGTGCAGCTTGCCACGGGCAGTATGCTAGCCATTATCTTGATCCCACTATTTTGTTTGAAGCCATGACCTCCTAGGACTTGTGAATTTGACATTACTTTTTTTTGGTTTGTCGTGTTCTCTCAATGATATGAATGTTTTGTAGAGATCTCATCTCTTTGTCGGTTTACTAGCTATTGGAGATGCTCCAGTATGCATCTACACCATCAAAGAACATGACTATACCATGGCATATTATCTATCCGACAACATTTATCCTTCATGGTCAACATTTTTAACATCCTAAAGGTAAAAAAGTGATCTATTTTTGCCCAAGCTAACGAAGCATGCTGAAAGGATATGTGAGGGTATCTGGTGTGTTGCAAGTTCGGTTTGCCATTGTTCGTGGTCCTGCTTGCTTCTAGGATAATAAATCCTTCTCAAAAATCATGAGGGCGTGTGTGATTCTACACAACATGATCGTCAAGAATGAGAGGCATTTACACTGAGTTTTTTAATGACAATGTTTGTATCCATGTTAAACTTAGCAGGAACCCAGACAAGGTCTAAACATTTCTTGAGACCTACCGGTAGACTGAAAAAGGAAGACACACGCCCAACTTCTTGATGATCTCATTGAGCATCTGTGGGAATTGTATGGAAGATACTCCCATTTTATTTGTTTGATCTCATTTGTATCCATGTGTGATTTGAAACATTCTTTGCATTACGCATCAATTTTTATTTGTTAAATTATTTGGATTTGAACTGTTACTATGATTGGGATCATTGTTATATTGTGTGATGTTAAAACTTTGGTCCAGTTGATTTATATTGTTGGTGTATTGAGAATAATATGTTCAAGATCATAAATATAAGCTAAACCCCGAAAAATTTGAAGATAACATGTTATGATGTATCTTCAAGTTGCAAGAAATTAAGAGATGGATCATGTTCTATCTCTATTGCAGGTACTTGCTCCGATCCTTCTCCTATTATCCTACCCTGCATGTCACCGCCATTATAAACCAGACACATACCAATCCCTCTACTCTAACTAGAAGAGGATTGGTGAGGATGATGTGTTAGTGGTTTCACACATGCTAACACATTGAACAATCTTGTTTGGAAAAATATAATGATAAAGAGAATAAGGGAAATTTACGAAAATAATATAAAACATGAAAAATAATGTTTCTATTTAGGGGAAAATGGGAATCCTATAAATAATAAAATAAATGAGAAACATTCGTAAGTACTATGGAAATCCAAGAAATCAATGAATATTCACAAGAAAAATCTTGTTTCTCCATGGATGTTTCTTGACTTCTTTGTTCTTTTTCTTTACATTTCAAAGTTATGTTTTGGAATTTTCTTCTTTGACTTATTCATATCTAGATTTCCATCTTTATGCCTTCTGATGATTTTCCTTTACTTCTTGAACGAACTCTCATCCATTGGTCTTAAATTATTATTTTAGCAAAATCGGACTATGATGCCACTAGTTTGAAACTAGTGTCTTGACATCCATCAAACCTTTACATACCGACAGAGGGGCAAAAGTCGTTTGATTTGAAAGGTTGAAAAAACAAGTTGTATGGTATTTAAGTTTTGAGATCAATGTGAAATTTGAAATTTACGGAGGGTGACAATACCCAAATTAGCAACTATGGATCAAACTAAGTTTTGACGCCATCGTGCCTGTTTGGTGCAGAATAATTTTTCGGTGTGTGGGATGTTTTCGTTGACAACGAAATGCATGTGGTGAGTTTGTTCACTTCTCTGGTAGACTTCCTTGCGGGTGTTGACGTGTTAGTACAAAAGAGCATCTCCACTGGCAATCCGGAATTTTGATCGGCGCTTCCTAAATTCTATTCATTTTGGGGGGTGTCGGACACTTGTCCGGCCTATCCCGGGGGCTGCCCACACCGGCACCCCCAACCAAAAATCAAATCTGACAGACTTTTGCAAATTAAAAAACAGAAGACACGATTTTCATTGAAATTTGATACTTTATAACGAAATTTAAACTACAACTAATTTAGAGTTAAAAGTGCAATTAACTAATCTAAACGCTGGGAGAATGTGGCGCGCTTGGGACAGCCTCAGCTCCGGCTCCGACGCGTCCTCCAGCCATGGCTCCGGCTCTGGCGCGTCCTCCGGGCACCCATCACTCTCCTCTTCGTCCTCGCTGTCGGTCGACGGAGGATTTAGCTTCCCCGCTGGAAAACGACGGCGCGCGGCCTGGGTCAGGGTGACCCAAGAGGAGGCTAGGCGGCTTAGCATGTTGTTAACGGTGGGGCATGGGGTAGTGTTTGTCTATGGCGAGAGGGGAGAGCACGATGAGAAGTGCCCGCACAGCGGGGCTTCTTATAGCCGGCCGCGGGCGGGGAAAGCAAGACGGGAAGAGGTGGAAAAAGGTGGAGCACACAGGAACGGATGGTTGGATGGTGAGGCAACGTGCCGGTTTAAGGTTTGTGACACGTCCCCGCCGCATTGGGCTCGCAGCGCCGCTCGAAGGCTGCTCCGCCATTATAGCCGTGACATGACCGATGTGTGGATGACAGGCGGGACCCGCATCAATGGCTACAAGTAGACATGCCCGGGCGCGGTTCGGAAGCGCCGAGTCCGCCCCCCAAATTTTGAGACCCTCTCGAGGGTGCTGGACAGAAAATGGGTCGAGACTGGCACTTGGAGGGTGCCGGTGTTGATGTTTTTGTGCCCAGCACCCGAACGAGCATTTGGAGTGCTTTGGGGGTACTGGTAGAGATGCTTAATCAGTTAAACAAATATAATGCACTTCTCTCCAAATATAATCATATGACTATGGGAAAAATTGCTAGAGGACACCGATTATTTTCCGGCATTTGCTGAAACACACTCCGGCATTTGCTGAAACACACTACTGAAAGAGCATTATTTGCTCTTACTCCGTTTTGGAGTTAATGACAACACACTCACTGAACTAATCGTGTTCCTTAGTGTTGACAGGTTTTAAGATGACAACACGAGAAATTCGAAGATGGAAGAGAGAGGGGCTCGAGAAACTGACCCAGGCTGAAATCAGCCTGGCGGTAGTACCGCTGGTTTGCAGCGGTAGTACCGCTCCTCCTGGAGCAGTAATGTTGTTGCAAGCAGGTACCTCGCCACCAACGGTAGTACCGCAGACCGCTGGAACTACCGCTGGAGGTACCGCTCAGATGGTTTTAGCCACTGGACTCCCAACGGTACTTACACGGTATCGCCCCAGTACTACCGCTAGACCTTTGATTTAATTCATATAGGGCCAACGGTAGTACCGCTGCTACCTGGCTGTAGTACCGCTGCCTGGCAGCAACGGTAACTCTGAGAGATACCGCTCCAGTTGGCAGCTGGAACTGCCGCAGTACCGCGGGGATCCCAGTAGCGGTAGTACCGCTGGTTCCCAGCGGTAGTACCGCTGTGCACAATTCTGTGCACAACGGTTAGATTCTTGGGGTCCCTATATAAAGACCCTTTCTTCCCCAATGAGAGGTTGCGATTTACATTCTCTCTCCTCCATTACTGCTGAGCTACAACTTCCTAGATCTCCCACTCTAGCCACCCAATCGCCTTGATACTTTGAATAGTGAAGGAGGAGTCTAGATCTACGTTTCCACCGAAGGAATTTGAAATCCATTCATTGACCTTTGTGCTACTTGTTCTCTTGGGGTTGCTTGTAACCCTAGGAGACCTTTGTGCGTTTCAGAAGCCTCAACTCGTTGCGAGGTGCTCCGGGACATTGTTGGGAGGCTCCAACTCATTGTGGAGTTCCCCTTCCTTTGTGTACCGGCTTGGTCAACGCCCTCAAGGTGACCTCATAGTGGATAAGCCAATCACTCGCGGGAAAAGCTCACGGAGAATAGAGTGAGCACATCTGTGCGATTGGAGCGCCTAGGTGGCTCCACACTCCTCCAACATAGACGTACTTCCGTTGGGAAGGAACTACGGGAATCATCTCCGTGTCTTCACCTTGCGGTTACTTCTATCCTTTACTTATTGCTTCCGCTACGTTACTTATCTTGCTTGTATCACATAGGTTGCTATCATCTAGTGCACATCTAGTCAACCTTGTTATACTTTTGACTAAGCCCTAATTAAAAGAAAAAGGAATTAAAATTTGGTAGTCGCCTAATCACCCCACCCCCCCTCTAGTCGACATATCGATCTTTCAATTGGTATCAGAGCATCGTCTCTTATCTAAGGCTTCACCGCCTAAGAGAATATGTCGGACGTCATGGACCCACTCGCATCGTCTACTAATGAACGCTTTGGTGTGGTTGTTAGTGAACTCAAGAATGAGATATCGAATCTCAATACCGAGATCACTACCAACCTCAACATAAGCATGAAGGAATCGATGCGAGAAATGTTCAAGGAGTTCCTAGGGAAACCGGATCCTCCTAAGATTGATTTACCCCCCGTGGAGAATGACCCAGAGAAGTTAAATGCTCTTCCTTCTACGGGTCTCGTCAATGCGGATGGAAAGGTGAAAGCCATTCCCGAAACAAAGAACTTCGAGGGTGGTAACTCAACCCCAAGGAAGCCGCCGGGGGTGTATGCAAGTGTTCCACCGGAACAAGTGTATAACACAGTCCACCAACACGTCTCTCCGCCACACATCGCCAATATGGGCGCACCTCCTAAGCTTGATCCAAAAGACTTTCCTAATTGGCAATATTCTATGCTATCACACATGTCTAGTTGTTGTGTTTTCTTGATTGACATCTTAGAGCAAGGCTTCAATCCTCAAGATCCACACAACATGACTCCAAATGAGAAGGCCAATCATCAACTCAACGCTACCGCCATGCACATGATACAAACGGCCGCCAGCCCAACTTATACCACTCACATCCGTATGTGCACGACGGCAAAGCAATGTTGGGAGAATCTCCACAACTTGTTCTTGGGGAACAAAAGCATCCAACTTTCCAAGTATGAAATGGTTCAAGATGAAGCCGATGAGTTTGTGATGAATGAAGATGAGACCCCCGAAGATCTCTATCGAAGACTCACCGCTCTTGCCATCACCTTGAATGACTTTGGTTTCGAAAGGATTGAAGATAGTTGGATCAAGCGCAAATTTCTCAAGGCCATCACTCCTTCAAATCAAAGCTTGGCTCAAACCATTCGATCAAAACCGGACTTCTCAACACTTGAATCCAACACCGTGCTCAACGAGTTTGTATCCATTGGGATGGTTGTCAAGAGCTCCATTCATGCTCAAGCTCGGCAAAGGGGACTTGCGGGACAATCTCCAAACCTTGCATTGAAGTCCAAAGCTATCACTTGTGAAGATGATTGTGAACATGAAGTTGGAGAAGAGGACCCGGATGAAGTCAAACATGATTATCATGATCACATGGCTCTTACCTCAAGGGCTTTTTGGGGCAACCGCTCCAAGCGTGCTTCCTCAAGACCTTTTGCCAGAAAGAACAAACCAAGAGGAGAGCGTGCAAAAAGTTGCTACAATTGTAGTAATCTCAACCACTTCATCGCCGATTGCCCATGGGAGAATTGAGAGGATAACAATGGCAAGCTTGTGAGGAAAGACAAGTCCAAGATTCACATGAACAAGAACTTTGTGAAGAAGAGGGTCCCCAATGCCTTATGTGTTCAAGATAGAAAAGTATTGGAAGAGTACACGTCCGGTGATGAAGATGAAGTCGTAGCTACCGCTCGCGTCGCCATAGCTACTACTTCCTCTACACCGTCATCCCTATTCGAATCCCCCAATGAGAATGAGGTCATTCCCCACACATGTCTCATGGCAAAAGCCACCTCGGTAACTCCTTCCACTAAACCCATTGCTTCTACACCTCCTTCCTTATTGGATTGTGTAGAGAATGTTGAGAAGGAGCCACAAAGTCCAAATGAGGTGGACTTATGGTTAGCCAAGCTCAAGGGAGAAGACAAGATGCATGTTGATGCTCTCATAGAGCAACTTGAAGAAACTAAATCTCTTGCAGATGGAAAGGAGGAGATCATCACGGCCATGGCGGCTCGTGAAGTCGAGTACGCTAATGAGATAGCGGAATTCTCTATCGCTCTTGAAAAGGAGCAAACTCGAAGAGGGTCCCTTGAGGAGGCCCTATCTAACCTAGAGGAATCTTATGCTATTGACATGTCTAGACACTAGTACAAAACGACACATCGGAAACGGGCCAAAAACCCCTTCGGAAACGGAGAAAGGGTCCGTGTCCCCGACTCCGTGACTGATGTGAAGGCCTTCATCGGTAACGGAGGCAAAAAACCGTTTCCGATGAGGTATCCATTTGGCAACGGTTGTGCGCAGATCTCCGTTTCCTTAGTTTTCCTTCATCAGATACGGAGTTTGCCATCCACCCGTTTGCACTGAGCATTTCTCATATTTCGGTTACAGGATGCCACGTTTACAAATGCCACTAGATACTTAAAATCTCACAGCACAAGCTCAAATACTAAAACGGTAACAGATTTCATTCATATCACAATGTAACTTTACATTTCCATCACAATTTCACCTTTACAATTGCATCACAAGATGTGACAAACATAAGAGGTAAAACGATAACAGATTTCATCTATACTAAGCCTATCATGTCAAAGGACGGAAAGAATATATGATTTCTTCCCTACATCCTTTTCCACAATCCTCGCAGGTGTCACTCTAGCAATCTCTTCTTATCTCAACTTCTTGAGAGAAGGATGTTGAAGCTTTGGACCCTATACATTAGTAAATAGAGTTACAATTGTTAAATACATATGCTAAAACAAATACACTATGAATTTAAGCAAACTGAAACGATATCTTACCTATGTCTTGAGGTGGCTCTTATTGATGAACCAGAGCGGCCAACACACGGCTTGTCAACAAGATATTGCGATGTCAGCAGCTTCATAGGATGCCTGACAACGATCATCTTTTCCATGGAGGCCACCACCGGCTCTGGATTTTTTAAGCAGTGTCACCGAAATCTAATCTAATACGTCACCGATGTGACATTTTGGCGACACTGTATAAAACACTCTTACTTAAAAAAGTATTTTATGCAGTGTACCAAAACGTCACAATAGCGACGGTGGATATGTATGGTGGAGTTTGAAAGGGAACAGCTTGATATCCCTAAATGTAAATAAGGATTTATGTTAGTTCTGACACTACTAGATAGAACGAACAATTTAACACAATAATATGAAGTATACAGTAGTATATAGTGTGCACTGACCTGTGTATATAATTGGAGGCCATTATGGGAAAGTCAACAAACACTACTGTCTTGAGTAATGTTCGTTGTTTTTTCTGTGTCTCCGACTTTTTTATGCAGTGTCACCGAAATAGACTCCTGTTTTCACATGGACTAGTTAGCTAAACTACAACCGGTTACAAGTGCACAACAGGCAAGTTAACTATATCAAGAAATGATCTAGATAGAACTACCGGATGTGAACTGAACTACTATCAACAAGTTAGCGAAACTACAACTAGTTGCAAGTGCACAATAGGCAAGTTAACTACATCAAGAAATGATCTAGATAGAACTACCGGATGTGAACTGAACTACTTTCAACAAGTCAGCTAAACTACAACTAGTTGCAAGTGCACAATAGGCAAGTTAACTACATCAAGAAATGATCTAGATAGAACTACCGGATGTGAACTGAACTACTATCAACAAGTTAGCTAAACTACAACTAGTTGCAAGTGCACAATAGGCAAGTTAACTACATCAAGAAATGATCTAGATAGAACTACCGAATGTGAACTGAACTACTATCAATAAGTTAGCTAAACTACAACTAGTTGCTCTAGATCATGTGCACAATAGGCAAGTTAGCTACATCAAAGAGTGGATCTGATACCTTCTTCACGTCGCCGTTGGATCGATCTAGCTGATCCGGAAGCGGTGGAGGCAGAGGAAGTGGACAGGGCGACAACCTCGCCGTGTCGGGCGAGATGGCGAAGACCTCGCCGTGTCGGGGGACATGGCGAAGACCTCGCCATGTCGGGGGAGATGGCGAAGACCTCGCCCTGATAGCCGTCGTCTGGGCGGAGACGGCGCCGCCACGGCGCCGGCGATGGCCGCAACGCCAGGAGCCGCCGCCACGAACAGATCTAGCATACTGGGACAGAGTGAGAAAACGAGTGAGTGTTAGGTTTTGCTCTGTACGCCCATATATATAGGTAAAACATAGGAAACGGTTCTTTAGAAGGACCATTTCCTTTGTGTTTCTTCCACTGAGGTGTGGGAGCTACGCGCCCACTCTGTGGAATTTCTTCTACTCTCTGGAATAATATTTTCCTAATCTCTACTATATGGAGAAAACCACTTATATGATACTTATATTAATATTAGTGATTACTACATTACATACGCAGTACATATTAATAATAATAAAGTAAATTACATATGGAGAACTTATAGAACTACTACTAGCTACTTCTTGTTTTTCTTGCGCCCTGCTTCCGCGCAATCCTCGTCCTTCTCACGGCCTCGCTTGTTGGGGGCGGCGGCTTTCTTCTCCATCGTCGGGGCTCCCTTCTTCGGGACCGGCGCCTCCGCCTCGTCCTCCTCATCGTCCTCCTCCTCCTTCTCCTCTTCGGTTGACTCCTCATCAGAATCAACCTTCGGCGGGCCCAGCATCAAGGTGGGATCATGGAAGTTGGTGTATTCGTCGTCGCTCCTCTCCGGCATCGGTCCTTCAACGGACTCGCCGCTGACGGGGGGACTGTCCCGCGGCGACTCAGTGTGCTCCTGTGTGTCGTTGCTGCGAGGCATCTTCGCTAATCAGTAGAGGGAGCGAGCGAGCGAGAGAGAGAGCAGATTCTGTGGCGTCTTGAGCTAGCAAGGATTGGGGTTTTTAAGGAGTAGTGGGCGGTGCCACTACGCCATGGCATTTACTCGCCTCGCTTCGAATTCCAAGAAGATGGAAACAGACACCCAAAAGTCTCTGCTGCTATAGAGGCACATATCGGAAACGGTGCCAGAATTAAGACCGTTGACAATACTATGGGTAACGGAGTTAATACTTTCTCCGTTACCTATGTTGACGGGCCAGCCGTGGCCCAGGTCAGGTTTGTACGCACCGGCCGCGCGGAAAGCGCGATTCTCCGTCGCCTAACTCCTACCGTTTCCATAGAGGGGTATCGAATGTGTCGTTCTGTACTAGTGAGAGTTAGAAAAGATTGTGAGCATGCTCTTGCTACTTCTAAAGTCTATAAGAATGAGAAGCTTGAGCTAGGCATTGATCATGCTAGACTTGAGAAGGAAAACAAGAGACTTGAATAGGAACTCAAAACCCTCAAAGAGTCTTTGGCCAAACTTGAGAAGTCTCATGATTAATTACTAGGTCAACAAGTAAAAGAAGTTATTGCATCCACATCAAATGAAATTGTTGCTAAATCTATTATTTGTTGTGAGCATGCTAATCTTGTTGAAGAGAATGCTAGGTTGAAAACTCAACTTGAGAAGGGCATTATAACTTGTGCCCAAGGAGAAAAGAATCTCAATGACCTTTGAGCAATCAAAAGGATCAAATTGGGAAAGAAGGACTTGGTTTCTCTACCAAGTCAAAGAAGAAGAACAAGAAGAAGAAGAAGTCTTCTCCCTCTTCAAAAGCTATTATCTTTGTGAAGGAGGGGGAGTTGGCTGAAGAGAAGGAAACCAACACCGTTGTGGGTGGTGAGGCCACAAGGGGCCTTCCTACCCATAATGACTTTGCCGGCAAATATAACCCATCTTATGTTCTTATGAAATCTAGAGATGGTCATGTTTATGCTAAATATGTTGGCACTTCTTATGGTGATGATTATCATTGGGCTATTTGGGTTCCAAAGACCCTTGTGACTAACAAGAAATGACCCATCCAAAAATGGGTACCTAAATCAAAGACTAGATTCCTTGTAGGGTGTGGCGTCCGGTGCGGGTCGATGGACGGTGGATAGTGGCGCATCCCAACACATGACCGGACGCATTGACTTGGTGGATGGTATTGAACCTCCTCTACCTCAATATTCACGAGTCAAAATTGGTGACAACCGCGAGCTTAAGGTATTGGGACGAGGGAAGGTCGTTGTTGCTAGAGAAGTCTCTATCAAGAATGTACTTATTGTTGAGTCCCTTGGTTACAACTTACTCTCCGTCTATCAACTTACTAAATGTGGTTATGGGTGCTACATTGATGACGAGAGTGTGATCATCGCCGTGAAGGGATCACTTAAAGTAGTCTTTGTTGGAGATGTCGAGTTTGGTATGTATGTGCTTGATTTCTCGAATGAAAGCACGTCGACCGCGACTTGTCTAATGGCTAAAGTTGATGTGGGTTGGCTTTGGCATCACCGACTAGCTCACACCAATATGAGAACACTCCATGATCTTCAAAGTGGTGATCACATTCTGGACTAACCGATATTAAGTTTTCCAAATATCGTTGATAACCCCCAAGAGCAGGGGATCACTGTAGCACCTCTCAATGTGGAAGTAGGGTATCGATCCGCAGGAGCAAGAAGGAAAAGTTATCTATTCCCTACAACTAAAGTGTCACAAGTTTTAGTTGATTATGCACTAAACAAGTTTAAAGAACAAGATGGTTGATTTAATGGATGAAAGTTTTAATGTAACAAAACAAGAATGTAAAAGTGTCCCAATCCTCTTCAATGCAAGAGGACAAGACAAATGTTTTCTCTTATAGGAACAATGGACATGGGTTCATGGGTTCACTCAATCCTCTCTCCCATCTATGGTGATTATCATGTTATAGATAAAAAGTACACACAATTGTCATGCTTTAATGGTAAACTTCTATGACGGCTACATGTTCTAAAACACATAGTTGAAAGAAAATAATCATTTGTGTTGCTAGGTCACCCTCGTAAGGCTAGCGTGGTTTGTTGTCACTCCCACATCATACTTCTTCCTTTTTACCCCCAGATAAAGGATGTTGGGCTGTATTGTGTCACTCAATACATATGCCGTTGTCACATCGGCCATCCCGTACCTACATACATCATACTTCATAATGGACAATATTCTAAACACTTGTGCAATGATTCATATTTCGTGTGCATGACCACATCTCTCTCATCTATCTACACTTGGTGGTGTCAATCACCTCATGACATGGATAAACAAGGCATTATGTATAAATCGAACCATCACATGCATCATAGAATATCTCCAAAGTATGACAAGTCATAAAAGATCCAACACAACGGTAAATGCATAACAAATATCATCTCATACCACAATATCCACCATAGGAATTACATAGATAGATCCATACTTATGCAAGGCACATCATATGGACTTCAACAAAGGATGCATATATGATTTCCTCTTTATCAGCATGGGAGGTCACATGAGTTCCATCCTGATGGCGCTCCCCCTCCCCCCTCCGCCTCCCACGGAGCCGCCACCCCCACCGCCGCCACCTTCCCCAGCCATGTCCTCTAGATCGTTCGATCCATGGAGGCGCTCCTGCACTGGGACTTCTCGCCAGGCTTGGCCGTGGCAAATCAGGTTCGACGCAGGTTTGATTCCACGGTGCACTTCTCTCCTTCCTCGGGCGCAAAGGAGTTCTTCTTGGTGGTCTCCTTCACGTCGGCTTCTTTTCCCCTCTCTGAGGATTCTGTTGGTCTGGCTCTTCAATGTTGCATTGGTGGCGACAATCTGGGTTTCAAGGTTTTCAAATTGACGATCGTCGGTTTCGGTTTTCTGTTGCGTCCAGCAAAGTTGGACATTTTATCTATGGACTGAAAGATCGTGTGTGGCCGGATTTTGTTTGTCATTTCACTTTGTTTCGAGGCAATGTGGAACCTCTCTTGTCTAAGGAATCATGGTTTTCTACTGATCAAGATCTAGCGGTGGCACAAAGAAGTCCGACCTTGATTCGGCCTAATCTAAATTTTCTATCCAAGAGTGCTGCACTGGATTCATCTTCTTCCGCCATGGAATTAGCAAAGTTTGGTTTTCAGAAGGATATCTCTTCCACCTCGACAAAGATTGTTCCACTTCAGTTTGGGTCGTTCAAGCCGATCTTGGCGAATTCTCCGGCAACTTCATCATCTCCGGCGAACGCTGGTAATGGAATTATTTTTGGAAGTTTTGCTGATCCGGTTTTAGTGGATCCTGAGTTTGAAATTCAAAAAACTTTTATTGGAGATAATTTCGCTGGTAAATTCTTTGCAAATCTCCCCCATGATTTACTCGAGCACATACTTGATTTAAGATCTGCTAATTACTCGGAGAAAGTTATCATGTCTACGTTAGACTTGCCTATTCTCCTGCCTAGCGATCGCATCTTTGAATTGTTGGGCCGTTGCTCCCGTTGTAGCTCAAAAGGCCACTTGCGGCCCGCTTGTCCTGCCTAATTGTGGGCCGCCAATGTGCTCAGTGTTCTGATAAGAAAAAAAAATTCGATGTTGGGCCTGCAAAGAGTTGGGCCATCGCAGAGCCATGTGCGGGCAAAAGCTAATCTGGAGGCCCAAAAGCAGCTCTCCTACGCCGCCTTCCACTTCGGTCCGAAAAATCTGGATGCCGAAACGGCAAAATCGCACTGAAAAGGAAACAGAGGAAATTCCCCGGTTAATAGGGATTCTTGCCTGGCCGTTTCGCCTACCCAAGCATCTTTTCCCCTAGCTACAGTAGAACCCTCGGTCGGCGACGACGCCGACGACATCGACGCCGCCACCGTCGCGGATTTCGCAATGGCTAACTTCACCGTCAACCCGCTGGCGTTCATCCCCGATGGGATGACGATCGATCAAGGCCCCGTGGATAGGACGGTCAGGACAAGGCTCGTGGTGCCGGCGGTGCCGCCGCTGAACAATGACAGGGTCATCATCGCTGAAACCAACAGGTTCGTCCCGATTCAGATGAGGGAGCAGATGCGTGAGGATGTTAGGCTTTTCTTATTGAATCGGGCTGTGCGGTCGTGGATTGGGATGACCATCCTTTTGGTTTAGGGGTTTTTAAGATTGCCGATACTCTGCATGCGGATACTGCTATTGGGCTCACCTTTGAGGTAGATGAGATAACAACAGCCACCTTTGTCGACATGATCAGGCGAAGAACATGCGCCTGACATCCTTTGGCAGAGAAACATGGATTCTGTTCCTAGGCTTCCCTCTGGACTACCAAACCAGCTTTTACATCAATAGAGCTGTGGAAGATTTTGGTTTACTTTCTGTTTGGCATCAGCCTAGAGGTAATATGCACTCTGTTCTAGCAAAGGTCTGGTTGGTCCACCCCAAATTCGTCCCCAGAAGCATTGTGGTTACTCAGTTGGGGGTGCACGGCAAAGCTGGTCAGTCCAGTGTTTCTGTGAGAAGTTCAGACTGGAATGCTCATGTGCACGATGTTCCTCCCCCTCCTGAGGATCCTGAACCTGAAGATGGTAATCCCCATCCGCTGCATGGAGCTGATGTTACAGCTGAGCAGATTTATCAGAACCAGCTTGCTAACTGGCTTCAACTGAACCTGAATCACAATGTTCAATATAACAACCAGGGACACCAGCACATGGACAGGGCCAGCAGAACATTCCTCTTGTAATTCAAGCCCAAGCACTTGTTATTGTGGATCTAAATGCACAGGTGGCAGAAGAAAATGTGCAGGAAGCATTGATATGCTTGTTGACCCACCTCTGGTGAATTTCACAGCAATTCTGGGAGCACAAGGGGTGGCTATGCACATTGGCATGCCCCCTCCTGCATCCAATACTGTTGATAGTCCTATGCAAGCCTGGAATGACTCCATTAGCAGTCCTGAATCTGATCATGAGGAGGTGGTAATCCAAGCACTGTTCACAGTTGAAGATCATGTTTATACTGCAAATGCTGCTGCTATACAGAGTTTTCACAGTGCTTGTCTGCGCAAGGAATCTTACTCAGCTGCCCAGATTGATAGCCTCCACTTTGCTCAGGCCTTAGTGCTTGGCCTCACTCCCTTCACAGCTGATACTATTACTCAGGTTTCTATCCTGGGTATGTGTGCTAAACAGGCCTTTATGCCCTCACCTTTTGCTATGCACTTGAAGCTCCCCAGAACTTCTCCTTTGTCTCAGTTATTGCTGGCAAGAGAACTGTTGAGGCCATTTCTCTGTTCCCCCAGCCTCCAAGGAAAATAGCCAGGCTTGTGGAAATACTTGATGAGAACTGATGATACACCAAATGATGATGTGCTCAGGGCTTGGCTCTGCTCTTATGCAGCTGATAATGCTCTTACCTGTTCTCCTGGTCCCTCCTCGACACCGCTTACTACTGCTTTGTGAGAAGGAGCCCTCGAGCCAACAAGTATGATGGGTTTAAGATTACAGCTGTTAAGGATGTCAAGGCAAAGAAATCGAAAGTAAAAGCAATTGTGAAGCCAACTGTGGTGGATGTTCTTGATGTCCCACCTCCTACACCTGTCACCACCCTCCAGCATTGGAGTTCAGATGTGTGGAGTGCCTCCTGAAGATCTCTCCCCGGTGAAGCTGCTAGCCAGCCTGCAGGATCAGGAGAACAACAAGGACTAGTTCTTGCTGTTGTTCCTTCAAATTATCTCTCTTATATATTTTGTAATGAATTATCTAAGGAAGTGGTTTGTGTTATGCTGGAACATTAGGGGTTTAAATGCAAAGACTAAGCAGTTAGCTTTACTGAATGCTATTAAGTTAAGTGGTTGTGCTATTGTGTGCTTGCAAGAGACAAAGAAATCCCACTTCGATTTGGCTTTTATTAAATCATGCTGCCCTAGTGATTTCGATGATTTTGTGTATGTTCCCTCCAATGGAGCTTCTGGTGGGCTAATTATTATCTGGAAAAGCTCAGTGTTCTCTGGCATGGTTATGCACTGTGAACCTTTTGCTCTCTCGGTTTATTTCACTTCAAAACAGGATAATTATTCCTGGACTTTACTTAATATTTATGGGCCATGCTCGGGTGATATGAGAGATGAATTTGTAAATTGGTTTTATAACTTGGCTATACCAGATGAGGAGGATTGGCTAATATGTGGTGACTTTAATTTCATACGATCAATTGATAATCGGAATAAACCGGGAGGGGATGTGGATGACATGCTATTGTTCAATGATCTCATCAGAGCACAAAACCTGACTGAAATACCTATAAAAGGGAGGAGTTTTACCTGGAGTAATATGCAACAGGACCCTTTGTTAGAGCAGCTCGATTGGTTTTTCACATCCCTTCATTGGTCAATATCCTACCCCAACACTGTGGTAAATCCACAAGGAAAACCAACATCTGATCATACGCCATGTGTAGCTTCTATTCAGACTTCAATTCCAGCCTGCAAATTGTTCAGATTTGAGAACTTTTGGACGGCTCACACTGGTTTTCTCGAGACTGTTGCTGCTAGTTGGAACAAGCCAACCCACAAGAAGAACAGTGCTGCAAATTTAAATGCAAAACTAAACGTCTACGATATGACCTGAAATTCTGGAGTAAAAACATCTCTAGACTGACTATCTGCATTGAAAATTGTAACAAGGCTCTGCTGGAACTAGATAATCTGGAGGACAGAAGAGGGCTAACTGTCCCTGAGACTAATTTTAGAAGAATCATCAAGGATCATCTACTAAAATTACTTGACTACCAGAGGCAGTACTGGAAAAAGAGATGCACAGTCAGATGGACTAAATTTGGGGATGAAAACACCAAGTTTTTTCATGCAATGGCCACTGACAGATACAGGAGGACTTCATTGCTCAGCTTTCACTTCCTGATGGGACCCAGGCTACTTCCCATGCTGACAAAGAAAAAATCATTTATGATTCCTTCAAAGCTAGACTTGGCACTCCCAGAACACTGTCATGGGCTTTGATCTGGCAAGCCTCATTGAACCAATTGAAGGCCTTGGTTGTCTTTCTGCTCCTTTTTCTCATGAAGAAATAGATACAGTGGTAAAGGAAATGCCAGTAGATAAAGCTCCAGGACCTGATGGTTTTAATGGACAGTTTTTAAAACCTGTTGGCATATAATTAAAGAGGATATTTATCTCCTATGTCAGGAATTCTATGAAGGGAAGTTGAACTTGGAAAGCATTAATACAGGCTTTATCACACTGATTCCTAAAATTGGATCTCCTGCTACAGTTAATGACTTCAGGCCTATCACCCTTCTGAACTGCTGCCTCAAATTGATCACTAAACTGTTGGCAAATAGGTTACAGAAAATTGTTCTCAAAATTGTCCACAAAAACCAATATGGTTTTCTGAAGGGGAGAACAATCCAGGACTGCATTGCCTGGGCGTTTGAGTTCATTCATCAGTGTGAAACATCCAAGAGAGAGATAATTCTGCTAAAATTGGATTTTGCTAAAGCATTCGACACCATTGACCACAGTGCTATGCTAAAAATCATGAAACAAATGGGTTTTGACTCAAAATGGCTACACTGGATAGAATCCATTTTTAGTACTGGCATGTCAAGTGTTCTACTTAATGGTGTACCTGGTAGACAATTCCACTGTAAAAGGGGTGTTCGACAGGGGGATCCCCTCTCACCTCTGATTTTTGTTCTTGCTGCAGACCTGCTGCAATCAGCTATCAACAAGGCCTTTCGTGACAATCTCCTACAAGCTCCCTTTTCACCTGATTATGGCATGGATTATCCAGTGGTTCAGTATGCAGACGACACTATTGTGATCATGCCTGCCTGCACCGACCAAATAGTGAAAATGAAGGAGATTCTTGACACCTATGCTCAGTCCACAGGATTACATATTAATTATCACAAATCAATTATGATTCCTATAAATGTTGCACAACACAGGCAACTGTTATTGCTGGATTTTTGGCTGTGTTATTGGCACAATGCCTTTTACCTACCTTGGCCTTCCATTGGGTACAACAAAACCGACTGTTTATGATCTTATGCCATTAGTGGACAGAATTGAGAGAGCAATGACTGCCAATTTCATGATGATGTCATACAGTGGGAGAGTCACAGTAATCAACACACTCCTTTCCTCAATTGCAACCTTCTCTATGTGTGCTCTGAAGCTACACCCCAAAATTCTGGAACATGTCGATAAGATCAGAAGGCATTGCTTGTGGAATAAAAAACAGAGGATGGTGAACATTGCAATTCTCTGATTGCCTGGGATAAAGTGTGCAGACCCAAGAATAAGGGTGGTATGGGAGTTCTAAATCTTAAAATTCAGAATGAAGGGCTTCTGCTTAAATACCTGCACAAATTCTACAACAAGATGGATACACCATGGGTTACACTTATTTGGAACACGTACTATGTCGACAAGGTGCCACATTCACTGAGTTGTGTGGGTCTTTCTGGTGGAGAGATGTCTGTAAACTGTCACCGATTTATAGAGGTATATCACAGTGCACGATTGTCAGAGGGGATACCATTTTATTTTGGAAGGACCCATGGCAAGACCAATTAGCCTCAGCTGCTTATCCCGAGCCTTTTCCTATTCTCTTGATGAGGATGTTTCGGCTAAGGAATTTCTCACAGCAGACACACTGGGGGCCAATTTTCACCTACCTCTGTCTATGCAAGCTATTCAGGAGCTGAGGCAGGCCCAAGCAGATACTGCTCATATCATTCTAGACAATACTGCTAATGATCAGTGGTCCTACCTTTGGGGTTCTGACCAATATTCCTCCAGCCAGTATTACAAATTTGCTTCAGAGAGATAGTCCCACATGAGTCATTCAATTGGATTTGGAAGAGCAAGAGTATTCCCAAAATAAAATTCTTCTGCTGGCTTCTTCTTTCTGACAGATTAAACACGAGGAACATGCTAAGAAGGAGACACTATAATGTGGGTAATACATTCAATTGCACTATGTGCAATGATGGGGTTGAGGAAACGGTGGAGCACCTATTCTTCCATTGTAACTTCAGCAAGAGTTGCTGGGAGAAACTGAATTTCCCCCTATCAACCAATGTGACTGCAAGCAGATTAGAGCTGATAGCCTACTCAAAAGCTCACTGGACCAAACA
Source organism: Poa pratensis (assembly GCA_947311845.1). NCBI lineage: Eukaryota > Viridiplantae > Streptophyta > Magnoliopsida > Poales > Poaceae > Poa > Poa pratensis. Next base: position 62,119,365 of record CAMZMU010000042.1, read on the forward strand.
GATATTTATGGATGTTTTTGCCTATGCTGCTTGGAGTATTTGGAAAGAGAGGAACAACTTTTACTTCAATGGAATAACACCTTCAACTTCAGCCTGGGCTGCAAGGTTTAAGGAAGACTTTAGACTCCTTGTTCATAGGACTAAGGAGAGCAAACACAACTTTATTTTTTCCCTTTCCAGTACCTTTTAATCACAGAACTCCTTGTTGTAATTATGTAATTGTGTCTGCTGCCCCTTTGTGGGTGTTTTAATATAGAGGCAGTAGGGATCTCCCCTACTGTCATAAATGTCCAAAAAAATATGGACTTCAACAATGATCATACATAGAGAGATTAGATCAAGTTACCACCACAAACCCAAAGTCCAGGGGGTGGACTACTCCCCCTTCATCATGGTGATGATGGTGGAGATGTTGGAGAAGATGGAGACCACCCCGGCAGCGCCCCGCCGGAGTTTTCCCCCTCCAATCTGCAGCTCCAGCTCTTCTGTTTCGTTGTTTTGTGTTTCTACGGCGCCCTCCTCCGAAAGCCGTCGGGGGACTATTTTTATAGTCGTTTTTAGGTCAAGACGAAGGCACGGGGACGAAGATCGACGGCATCGGATGCTCGAGGCCCAGGATAGGGGGTCCCACGCGGCCAAGGAATCTGGCCGCGTGGGCCCACCTCTTTTGGCCCTCGGGTTTCCATTTTTTCGCTTCCTTCGCTCCTACGCTTTGTTCCTTCCAAAAAATGATCCCCGCAAAATATTAGGTCATTTGGACGTCGTTTGGGTCTCTGAAACATCAAAATATAGAAAATAGGGTTTTCTGCCAGTGCAGGGTTAATTCCAGAAAAATAGGGAAACTGTGAAATATTCCCAAAATCAATATAAAACAATGATATAACCCTTATATGATGCAAATATGATTGAAATATAAGTAATATAATGCGAAGTTCATGTATGCATTTTACATGCATCAACATTCCGAAGCTTAACCTATACTCGTCCTCGAGTATGAAGGTGATAAAACTAACATGGACTTTGCTTTTTAATACTATCAATGGATATCAAAGATGATTACTATTGCTACATAGAGTCAAATGATTCATTCTTCAAAGGAATAGCAATATACAAGATAGATTATGAAGTGATATCAAATATTCAATGTAAGGATGTTCAATGATAATTCACAAAGTGTAACATAGAAGAAAGTACATGGACCAAATGTATGCATAATAAAAAGTAAAAACATCCTATAATGGTCATAGAGTATTCTTGTAAATCTGAATATAAAAGGTGAACACTTTGGAAAGATATATAAATAAGTAGAGGTAAAACATGAATAAGTTTCATCTAGCTTCCAAATGCTTCTACTTAAGTTAATGTTTGCAATGTGGTATCCATTGGTGTGGAGCTCTCATTACCCCTATCATAGCATCTTGAATGGTTAAAGTTTAAAGTGAAAGCAAATATGAGTAGTGTGCTTGACAAAGTATGGGTTGAAAGCCTCATGCCCCGTGAATACGAGTACCTACACCACGGTGTTACTCAACTCGGGCCACAAAGCAAGTTCAAGTTAAAGTCATTGTAAGTAATATAATAGCGTCATCAAGAGCGTCAACTGGGGTACCTCTTGCCTCAGGACATGGAAACTACCCCATGTCAAAATGACAAGACAAACAACAATGAACAATCTCAGCACTCTTTTATTTACTATTTGTATAGCTTTTTATTATGACGTGCATCACTGAATGTTCACTTTGGTGCGCTGTAAATTTCCACCATGAATGATGCATGGCTTAGGTTAGCGGCCCAGGCGTCTCTCTAGTCATTTATACAAACTCCTCAAACTTACTAAGTTTCCGCATTTATTTGGCACCATGATAAGCATCCATAAACAAAAGTACATGATATCAACTAAATATAATTAAGAGCACGTTGAAAGCTTGCCATGTGACAGCACATATGAGCTAACTCCCAACCAAGACTCTTGTCAAGCTCACAACTTCATAATTTTAATCACAATGGCTCATGTTTATTAAGTGCAATAAAAGTAAAGTGTGCATCAAGTTCGTGAGAGCTTTTTAACCAACTTTTCCCATAACAATCAATAACATAAGCATTTTAATTCAGAAGTATAGATAATACAATATAACATGATAAACATACTCGGAATAGCATAAAGCTAATAGGTAGATATGGTGGACTCACTGGAAAAACTTTGGTTGAAGGTGTTGGAAAACAAGTTTTTACTTGTTGGAATTTTTGGGCTAGCAAGAGGGAGAAAGTTGACCGTCTAAATGCATGCATAAGTGTCCATAGAACTAATCAATCCATGTTAAACAAAGTAAAGTAACATTCAGCATCAAAACATGAATAAAAGATAGCTCTTGATAAAACACTTGCAAATTAATACTCATTAAAAAGCACATGAATCATGCAACTATATGTATCTTTTTGAATCAACTCAAACATCCCTTTCCCAATCTTTTTAATAGCATCCAACTTAATTCAACCCAAATTTCCAGTAGCTCTCTCATATATAAATGATAGTGGTGGTCTCACAAATAAAAAACAAACCGAAATAAAAAAATAAAAGACGCTCCAAGTTTATGCGATAAAGTGCATTGATCGAAAAACAGAAGTTAGACGTGTGCAAACCGAGAGTGTGTTGGTCCAGTGGGGTTGTCTTCACATCCCCAAGCTTATGGTCTTCACCATCCTTGGATAGCTCTTGGTGCATCTCCTCTAATCCCTGTGAAAAAACTTCAAAACACCGTTTCTCCCATTTCTTTTCTGTGGGGTGACATTAGTAGTGATAGACAAATGAATTGCTTGCTGCATAAAATCCTTAAACAAAAATTCATATGAATGTCCAGAAAGTGTATAATGTTGTATGCCTACTTATAAACTCAATTGGATAAAAAAGATTCAAGTTAAAAGTTCAAAGAATGCATCAAACAAAATGGGACAGAATCTGTCCAGAAAAACAGCAGCAGCAAAACGCATTTTTCTACCCTACTTAAATATGTCGAAAAATCTAAAAATTCATGCTTACAGAGGATGAAAAGTTGCAACTACAGTTAAAATATCAGCTCATTCGGAGTTACAGAATAGGAATGAAAAATCATACCGTGCACAGATTCGTGCTGGAATAAAATCTCCGAATACAATAAGCAACTTTTTCAAACCAAAAGGGTAAAACTTGGCACTTTATTAAAAATTCCAGAAACAAAACTAAAAACTAAGTCTCTTGTTACAGCAAGAGGACACAAAGAAAATCAAAAAAAAACAACCGGGTTGCCTCCCGTAAAGCGCTTTCTTTATAGCCATATAGCTAGGCTTACTTACTTGGTATCAAGATGGTTGGAGTGAGGTGGCTTGGCATCCCCAAGCTTGAATTCTTGTACTTATTTGATATATGTAGGGTGAGCCTAGGGGTAACATCCCCAAGCTTGAGTGTTTGTCCCTCTTGATCTTGTTCATCACCCTCAACTCTTCCACTTGAAAATTCTCTTTACACAAAACTCATCATAAAACTTGATTAGAGGGGTTAGTGTCTCCATAAATTAAATCCACATAGGTATAGCAAAGACATATCATGAGTTGATTCTAAACATTAATTACTGTTACTATGGTTGTATATTGTTCTTTGATCAAAAGAACAACACAAAACACAAGTAATGAGAGTAATGCAAAATAAAGACATAATCTGTCAAAAACTGGACAACCCGTAAAGAGTGAATTTTCAGAGGCACTTACGTTGCTCAAATCAGAAAACTTTGAACTAATGAAATGTGTATTAATAACTGAATATTGCTGTCGTAAAATTCAGGTCAAAATTCCTCTTCTGTGATTTTATACATTTTTCGCAGTGAAGCTCAGGAATCTGTTTTCTGGACAGCAAATCACTATTGTCTGATCCCACCTCTCAAAAGAGGTTATTCTTGCCATAAAGATGAAAAATAAGATACAAAGGTGATGTTACAGTAGTAAACAAGCACCTTGACTCAAAAACCAAAAATTAAACTGAAGTAAAAATCAAAAAGAAACAAAATGAACCAAGAAAGAATCAAGAGAAACAACAAAGAAGAAAGAAAATATTTTTGTTGTTTTTGATTTAGTAAAAAGGCAAAAGAAGAAGCAAATATATACAACATAAACACTCTTTTTATTTGGTTTTAGCTTTGGGAAAAGTTTTAATGATAGAGACTTTGCAATGGTTCCATTGGCATGAACAACACATGTTCAAGGTCGACCCCAACTTCTCCATTACTCATCCTTCTCATTTACTTTCCCAAATTTTATATAAATTGAAAATCTTAAACTAGCAATTAGAAAACAGTAGGTAAAGTTATTTCACATGTTTTCAAGATATAAAGGTGTGCCCAAATAGAATAGGAAATAAAAGCATAAAGAGCACACCACAAAACATTAAACCATTAACTTTTAAGTCTAACTCTTTCCTATGCATTGACATTTTATATATGAATAAATAGCAGCAATTTTGTGGTAACCAATGCATGTAATGATCAGTAGGTTGCATTTTAAATAACATAGAAGCATAAAGATAAGCCTTTCTTCCTCTCTCATAATAGTTACAAGTAGTGGAAACAATTTTGACAAAAGTACTATTAGATTGGTGCAACTTTGCAAACTTAGGAACATATAGAGGATTATTAAATTTATCATGTGAGCTATTAGTGTGTTTTCCTCTCTCAAAATAATTGCAAGAAGCACCATAAACATGATGGTTATGGGTGAAATGGTTATTAGTGTAAGATAATTTCAGCCCACATAAGTACTTTTCAACATATAAAAGCTTCTCCTCCATGGTGTGAATAGGAGAGTTCAAAAATAAAGTAGGACGTTCATAAGCTTCTTTAGGAGTAAAATATTTAAGAAAGAAAACCTCCCTCAAAATACTCCATTCAATAGTGACTTCTTCATCCAAAGACCTGAACCAAATACGAGCATTACCAGATAAAGACAAATATAATAGCTTCCTTTTTACCTGATCATCAGAAATACCAGGAAGCCTAAATAAACCACATATGTCTTCAATTGTCTCCACGTGTTCACGTGCAGACTTAGTTCCATCCCCTGTAAATGGATCTTTCATAACACTTTTAACATGACCAACGGGAATTTTAAATCCCACTTTAGGTACCTCAGACACAGTAGTTTCAACAGCTTTAGGAGCAATAGCATAAGCACTTTCATATAAAGCAAGATGCAGCGAGGCACGATTCATAAATGCCATAGTAACAATGAGATAAAACAGTAAATAAAATTCAGCTTTCAAGTTTCCTTACCAAACTTCTTACCAATAGCGCTACGCTCCCGGCAACGGCGCCAGAAAAGTATCTTGATGACTCCCAAGTGCAGGAGATCAATTGTAGTACCTTTCGATTAGAAAAGGTTGTCGAACCCACGAGGAGCTGAAGGTATTGGTTAACAATAATGATAAATAAAACAATGAAAGATGCAAGTGTTTTTGGGATTTTTGGTTGTATAGTTGCAAGAGAGTAAAAATGCTGAAGGTAAATGGTAGCAAGTAAAGCTCTCAAAGAGAGAAAGCCCAATCCTCTATGTAGCAAGAGGAGAAGCTCAAGTGTGTGTTTCTTATAGGTGGAAAACGTTCCCAAGGGCTACCAAGATTTCATGGCATAAATATTTCTAGAACAACAAGGTAGCATTTTGTCAAGTTTTAATCCTCTTTGGACGGAGCCATAATTAGGGAAAGCTAAATAAATAAACTAAACCCCCTTATGATGGTTCTTATGGCCAAGTAAATGACTGCACAAGAGTTATTAAGACATAAAGTCCCACCATAGCATTACACTCTAAGGTCCCCGATACTAATACCCCATAAAGTAACTTCATGATTCGGTCTCAGGTTTACATGTCCTCCCAAGTCTTCCTCACTCCATTACACTACGGTGCTCTCCTATGAGCCCATATAGGTGAAGTGATGTGCAGTTGACGTTCGCACAACACCATCATAGAATTACATAAAAGATAAAAACTAGACAAAATACCAACACATGTCATATATAAATCATTGCCAATTCATCCTATGCCCCCAGGAACATGAGAGAACTACTCACAACGCAAAGACATGATATGATTCAATGGTATAAGTGGTACAACACAATCTGAAAATATAATCTCACCCCCAAACAATGACAAGTAGCCAATCATACACAGGTAGAATAGCACTTAAACAATAGCTAGGGTTCGAACAATCTCAAACTATGAGGGGGATGAAGTGGATCACGAATATGGTGATGGAGATGGTGCTGGTCTTGACGGTGGTGTTGATGGAGACTCTGGAGGGGGATGGAGGAGCCTTCCGGAGGTGATTCCGGCGGCGTTTCCCCCCTCCGATCTTCTCCGGCGGCAGCCTTCTGTCTCATGTTTCGTGGTTTTGTGTTTCTCCGCCGCCTCCCTGCGAAACTCCTCGGGGGACTATTTTTATAGACGTTTTTAGGTTAAGACGAAGCCACGGAGACGAAAACAGACGTCATCGGAGCCACGAGGAATAAAAGAGGTGGTCCCACACGGCCAAGGAATCTGGCCGCGTGGGACCATCTATTTTCTTCCTCGGACTTCCTTTTTCACGGATCCTTGGCTCGTACGTCTTCTTATTTCCAAATATTGGGTCCTGTAAAATCTTAGGTCATTTGGACGTCGTTTGGTCCCTGAAAGTCAAAAACATGGGAAAAGGGGTTTTCTGGTTCTGCAGGGTTAATTCCAAATAAATGGGGGAAACTGTGAATTATTCCCTAAAATCATTATAAAACATGAATATAACCCATATATGATGCAAATAAGTTGGAATATCAAGTAATAAAATGTAAAGTTCATGTATGCATTTTACATGCATCAGAGGCTCGAGGCCCAGGATAGGGGTCCCACGCGGCCAAGGAATCTGGCCGCGTGGGCCCACCTCTTTTGGCCCTCGGGTTTCCATTTTTTCGCTTCCTTCGCTCCTACGCTTTGTTCCTTCCAAAAATGATCCCCGCAAAATATTAGGTCATTTGGACGTCGTTTGGGTCCCTGAAACATCAAAATATAGAAAATAGGGTTTTCTGCCAGTGCAGGGTTAATTCTAGAAAAATAGGGAAACTGTGAAATATTCCCAAAATCAATATAAAACAATGATATAACCCTTATATGATGCAAATATGATTGAAACATAAGTAATATAATGCAAAGTTCATGTATGCATTTTACATGCATCAATCGTGTGTGTAGATCATGCGTTCTAGGGAAGCAACATGGAGAAGCTCATTCATCAAAGACGAATTTTACCACTAGCAAGATTCTTGAGCTCATTCACTTGGACCTCTTTGGTCCACTATCCTATGATAGTCTTGGTGGGAAGAAGTATTGCTTGGTGATTGTTGATGACTACTCAAGATACACATGGGTCTATTTCTTCAAGAAGAAGAGTGAGACTCAACAAAGATTCATTGACTTCATCAAGATGGCTCAACGCCAATATCAAGAGAAGATCATGAAAATTCGAAGTGACAATGGGTCCGAATTCAAGAACTACACCGTGGAGGGGTTTCTTAGTGAAGAAGGCATTGCTCATCAATATTCCACTCCATACACCCCTCAACAAAATGGTGTTGCAGAGAGGAAGAACCAGACTCTTATGGATGCGGCTGGAACCATGATTGCGGAGTATGCTTCTCCGTATAACTTTTGGGCCAAAGCCATCTCCACCGCTTGTCATGCAACCAATCGGTTATATCTCCGGAAGATCTTGAACAAGACTCCATATGAGATTCTTCTTGGGAAGAAACCGAACCTCTCTTACTTTCGCGTCTTTGGATGCAAGTGCTTCATTCGCAAGAAAGGTAACCGGCTATCTAAGTTTGAGACTAGATCTATAGAGGGTATCTTTGTTGGTTACTCCACAAACTCTCACGGCTATAGAGTCTACAACAAGACCTCCGGTCAAGTTGAAGAATCTAGTGACGTGAAGTTTGATGAGGATAATGGCTCCCAAGTGGGGCAAGTCGATCCTAATGTTGTAGGTGATGTGCCCATGGAGGTCGCAATAAGAAGGATGGCAATTGGAGACATTCATCCTATTGAAGAGGATCGTCCTCAAGACTCTCCTCAAGTTATGCCATCATCAACTCAAGATCCTCCACGTAACCCCGAACACACTCCAAGCCCTCAAGCAAATGAGCAACCTCAAGAACAAGAACTTCCAAGTGTAGCTGCTGAAGGACAATAGGCTGCAACATCAAGTCCGGTACTACTGCCCCAATCCGCCGGTACTACTGCCAGCCCGGTACTACCGCCCGGATCCGGCGGTACTACCGCTGGTCCTGGCTTTCCTCCACCAGCTGCAGTTCAAGAGGTGATCCATGATGATAGTCCAAGTCCTGCACAAGATCAAGAACAGGTGAATGATCAAGGTGGTGCACATGACTCAAATGATGAAGGAGATGATCAAGCCATATCTCAAGAAACCCAACAAGAGCTCTTAGCGAGAAGAGCAAAGACAAGAGAAAGAAAGCTTGTTATCAGGGAGCATACAACAGACAAGATTCTTGGTGATGTTCAAGGCAAGGTTGTCACGAGAAAGCAACTAGCAAGCTTTAGCTCTCATCATGCTTTTGTGTCCTTCATTGAGCAGAAGAAAGTGTTGAAGCTCTTGAAGACCATGATTGGATAGATGCCATGCATGAAGAGTTGAACAATTTCAAGTGCAACAAGGTGTGGAAGTTGGTGCCAAGGCCAAAAGATTGCAAGAACGTCATCGGCACCAAGTGGGTCTTCAAGAACAAGCAAGATTCGAACGGCATCGTCATTCGAAACAAGGCAAGATTGGTGGCACAAGGGTACTCTCAAGTCAAAGGTGTTGACTTCGGTCAAACCTTTGCCCCGTTGCTCGCCTTGAATCTATTCGTCTCTTGCTTGCATATGCATCTCATCATAACTTTAAATTGCAACAAATGGATGTCAAGAGTGCCTTTCTTAACGGCCCCATTAATGAGTTGGTATATGTTAAGCAACCACCGGGGTTTGAGGACCCTAACTTTCCGAACCATGTCTACAAACTCGACAAAGCACTCTATGGCCTTAAACAAGCCCCACGCGCATGGTATGAACACTTACGAGAGTTCCTTATAGACCGTGGATTCCAAGTGGGGCAAATCGACCCTACTCTCTTCACCAAGAGAGTTGGTGGAAACTTATTCCTATGCCAACTTTATGTGGATGACATCATTTTCGGTTCTACTAACAATGCTTTTAATGATGAGTTTGCCAAGCTTATGACTAGCAAGTTTGAGATGTCCATGATGGGAGAGTTGGAGTACTTCCTTGGTTTTGAGATCAAGCAATATAGAGAAGGAACCTTCATCAACCAAGCAAAGTACACTCAAGACATACTCAAGAAGTTCAAGATGACCGATGCCAAGCCCAAGAAAACCCCTATGTCTCCAAAGGGTGATCTCTTCATCGACACCGAGGGTAACGATGTGGACCAAAAGCTTTATCATTCTATGATTGGTTCTTTACTTTATCTTTGCGCATCTAGACCGGATATTATGTTTAGTGTGGGTAAGTGTGCAAGGTATCAAGCTGCTCCTATGGAGAGCCATCTCATGGCGGTTAAGCACATTCTTCGATATTTGCTTCATACCCCAAACTTTGGTCTTTGGTATCCCAAGGGTTCAAGCTTCAAGCTCATGGGTTACTCGGATGCGGACTATGCGGGAGAGAAGAAGGATAGGAAGTCCACTTCCGGGGGTTGCAATTTCTTGGTCGCTCTTTGATATGTTGGTCTTCCAAGAAGCAAAATTGTGTTGCTCTCTCCACCACCGAAGCCGAGTACATCTCCGCGGCAAGTTGTTGTGCTAAATTGCTTTGGATGAGGCAAACAATGAAGGATTATGCACTCAACTTCGACAAGGTGCCTCTTCTTTGTGACAATGAGAGTGCTATCAAGATCGCCCACAACCCCGTGCTCCACTCCAAGACGAAGCACATCGAGATTCGTCATCACTTCATTAGAGAGCATGTGGAGAAGGGTGATATCCATCTCTCTTATGTCCGGACCAAGGATCAACTCGCCGACATCTTCACCAAGGCCCTTGATGAAACAAGATTTCGAGAGTTGAGGAATGAGATAAATGTCATTGATGCGAGTAACTTTGCTTGACCGCCTTGCACAACTACCCATAGTAGACATCATAACTAGTTTGGATGCATGCATGGACATAGGGGAGTGTACACTAGTACAGAACGACACATCGGATACCCCTCTATGGAAACGGCAGGCGTTAGGCGACGGAGAATCGCGCTTTCCGCGCGGCCAGTGCGTACAAACCTGACCTGGGCCGCGGCTGGCCCGTCAACATAGGTAACGGAGAAAGTATTAACTCCATTACCCATAGTATTGGCAACGGTCTTAATTCTGGCTCCGTTTCCGATATGTGCCTCTATAGCAACGGAGACTTTGGGTGTCCGTTTCCAATGTGAGGCGAGTAAATGCCATGGCGTAGTGGCACCGCCCACTACTCCTTGAAAACCCCAATCCTTGCTAGCTCAAGACGCCACCGAATCTGCTCTCTCTCTCTCTCGCTCGCTCGCTCCCTCCTACTGATTAGCGAAGATGCCTCGCAGCAACGACACACAGGAGCACACTGAGTCGTCGTGGGACAGTCCCCCCGTCAGCGGCGAGTCCGTTGAAGGACCGACGTCGGAGACGAGCGATGACGAATACGCCAACTTCCATGATCCCACCTTGATGCTGGGCCCGCCGAAGGTTGATTCTGATGACGAGTCAACCGCAGAGGAGAAGGAGGAGGAGGAGGACGACGAGGAGGACGAGGCGGAGGCGCCGGTCCCGAAGAAGGGAGCCCCGGCGACGGAGAAGAAAGCCGCCGCCACCGCCTCCGATATGCTGCCGCCGCCACCACCTCCAGTGGCCCCCAATAAGCGATGCCGTGAGAAGGACGAGGATTGCGCGGAAGCAGGGCGCAAGAAAAACAAGAAGTAGCTAGTAGTAGTTCTATAAGTTCTCCAACTGTAATTTACTTTATTATTATTAATATGTACTGCGTATGTAATGTAGTAATCACTAATATTAATATAAGTATCCTATAAGTGGTTTTCTCCATATAGTAGAGATTAGAAAATATTATTCCAGAGAGTAGAAAAAATTCCATAGAGTGGGCCCGTAGGTCCCACACCTCAGTGGAAGAAACACAAAGGAAGCGGTCCTTCTAAAGAACCGTTTCCTATGTTTTACCTATATATATGGCGTACAGAGCAAAACCTAACACTCGTTTCCTCACTCTGTCCCAGTATGCTAGATCTGTTCGTGGCGGCGCCTCCTGACGTTGCGGCCATCGCCGGCGCCGTGGCGGCGCCGTCTCCGCCCAGACGACGGCTATCATGGCGAGGTCTTCGCCATCTCCCCCGACACGGCAAGGTCTTCGCCATCTCCCCCGACACGGCGAGGTGTTCGCCATGTCCCCCGACACGGCGAGGTCGTCGCTCTGTCCGCTTCCTCTGCCTCCACCACTTCCAGATCTGCTAGATCCATCCAACGGCGACGTGAAGAAGGTATCCGATCCACATACGGTAGTTCTATCTATATCATTTCTTGATGTAGTTAACTTGCCTATTGTGCACTTGCAACCGGTTGTAGTTTAGCTAACTTGTTGAAAGTAGTTCAGTTCACATCCGGTAGTTCTATCTATATCATTTCTTGATGTAGTTAACTTGCCTATTGTGCACTTGCAACTAGTTGTAGTTTAGCTAACTTGTTGAAAGTAGTTCAGTTCACTTCTGGTAGTTCTATCTAGATCATTTCTTTGATGTAGTTAACTTGCCTATTGTGCACTTGCAACCGGTTGTAGTTTCGCTAACTTGTTGGTAGTAGTTCAGTTCACATCCGGTAGTTCTATCTAGATCATTTCTTGATGTAGTTAACTTTCCTATTGTGCACTTGCAACTAGTTGTAGTTTAGCTAACTAGTCCATGTGAAAACAGGAGTCTATTTCTGTGGGGACCTCGGACTAGCTGTCTGAAATACCCGATTATGCTTAACACAACGATCCCGTGATCAGTCTGTCGTTGCACATAATCCGAATTGGATACCAAAGTTTACATCCATTACAATACCGAATAAAAAGTCTTACATAAATGGTCATTTAGACCAAGTCTTACATAGGTGCCTTCATGGGCCAAACCAAAATATCAGCGGAAGCTACGGCGTAGTAGACATCATATTCTAACGATGACGACCCGACAGGCAGCTGACTTGTGGAGATCCTTAGTTCGCGTAGAAGTCGCCATACTCCTGCTCGGCGTAGTGCTCCTCCTCGTAGTCTGGCTAGGACAATAGCCAGGGACGAAACCAATATGAGTACATTTGAATGTACTCGCAAACTACCCCAACATGAGTATGCACTAGTTTTATTTTAACTTACAACTTTTATTTATTTAAGACATCTCTATATCTTTATTGAAAAGGTAAGAAGAGTTTTATAACTATTTTTAAAAGAAATCACCATCTCATTTGTTTCTCCAAAACCCTTCCTTTTTCTGACCAAGGCTCACCATGGTCCATTTATTCCAACAACTCATACCACTCCATTTGATGTAGTTGTGTCACACCATCACCACTTCATTTTCTTTTAAACTTAAAAGCTTTTCCAAAACTTGCACATGATCTTAGGACAGCCTCCCAATTGTCCATATCCGAGGACTCGGCTATTCGAATAGTTTTGACCCTCTGCAGAGGTAGCACGCTTTTATCCCACATCCATCCGGTAACTCATCGTGTCAGCCACGTCCCGCCATACAAGGTGTATGCGAAGTTGAGCCACCGACCCTAGCCTCTCCTTTGCTCATGCTAGTATAGGATCCTACCCATATGATAATTCCCACCAACACTCAGTCCGGTCCCCGTCGGCAACCCTAAGTGTGAGGACTCATATGTTTTTCCCGGCGACCACATTATGAAGTCTTCAATCCTCCTCCTTATCTTTCCATAGAGTTTGAGCGAGGACCCGGGTCAGGGGAGTTCTCCAAACCATCCCCTCATGCATGACGGAGTCATCTCCGTCGATGAGGTATCCCATACTAATAAGAGCAAATTATATGACTAAGCCCCGTTCCCATATGGGGGTAAATGTGGTCGCACAGATTAAGATTGGTTGTCATAGTACTAGGACACTGTGCATTTTTCATAAACATTCCCATTTTCCATTTCTCCACTTCAACACCGACATCTCGGTATTCCATAACCACACAAGTATTTCAAAAGGGTTTTGAGTAAACAATATTTATTTTCCCATCCTATAATTTGATATCAACTATCTTATACTTCTACATAGGTGGCAAAATAGTTTTCATGTACTTGTAAAAAGGGTTTTCAAAATCATTGATACTTTTGAATAACTCATGTGACAAAATAGATGTATGTAAATGCAAGCTCAGTGAAGTAGCTTGCCTTGCTCGGCAAAGTTCTCGGTCCTTGTGCTTGCTGATCAAGGTATTCCCCCTCCTCGTAGACTTCGCAACGTTCTCGTCTAAACGTCAAAGAAGCAATGCAAACAATTACTAACTACTCAAGCAAGCATCACAACATATCAATCATAAACATCACAAATAGCTACTGCACAATTAATAATGCACAAATAATTCTACCAAAATTAGGGAAGCTAACACATGACAGTACTAAGCTAGCAAAATTGGTTTGGAATTATTTGGACTAACAGAGTATCAGAAACAAACAAGTTTAGAATTTAAACCTTCTGTAGTATTTTTAATAATACTTTTTATCTGTTTAATTAAATGACATGAGACCACTTAGGTTGGTTAAACAATTTCATAAGCTTTCCAGAACAATTGAGTTTGATTTATTTGGATTCCTAAATCTCAAGATATTGAATTTCAAAGTTGGATCCAGTACTGTCTTAACAGAGAAGTTTAAATTTGAATTTAATTGTTCTCTGGATAATGTTGAAAGCTATGACAGGTGGGGCCTACATGTCAGCGACACAGTGTGCGGTTGGAAATTAATAAAATCCTGACGAGCGGGGCCCGCCCGTCAGTCTCTCTCTCTCTCTTTCATTTAACCGAAGCGGTACGCGTCCGTTGGATCGAGATCCAACGGCCCACGATCAAAGGCATCGGCGGCGACCTAAAATCGGCGGCGCTGCCGCGCCGGCGACGGCGAGGTGGAAGGATCTCTCACCTAGGGGGCTCGGGAGGTCGCGGAGATGATGCAGATCGACGGCGGCGGCGTGTGGGAAGCTCCTGGCTGAGTTGCACTTGCTGGGGTGGGCTGGTTCGTCGGCGGCGAGCTCTCGATCTTCCACGGCCACGGGCAGCAACTCCGGCGAGGTCCAACGGTCGCGTCTGGGCACTAATCAAAGGGAAAAAGGATGGGGTGAGTGCGGGGAGAGAAAGCAACACGGTGCAGGGTTTGGGAAGGAAATGGGGCAGCCCAACGGCGTGGCCACGGTCGCCTTCTACCTCGGACACGGCGAGGTCGACGCGGCAGCGAGCACGCCCTCCTGGCGGGCACAGAGGGGAGTGGAGTGGGTGTGGTGCGGTGTGGTGTCTGTGGCGAGGCTCGGGGTGGTTAAATAGGGCAGGGGCGGCGTATCGTGGACGGAGCGCATGGACAGCGTCCATGGCGCCTCCGGCGGGGATTTCCCGATTCCTCGGCGACGCGTGCAAGCAGCGCAAGGAAGAGGGGTCTGGGGGGTCCGGGAGCGAGCTGGGAGCAGCTGTGGCGACGGATGCGTGTCGGGTGCAGCGGGTGGGGCGAATTTGGCCGGCGCCGTCCGTTCTCTCCACGGCGAGCAACGGGGGACAGTGGCCGCGTCGGGGCGAGAGAGGGCTCGAGTGCCCGCAGAGGCTGCAGAGGCAACGACCGTGGACGAACGCGAGCAAGGGGGGCCCTGGGGGGCCGGGAGCGGCGACGACGACCATGGCGACACGGCGACGGTGACGGGGAGCTAGGGGTAGGAGACGACGACATTTTCGCAGAACGCCCCCTGGACTTTCTTTTCCATTTACAACTAGGTCCTTCTCTGCTTCTTTTTCTTCTTTTATTTCCAGCAGCTTTTCTGGATTTATTTGGGGCACTTAAACAATTTAGAAAAATTCACAAATATTTGTGAGGCTTCCACATAGCATGTAGTAGCTCCACAAAATTTGGCATTTCAAAATAAAATGTTTTGAATCATTTTTGTTCATAGGGTTTTAATTATGGAATTTTGTTTTATTTCATTTGATTTACTTTAGAATTTTAAAACTAGTTCAAAATATGAGTTGAGAGAGAAAAGTAGTAAGGATAAAATGGGAGTGTTTACATTACCACTCCACTGAATTTTATTGTGAAGGAAAACAACTTCTCACTTGGAGAATTTCATGTGACACTTGTCACATTATTTTTTGTTTCAACTTTCATTTTATTCCTCTTCTTTTCTTCATGTTTTTCTTTAGAGCAAGCAACACACATTTAGCAAGAAAGAAACAACACAAGCAACAATAATAGATCAACACACATATAATTAACAAAAGTTTTTGTTGGCTCTCATTTTTGGAATAATAATACTGATTAATATTTTTGGGATGTTACAATCCTTCCCCCCTTAAATAAATCTCGTCCCGAGATTTGCTAGGCCTGGGTACTAAAGAGGTCTGGAAATTCGCTTCGAAGATAATCTTCGCGTTCCCAAGTTGCTTCTTCTTCAGAGTGGTTAGTCCACTGGACTTTGTAAAACTTGATCGCACGTCTTCGGGTAACACGAACATCTTCTTCGAGAATTTGAGGGGTCTCTCACGATAAGTCAGGTCTTGGTTCAGGTCGATGGAGCGGTGGTCGATGTTTTTGAAAACATCAGGCTGGTCAGGAACTTCAAGACACTTCCGGAGCAAGGAAATGTGGAAGACATCATGATAATCTCCTAACTCCGGGGCAATTCCAGCTGATAGGATACTTCTCCTCGACGAGCATGACTTGAAGGGTCCAATATACCTTGGCGCTAATTTTCCTTTGACATGGAAACGCTGCATTCCTTTGAGGGGTGTCACTCGGAGATAAACATAATCTCCGACACTGAAAGTGAGATCACGGCGCTTGGTGTCAGCGTAACTCTTCTGACGGGATTGGGCAGTTTTGAGGCGTTCACGAATAAGCTGAACTTGCTCTTCAGCTTCACGGAGGGTATCTGGTCCAAACAATTTGCCTTCTCCGGTATCGGACCAATTCAGGGGTGTACGACACTTCTTGCCGTAAAGGGCTTCAAAAGGGGCCATTTGCAGACTGGACTGATAACTGTTGTTGTACGAGAACTCTGCAAACGGAAGACAATCTTCCCACTTGGAACCATAGGATAGAACACATGCGCGAAGCATGTCCTCCAATATCTGGTTCACTCGCTCAGTTTGGCCATCGGTCTGGGGATGATAAGCTGTGCTAAAGCTAACTTGGTTCCGAGGGCTTCATGAAGGGATTTCCAGAATCTTGAGGTGAATTGCGTGCCTCTATCAGATACAATCTTCTTAGGCACACCATGCAGGCTTACTATTCTGGAAATATACAAGTCTGCTAACTGGGCTCCATTGTGAGTGGTCTTGACGGGTATAAAATGAGCAACCTTGGTCAGTCGATCAACGATGACCCAGATTGAATCATGGCCTCGGTTGGATCTTGGAAGTCCGGTAATAAAATCCATTCCAATCTCATCCCACTTCCACTCGGGAATTTTCAAAGGTTGAAGCAATCCAGCGGGCCGCTGATGTTCAGCCTTGACTCGCTGACAGATATCACACTTGGCTACGAAAGAACCAATCTCTCGTTCATTCCATGCCACCAAAATCTTTCTCGAAGGTCTTGGTACATTTTGGTTCCGCCGGGGTGGATTGAATAAGGGGTCTCATGGGCCTCCTTTAGGATTAACTCCTTAAGTTCCGTGACATTGGGCACACAGATACGGTCATTGAATTTCAGCACTCCTTCAGCATCTTCGGTAAAACCGGGTGCTTTGCCGAGGGAAATCTTCTTCTTAATTCCTTCAATGCTTTCATGATCCTTTTGGGCTTCTTTGATTTGATCCATCAGGGTTGGGGTTAACTCTAAATTGGCGAGATAACCATGGCTAACAAGTTCTAGTCCAAAGTCTTCGAACTCTTTGAACAAGGCTGGCTGTTCGGCTTGGATCAGGGCATTCAGGGTGCAAGGTTTGCGACTAAGGGCATCGGCAACTACATTAGCCTTTCCAGGGTGATAATGGATTCCAATATCATAATCCTTGATTAATTCCATCCATCTCCTCTGTCGCAGGTTCAATCTTTCTGGGTGAAAATATACTTCAAGCTTTTGTGATCTGTATAGACCTCGCAGCGATGTCCCGCAAGATAGGGACGCCACGTTTTGAGAGCAAGAACAACAGCAGCTAACTCCAAGTCATGGGTTGGGTAATTCTCTTCATGCGGTCGCAACTGCCGGGACAGGTACGACACAACTTTGCCTTCTTGCATCAGAACGCAACCAAGTCCGAGGCGTGATGCATCGCAATACACGTCGAAACTCTGGTGACGTCTGGCATAATCAAAATTGGGGCTGAGGTTAGTCTCTTCTTCAGTTCTTGGAAACTATCTTCACATTCTGAGTCCATTCAAATTTCTTGTCCTTCTTCAACAGTTGGGTCATGGGTTTGGCTATACTGGAAAATCCTTCAACGAACTTGCGGTAATAACCGGCAAGTCCGAGAAAGCTTCGGATTTCAGTCACACTGGTTGGGGATAACCAGTCAACAATGGCTTGGATCTTCTCGGGTCAACAGAAATTCCTCCGGCAGATACAACATGTCCGAGAAATGCCACTTTACTGAGCCAAAACTCACACTTGCTAAGCTTGGCATACAGCTGGTGCTCTCGGAGGGTCTCCAAAACTAGACGCAGGTGTTCAGCATGCTCTTCTTCGGTCTTGGAATAAATAAGGATGTCATCAAGGAAAACTACCACGAACTTGTCGAGGTACTCCATGAAAATCTTGTTCATGAGATTCATGAAATAGGCTGGGGCATTGGTCAGACCAAAGGACATCACGGTGTATTCAAAAAACCGTAACGGGTGGTGAAGGCGGTCTTGGGAATATCTTCTCTCGGATCTTCAACTGATGGTAACCTGTCCGAAGATCGATCTTGGAAAAGACTCGGGCTCCGTTCATTTGATCGAACAGATCCTCGATCTTGGGAAGAGGGTACTTGTTTTTAATGGTCACGTCATTCAGCTTGCGATAATCCACACACAGGCGTGTGGTACCGTCTCTCTTGTCCACAAAAATAATGGGTGATCCCCAAGGTGAAGCGCTTGGACGAACAAGACCTTTGCTGAGCATATCAGCCAACTGCTTCTTCAATTCAACTAGTTCTTCCGGATTCATCCGATAAGGCTTTGGGATATGGGGGATGTCCCTGGGATAAGCTCAATTATGAACTCAATATCCCGGTCTGGCGGCATACCAGGCAATTCTTCTGGGAAAACATCCTTGAACAGGTGAACAACACGGATCTCATCTAGGGCGGGTCGAGCTATGCTCTCATGGCAGCCTGGTTGGGAGTGATTGGTTTCAGACACATACTCCACTTCTACTTCTTTGTCGGTGGTGACGGATACAGCTCTTCTGGCACAGTCTATTCGACCATGGTACTTGGCTAGCCAATTCATACCAGTATAACATCTATGCCCTGGGTTCCTAGAATAATTAGGTCGGCTGCAAATTTTTCGCCTGAAATCTCAATGGCAGTATTTGGACAAAATCTCTTGGTTTCTATGGTGGAGCCAGGAATTTGTATACTCAGGGTTTTATTTAGGAAGCCTTCTACTAATCCTCCCTTAGCGACAAACTCCTCGGTAACAAATGAATGGGTTGCACCAGAATCAAACAGAACAGTTGCAGGTACTGAGTTGACAAGGAACGTACCCAGCACAACATCTGGCGCCTCCTGAGCTTCTTCAGCATTGATGTGGTGCAGACGACCCTTGACAACAGCAGCATTTCCGCGGGGTGCGGCATTCTTGCCATTACCATTTCCATTGCGGCCTTGACCATTGTTCGGTGCATTGGGGCGCTGAACATTCCTCTTAGGATTGGGGCATTCTCTGGAGTAGTGACCTTTGTTGCCACATTCAAAGCAGACAACATTGGCATTGGGGTTGAAGTTGTTGAAGTTTCCTCTGGGACGGTTATTGTCATTGGGGCGGTTGAAGTTGTTTGGGCGGTTAGGGTAATTGGGGCGTGGGCTTGGGTGGACGATAGGCAGGCCTGGTGTTTGCTGAAAGATACGAGGTTTCTGGCTGCTCGAACCTTCCTGAGCATTCATCCTCCTCTTGCGACCTTCATACATAGACTTGCGCTTGGTCTCCAGCTGGATGGCTTTGTCCACAAGTGACTCCAGATCACGGAAGTCATGGATAACCAGAGCACACTGCAGTTCATCATGAAGTCCACTCATGAAACGCTCCATCTTCTTCTCTTCTTTGTCGGTGTCATCAGGAGCATACCGAGATAAGTCGGTAAACTCATCCAGATAACCGACCACATCTTTACTTCCCTGCCTCAGCTTGCGGAATTCATCCTTCTTCCTCTCAATAAGTCCACTGGGAATATGCTTCTTGCGGAATTCTCCTGGAACTCAGCCCAGTTGATACATGACCAGCTTGCTGGAGAGCCTTGGTAGTTTCCCACCAAGCTCTTGCAGGTCCAGCGAGATAGTGGGTTGCATACAACACTTTCTCATTTTCTCCCACAGCAGCAACTTCCAGATTGTTGTCGATGGTGCGAAGCCAATCATCGGCTCCAGTGGGTGAAGTCCCTTGGAGTAGGTGGGTGGGTTGGTTTTCTGGAAATCGCCTAAGGTAGATCGCTGGTTCCATCTCCATTGCCATTACCACCATGTTGTTGTTGTTGTTGTTGTTGTTGTTGTTGTTGTTGTTGTTATAAGCGGCTGCGAGTTGCTGTAGGGCAACGAGATGAGCCTGGCGCTCCTGCCGGGCATTTTCACGTTCCTCCATGATAAGCGCGAGAAGTTGGGCGGGGGTTGGGTCCGGTGGTGGTGGTGCTGATCCTGATCCTTCCGCATTGCTGCGACGGGGCGGCATCCTGAAGCACACCGGGTATAAGAGGCAAGGCAAGAAAAGTTCGACTAAGGGAAAAGACGATTTCTCAAGTGGTTATTAATTTTAAGGACTTATATGAAAATATTTCACACAGATCTAACAAGACAAACATACTTATATTTCACAAACATCACATCAAGGAGTTCACAACAACATCAAGCTTACAACATCACCTTACATCTAAGTACATAGCATCTGGTTTCCAAAAGAACCACTACTTCGACTCGACTAGCGATAGGGGTCAACCTAATCCTGCGGTAGTGATCAAGTCACTCGCCTACTGAGGTGGAACCTCCAGCTCTAACACGTCAGCATCTGACTGGTAGGGTGGCTCCTCGGGATCCTCCTCCTCGTCCTCGAGAACTGCCTCGAGTGGCTCCTCCTCCTCGTCAACTAACTCCTCCTCATCATCGTCCTCCTCACAATCCATCTCCTCCACGAAGTCATCATCGTCACTGAGGAAAGCGTTGTTCTCCTTGCGGAGATCCTCGCCCTCCTCCTCCATCTCGTCAGTATGGTGCTCTAGATCCTCAATCAGCCGTCCTGCTCCGCCACCTTCTTGCGGAGCTTCACGATAGTCTCCTCAGCTGGGCCCTCTTCCTGAGAAGAGCGACCTTCTCCTCCATCAGCTTCTCCTCGTTCTCGCGAAGCTCAACGAGCGACTCGCGGTCAAAGTGAAGCTGAATCCTAGTGCGCAACAGATCATCCTGAGTGCACTGAAGTAAGATCTCCATGTCCATGATGTAGCTCCCAAACATCGGGTGGCAAGGGGAAGGAGTAGGGTGTCCGTCGCAGTTGCGCCTCCCGTAGAACCGGAAACGGGAATCTGCCAACTCCGCCTTGTGCTCCTCACAAAGTCGGGCTAGCATCCTCTGTGTGCAGTACAGAGACCGTCAACCCAGGTGGCCTCCTTGGTGGTGAAGACGAGTGTCCTGGAACTGGGAGACTTGATGTTCCTGCGAACTGACGACTTGATGAGCCAGCTCAGCCTTCCGACACCGTGAACGTCAATCTGAGCTCCCTCAAACTCTGGAGCGGGGCGACCTAACAGCTTGCTCAACTCGAACAAGTCCCTCTCAAACGTCAGCTTGCTATCCTTCTCAAGCTGAACGAACTCGGTCCAATGGAGTGCCATCTACAATTTTTAAGCAAAATTTTAAGTTAGTGAGATGATAAGTGTACAAAATTTTAATTTAGTGAGGTAACAATAAGCAGAATTTTAAGTTTAATGAGATGACAAGTCTGCAAAATTTTAAGGATACTAAGGAAATTGTAATGTTTAATGAGAATAAATTTTTGCATAAGTAAGAGGATTGGAGATAAGCAGTTTTCGAAAATACTTCACTCCTTTCTTTTAGAAATTAATCTTTTTGTAACATTTGTCTAACGACCATGCTAACTAAGGTTTCCTAAAGTCAGGATGGCTCTGATACCAAGTCTGTGGGGACCCCGGACTAGCTGTCCGAAATACCCGATTATGCTTAACACAACGATCCCGTGATCAGTCTGTCGTTGCACATAATCCGAATTGGATACCAAAGTTTACATCCATTACAATACCGAATAAAAAGTCTTACATAAATGGTCATTTAGACCAAGTCTTACATAGGTGCCTTCATGGGCCAAACCAAAATATCAGCGGAAGCTACGGCGTAGTAGACATCATATTCTAACGATGACGACCCGACAGGCAGCTGACTTGTGGAGATCCTTAGTTGCGTAGAAGTCGCCATACTCCTGCTCGGCGTAGTGCTCCTCCTCGTAGTCTGGCTAGGACAATAGCCAGGGACGAAACCAATATGAGTACATTTGAATGTACTCGCAAACTACCCCAACATGAGTATGCACTAGTTTTATTTTAACTTACAACTTTTATTTATTTAAACATCTCTATATCTTTATTGAAAAAGGTAAGAAGAGTTTTATAACTATTTTAAAAGAAATCACCATCTCATTTGTTTCTCCAAAACCCTCCTTTTCCTGACCATGGCTCACCATGGTCCATTTATTCCAACAACTCATACCACTCCATTTGGTATAGTTGTGTCACACCATCACCATTCATTTCTTTTAAACTTAAAAGCTTTTCCAAAACTTGCACATGATCTTAGGACAGCCTCCCAATTGTCCATATCCGAGGACTCGGCTATTCGAATAGTTTTGACCCTCTGCAGAGGTAGCACGCTTTTATCCCACATCCATCCGGTAACTCATCGTGTCAGCCACGTCCCGCCATACAAGGTGTATGCGAAGTTGAGCCACCGACCCTAGCCTCTCCTTTGCTCATGCTAGTATAGGATCCTACCCATATGATAATTCCCACCAACACTCAGTCCGGTCCCCGTCGGCAACCCTAAGTGTGAGGACTCATATGTTTTTCCCGGCGACCACATTTATGAAGTCTTCAATCCTCCTCCTTATCTTTCCATAGAGTTTGAGCGAGGACCCAGGTCAGGGGAGTTCTCCAAACCATCCCCTCATGCATAACGGAGTCATCTCCGTCGATGAGGTATCCCATACTAATAAGAGCAAATTATATGACTAAGCCCCGTTCCCATATGGGGGTAAATGTGGTCGCACAGATTAAGATTGGTTGTCATAGTACTAGGACACTGTGCATTTTTCATAAACATTCCCATTTTCCATTTCTCCACTTCAACACCGACATCTCGGTATTCCATAACCACACAAGTATTTCAAAGGAGTTTTGAGTAAACAACATTTATTTTCCCATCCTATAATTTTATATCAACTATCTTATACTTCTACATAGGTGGCAAAATAGTTTTCATGTACTTGTAAAAAGGTTTTCAAAATCATTGATACTTTTGAATAACTCATGTGACAAAATAGATGTATGTAAATGCAAGCTCAGTGAAGTAGCTTGCCTTGCTCGGCAAAGTTCTCGGTTCTTGTGCTTGCTGATCAAGGTATTCCCCCTCCTCGTAGACTTCGGCAACGTTCTCGTCTAAACGTCAAACAAGCAATGCAAACAATTACTAAACTACTCAAGCAAGCATCACAACATATCAATCATAAACATCACAAATAGCTACTGCACACATCAAACCATACAATTTGGTTTCAAAATAATTGAATTAAACATCATTTATTTATGTTCAAAATTATGGCAGAAACTTGTGGAACATGTTTAATTCACAACTTGAGTTCTGTTGGTCACAAAAATACAAACTAAATTTCTTTAGAAAGCTACTGATGTGTAGAAGACAACACAATTTGATTTGGATCAATTGGGGTTACCAAACTCCCTACACAAATGTTTGAATCCAGTAACTTAATAATCAAGTTTTAGCTACCAATTAAGTTCTGTTGATCCTAAAATTAAATCCTTTTAGGGGTAACTAAACATGACTAAATGTGACCTAACAAAATTGGTCCTAATTCATTTGGGTTAACCATTAAACATATTTAAATGTTTGAGTGCAGAAGGGTGTTTAAACTTCAACTTAATACTAAACAATTAATAATGCACAAATAATTCTACCAAAATTAGGGAAGCTAATACATGGCAGTACTAAGCTAGCAAAATTGGTTTGGAATTATTTGGACTAACAGAGTATCAGAAACAAACAAGTTTAGAATTTAAACCTTCTGTAGTATTTTTAATAATACTTTTTATCTATTTAATTAAATGACATGAGACCACTTGGGTTGGTTAAACAATTTCATAAGCTTTCCAGAACAATTGAGTTTGATTTATTTGGATTCCTAAATCTCAGATATTGAATTTCAAAGTTGGATCCAGTACTGTCTTAACAGAGAAGTTTAAATTCGAATTTAATTGTTCTCTGGATAATGTTGAAAGCTATGACAGGTGGGGCCTACATGTCAGCGACACAGTGTGCGGTGGAAATTAATAAAATCCTGACGAGCGGGGCCCGCCCGTCAGTCTCTCTCTCTCTTTCATTTAACCGAAGCGGTACGCGTCCGTTGGATCGAGATCCAACGGCCCACGATCAAAGGCATCGGCGGCGACCTAAAATCGGCGGCGCTGCCGCGCCGGCGACGGCGAGGTGGAAGGATCTCTCACCTAGGGGGCTCGGGAGGTCGCGGAGATGATGCAGATCGACGGCGGCGGCGTGTGGGAAGCTCCTGGCTGAGTTGCACTTGCTGGGGTGGGCTGGTTCGTCGGCGGCGAGCTCTCGATCTTCCACGGCCACGGGCAGCAACTCCGGCGAGGTCCAACGGTCGCGTCTGGGCACTAATCAAAGGGAAAAAGGATGGGTGAGTGCGGGGAGAGAAAGCAACACGGTGCAGGGGTTTGGGAAGGAAATGGGGCAGCCCAACGGCGTGGCCACGGTCGCCTTCTACCTCGGACACGGCGAGGTCGACGCGGCAGCGAGCACGCCCTCCTGGCGGGCACAGAGGGGTGGAGTGGGTGTGGTGCGGTGTGGTGTCTGTGGCGAGGCTCGGGGGTGGTTAAATAGGGCAGGGCGGCGTATCGTGGACGGAGCGCATGGACAGCGTCCATGGCGCCTCCGGCGGGGATTTCCCGATTCCTCGGCGACGCGTGCAAGCAGCGCAAGGAAGAGGGGTCTGGGGGGTCCGGGAGCGAGCTGGGAGCAGCTGTGGCGACGGATGCGTGTCGGGTGCAGGGGTGGGGCGAATTTGGCCGGCGCCGTCCGTTCTCTCCACGGCGAGCAACGGGGGACAGTGGCCGCGTCGGGGCGAGAGAGGGCTCGA
The DNA here is from genome assembly GCA_947311845.1 of Poa pratensis. Lineage (NCBI taxonomy): Eukaryota > Viridiplantae > Streptophyta > Magnoliopsida > Poales > Poaceae > Poa > Poa pratensis. The sequence continues at coordinate 62,144,232 of CAMZMU010000042.1, forward strand.
GTGCCCGCAGAGGCTGCAGAGGCAACGACGTGGACGAACGCGAGCAAGGGGGGCCTGGGGGGCCGGGAGCGGCGACGACGACCATGGCGACACGGCGACGGTGACGGGGAGCTAGGGGTAGGAGACGATGACATTTTCGCAGAACGCCCCCTGGACTTTCTTTTCCATTTACAACTAGGTCCTTCGCTGCTTCTTTTTCTTCTTTTATTTCCAGCAGCTTTTCTGGTTTTATTTGGGGCACTTAACAATTTAGAAAAATTCACAAATATTTGTGAGGCTTCCACATAGCATGTAGTAGCTCCACAAAATTTGGCATTTCAAAATAAAATGTTTTGAATCATTTTTGTTCATAGGGTTTTAATTATGGAATTTTGTTTTATTTCTATTTGATTTACTTTAGAATTTTAAAACTAGTTCAAAATATGAGTTGAGAGAGAAAAGTAGTAAGGATAAAATGGGAGTGTTTACATTACCACTCCACTGAATTTTATTGTGAAGGAAAACAACTTCTCACTTGGAGAATTTCATGTGACACTTGTCACATTATTTTTTGTTTCAACTTTCATTTTATTCCTCTTCTTTTCTTCATGTTTTTCTTTAGAGCAAGCAACACACATTTAGCAAGAAAGAAACAACACAAGCAACAAGGATCAATTACCATAAGCAACAATTTACACACAACACATAATCAACAAAAGTTTTTGTTGGCTCTCATTTTTGGAATAATAACACAGATTAATATTTTTGGGATGTTACAATTTCGGTGACACTGCATAAAAAGTCGGAGACACAAAGAGAGTAGTGTTTGTTGACTTTCCCATAATGGCCTCCAATTATATTCACAGGTCAGTACACACTATATACTACTGTATACTTCATATTATTGTGTTAAATTGTTTGTTCTATCTAGTAGTGTCAGAACTAACATAAATCCTTATTTACATTTAGGGATATCAAGTTGTTCCCTTTCAAACTCCACCATACATATACACCGTCGCTATTGTGATGTTTTGGTACACTGCATAAAATACTTTTTTAAGTAAGAGTGTTTTATACAGTGTCGCCGAAATGTCACATCGGTGACGTATTAGATTAGATTTCGGTGACACTGCATAAAAAATCCAGAGTCGGTGGTGGCCTCCATGGAAAGGATGATCGTTGTCAGGCATCCTATGAAGCTGCTGACATCGCAATATCTTGTTGACAAGCCGTGTGTTGGCTGCTCCGGTTCATCAATAAGAGCCACCTCAAGACATAGGTAAGATATCGTTTCAGTTTGCTTAAATTCATAGTGTATTTGTTTTAGCATATGTATTTAACAATTGTAACTCTATTTACTAATGTATAGGGTCCAAAGCTTCAACATCCTTCTCTCAAGAAGTTGAGATAAGAAGAGATAGCTAGAGTGACACCTGCGAGGATTGTGGAAAAGGATGTAGGGAAGAAATCATATATTCTTTCCGTCCTTTGACATGATAGGCTTAGTATAGATGAAATCTGTTATCGTTTTACCTCTTATGTTTGTCACATCTTGTGATGCAATTGTAAAGGTGAAATTGTGATGGAAATGTAAAGTTACATTGTGATATGAATGAAATCTGTTACCGTTTTAGTATTTGAGCTTGTGCTGTGAGATTTTAAGTATCTAGTGCCATTTGTAAACGTGGCATCCTGTAACCGAAATATGAGAAATGCTCAGTGCAAACGGGTGGATGGCAAACTCCGTATCTGATGAAGGAAAACTAAGGAAACGGAGGTCTGCGCACAACCGTTGCCAAATGGAGACCATCGGAAACGGTTTTTGGCCACCGTTACCGATGAAGGCCTTCACATCCGTGACAGAGGCGGGGACACGGACCCTTTCTCCGTTGCCGAAGGGGTTTTTGGCCCGTTTCCGATGTGTCGTTCTGTACTAGTGGTAGCTCAATTCATGAGTCAACACTACTATTATGCGCACATAGACAATTCGTGCTTCATTTGGTCACTACGGTGAGAATTTGTGCTTCAACGATGAGTATTGGCCTTGAACCCAAGATATATCTTCGCGGTTCCGGGTTGATAATTGCTCATATATGGTGGCCTCGGCCACCGCCCTCCTCTTGTTGAGGAGTTGGATTTATTTGGTTTTATTCGGGTTTTTCAGACCTCTTTTGACTTTTGTGGAGAGCATCCGAGTTTGGCCTTTCACTCTTGGTTCTTGCAATCACGGATCTATAGAGGGTATCTTTGCTCCTCACCGGCCACGACAGCCCTCTCCGGCCGTGGATTTGCTCGAGGACCTTCTCCTCCCTCCTCTCCTTCACCATGAGCTCCGGTAAACTCCTGTCTCTCTCTCAACCTAGTTGATTCGTTGATATGCGATTGGGATAGTTTCTTCGTAACTCTAGTGGTAGAAGTTGTAGGGAAGAGTTAGTACTCTGTTTAGAATCATCTTTGCAAAGTTTCATTGGACGATTTCATAGATCGTTCATCTACCGTTGGTCAAACCGCCAGATCTGGTGCCAGCGGTACTACCGCTTCCTCGAAGCGGTACTACCGTTGCACCAGTACTACCGGTTTTTCCAGCGGTACTACCGTTGATCTGGGATTTTCCAGAAATTGTGCAACTTTGATTCTTCTCGTTTTGATCACGAATTATTTTTGCAATACTTATCCCCTGTGCTATCTTCCTCTGCTGTCTTAGGACCTAGCAAGGTTCGTGGAGGTGGCTCGTCTCATGCCAACAAGAGATCTCGCAAGGACAAGGATACCGATGAGGAACCCGAGATCATTCCCGAGAAGCTCACTCGCCGTCAGATATCCTCCAATGCCAAAGCAGCTGCCTAGAAGTCCGCTCCTATCATGAAGATGCCCCTTCAGACATTCCTCAAGGAGAGGAGGCCAAACCCCTATGTGATTGTCAAGGACCCACGGTACAAGAACAAGCTCTTCCACACTCATTTCCAAGAAAGGATCTTCAATGAGGTGCTTCCTCGTCATAAGACCAAAGTGGTGCAGCAGTTTTGCATCAACACCGAGTTCATGAGGGCACATCCCGACTACTTTGGTGAAGCCATTGAGATTTGTCAAGAGTTTGGGCTTATGGAATATATCAACCTTCATGAGAACTTTGATGAGCACCTTGTCCATCAATTATTTGCCACCGTTCACTTTCACACCACGGAGAGAGCCATCACATGGATGACCAAGGACAAAGTTCTCACCTCAACTTGGAAGGATTTTGCTACTCTCCTCAACATGCAAGACTATGGTGATCTTATGACTGTGGAGGATGATGCTCAAGTGTTTCGTCTATCCTACATGAACAAGCCTTTGAAGCCCGAAGCCCTATCTCATCTTCTTATCTGGGGTCGTGGTGTTTGTGGGCAGTCCAAGCATCTGCAGAAAACTTGGCACATCATGCATCGCATCTTCCGCAACACCGTCACTCCTCGTGTGGGTAACTTTGATCAAATTCATGGCCGCCTCATTGATCTTATGGTTCTCTCCTCTCAAATGGTTGGCCAAGGCAAGAGGCTTGATGTTATGGACATTATATGGAATGAGATCTATGCAGTTGTCATGAAGAGGATTGTTCCCATCTTTGGTGCTCTCATTATGAAGCTCATCATTCATGTTTGGGTGGTCGTCAAGAAGTTTCTGTTGGATCTATTGGACAATGATGCTTCTCTCGCCGTTCACCCTATCAAAGAGCTCAATCGCTGCAAGCATCTCAAGCCTCTCATCCCCAATGATGAAGCCTACAACACCGAGGATGAAGACAAGGATCCCGCCTTTGAGTTGCCCAAGAAGAAAGAGCATGCTTTCAAGAAGTGGGTTGCCAATGCCATGCATTCTATCTTTTGTCGTCAAGATGACGCAAGTGTGAGAGCTTGGAAGGAACACAAAAGGGCCAAGGAAGAACGCCAGCGCACCCGTCAACGGTTTGCCACTTTGGGTGCTCCAATTCCGGCGGGCTCCGAAGAGAACATCACTACCTACTCCAAGTGGATTGGGAAACACAACTACAACACTTGGGTTGACCCCGATCTTCAAGATGATGCCTCCACTTCTCACCCCGCCGAGCCATGGTCTCGCGTAGAAGACGGCAACATTGAATCGTGTGTGTAGATCATGCGTTCTAGGGAAGCAACATGGAGAAGCTCATTCATCAAAGACGAATTTTACCACTAGCAAGATTCTTGAGCTCATTCACTTGGACCTCTTTGGTCCACTATCCTATGATAGTCTTGGTGGGAAGAAGTATTGCTTGGTGATTGTTGATGACTACTCAAGATACACATGGGTCTATTTCTTCAAGAAGAAGAGTGAGACTCAACAAAGAGTCATTGACTTCATCAAGATGGCTCAACGCCAATATCAAGAGAAGATCATGACAATTCGAAGTGACAATGGGTCCGAATTCAAGAACTACACCGTGGAGGGGTTTCTTAGTGAAGAAGGCATTGCTCATCAATATTCCACTCCATACACCCTCAACAAAATGGTGTTGCGGAGAGGAAGAACCAGACTCTTATGGATGCGGCTGGAACCATGATTGCGGAGTATGCTTCTCCGTATAACTTTTGGGCCAAAGCCATCTCCACCGCTTGTCATGCAACCAATCGGTTATATCTCCGGAAGATCTTGAACAAGACTCCATATGAGATTCTTCTTGGGAAGAAACCGAACCTCTCTTACTTTCGCGTCTTTGGATGCAAGTGCTTCATTCGCAAGAAAGGTAACCGGCTATCTAAGTTTGAGACTAGATCTATAGAGGGTATCTTTGTTGGTTACTCCACAAACTCTCACGGCTATAGAGTCTACAACAAGACCTCCGGTCAAGTTGAAGAATCTAGTGACGTGAAGTTTGATGAGGATAATGGCTCCCAAGTGGGGCTAGTCGATCCTAATGTTGTAGGTGATGTGCCCATGGAGGTTGCAATAAGAAGGATGGCAATTGGAGACATTCGTCCTATTGAAGAGGATCGTCCTCAAGACTCTCCTCAAGTTATGCCATCATCAACTCAAGATCCTCCACGTAACCCCGAACACACTCCAAGCCCTCAAGCAAATGAGCAACCTCAAGAACTTCCAAGTGTAGCTACTGAAGGACAATAGGCTGCAACATCAAGTCCGGTACTACCGCCCCAATCCGCCGGTACTACTGCCAGCCCGGTACTACCGCCCGGATCCGGCGGTACTACCGCTGGTCCTGGCTTTCCTCCACCAGCTGCAGTTCAAGAGGTGATCCATGATGATAGTCCAAGTCCTGCACAAGATCAAGAACAAGTGAATGATCAAGGTGGTGCACATGACTCAAATGATGAAGGAGATGATCAAGCCATATCTCAAGAAACCCAACAAGAGCTCTTAGCGAGAAGAGCAAAGACAAGAGAAAGAAAGCTTGTTATCAGGGAGCATACAACAGACAAGATTCTTGGTGATGTTCAAGGCAAGGTTGTCACGAGAAAGCAACTAGCAAGCTTTAGCTCTCATCATGCTTTTGTGTCCTTCATTGAGCAGAAGAAAGTGTTTGAAGCTCTTGAAGACCATGATTGGATAGATGCCATGCATGAAGAGTTGAACAATTTCAAGTGCAACAAGGTGTGGAAGTTGGTGCCAAGGCCAAAAGATTGCAAGAACGTCATCGGCACCAAGTGGGTCTTCAAGAACAAGCAAGATTTGAACGGCATCGTCATTCGAAACAAGGCAAGATTGGTGGCACAAGGGTACTCTCAAGTCAAAGGTGTTGACTTCGGTCAAACCTTTGCCCCCGTTGCTCGCCTTGAATCTATTCGTCTCTTGCTTGCATATGCATCTCATCATAACTTTAAATTGCAACAAATGGATGTCAAGAGTGCCTTTCTTAACGGCCCCATTAATGAGTTGGTATATGTTAAGCAACCACCGGGGTTTGAGGACCCTAACTTTCCGAACCATGTCTACAAACTCGACAAAGCACTCTATGGCCTTAAACAAGCCCCACGCGCATGGTATGAACACTTACGAGAGTTCCTTATAGACCGTGGATTCCAAGTGGGGCAAATCAACCCTACTCTCTTCACCAAGAGAGTTGGTGGAAACTTATTCCTATGCCAACTTTATGTGGATGACATCATTTTCGGTTCTACTAACAATGCTTTTAATGATGAGTTTGCCAAGCTTATGACTAGCAAGTTTGAGATGTCCATGATGGGAGAGTTGGAGTACTTCCTTGGTTTTGAGATCAAGCAATATAGAGAAGGAACCTTCATCAACCAAGCAAAGTACACTCAAGACATACTCAAGAAATTCAAGATGACCGATGCCAAGCCCAAGAAAACCCCTATGTCTACAAAGGGTGATCTCTTCATCGACACCGAGGGTAACGATGTGGACCAAAACCTTTATCGTTCTATGATTGGTTCTTTACTTTATCTTTGCGCATCTAGACCGGATATTATGTTTAGTGTGGGTAAGTGTGCAAGGTATCAAGCTGCTCCTATGGAGAGCCATCTCATGGCGGTTAAGCACATTCTTCGATATTTGCTTCATACCCCAAACTTTGGTCTTTGGTATCCCAAGGGTTCAAGCTTCAATCTCATGGGTTACTCGGATGCGGACTATGCGGGAGAGAAGAAGGATAGGAAGTCCACTTCCGGGGGTTGCCAATTTCTTGGTCGCTCTTTGATATGTTGGTCTTCCAAGAAGCAAAATTGTGTTGCTCTCTCCACCACCGAAGCCGAGTACATCTCCGCGGCAAGTTGTTGTGCTAAATTGCTTTGGATGAGGCAAACAATGAAGGATTATGGACTCAACTTCGACAAGGTGCCTCTTCTTTGTGACAATGAGAGTGCTATCAAGATCGCCCACAACCCCGTGCTCCACTCCAAGACGAAGCACATCGAGATTCGTCATCACTTCATTAGAGAGCATGTGGAGAAGGGTGATATCCATCTCTCTTATGTCCGGACCAAGGATCAACTCGCCGACATCTTCACCAAGGCCCTTGATGAAACAAGATTTCGAGAGTTGAGGAATGAGATAAATGTCATTGATGCGAGTAACTTTGCTTGACCGCCTTGCACAACTACCCATAGTAGACATCGTAACTAGTTTGGATGCATGCATGGACATAGGGGGAGTGTACACTAGTACAGAACGACACATCGGATACCCCTCTATGGAAACGTCAGGCGTTAGGCGACGGAGAATCGCGCTTTCCGCGCGGCCAGTGCGTACAAACCTGACCTGGGCCGCGGCTGGCCCGTCAACATAGGTAACGGAGAAAGTATTAACTCCGTTACCCATACTATTGGCAACGGTCTTAATTCTGGCTCCGTTTCCGATATGTGCCTCTATAGCAACGGAGACTTTTGGGTGTCCGTTTCCAATGTGAGGCGAGTAAATGCCATGGCGTAGTGGCACCGCCCACTACTCCTTGAAAACCCCAATCCTTGCTAGCTCAAGACGCCACCGAATCTGCTCTCTCTCTCTCGCTCGCTTGCTCCCTCCTACTGATTAGCGAAGATGCCTCGCAGCAACGACACACAGGAGTACACTGAGTCGCCGCGGGACAGTCCCCCCATCAGCGGCGAGTCCGTTGAAGGACCGACGCCGGAGACGAGCGATGACGAATACGCCAACTTCCATGATACCACCTTGATGCTGGGCCCGCTGAAGGTTGATTCTGATGACGAGTCAACCGAAGAGGAGAAGGAGGAGGAGGAGGAGGAGGACGACGAGGAGGACGAGGCGGAGGCGTCGGTCCCGAAGAAGGGAGCCCCGGCGACGGAGAAGAAAGCCGCCGCCACTGCCTCCGATATGCTGCCACCGCCGCCGCCGCCGCCACCACCTCCAATGGCCCCCAATAAGCGAGGCCGTGAGAAGGATGAGGATTGCGCGGAAGCAGGCGCAAGAAAAACAAGAAGTAGCTAGTAGTAGTTCTATAAGTTCTCCAACTGTAATTTACTTTATTATTATTAATATGTACTGCGTATGTAATGTAGTAATCACTAATATTAATATAAGTATCCTATAAGTGGTTTTCTCCATATAGTAGAGATTAGGTAAATATTATTCCAGAGAGTAGAAGAAATTCCATAGAGTGGGCGCGTAGGTCCCACACCTCAGTGGAAGAAACACAAAGGAAGCGGTCCTTCTAAAGAACCGTTTCCTATGTTTTACCTATATATGGGCGTACAGAGCAAAACCTAACACTCGTTTCCTCACTCTGTCCCAGTATGCTAGATCTGTTCGTGGCGGCGCCTCCTGGCGTTGCGGCCATCGCCGGCGCCGTGGCGGCGCCGTCTCCGCCCAGACAACGGCTATCACGGCGAGGTCTTCGCCATCTCCCCCGACACGACGAGGTCTTCGCCATCTCCCCCGACACGGCGAGGTGTTCGCCATGTCCCCCGACACGGCGAGGTCGTCGCTCTGTCCGCTTCCTCTGCCTCCACCACTTCCGGATCTGCTAGATCCATCCAACGGCGACGTGAAGAAGGTATCCGATCCACATCCGGTAGTTCTATCTAGATCATTTCTTGATGTAGTTAACTTGCCTATTGTGCACTTGCAACCGGTTGTAGTTTAGCTAACTTGTTGAAAGTAGTTCAGTTCACATCCGGTAGTTCTATCTAGATCATTTCTTGATGTAGTTAACTTGCCTATTGTGCAGTTGCAACTAGTTGTAGTTTAGCTAACTTGTTGAAAGTAGTTCAGTTCACATCCGGTAGTTCTATCTAGATCATTTCTTGATGTAGTTAACTTGCCTATTGTGCACTTGCAACCGGTTGTAGTTTCGCTAACTTGTTGATAGTAGTTCAGTTCACATCCGGTAGTTCTATCTAGATCATTTCTTGATGTAGTTAACTTGCCTATTGTGCACTTGCAACTAGTTGTAGTTTAGCTAACTAGTCCATGTGAAAATAGGAGTCTATTTCGGTGACACTGCATAAAAAAGTCGGAGACACAAAACAAACAACGAACATTACTCAAGAGAGTAGTGTTTGTTGACTTTCCCATAATGGCCTCCAATTATATACACAGGTCAGTACACACTATATACTACTGTATACTTCATATTATTGTGTTAAATTGTTTGTTCTATCTAGTAGTGTCAGAACTAACATAAATCCTTATTTACATTTAGGGATATCAAGCTGTTCCCTTTCAAACTCCACCATACATATCCACCGTCGCTATTGTGATGTTTTGGTACACTGCATAAAATACTTTTTTAAGTAAGAGTGTTTTATACAGTGTCGCCGAAATGTCACATCGGTGACGTTTTAGATTAGATTTCGGTGACACTGCATAAAAAATCCAGAGCCGGTGGTGGCCTCCATGGAAAGGATGATCGTTGTCAGGCATCCTATGAAGCTGCTGACATCGCAATATCTTGTTGACAAGTCGTGTGTTGGCTGCTCCGGTTCATCAATAAGAGCCACCTCAAGACATAGGTAAGATATCGTTTCAGTTTGCTTAAATTCATAGTGTATTTGTTTTAGCATATGTATTTAACAATTGTAACTCTATTTACTAATGTATAGGGTCCAAAGTTTCAACATCCTTCTCTCAAGAAGTTGAGATAAGAAGAGATAGCTAGAGTGACACATGCGAGGATTGTGGAAAAGGATGTAGGGAAGAAATCATATATTCTTTCTGTCCTTTGACATGATAGGCTTAGTATAGATGAAATCTGTTATCGTTTTACCTCTTATGTTTGTCACATCTTGTGATGCAATTGTAAAGGTGAAATTGTGATGGAAATGTAAAGTTACATTGTGATATGCATGAAATATGTTACCGTTTTAGTATTTGAGCTTGTGCTGTGAGATTTTAAGTATCTAGTGCCATTTGTAAACATGGCATCCTGTAACCGAAATATGAGAAATGCTCAGTGCAAACGGGTGGATGACAAACTCCGTATCTGATGAAGGAAAACTAAGGAAACGGAGGTCTGCGCACAACCGTTGCCAAATGGAGACCTCATCGGAAACGGTTTTTGGCCTCCGTTATCGATGAAGGCCTTCACATCAGTGACAGAGGCGGGGACACGGACCCTTTCTCCGTTGCCGAAGGGGTTTTTGGCCCGTTTCCGATGTGTCATTCTGTACTAGTGGTAGCTCAATTCATGAGTCAACACTACTTCTATTATGCGCACATAGACAATTCGTGCTTCATTTGGTCACTACGGTGAGAATTTGTGCTTCAACGATGAGTATTGGCCTTGAACCCAAGATATATCTTCGCGGTTCCGGGTTGATAATTGCTCATATATGGTGGCCTCGGCCACCGCCCTCCTCTTGTTGAGGAGTTGGATTTATTTGGTTTTATTCGGGTTTTTCAGACCTCTTTTGACTTTTGTGGAGAGCATCCGAGTTTGGCCTTTCACTCTTGCTTCTTGCAATCATGGATTGTCTCTCCTCCCCCAGTTACAAACTCCATCCCAAACCAAAAATCTTATCCCATAAAACTTCTCTCTCAAAATTGCAAAATTTTTGTGATCTTTCCGTTGGCAGTTTTCGGATCAGGCGCCCGGTACTACCGGTGTCCGGAACCGGTACTACCGCTCCTGGAAGCTCTCTGCTCCCAGAAGTGGTACTACCATTTCAGATACCGTAGCATCAGGTACCGGTACTACCGGTAGATTTGGGCGGTACTACCGCTCTCGACGTGGCTGCTTCAGCACCACTCCAGGTGCGGTACGACCACCAGAACTACCGGTAGCACCAGTAGCGGTACTACCGCTAGCGGTCCCGGTACTACCGCCAGGACAACGTGGTTGACAGGCGCGGTATCCCGGGGTAACTACCGATAGTACCAGCGGGCGGTACTAATGCTAGGCCAGCGGTACTACCGCTGAGGGATTTAACTGTGGGGTTAAGTGGGGCGTGGGGGTAGTTTTTCCCCATTCTACCTCACCACACCAGACCCACACATTCGGTTTCTCCCTCATCGCCGCCGCCGCCGTCACCTGCCATCGGGAGAGCTCCTCACCGGCCACGACAGCCCCTCTCCGGCCGTGGATTTGCTCGAGGACCTTCTCCTCCCTCCTCTCTTCACCATGAGCTCCGGTAAACTCCTGTCTCTCTCTCAACCTAGTTGATTCGTTGAGATGCGATTGGGATAGTTTCTTCGTAACTCTAGTGGTAGAAGTTGTAGGGAAGAGTTAGTACTCTGTTTAGAATCATCTTTGCAAAGTTTCGTTGGACGATTTCATAGATCGTTCATCTACCGTTGGTCAAACCGCCAGATCTGGTGCCAGCGGTACTACCGCTTCCTCGAAGCGGTATTACCGTTGCACCAGTACTACCGGTTTTTCCTGCGGTACTACCGTTGATCTGGGATTTTCCAGAAATTGTGCAACTTTGATTCTTCTCGTTTTGATCACGAATTATTTTTGCAATACTTATCCCCTGTGCTATCTTCCTCTGCTGTCTTAGGACCTAGCAAGGTTCGTGGAGGTGGCTCGTCTCATGCCAACAAGAGATCTCGCAAGGACAAGGATACCGATGAGGAACCCGAGATCATTCCCGAGAAGCTCACTCGTCATCAGATATCCTCCAATGCCAAAGCAGCTGCCTAGAAGTCCGCTCCTATCATGAAGATGCCCCCTCAGACATTCCTCAAGGAGAGGAGGCAAAACCCCTATGTGATTGTCAAGGACCCACGGTACAAGAACAAGCTCTTCCACACTCATTTCCAAGAAAGGATCTTCAATGAGGTGCTTCCTCGTCATAAGACCAAAGTGGTGCAGCAGTTTTGCATCAACACCGAGTTCATGAGGGCACATCCCGACTACTTTGGTGAAGCCATTGAGATTTGTCAAGAGTTTGGACTTATGGAATATATCAACCTTCATGAGAACTTTGATGAGCACCTTATCCATCAATTATTTGCCACCGTTCACTTTCACACCACGGAGAGAGCCATCACATGGATGACCAAGGACAAAGTTCTCACCTCAACTTGGAAGGATTTTGCTACTCTCCTCAACATGCAAGACTATGGTGATCTTATGACTGTGGAGGATGATGCTCAAGTGTTTCGTCTATCCTACATGAACAAGCCTTTGAAGCCCGAAGCCCTATCTCATCTTCTTATCCGGGTCGTGGTGTTTGTGGGCAGTCCAAGCATCTGCAGAAAACTTGGCACATCATGCATCGCATCTTCCGCAACACCGTCACTCCTCGTGTGGGTAACTTTGATCAAATTCATGGCCGCCTCATTGATCTTATGGTTCTCTCCTCTCAAATGGTTGGCCAAGGCAAGAGGCTTGATGTTATGGACATTATATGGAATGAGATCTATGCAGTTGTCATGAAGAGGATTGTTCCCATCTTTGGTGCTCTCATTATGAAGCTCATCATTCATGTTTGGGTGGTCGTCAAGAAGTTTCTGTTGGATCTATTGGACAATGATGCTTCTCTCACCGTTCACCCTGTCAAAGAGCTCAATCGCTGCAAGCATCTCAAGCCTCTCATCCCCAATGATGAAGCCTACAACACCGAGGATGAAGACAAGGATCCAGCCTTTGAGTTGCCCAAGAAGAAAGAGCATGCTTTCAATAAGTGGGTTGCCAATGCCATGCATTCTATCTTTTGTCATCAAGATGACGCAAGTGTGAGAGCTTGGAAGGAACACAAAAGGGCCAAGGAAGAACGCCAGCGCACCCGTCAACGGTTTGCCACTTTGGGTGCTCCAATTCCGGCGGGCTCCGAAGAGAACATCACTACCTACTCCAAGTGGATTGGGAAGCACAGCTACAACACTTGGGTTGACCCCGATCTTCAAGATGATGCCTCCACTTCTCACCCCGCCGAGCCATGGTCTCGCGTAGAAGACGGCAACATTGAATCCGCCGATGATGCTGAAAGTGATGATGATCAAGTTGTCGGTGAGGATGACGAAGATGATGAGGAAGAGCATGACGCGTGATCTCCACGTGGGCGTTAGCATCGCCTCTCCCTTTTTGGTGTCTTGATGCCAAAGGGGAGAGAGTTCTACTAGGATTTCCCGAGGATTTGCATGGGTGGAAGCACAAGCTTGTTTTTTCTTTGATCTTTATGCTTGTGCTCCTCTTTTATCATATTCGAACTTTGTTTAGGTGAACTATCTCGTTGCATGGTGTAAGACATGTGGAACTTCCTTTCATTCTGTTCAAAACTATGTGTTGTAATAACTCTTGTTTTTATGTCTTATCATGCTTGCGCAAGTTATGCTTAATTGTTATATGTATCTACTTGCTTGGTTTACAAAATCTAGGGGGAGTGTTGATCCTAATGAATATGCATTTTGCATTCAAACGCAAAATTACTTGATGCATATTGTTAGGGGGAGCCCGTCTATATTTTGCAAATCCTTTGTGTGTGTTGTCATCAATCTCCAAAAAAGGGGGGGGGTTGAAAGAGCATTATTTGCTCTTACTCCGTTTTGGAGTTAATGACAACACACTCACTGAACTAATCATGTTCCTTAGTGTTGACAGGTTTTAAGATGACAACACGAGAAGTTCGAAGATGGAAGAGAGAGGGGCTCGAGAAACTAACCCAGGCTGAAATCAGCCTGGCGGTAGTACCGCTGGTTTGCAGCGGTAGTACCGCTCCTCCTGGAGCAGTACTGTTGTTGCAAGCAGGTACCTCGCCACCAACAGTAGTACCGCAGGAGTACCGTTGCTTCCTGATGCATGTAAAATGCATACATGAACTTTGCATTATATTACTTATATTTCAATCATATTTGCATCATATAAGGGTTATATCATTGATTTATATTGATTTTGGGAATATTTCATTGTTTCCTATTTTTCTGGAATTAACCCTGCACAGGCAGAAAACCCTATTTTCTATATTTTGATGTTTCAGGGACCCAAACGACGTCCAAATGACCTAATAATTTACGGCATCAGTTTTTGGAAGGAACGAAGCGTGGGAGCGAAGGAAGCGAACAAACGGAGGCCCGAGGGCCAGAAGAGGGTGGCCCACGTGGCCAGATTCCTGGCCGCGTGGGACCCACCATCTGGGCCTCGGAGCTCCGTTGCGTCGATCTTTTTTCCCGAGCCTCCGTCTTGACCTAAAAACGACTATAAAAATAGTCCCCGACGCCCTTCGGAAAGGAGCGCCGCCGAAACACAGAAACCACGAAACAGAGACCTGGAGTTGCAGATTGGAGGGGGAAAACTCCGGCGGGGCGCTGCCGGCGTGGTCTCCATCTTCTCCAACGACTTCTCCACCGTCTCCATGATGAAGAGGGAGTAGTCCACCCCTGGACTATGGGTTTGTGGAAGTAACTTATGTATCTCTCCTCTCTTGAGCTTCACTAATTAGTACCGTATGAGCTGCTGAACATGATTACGGTCATCTATGTAATACCTTTGTGGTGGATCTTTTTATGAGTTAATATATGTTTGAGATTGCAATAGTTTTGTTTCAGTTATGAAAGTAGATGCATATTATGTACCCCGTTCTTGTTACTTGTTATGATCAAGCATGTGTATGAGAGTGTGAGGGGGAACGTGTGCATTAGTTGGAGTAACGGGGGGTGGCTAGTGCGGTGAACGTGAGAGAAAGTTCCGCGATCCACTTGGGTGTTTTACCTTACTTTGTTGCCTCACTAGGGATAAAGAAAAATACCTTGCTACCGGAGATGTGGGTGTGACCATTGCCACTACTCCATGACTAGATCTAGCATGTTCTTATTTTAACTTCATGTCATGAAACTTAATGCTATGCTCTGATTTATCTTAATTACTAAGGTGTTATGATTTAGTTCGCATCTTGGTGGAGTATAAGAGAGATTAATAAACAAAAGATCTCTATGTTAGGACGTGATGCCCATATAATTAGTAACTTGTCATGAAACCTTTTTGTTGCAATCTCATATGTCAATTCTAGTGTTCCATTGTCTACCACTTTATTAAAGAGAGAGTGCATTTGTGAAACCATGAACCCCGGTCCATTTTTAATCATAAGAAACACCTTTCCAACAACTTTTATCCACTTTACATTTTCTGCCATTTAAAAATCCGAAAATACAAAAACACTTTTACATCTTGCATTCACAATACAAAACCCAAAAATATCATCCATCATTGTTTACATCATCATTGCATATTTATTTACTGTTTTGCATTCATTATTTTTCATATCATTCTCACACCTTGTGCTTGACAACCACTAGGTGAGGTTGAGGGCACAAACAATTTACTTTGTTTTGTAGGTTTTCAAGAGAAGGATAAGAAGATAAATCTTTCACTACTGATTCCCCGAGAGTTCGATATTAAACCCTCGAGTCACCCCTCGTGGGGAAAACCGTCTTTCCTATACTATACACTCTGCACTTGGAGTCTCAACCTAACCCATATTCTTTTGACGCAGGTAACTACGTCAAGGGCCATCAAGACAGTTTTCTGGCGCCGTTGCCGGGGAATCATTGCTGTAAAGGTTTATCCAAGGGTATCTCACAACAAAGTCAACTTCATCACCAACTTGTGCAAACACCTAAGCTTGGGAGGTTGCACCTACGTGAGCATCATCTTATCCATCTTTACCTTCAAAGCATTTTATTTTGTTTTGTTATTGTCTTGCATATCATATTTATATTTCGGTTTGCATTTTTATTTTCAGTTTTGCATTTTGTGTTGCATTTGTTATTTCGGTTTGCATTGTTTAGTATCATTTTATTTTCAGTTTTGCATAAAAAATTAAAAAACACATAAAAACTTGCAAAAATGGGAGAAAGAACTAAGTTGTGTGATTACACAAACACTCCAAATGATCAATTTATTGCTAGGCCCATTGCCACACCTGAGATAAAAGCTGATAGTTATGAAGTAAGTCCTAGTTTGTTGAACTTGATAACTAGGGAACAATTTGGCGGTAGTGCTATGGAGGATGCCTCTATGCATCTTCATGATTTTGTTGAAATATGTGACATGCAAAAGTTTAAAAATGTGGAAAGTGATATTCTAAAACTGAAGTTATTTCCTTTCTCACTTAGAGGAAAAGCTAAAGAGTGGTTGCATTCATTACCTACTGGTAGCATTAATTCTTGGGATGATCTAAAAGAAGCTTTCATTAAGAAATATTATCCTCCTGTTAAAATTTTGCAAAATAGAAACAATATTCTTTCTTTTAGGCAAAATGAAAATGAACATGTTGCCATGGCTTGGGATAGGATAAAACTTATGCTTAGAACTTGTCCATCACATGGGGTTAACGAATGGACCATATTACACTCTTTTTACAATGGTCTAAATTACATGTCTAGAAATATTCTTGATTCCGCTGCTGGAGGGGCTTTTATGGGAAAAACTATAGTAGAAGCTAAGAACATATTGGAAAGTATTTTGCAAAACTATAGTCAATGGCATACTGATAGAGCACCTAATCCATCTAAGAAAGTAAACTCCATAGAAGAAACAAATGATTTGTCATCTAAAATGGACACTATTCTTGCTTTCATTAATAAACAAAATATTGAAAATGTGCCTTTGCAAGAACTAGTTGGTAATAATCCTGAAAATGTTGATGTTAACTTCATTAGGAACTATGGTAATAATGGGTATGGTAATAACAATTATAATTCCTATAATAAACCCCCTATGTGCCAAACAAATATGCCACTAGTAGTAATGTTTCTAGTGATTTGGAAAACACCATTAGATCATTTATATCTACTCAAAAGGAGCTTAATAAGGAATTTATATCTAAGTTTGAAAAACAAGACTCTTTGTTTGAAAGGGTAGATCAGCTCACTAAGGAAGTTTCCTCATTAAAGAACACCATTATAGCTCAAAAACATGAGGAAACAATTAAATATTGTCAAGAGGTTATAAATAAATCTTGGGAACATATTCATGAGCAAGAGAGAATTGCTAAGGAAACTATTATGGTAATGAAAGAGAAAAGTTGAGGAAGTTAAAATGCTTAGTGAAGTCAAGGAACCATTACTTGACTTAGAGAATTGTAGCTTGCATGAATTAATATCTATCTTACAAAAATTTGCAAGTGATCCTTCCATCAATGTTAACCAAGCAGGTTTTGGTTCTTATATTGCTAATCATGTTTTAAAAGAAAAGATTGCTAGGTACAACCAAGAAGCTATGATACCACCTAAGCTTGGGGATATATGGATTCCCAAAGTACTAGTAACCATTGGAAAAGAGACACACCATGCTATATTAGATCTAGGATCTAGTGTCTCTGTTTTATCTAAAGAATTATATGAAGTACTTGAATTAAAGAATCTTGAAAAATGCTCTATTGAACTTGCACTTGCTGATGATTCCATTAAACATGCTTTAGGAAAAGTAAGTGATGTTATGGTAGAGTTGCATATGACATTTGTACCTGTTGATTTTCTAATCATGGATATGGGGAATAAAACCTCTAGTCCAATTATTCTTGGAAGACCTTTTCTTCGTACCACAGGTGCTATCATTGATTCAAAAGAAGGGAATGTGAAGTTTCAGTTTCCACACAAGAAGTGCATGGAACACTTCCCAAGGAAGAGGGACACATCAAAGTTCAAGCTCCCTCATGAGCTTCGTCCACAATAAATATCAAGTAAGAAGCCTAGCTACATGGCTATAAAGAAAGCGCTTTACGGGAGGCAACCCGGTTGTTTTTATTTTTGATTTTCTTTGTGTCCTCTTGCTGTAACAAGAGACTTAGTTTTTAGTTTTGTTTCTGGAATTTTTAATAAAGTGCCAAGTTTTACCTATTTTGGTTTGAAAAAGTTGCTATTTGCATTCGGAGATTTTATTCCAGCACGAATCTGTGCACGGTATGATTTTTAATTCCTTTCTGTAACTCCGAATGAGCTGATATTTGAACTGTAGTTGCAACTTTTCATCCTCTGTAAGCATGAATTTTTCAGAATTTTTCGACATATTTAAGTAGGGTAGAAAAATACGTTTTGCTGCTGCTGTTTTTCTGGACAGATTCTGTCCCATTTTGTTTGATGCATTCTTTGAACTTTTAACTTGAATCTTTTTATCCAATTGAGTTTATAAGTAGGCATACAACATTATACACTTTCTGGACATTCATATGAATTTTTGTTTAAGGATTTTATGCAGCAAGTAATTCATTTGTCTATCACTACTAATGTCACCCCACAGAAAAGAAATGGGAGAAACGGTGTTTTGAAGTTTTTTCACAGGGATTAGAGGAGATGCACCAAGAGCTATCCAAGGATGGTGAAGACCATAAGCTTGGGGATGTGAAGACAACCCCACTGGACCAACACACTCTCGGTTTGCACACGTCTAACTTCTGTTTTTCGATCAATGCACTTTATCGCATAAACTTGGAGCGTCTTTTATTTGCTTTTTATTTCGGTTTGATTTTTGTTTGTCTTGAGACCACCACTATCATTTATATATGAGAGAGCTACTGGAAATTTGGGTTGAATTAAGTTGGATGCTATTAAAAAGATTGGGAAAGGGATGTTTGAGTTGATTCAAAAAGATACATATAGTTGCATGATTCATGCTTTTAATGAATATTAATTTGCAAGTGTTTTATCAAGAGCTATCTTTTATTCATGTTTTGATGCTGAATGTTACTTTACTTTGTTTAACATGGATTGGTTAGTTCTATGGACACTTATGCATGCATTTAGACGGTCAACTTTCTCCCTCTTGCTAGCCCAAAAATTCCAACAAGTAAAAACTTGTTTTCCAACACCTTCAACCAAAGTTTTTCCAGTGAGTCCACCATATCTACCTATTAGCTTTATGCTATTCCGAGTATGTTTATCATGTTATTTTGTATTATCTATACTTCTGAATTAAAATGCTTATGTTATTGATTGTTATGGGAAAAGTTGGTTAAAGAGCTCTCACGAACTTGATGCACACCTTACTTTTATTGCACTTAATAAACATGACCCATTGTGATTAAAATTATGAAGTTGTGAGCTTGACAAGAGTCTTGGTTGGGAGTTAGCTCATATGTGCTGTCACATGGCAAGCTTTCAACGTGCTCTTTATATTTAGTTGATATCATGTACTTTTGTTTATGGATGCTTATCATGGTGCCAAATAAATGCGGAAACTTAGTAAGTTTAATGAGTTTGTATAAATGGCTAGAGAGACGCCTGGGCCGCTAATCTAAGCCATGCATCATTCATGGTGGAAATTTACTTACATGCTATGGTGAACCTTCAGTGATGCACCCCACAATAAAAAGCTATACCAATAGTAAATAAAAAGGGTGTGGAGATTGTTCATTTTGTTTGTTTGTCTTGTCATTTTGACATGGGCTTGTTCCATGTCCTGGGACAAGAGGTACCCCAGTTGACGCTCTTGATGACGCTATTATATTACTTACAATGACCTTAACTTGAACTTGCTTTTGTGTCCCAAGTTGAGTAACACCGTGGTGTAGGTACTCGTATTCACGGGGCATGAGACATTCAACCCATACTTTGTCAAGCATACTACTCATATTTGCTTTCACTTTAAACTTTAACCATTCAAGATGCTATGATAGGGGTAATGAGAGCTTGACACCAATGAATACCACATTGCAAACATTAACTTAAGTAGAAGCATTTGGAAGTTAGATGAAACTTATTCATGTTTTACCTCTACTCATTTATATATCTTTCCAAAGTGTCCACCTTTTATATTCAGATTTACAAGAATACTCTATGACCATTATAGGATGTTTTTACTTTTCATTATGCATACATTTGGTCCATAGTACTTTCTTCTATGTTACACTTTGTGAATTATCATTGAACATCCTTACATTGAATATTTGATATCACTTCATAATCTATCTTGTATATTGCTACTCCTTTGAAGAATGAATCATTTGACTCTATGTAGCAATAGTAATCATCTTTGATATCCTTTGATAGTATTAAATGCAAAGTCCATGTTAGTTTTATCACCTTCATACTCGAGGACGAGTATAGGTTAAGCTTGGGGATGTTGATGCATGTAAAATGCATACATGAACTTTGCATTATATTACTTATATTTCAATCATATTTGCATCATATAAGGGTTATATCATTGATTTATATTGATTTTGGGAATATTTCATTGTTTCCCTATTTTTCTGGAATTAACCCTGCACAGGCAGAAAACCCTATTTTCTATATTTTGATGTTTCAGGGACCCAAACGACGTCCAAATGACCTAAAATTTACGGGGATCAGTTTTTGGAAGGAACGAAGCGTGGGAGCGAAGGAAGCGAACAAACGGAGGCTCGAGGGCCAGAAGAGGAGCTCCGTTGCCGTCGATCTTTTTTCCCGAGCCTCCGTCTTGACCTAAAAACGACTATAAAAATAGTCCCCGACGCCCTTCGGAAAGGAGCGCCGCCGAAACACAGAAACCACGAAACAGAGACCTGGAGTTGCAGATTGGAGGGGGAAAACTCCGGCGGGGCGCTGCCGGCGTGGTCTCCATCTTCTCCAACAACTTCTCCACCGTCTCCATGATGAAGAGGGAGTAATCCACCCCTGGACTATGGGTTTGTGGAAGTAATTTATGTATCTCTCCTCTCTTTGAGCTTCACTAATTAGTACCGTATGAGCTGCTGAACATGATTACGGTCATCTATGTAATACCTTTGTGGTGGATCTTTTTATGAGTTAATATATGTTTGAGATTGCAATAGTTTTGTTTCAGTTATGAAAGTAGATGCATATTATGTACCCCGTTCTTGTGTACTTGTTATGATCAAGCATGTGTATGACAGTGTGTGAGGGGGAACGTGTGCATTAGTTGGAGTAACGGGGGGTGGCTAGTGCGGTGAACGTGAGAGAAAGTTCCGCGATCCACTTGGGTGTTTTACCTTACTTTGTTGCCTCACTAGGGATAAAGAAAAATACCTTGCTACCGGAGATGTGGGTGTGACCATTGCCACTACTCCATGACTAGATCTAGCATGTTCTTATTTTAACTTCATGTCATGAAACTTAATGCTATGCTGTGATTTATCTTAATTACTAAGGTGTTATGATTTAGTTCGCATCTTGGTGGAGTATAAGAGAGATTAATAAACAAAAGATCTCTATGTTAGGACGTGATGCCCATATAATTAGTAACTTGTCATGAAACCTTTTTGTTGCAATCTCATATGTCAATTCTAGTGTTCCATTGGCTACCACTTTATTAAAGAGAGAGTGCATTTGTGAAACCATGAACCCCGGTCCATTTTTAATCATAAGAAACACCTTTCCAACAACTTTTATCCACTTTACATTTTCTGCCATTTAAAAATCCGAAAATACAAAAACACTTTTACATCTTGCATTCACAATACAAAACCCAAAATATCATCCATCATTGTTTACATCATCATTGCATATTTATTTACTGTTTTGCATTCATTATCTTTTCATATCATTCTCACACCTTGTGCTTGACAACCACTAGGTGAGGTTGAGGGCACAAACAATTTACTTTGTTTTGTAGGTTTTCAAGAGAAGGATAAGAAGATAAATCTTTCACTACTGATTCCCCGAGAGTTCGATATTAAACCCTCGAGTCACCCCTCGTGGGGAAAACCGTCTTTCCTATACTATACACTCTGCACTTGGAGTCTCAACCTAACCCATATTCTTTTGACGCAGGTAACTACGTCAAGGGCCATCACTTCCAGCAACGGTACTACCGCTGGAACTACCGCTGGAGGTACCGCTCGGATGGTTTTAGCCACTGGACTCCCAACGGTACTTACACGGTATCACCCCAGTACTACCGCTGGACCTTTGATTCAATTCATATAGGGCCAACGGTAGTACCGCTGCTACCTGGCGGTAGTACCGCTGACTGGCAGCAACGGTAACTCTGAGAGATACCGCTGCAGCTGGAACTGTCGCAGTACCGCGGGGATCCCAGTAGCGGTAGTACCGCTGGTTCCCAGCGGTGCACAATTCTGTGCATAACGGTTAGATTCTTGGGGCCCCTATATAAAGACCCTTTCTTCCCCAATGAAAGGTTGCGATTTACATTCTCTCTCCTCCATTACTGCTGAGCTACAACTTCCTAGATCTCCCACTGTAGCTACCCAATCGCCTTGATACTTTGAAGAGTGAAGGAGGAGGTCTAGATCTACGTTTCCACCGAAGGAATTTGAAATCCATTCATTGACCTTTGTGCTACTTGTTCTCTTGGGGTTGCTTGTAACCCTAGGAGACCTTTGTGCGTTTCGGAAGCCTCAACTCGTTGCGAGGTGCTCCGGGACATTGTTGGGAGGCTACAACTCATTGTGGAGTTCCCCTTCCTTTGTGTACCGGCTTGGTCAACGCCCTCAAGGTGACCTCATAGTGGATAAGCCAATCCCTCGCGGGAAAAGCTCACGGAGAATAGAGTGAGCACATCCGTGCTATTGGAGCGCCTAGGTGGCTCCACACTCCTCCAACGTAGACGTACTTCCCTTGGGAAGGAACTACGGGAATCATCTCTGTGTCTTCACTTTGCGGTTACTTCTATCTTTTACTTATTGCTTCCGCTACGTTACTGATCTTGCTTGTATCACATAGGTTGCTATCATCTAGTGCACATCTAGTCAACCTTGTTATACTTTTGTCTAAGCCCTAATTAAAAGAAAAAGGAATTAAAATTTGGTAGTCGACTAATCACCCCCCTCTAGTCGACATATCGATCTTTCAACTGCCCGATTTAGGCTTGCCAGGTACTATTAAAATTTCGTGGTCATTTGCCACAACACACTGAATGGCCAAAAATGAAAAGTTTGATGTTGCTTCGGATGATCATCCTACGTCCAGTTTGAACAAAAATTTCTAACACAAAAGTTTGCCTAAGGCAGTATGTACACACATATTTTGAGTACCAAAGAATATGGGGTGGGGGGGGGGGGGGTTTCCTGTCGGGCACCTAGGAGAAGCTGCCGTCCATGGCATCAATGTGCTCCAGCACGAGGGCGCAGATGAGTGCGCCAAGAACGCCTGGTGGAGGGCTCGGACTCCTCACGACGTCGTGGGATAGGGACGACCGTTGGTGCCTAGCCGACGTGAGATGGGGACAGGGAAGGGGCCTAGCCGGGACGCAGGATGGGGACAGAGGGATATCAACATGGACGGCAATACCAGTTAGGGTTCTTCCTTACTAGATAGTCCGCGGGAAGGAGAAGAAACAATTCGAAATTCTGGGAATATTTTCCTAAGGGCAAAATGGCAAATCACACGAGAAAAGTCAAACTTTTCGTTTTTTTTTGCCTATTCGGTGTGTTGTGGCAGACGGCCACAAAATTTTAATGATACCTGGCAAATCCTAAATCAGACAGTGTGTTCTAACAAATGCCAGAAATTATTTTTGCCAGGACAACCTAAAATTACTTGGCCCTGCCTTGTGATGATTGCTTGGTACGACGGGTAAACAAAATCGATGATGCTTTGTTTGACGTTTTGTCCGATCGAGCATGCATAGAGGCAGATTTTCCATGCGGAGAAGGTCCGAGCCCACCCATAGTGGAACAGATCCACCGGTCAATAAACCGAACATGCAAGAAAGTATCACAAAATTAATATCATCTTTCCCAAAAAAAATCATCATACATGTTCTTCCCCACAAAATACAAAATAAACGAGGAATTTGTTGAAAGGTGCTTAGTTAGAGAGTAGTAATAACATAGTGTCTTTACTTTTCTTTAAGACGTTTTTTTTAAAGTTTCACCAATTTATTGATAATCATTCATAGTAGTACAAAGTGGCTAAAAAGTAATAAAAAATTACTAAAATGTCACTGGACCACATAGCGACGACTACATACACTGGCACGAGCCAAAGGGCGTGCCGTCGTTCTCGCCCCTCCATCACTGGAGTCGGGCAAACCTTATTGTTTAGGGCTTGTTGAATAGACAAACGGTAAGTCGTCGTGCTAAGGCCACAAAAGATTACGCACTAGCGAAGCAACCATCACCAAAGATGATATTTATAGATCGGAAGAGATAGACCTAAAACCGCACCAACGAACACACAAACAGACTGGATCTACGGAGATCCGTCAGACACACACCTCCACACATCCCCGCCGACGCTAGACGCACCACCAGAGAGTGAGAGTATCTTGTTCTGACTTCTGAATGTAGCCGCCGCCTCACCATTTTAAAAAAAACACTAAAAACAGGTTAAAGTAGAACGGAAAACATTCCGCCGGCGAGGGGCCTTGGTGCGCCATGCCTCCAAAGATCTAAGATCACCGAAGGCGAACCGACAGCGTCGCCGAGGTGGGGGACGAAATTCTATATGGGTTTTACGATCCTCTGATCGCGTCTCTCCTGAAGCCTTTTCATGTACCGCTTCGTGACTAAGCTTCTTTAAGACGTTATTATAGTAAAGAAAATGTACTAAAAACGAAGGAAAAATCGAGAGCAAATTCTGATCAGCCAATGGCACTACGACATGTCGACCCACGTCACGTCGCACGCACTGGTGAGCGCTGTGATTACGGGCTCTTGGCTCGTGGAGGCAGGACCCACCCACAGTACGCACCAGCCCACGTGTGGGTGATGGGCCCGACGGTGTCAGAGGGCCGTACGTCCCTCCTGTTGAGGCAAATGTGAGCAAAGGGAAAGGGCATCAACTGTTGTTGTGTGCTGTTCCCGGAAAGAAGCAACGAAGCTGCTCGCACAGTCCACTGACTGACTGCCCATGTTTCTCCCGCACGCACCCACAAATTCATCTTTGCCTCTTGATCGCCGGGTAGTTTGGTATTTGCATGCCAGTCCCCTTTGCATTTTTACACTAGTTGTTACATAATGTGGAAACCATAGCTATCCTCCATTATGCATGCAGTTTGAAAATTTTCTTATTTTAACATCATCAAAACCTTCGTTTACTAGCGGAAAAAAAACTTCGTTTACTTCATCTTTTAGGAAAGCTCCAATAGTAAATTGGCCATATTTAAATCATTGTTGCATCTATAGTGCAAATGTACTGCTTCTACTTTTTAGGAAACTCGCGTAACACCGAAGCTTTTTACCGCTCGCTTCGCCTTTGTACTTGAGGAAAGACAAGAAAAGGGAACAAAACACACACACTATTGGGGTCAGGAGTTTACTCTCGAAATTGGGGCCTTGCAAACCACCATATAAATGTTCTACTGTAGGATTTGCAATTACGATAGAACTAGAAATGTCATCACATACAAATCCTAAAAAGTTCCACTTCTTTTATTTTAGAAACCTCTCAAGTCCCAAACAAGAGATTTGTCGGCTGTAAGGGCTGAACTTCGTGATTAGACCTTGCCTTAGTTAGATCGGCCCGATCCAAAAAAAATTGTGCCAGGCCATGCCACCGAGCGGGGATCGGCCCGGATGTTTTCATTAGGAAAAACATGCAAAACATTGTTGTGTTTCGAACCCTCGAGATTGTCCAAACAAGGGAAGCCACACCCGCCGCAACAATAGTCCTAACTTTACTAGCGGAACCCAAAACCTAGTCACTTATTTCAGAAAACTTACCAGGAGAACTTACAAGGCAAAAGTAACATTTAATCACACTACAAAAAAGTCTGGCAAGAGCACACTAAAAAAAACAAATGATCAATCGTCTCACACGCATCAGAAAACATATATTTTGTCTCTTTTCGTTTCCACCCCCTATGTCAACTTCTGTTCTTGACCATGTTTCCCTCCCTTTCTCGCCACTTTGTTCTTGCCTTTTTTTTTGCGAAACACAGTACAAACGCAGACGCTCATATACACGTGCACACACTCACCCCTATGAACGCACACACGCACACCCTACCCCTATGAGCACCTCCGAGATACTGAGCCGGCGGTTGAGTCTTGAGATTGACGAAGTCACCACGGACGCCTCGCTGTCGACGGGAACGTCGCCTCCCACTGAAGGATATTCCACCTAAATGAGAAACACCAATGTCAAACTTGGGGTTTGAACTCTGGTGACCATCCTACCACAGGCAAGTTCTCACTTTTTTTTTGCCGTTTGGGTTCGGCGTTAGCGGTAATGGGTGTTAGCCTTGTAACATTTTTCTCTATGCCCCTTGTACTCTTCTACCGCAGAGATTTGGCCCAACTAGAAATCCTTTAGGTAGCCCTTAGCATCCCGTGACTTTAAAAAAGGGGGCTATCAAAGAAGCCCTTGCATTTTCTTACTGCCCTGTGCATTTTTACTGGTCGTTTTTCACTATCCAAATGATGAAAATCTCAACAAGGGCATCCATCGAATTCCAACCTCCAACTTTGACACACATGCAAACATCCACCCATCATCGACTGCCCCTCTCTCTCTCTCTCGCAACACGAAAAGTCTATAGAAAATATTTCCTTGTCCGCGAAAAAAACACGGAAACTCGGAAACTTTACCAATCATGGATTGCTCCAAGCTAGCTATTCATGCCCTTTTCCCAATCTCGCAGCTTCTATCGCTCTGACGCCTCTTCCTTCCATCCTCCCAAAGCCCACCCCCCATGTCTCCCGCTGCCACCGCCGAGATCACGACCACCCTGCTCCTCTGCTGCAGCAGTAGCATAGGCTGCAGCGCACACGGCTGCTAAATTCCCCATAACTCACTTGCCTTTTGCTTCATCTTCTTCCTCATGTTCTTCTTCTTGGAAGATATATAGTACCGTACCTCTTTGCCCCCTCCAGAATCAGCTGCTGCAGCTAGTGGTAGTAGTATATTGGGTGTACATGGAGATGAGATGGTCATGGAGGCAGGCCGATTGCTAGCTAGCTGTTCTGTCGACTGAGACGGTGAGTAGTAGTAGGTGAGCAGCGAGCTAGCTGCAGCAGCGAGCCAGCGAGGAGATCGGCTGAGAGATGGAGGATTTGTACAGCATCCACCCGGGGATCTCGCGCGGCGGCGGCGACGCGGCCTGCAGCGAGGCGTCCGGGGTCGCCGGCTCTCCTCCGCAGCCCGGGGCGGCGCACCCTCCGGCGACCGCGGATCTGACGGAGCTGATGAAGGCGCAGATCGCCGGGCATCCCCGATACCCCTCCCTCCTCTCCGCCTACATCGAATGTCGCAAGGTCAGCCCAGCTCTACGCATCTTGCATGCTGTAGCTCGAGCCGCTCTCGCTTGGTAGCTGCCATCATCCAAGAATCAATTGCCATGTTGTTTCTTGATTTGTCAGGTGGGCGCTCCACAGAGGTGGCCGCGCTGCTGGAGGAGATCGGCCGTCCGGAGAGGCGCGGCGGAGGCGCCGCCGCGGGGAGATCGGACTCGACCCGAGCTCGACGAGTTCATGGTACAGTAGTCCACGGAGCCCGCGCGCGCTCACAGGCTCACTCCCTTAATCATCTCCCTAGCTTGTTAGCTTGTTATTACATGTGGAGAGACCGATGACACAGCGAGCGCGCGTGCATGCTGCAGGAGGCCTACTGCCGGCTGCTGTCGCGGTACAAGGAGGAGCTCTCCCGGCCGTTCGACGAGGCCGCCTCCTTCCTCACCACCATCCGCTCGCAGCTCACCACCCTCTGCGGCGGCGGCGGCGGCGCCACCTCGCCACACTCCGGTAATTAATTAACAAGCTAGCTCCATTAGTATACACATGCATGCAACTTCCCTGGTTTTTCTCCGGCCGGCTAGCTGCCTTGGATTCGATCACCATTGCCGTGTTGTCTTGTCAAAGTGTCTGGATGCTCTGTGTGTGTGGAATGGATGCGGCTTTAGATGATGATGAATGCGTGCGTGTGCGTGTTCTTGATAGGTCAAATCGTGTCCATGCAAATGGGGCGCAGGTGTGTCAGACCACGGGGCCGGGAAGAGTAAAGCATTGGCCATTGGGTGGTGCCGCTCGTGTAGGGTTTTGTCCAAGGTTCCATCGCCCGTCCTTGTGGAGCTACCTATGCATGTTTCTCTCTCTACATCTCTCTAGATCTTTCACACGCGCACACTCCATCTCCCTCTCTCTCTCTCTAGAGGGCTAGGCTAGAGAGGTAGCTGCTACAAGTAGACTTTGCAGGTCGGGCCGGTGATGGAACTTGAGAGGAGAGGGAGTGAGTTGGGCTGGCTTTGGAAAAAAGGGAGAATCTTGCTAGCTCTTGCACGCTGGTTAATAACTGGTGCCCGATGGTGGAGATTTTACTTGTTGTCGTGGGGCGGCAGGTGGAGATTTATTTTGCTATGCTCATTCCCCCCACAATCTTCTTAATCTTGATGCTAGATATGGTTTCTCGCTTGAATTAATTCTGGGAAAAATAAGTATCATTGGTTGCAAACATGTTCTCTTGCCAGGTTTGATCCGTGTGTTGGTTGTTCTTATTTTTTTGCCATCAAAGAATGCGATTTTTTGAGCTGTATCGGGACCTGGAAGGTTGAACTCGTCCAGATTCCAGACTGCTTGTAAATGCAGTTTTGATCATAGTAGGATCTTAGGTTCATTTCTTGTCTAATGAATCCACATTCATGTCAAACAATGTTCTTTACCTTTTTTTCGTTGTAACAATTTTATCTTGATACATTTATCAACGATCTAGTAAATATTAAACTTTCTAGTCTTCTGTTAGACCCATGCTTAGTATAGACGAACAATTTAAACACTCTTATGCAAGTAGAGACACATTATATTTGACATACCAATTGGCAACATTCCGGTTTTGAGGTTTCCGGCTGTTGGAATAATGGGACTTTGCTTGCGTGAGGTTATACAGTGATTTCCTTAGTTTACACACCATGTTCTCTTGCCATGTTGCTACAAATCCATCTGGTTGTTGCATATAATTTTTCTCATCCAGCTCTCCATTTAGAAGTTTTCTTCGCATCTATTTTATGGACTAGGAAGGAATTTATGTGATGCTACGAGTTCAATAAGCACCCGTATTGTAGAAAACTTGACCCGCTCGCTATCCACATATATGACATCTTTTCAGCATTGATGCAACCTTTCTGGGCCTCTTTGGAACACATGAATCTAAAAGCACAAGAGTAAAAAATTGTAGCTTCCTGGATTCTACATGAAACCAATATATGTGAAGTGTGCACCCATTTGCATGTATTAAGTAGGAAGTTTGTGATATTCGTGAGTTTATTCCTGACAGGATAACTCCTTGTTTGGGTGTGTGGGTGTTGTCTTTGCGCGTAGTGGTACATGTGTTCCTAACAAGTAATTGCAGAAAGTAATTCTACTGGAAACTAAAATACTCCATCCGTCCCCATTTAAGTGGTATATGAATAAAGTTGCTAATGGTATAATTTTTATGAAACGTGACACATGTATGATTTGGAAAAATTAGTGGTCAAACCTACCACATCCAAGGAAGTCAACATGCGCGCAAATTAGCCAATCCTGACACCAAGAGGTAGTGACATTAAAATAAATATTAATACCGGGTGCGTTAGTGTTTGGTAATTGGAATGAGTGCAATCTAAATCTCTTAACGAGGATCCATTGGAGGACAAGTCAGGTGCTACAAGCCGCGGTAATTTCAGCTCCAATAGCGTATATTTAAGTTTTTACACATGCATAGGGACGGAGGGACACATGATTTTGTAGTTGTTGCTCTCCCACGTTAATTTTGCAAGAGTTTGAAAAGAGCATGAGCACATGACAATTTGCGGTGGTCTCACTTGTTTCCATAGGGCATAGATAGCACATTTATGTGAAAGACACATTCTTAAAAGTCTTGGGGGTTTTGTAGTTTTGACAAAAAGAAGAGGGGTCTTTACAAATTTACTAACCTTTCCACCATGAACATGTGAGTTGGTAGTGGTCAAAAGAACATTTTGGTACTGTTAATTTTCGGTGATCTCACTTGTTTCCATAGGGCATAGGGCCTCCAGACAAAAAAATCTTTATTGATTAAAATTCTACAAAATTCTTATTAAAATATCTCAATCCAAAGGAGCCCTAAAAGTGCTGCTCTCTAAAATGTTGTCAAAGAGAGTGCTTGCTATTTGTAATACATGCTTAATGGTGTAGTTTTTGTGAAATGTTATGTCACAGATAGCACAGTTATGTGAAAGAAACATTCTTAAAAGTCTTGGGGGTTTTATAGTTTTGAAAAAAAAGATGAGGGGTCCTTAGAAATTTACTCACCTTTGCACCATGAACAGCTGAGTTTGTAGTGGTCAAAAGGACATTTTGGTACTGTTAAGGCTAGGACATCGTGAACATGTGGTGCGTTCAATAATATACCACCTAGCAAACAGTAGTGGGTATGAATCAAAACAGTTTTTCTTTGGTTTTTCCTGCCTTCTAGTATATTTGCTACAATGCCAATAAAATGTACCGGGTGCTACAAAGGAGCATGGAACATGATCATTACATAGTATAATTCTAGTCCAACATCATCGTCAGTGATACCAGTTTCGTGAACTCATTAATGATATAATTTTATGAAAACAATGGAAAGTTAATCCACTAATTTTGTGCAAGTTGAACTTGTTTATGTGTGGCGAAGGTAGCAAACACCAGAAATAAGAATAATGTATACAAGGAAGATAATAAGTTAATAACCTACGTTTGCATTAAGTAGTATATGTTTGGGGCTTATGCGACTATACATCAAATGCTAAGCCTTAGTTAATCGAGTCTTTCTTCAATAATATGACCTACTTGCTAATTTTTTTTGTTTTTGCAAATATCCTCTTACTAAAAGTTCATCTATATGCAGCAGCGAGATGAACATTTCATAACTAGAAATATATATGTTTGATCGGTCTAGTGTGGTCATTCAAATGAACAAAATAGGTGACCATGTTCGTACTAGTTGAAACCATTTTCGTAAACATGTAGCATCTTACGGTAGTCCTCCAGAATGCATACATATGCTTCATGTGCTTGGAATCAACAAAGTGCCTGCACAACATTAAAGGTCCTACTATTTGAATTCTGAAAGATGCACAACTGAATTTTGCTGAAGCTATTTTCTGACAGCTTAAGCTTCAGAAGTTGCAGCATTTTGTTGCGGGAGTTCAGAAGTTACAACTTGTACTGATGAAACTAAAAAGACCAGAAAAGGGTCATTCACTTACATATAACTGGATGACAGTAGAGGGGGTGGTTTGTGATGATACAGCAGCAGAAGGATGCCTCCATGTAACTTCCAGTCGCGCCGAAATATTGCCAACATGGCCTCTGTTTTCTGAAGTACAAAGTCGTCAGTTTTGACACTAGCAGTGAACCATTCGTCATTCTTGTACAGTTTTTCAGGTGCTTCTGATCCATCTATTTTACTTTGGACGATACGTACTGACACTCTCCAGTAAAGTCTACTAATCAAACAAGCATCTGCTTCCATTAATTGCAGATTTTTCAATAATATGACTAGTTATAGTGTATACCGCATTCTTATGGAGAAATTTTAAGTTGTGAAGTTTTTTTGATTGTGTATTCTTGAATCAACTTTTTCAGAAGCTTTTCAGTCCGCAGCGGCCCAAATTGTTGTTTGCTTAGTGTCCAATAACAGCGCCTCGGGTTCTGAATGCGCTTCTGTGTAGTTGCTGTGCAAACGGCTGATTCTCTGCATTTATCTGGTCACTGATGATATCAGTGTTCTTGTTCTGTTTCTGAAGAAGTCATGTTTTCTGCAAGTAAAACCCTTGTCTGATTTGTGTCGCGTCCATGGATGCAAGATGAACTGGCGGGGTCTTCCGAGGACGAGCCATGCTCAGGGGACGCAGACGCGTCCGACGCCGGCATGCAGGAGCACAGCTCCCGGCTGGCCGACCACGAGCTCAAGGAGATGCTGCTCAAGAAGTACAGCGGCTGCCTGAGCCGCCTCCGGTCCGAGTTCCTCAAGAAGCGGAAGAAGGGAAGCTGCCCAAGGACGCGCGCCTGGCGCTCATGGACTGGTGGAACACGCACTACCGCTGGCCGTACCCGACGGTACGAAACCTCTTAAACTCTACCGCGTCGGCCATGCATGACCGCCGTCGTCGATCACCGTTGACACAAGTACGGATGCTGCGATGGTGTTTGCTTGCAGGAGGAGGACAAGGTGAGGCTGGCGGCGATGACGGGGCTGGACCCGAAGCAGATCAACAACTGGTTCATCAACCAGAGGAAGCGGCACTGGAAGCCGTCGGAGGACATGCGGTTCGCGCTCATGGAGGGCGTCACCGGCGGCGGCGGAGGTCCCTCCTCCGGCGGCACGACGCTCTACTTCGACACCGGCACGATCGGGCCATGATACCATCGCTCTCGTTCCCGGCAGGAAGGCACGAAATTTACTCCTACTAGTAGCACTTTGCGCACATTCTAGAGGGCAGGTGTGTGATTAGCAAGGGATGATCATATCAAGAGTTCAAGATACTACTACTACCTCCGATCCATATAGTGGGCACAACTTTGTCTAGATACACATGTATCTAGTCTAAATACTTAACTAGATACATATGAATTTAGACAAAGCTATGCCCATTAATATGGATCGGAGGGAGTACTACCAAATACTAATTAATTAATCAAATGAACTGATAGCCTCGTCATCATTTTCAACTATTGTGTAAACGGGCGCTGTAACTGTAACGGGGTTATGTGTAAAATGAAAATTCAGGTGACCTGTAAGAACATCTCTGAAGTTACTACAGTAGCGTTAATCAGATTGTCTGTACGTACCTACCGATGGGCCAGTGAGATCACTATGGATAGGAAGGAGGAATGGAAGGAAAAATTCATATGTAGTAGTAATATATATATTCGTTCTCTTCTTTAAAGAACATGAATAGATCATATGTCACTGTATTTGCAGTGACCAAATTTGCTACAACTGTTGACTAGAAAAAACTGCCTTTTTCTGGCAGCTCGGGATATCCGGATATGTACGGGCTGATTTTTAAGACTGAAGCTGCCGTCCCTCGTTTTTTCTACCTCCATTATTGATGCAGCTCGTGATCTTTAATTATTATTTTTTGCCTTGAGTTGTGGTGTAGTTCTTGGTTCCTTTCTAGGGAATTGATACAGTTCTTGCTGTCAAGCATCACTTCATCAGCAAGAGCAGCAGAAATGAAAAAATAATATGATTCGGCCCAGGTAAAGTTCTTGATATCAGTCATCAGCAGAAGCAGAAGAAACTAAGAGCAGTATGATTCGGCCCATCTAAAATTTGGCCTCAACTAGATAAAAGAACCCGGTTTCAGCTTAACTAGACATGTTCTTAATTCTCAAAAAAAAAAAAAAAAAACTAGACATGTTCTTACCGAAACAGAACTGTTGCTTAAACATACTGTTTTCTTCACGTAGAGGGAATTAGCAACCAATTTTGTACTGTGCGCCAGTGCATGCTTGAGTAGTCACGGATGCTTTAATATATGCTTATGGATGGAATTACCTACCATAGTTATAGGGGTGTAGAAAGATAGGATAATTTCCGTGTCGAATAGGGCTCTGAATCCATTTTAAGGAGTGCACATCTGATTTTAAAACATACAATGGATAACAATATTTGGTTCCGAAGTGGCGCCTGGATACGATGAAGCGTATGGTATTGCAAATAGCATTTGGATATAGCCTATCCAAAAATTAATTAGAATTGTCCGACTATTTCAAATCGAATTATCAAAACTCAAGGTCAGTCTGGCACATTTAGTAGTTATTAAGTCAACGAGTTCATTTTGCTAGCATGTCAATCTCCGAATTTTACGACCAGACAGGTGGTTTAGCTATTTAATTTATATTTATATCATCCCGTCTTCTTGCCAGGATGAAAGGTCAAATCAAATATAATTTCTTTGCTTATTAGAGTATGTATCCGACTATTTTTGTTTCCGTTCGGAGTCTGAAACATTTCTGATTCGACTCTGTGCCGCTCCGCTCCAATTCCGAGGAAAAGATATGGTAGTAAAATGCAATGTGATCCGATATGTTTACACGGCTAGATAGTTAGCAGGTAATACGACAATCTAAGAGAGTCTTCGATTCGCAGGATCACGAGAACATAGTAACCAGGAACATGAATACAATACAGATGCATTTGCAAAACTAAGAACTGAAAAAAGCATTGAATACTCATATACTCGAGGATCCTTTAGATCGTAAATATCGTATGATGTTCATATGAAATTAAGAATATGAATCCTAAGGATTTTCTTCTCAAGGAGCCCTTTTGGGTCATATGATTTGGGCTAGCACATTCGTAGGAACTTTAACATGAGCACAAATCAATTTTTTTTCTTCAAATCCAACAGAAGTGAACTCTATCTCTCCGCATTCTCTCCTCAATTCTCCAAGAATTTAGTGATTTATTTTTATTGGGCACCATCTAAAGCTCCTACAAAATTCTCAAATATTTGAGATATTGGTAACGAGCTTCAATCTAATTATGGTATTTGGATGTTCATGAATTTGGAACGTGGAATAGAAGGGGATCCACCAATACCAATTTCTAGTTGGTGGTAAAATTGTTAAATTGATATTCATCCATCCATATTCATTTTCTTCCCTTTCTCTTTTGTATGCGGTCTCAGCCGAGAAAATGGCCTCCACTAACAATCCCCTTGTTGTTGGCTTGTCTCACTCGTCGGTGTGCTCCTCGATGTGCACTCCTGAATTTCACCTTGCCTCTTTGGCCTCGCCTCCTGGTTGTTGCATGCTTGTGTGTCGTGTCGGGAGGGTGTTGCCGCAGTGACCTCTAAGGTCAGAAGTTCATGAAGGTCGGGGAGTAGACCTGGGCATGGGAAGCCCAGCCCGAAGCCCGGCCCGAAAATCTTAGGCTTGTGCCTCAATTCTAGCCCGATGGCTGTATTGGGCCGGGCCTGGGCTTTACGTTTTGGCTATTTCAGGAAGAAGCCTGGCCCGCGGCCCGGCGGGCTTTTAGGCTTTTTGGCCGGGCCAGGCTTGGGCCTGAGTTTTCCGTGTCAGGCTTTTCTTGGCCCGGCCCGAGGTATGGCCAGGTATATCGGGCAGGTTGTAGTGGATAGATGGTAAGAGGCCCACTGAAGCTGAAGGAGGCCAAGACAAGCGGCAGAAGGTAGGCGCATGATCGAGCGCAGCCAGAGACGAGCATTAGAAGAGACTAGGCCTGCGACGTGATGACAACCCTATGCCATTTGCGACCAGCTCGCATGTAAAACCGCTCCACGGAACCGCCATTAACCATTGGTAGTTGAGAAGGCGTATTCTCAAAGGACTCGTATCTACTGTTGTGTTAATGGGGCGTGGTTTCGTAATACGCCAATTTGGCCACTATTAGTGTATAAAATGATGTCTTCACTTCACAATCCGAGTTGATGACAGCCCTATGCCATTAATGACCAGTGGGAGAGCTTCAGAAGGTGGATCCACTCTTTATATGACAATGTGGGCTAGCAACGAACAACCACGTGTTGGGTGGCAGTAGGACATACCTATGCCATTTACGGCTAGGAGAGGCATCGGCGGAGCCAGATCTCAGACAATGGGCGTATATGGCACAGAAATTGGTGAAATATATCCAAATTATTACTGGTTTATTGTTAAGTGTGCATGCATTACACAAAACATATTGCTTTCCCTCTAAAATAATGGGTGTACATTTGTACACCGAAGTACACCCCTGGCTCCGCCCATGGAGAGGGGGAGCGGTAAGGCGTGTGGAAGCGGTGCAGGAGGGTGGGGGTGGGTGGGATGGGGCGGAGAGAGTAGGAAGCCGGTGTTGGCCACGGAGAACGAGACTCCCACTTCTCGTCTTCTTCCACATGTGGTCTTGTTTTCGTTTTGGGATGTGTGGTCTTGTTTTCCTTCTTGGTACGAGGAAAGGGGTAAGTGAGATGGGAGGTAGAGCATGGGGCGAAATACCGGTTTTCAGCGAGGTCCTGAGTTACGAATTAGTGGAGAGAGAGCGCAAGTGCAAATGAGAACGGTTTGACACTGAGCATCGATTCCACAACTATATGTCTAGCACACCTAAATAGCGATATTCGGGGTGTCTTGAATGTCTACATCCGAACGGTGTCTTAGTGTTTGATTAATGCACGAGTAGGAAACAGATAGAATCATAGCAATCATAGGCAAATCAAAGTCCAACAGGACATTTTATTACCAAAAAAACGAGACCGGAGAGGGAAGAGCCTATTTTTAATTAAGAGAGGGGTGCGTACGACACCGGGTTGCGTGTGCGGAGACTCTTGTTACGAGTGCGGAGACTCGAACCCGGGTGGGACAAGACAGATCAGCTCGTGTAAACCTCGGTCCACGACATCTTATTAATAGTCCTACGAACAAATGCCATGTCTTGTTTCACGGCTACGGCCGTGTGGGCACCGGGCACGGATTATCTAACTGTGCCGGGCTCAAAGTCAGGTGACTTCATGTCATGAAGCTCCATGTCATGATGAACGAGCCATGTCTTGTTTCACGGCTACGGCCGTGTGGGCACCGGGCACGGATTATCTAACTGTGCCGGGCTCAAAGTCAGGTGACTTCATGTCATGAAGCTCCCATGTCATGATGAACGAGCTATATGGTAATTGGATATGCAAGCCGATCAGAATGGATATGGAAAAGGCCGGCACGGCGTGGGTGTGTGCCTGCAGAAATTCTGAAGACGCTACTCATGGATGCGGGTTGTGATATCAACTAAGAGAAGATGCCTCATTTTGCTTTGGACGTGGTAAGCTGGAGCGTGGGGATGGCAACCTGGTCGAAGTAATCACTGGAGAGAATGGCTGTCAGCACTCAGCATTCAGCATCAAGCAGCGGCCCTCGATGTCGTCGGGCAGCGTTGGCAGCAGATCAAAAACAGAGTCTGAACTCTGAACTAACCACACTGATCCCGCACCGGCCGGGAGGCAGAGGAAATGATAGCCAAATCAAAGTAAAACCATAACCAAAAGCACCCCTGTTGTCGCTGGTGCGAATTGTCCAAAACACCAGTAAACCATAATCCACGCAAGTTTTGCATCAAAATGTGGGTGGAGGCACGCAGGTTTTTCATAAGAATATCCTTACCGACGACAAATTCTGGAGCAATTCATGGTGTCTCTGCTGAGGTCAATGCCTTAATTTTGTTCTTTCTTAGCAGCAACTCACCAGGTATCATGGGCACAAATTGGGTGAAAACTATAGATGATCCTGGTTTCAGATACAAACCATAAGGGGTTCCTTACTTCTAGCAATTCTGGCAGTAAGCTAATTTGGCAGAAGGAAACTACTAGCAATTCTGTAAACAATTTGATTTGGGGTATATACAAACATGATTGATTACACAAAATCTGTTAAATGAACAACCAACCAGGATTATCTCTCATACAATTCAACCACAAATCAACCAGGAGAACGATTCAATCACAGGCTTGCAGATGCGACATAAAGCTAATAGATTGATGCAAACATATACATAGGTTCCATGAGGGTGTGCCTAACTTGTAATCCCCGGGTAAGCTAAATTGAGCAAAAGGAAACTATTATTCTCCAGTTGGATGTTATTTAATCTCCAATCAACCAGCATTATCTCATACAGTTCATCAATCACAAATCAACCAGTAGCACGATTCATCACAGGCTTGCAGATGAAACACAAAGTTAAATAGATTGATGCAAACATATATAGGTTCCATGTCAAGATATTATTACAATCATCCATGTGCTCCCCGCACAACAACCAGGCATTCTTAACCATCCATAGAAATTTCTAGGACACATTGGGTAGAAGGGGCACACTACATGGTAGACAAGATTACAGTAACGAAATACCTATCAATGATGGTCTAGAATCACCATAAGCAACATGAATCAAACCATAATTAAACATTAACCAGAACAAGCTAGTAGTAGCAGCAGTACTCTTCTTCAGCAGTAGCAGTAAGCAGCTACACCATCGATGGCCATGCCAATGTCTTCTTCGGAGGCTCTTGGCTCAGAACTGGAAGGCGTCTTCCATGGCGCCGGCAGCAGCCAGCTGGGGCGCGAACGGGGACTGCCACGGGCGGAGCATCGGATCGTCAGGGATCTCAGGGATGTCAACGGGCGCGCCGGCAACCTGGAAGATCTCCAGTACGCCACTGAGCGCCTGCAGCCGGCCGGAAAGCTCGCCGTGGCGCGCGCGGAGCACGTTGTTCTCGCCGTCCACCTTGCCGAGCTCGGCCGCGTAGGCGCCGATCTGGGCCTCGACGCGCGCGTTCTCCGCCTGGAGGCGGCTGGCCTCGGCGATGAGCTCCTCCATCCGCTGCTGCTTGCGCGCGCGGGAGCGCCTGGCGGACTCCCGGTTGGAGAGCATCCTCTTGCGCTTGCGCTCGTCCCCGGCGCTGCCGCTGCCGCTGCCGGCCTCGGCGTTGCTGTCCGGGCTGGAGCTCCGGCGCGACGGTGACGACATGGTCGGTCGGTGGGGTTCTTGGGTCAAGAACCGGAGAAAAAGATCTCTTTTTTTCTGGTGACGGGAGGGAGAAGAAGATCGAAGGAAGACAAGAAGCAAGGGGGAGGAAAAAATCAAGATCTAATCAACAAGAGGCTAGATGGATGCGGGGTTGAGGAGGGGCGAGGAGTTCATGAGAAGTCGTAGAACCAGTACAGAAAGGCGACAGAGAAGGAGTGGGAGCGGCAGCGTACGCGCAACCTCATCTGGGGACGGCAGCCGTCAGAGGAAGGGTGGGTAAACATGGGGGAAGCGGAGCTCGGGCTTTCTACACCAGATCTGTGAGCGAACACCTTCCAAGGAAGAAGAAGGAGCGGCGGCTAGAATAGGATAGAGCTCAAGGGCTTGATGACAAACGGACAGGGAGTAGACCCGGAACGAAAGGAAACTACAAGGACTGAAATGAAAGAGAGCTCGAAAAGGAGGACTTAGCTGCGAACTGAAGGAAGCTCCGGGGGCTCTACTGCATAAGCAGAAGGTAGAGGAGGTGGGGAAGTTTTCTAATAGAGGCGAGAGGGTCATCTTATAGGAGGAGCTGGGGGTAGTTTGGGGATTTAGGAAATTGGGGAAGGTGGGCGGCATTTTCTGCAGGACAACCTGTCATGGGGATATGTTGAACTTTTAATAATTTTGTAGGGCAAAGACGGCACAAGAGCCAGCCCATCGATTGACCGGAACGACGCGGACCAAAAAAAAAGCTGTGACGGTGACGCCTTCACGCATTTGCCTAGAGTTGGTCATTACTCATTAGAGCCTTCCAAAACTTTACAAATTTATTAGTTAAGAAATAATAATACCACCAAATTTGCCCACCGATTGCATGTTTCTCATGCAATCCATATCCTCCATGGAAGATGGTAGGAAGGGACACGCCTAAACCAATCAAAAAGAAACGTGTAGAATCTGCCGGCCACTTGATTTTGATTTTCATATAATAAAATCGGCTCATGCAAAACCAGCAGAGAACCACACACCTAAACAGCTGTTTTGGTTATGAGAAATAATGGAGGATTAGATTATGAATCATTGACCAACACCACACCTCTTTCTTCATTGAAAAATCACCCAGCAACCCACCAAGCTGGCGGCTATTTTTTCATGGGGAAAACACCCCCACAACATGTAGTACAGATAATGTTCCGGAACGAGATCATTTCCAGGAGGAAACACGGAACGCTAGCTAGTCTCTCCGTTTTTAAATATAAGATGTTTTAGGTGTTACACATGTTGACTAGATTCACACTAAAATGTGTGCACATATAAACTAAAACATGTCTAGATACATGTGGATACATGTGCATGTGGAAAAATGTTAAAACATCTTATATTAAAAAACGGAGAGAGTAATAATGCAAATATGTTACTGCCTCCGGTCCAAAAAGAGTGTCGTGACTCAACCTACGGATTATACTGCGTAAGTTGTTTCCTTGCTACAGAAAAAAGGACCGGAGGGAGTATTATAAATCACGAGAAAAAAATTAATAAGTCAAGATGCTGTAAAAAAAAAAGTTTCTTCTCACGAAAAATATGGTGAAATATTATTATTCTACCAATACAAAGTTTCTACGTCAAAGTAAATTAGAGAACTCTCGGCAACGTACGTCATCCACATCCAAAACAAACACGGTTATAAAACGAGTGAAATGGAAGCAGGAATGTATATCCGGATTGGCTGTTGACAGCGACCTCCTTTTCTTGGAGCATATTCTAATTTTAGATGCCATCTTTTCTTGTCTTGTCCCTTGGAGTTTATCCTGAAGCTAACCTTGGGTCTAAGAAAGAAAGAAAAAGGTTCTTGGAAGAAACTATCCGAAAATCCAATTTGGAGCCCGAGCTCAGGTGCACACGAAATCCTGTACCTACGCTTCACATCGAGATCTGTTCCCACAGTTCCTTCAGACTAATTTCACCGTAGTAAAAACCAGGCCAGTGGCCCACTGGTACCCAGTCATTTATTGTTTTGTTCCTGCCGACACAGATGGAAGAGCACGGAACGGCCTGTAACGTAACGCCGTTTCACGCAGCGCCGCCGGAGCTCCTCTCTTGCGCTCTTGCTTCTGCTCGCCGGAGCCCCTCCTTGTTGACCCGTAGCTCCAGGCACTCCTCACCGTGCTCCAGGCCGCAACCCTGCTCCTCGCCGCCCTGCTCCAGGGCCCCCTCCGCCAGATCGCGTCTTAGTCGGTCATGGCTTGCGTCTTGGTGGCCTCTCCGGCGTGCAGCATCCACAGGTCTTGTTGCAGATCGCCGAGCTCCAGCGCCTCGATCAGTGCCTCGATCAGCGCCTCGCCAACTTCCAGCGCCTCGCCGAGGTCCTCGCCCAGCGCCTCGTCCGGCAGAGCCTGAAGAACAGAATCTGATGAACAAGAACCTGAAGAATCCTTATGAGATTTACACCTAACGTGGACACAAAAGGTTGAATCACGTACTCACGTACATCTAATTCAAGAGTTGATCACCTAATGTCAGCAAAACGTTGGAGTATCTACCATCCTAGCCTTTTGCTGGAACAAAGTACTCCATCCTAATGTCCAGACGTTGAGGATCTCGTCGTGGATGGAGAACGCGGAGAAGAGCACCTGCGGATGTACTCATTGTTCGGCATGTAGGCCGGCAGCGCCCGGTACTCGATGAGACCGTACGGTCTCCTCTTCTTCCCCTCATCCCCTGCTTCCTTTCCTCCTCTTCTGCCAGCATCGGCCTCTCCAATTCCGTCTCCTCCACCGCCGCCATTGCCGAAGCTTGAGATGCCGGATATGAAAGGCGAGGCTGTTGCTGTCCACCTCGAGTCCATCCGAGGCCTCGTCTCGCTCCCTTGCCGGCTGACTGAGGACTGAGCTTGGGCCACGACCTCAGAGGCCGCCACAACGCCTCTGGATATGACTCCGCAACGCTGCTTCGAGCTGCGGCGACCAAGTTATTCAGCGGGTCCTTGCTATCTCCCCCAGACCTGCAGTGCCGGATCTGTAATTTCCCAAAAATCGTACAACACCCTACAAAATCGAGATATAGATAGCGCACTTCCAATACCTGTCAAATTCGGATATGACTCCGCAACGCTGCTTCGAGCTGCGGCGACCAAGTTATTCAGCGGGTCCTTGCTATCTCCCCCAGACCTGCAGTGCCGGATCTGTAATTTCCCAAAAATCGTACAACACCCTACAAAATCGAGATATAGATAGCGCACTTCCAATACCTGTCAAATTGATTCTAGGAGAAACTCGATCCAGCAATCTCCGCTGCTCGCTCGGCCAGCTCACCCATAGCCTCCATGGCCCGCCGCGCCGCCAGTCAAGCCCCCGCTCCGTCCAGCACACAGCTCTCTCACCGCTGACGAGAAAAATACGGCGTTACGATCCGTCCGCCACCGCCGTCTCACGTGCGTCCCGCGGTCCACGCTGGTACGGAGTATAGTTGCGATTCACCGCACCACCAATATTTTTACTGTCCGCATGCACGTACCGACAACGAATTGTTCAGAATCTCGAACAGATTGTAGCGGTCCAGATATCCGGAGCATGTACGCTCGGGCGCCAAATCGCCTCTCTCGAAACTATCTGCCTTCTTTTTCTCGAGCTGCTGTCTGGTCTTCTTGTGTGCCCTGGCTGAGAGGGCTGAAATGGAAGCTTCCTTGGTAAAGCACTCCATAACAGGAGTTAACAAGTGCCTAACCTCTCATGATCACGGCGTCACATTGTATCTGCATCAACAAGAAACCGGAGATATTTTTCCCTCTCGTGGTCACTCGAGACGTTAAAAGCGCGTACTTTTCACAAGTCACTGGCCGCTTCTTTTTTACTACGCTGGTCTCAATATCTGGAGTACCGGCCCAATCTACTTTGGGGTTCATGCTAAAAAGTAAGTGAAATAAATAAATGATACTCTAAATTTTTCATCGTTGTGGTAATTAGCCCTGCTATGTTTTCAAAAAATGAAAGAAATGAGAAAGTGAGTGTCCAGGTTCGTTTTGGAACTTAGCCCCGGTGTGACGCCAATTGTGGTGAAAGTTTTGCATACATTGCAATATTCTTGCTGAATCATGGAATGGTTGAGATTTTGAGAACAACTGCGACTGGGTTTTGAAAATTCGCTCTATGTTGTAATTACCACAACCATCTTTTTGCTAATGCCTTCTTAATTTCTTTTCACTGTATTTAGAGAGTTTTTATTAGACTTCAAACAGGTGATTTCATTCTTGGTTTGGGAGCTTGGTGTCGTCTCGAGCATCAACATGTAAAATCTTACATGGACCAGTCCTCTTGGCCAGCTTATAAAGACGATGAGCTACCATATTTCACCCATGTTTCATTGTGTCACTTGCGCATTATGTAGCTGGCCAAGCGTCGATTTGATATCCCTGAGGATCGTCTGCCACCTAGACTGGCATGTTTTTGTTGTTGTCATTACTTCGATGATGATGGGTCCACTCAGAAACAAG
This sequence comes from Poa pratensis, assembly GCA_947311845.1. NCBI lineage: Eukaryota > Viridiplantae > Streptophyta > Magnoliopsida > Poales > Poaceae > Poa > Poa pratensis. The sequence continues at coordinate 62,186,854 of CAMZMU010000042.1, forward strand.
CCTCAGATTGCAGGAAAGCAAGAGGCTCGACATAGGTCACGTCTTGGCGGTACAAGAATTATCGACGAGACGAGAGAATGACCAAATCCAATAGCCCCTAAGTTTATTTTTATTTTATTTTGGAAAGAATTGTAATATATCATTGAGCTTTTATTTTACCTATCATCGATGTCATAATTTTTAATTAACTTCTTTTGTGCCTAAATGTCTTGATTTGGAGAACAAAATATGCAATATTGGTGAGAAACAATTGACCAAAAAAATTGAAGGCAATGAAGACGTCTCCAGGGTATACCAATTTAATCTTCTACTAATTTTTTTTTGAAATACTCAGAGCAAATACCTACTGTTGTTTTGGAGAACTCAGAATATTGTTCTCGTTGGTTGAATGCACACACGCGTATGTAACTTTCTCCCACCGCTTGAGCTCCCGAACAGTAACTTGAGAGTCGTCTCTTTCTTTTCCGCCGGCGCGCTCCTTTCTCCTCTCCAGTGGTGCTGCCGCTCGGTGTGGGTTAGGATGCATTGCTTGGCTTGTACATAGTAGCTCTAGCTTTAGTTTTAGCTTCTTTGCTAGGTTTGCCTCTATGGCGTCTGAGAGTAGGTCGTCGGATCCTGGCGGCCAGATCCGACGCGCGGTGCCTTCTTCTTCCTAGCTGCAGTTCGTCGGTGGCAGGCGGAGCTGCAAGCGAAGTCGACGGAGGCTCGCATCTCTCCCAATAAGGTACGCACAGGAAGCTTTGAGCTGGGGCCTTCTGGCCAGCCCTGGTTTTCGGCTGTTCTTCGTCTTCTTGCTGCTGCGTTCCAGAGGTTGGAGACCACGAGGAGGAGAAGATCTGGTGGCTTCCATAAGGCTGAACCCCTAGATTTCTGCTGTTTCTATTTCGATTTGCCTCCTCTGCTCAGTGGCAAGGATGCAGAGTTTGTTGGTGGATCTGTGCGTTTTGCTTGCCAGCGGGAAGCTAGGTTTGGTGGAGCTTCTGGATTTGGTGTATCCTCTCTTCTATGCCGCAAAGGTAGCGGGAAGGAGGGTGGATGGATTCGATCTGCTGCTCCACGGGGAGATCTTCAGGCTGCTAATTGCGGAGTTCCTCAACGGCGGCGATCTTGCGCCGCTGTTATTTCTGGCCAAAGTGGCTACTCCGTGCCGTGGTGCTTCTGGCTCCATGGTGTCAAAAACCTCCAGGCCGGCGTGTCGCTAAGGAGGCCCTCCATCAGCTCTGCGGCGGCGCTCAACGTCGCACTGTCTCCAAGTGGTGCCGTCCCCGGCGATGGCGCGGACGACCGCTGTGTCGTGCTGCTCTTCTTCCTCGGTGGAGAAGGACCCAATTGCGTTCCCAAAATTTTAGTTGAGGTCCTTTTTGTTAAGTCCAAGGACTTGGTTGTAATTTTCTTTTACTTTGAGGTCCTTGATGTAATTTGTAATCCCACCGACTAAATGCAGTCTGGACCTTCGGGGTCCTTCCCCTTGTTAAAAAAAAAACACATGCGTATGCTTGTACAATTGTGTCAAAAAATAAAGTAAGATGAGAATCAACAGTGTTAGGCCAACAAAAGTGGGCCCTACGTAAAGTAAACAATGACAGTGGCTACAAGTTGGTACGACGTCCACCGACGGATGACTGGGCCGCATGTATTGTTGGGCGACAGGCTGCTGCTTACCGAAGCAGCTCACAGGTCACAGCCCACATGCGATCCTGTACTCTTGTACTAGCATATCTTATCAGATCTTCTCCTTACCTGCCCTCCCTTGCCTCTTGTCATTTCAAAATTTTACTTTCTTGTTTCACTTTTGACGGCTTTGGCAGATTTGAATCTTTTCCCCTTTTCAAAACTCACATGATTTTGTTGATGGTAATAGTAGAATACACACCCCGTGTACAAACTACCAAGAATACACACCCCGTGAACAAACTACCAAGAATTTTGAATCATACAAGAAGCCCTTTGGCAAACAACACCTTCCTATGCCATCAAATTTTGATCCAACCATCTCAATTCCTTTCCATTCCGTCCTCAATTTTTCTCCACTGTCTATGGCGACCCTCCTAGTGTCATCTCAAGAGTCTCGACATCGTCGCGTGCATCACCTCACCACCCACCAACCCACCCATGATCTGATATTCTCTCCCGCTGCAACCAACAACGTTGACACGTCATATTGATGCCCTGACCTGCCCCAGCACTGGAACCGGGTTGGTCTTCTCTGTCATCTTGTTAAGTCCGAAACAAATGAGTTTCGTCTCTACTGTCTATGCCTCCCACCAACGCTAAACATCTAGCCCTATCATTTCCAACGAGGTATTATCCGTCAACTCGGGCGCCCTCGATGCTCCCAAGTTAAGACGATGGCTCTGCCTCACGACCCTAACCACTCCGGCACGGTTGTCCTTGTTCGCCTCCATTGTCGTGGCTACTTACCCTTCAACTCCGCCTTATTAGTGGGGTTTATAACGTCATATGTGACTTAAGAAAATTCAAGGTGGGGATAGGGATGCAAGCAGGATTACGCTTCTATCCCATTTCTAGTTCATTTGAGAATCTTTAATTTAAATTTTGAAAACTTTCGCTATAAATTACTCATCACATAAAGTAGAAGCGAGATATATGCGGGATGAGGATCCCGCTTAACACCTTAGGCGAGGGTGTGGTAGCATTCAGCAGCCTCTCATAAAGTTTCATATTCAGGGTCCATTAGTATCATATAACTAAGTTTTAGGATGGGCCGAACCAAAAGACTATATAATCACATGATAGCACACATTGCTTAATGTCCAAGTTAGGAGAGAAATAAAAGCTGAATTGGTATTAGCTAGCATCCATGTGAACGAGCACTTGGCTATTTCTTTTGTCGGTCCATAACTTAATACAAGGCCACCACTTAGGGGCGTCCTTTTCGTTTTTCGTGACGTCCGTCGACCCACTAACCTAACTCCAGCATCACTAATTGGTTACAACGTCACGATACAAGTTAGGAATTTGTGTTTACATTAAGGCAAAAATAATTTAGTTTACAGTCGATCGATCATGGCTGACGGAAGCCGTCGTGCACCATGCTCGATCAAGAGAGGAACGAACGCGTGCATTTTGGTTAATTTGTCTTTGCTTTAGGGGTCACACGGATGGCCATTAGGCTTGTTAATTGACCTCGTGTATGTACTTTTCTCAGGGTTGGCTCTTTGGATAGCTGAAATGGACATTAGCGGCCCCTTTGGTTGGCCTAGCTAACACTGATGATTCTCATCTTTATTATTTGCAAAAAAACAGATTCTCATCTTTATTATTTTATTTTGTGTTTGTATTGTAAGTTTACCTGAACCTATTGGGGTGTGCTAATGTGAAGGTGATGGGGAAACTGTATGGTGACGCCTAAGGCTGCCCATGGTTAACCGAAAACCGAGAAACCGAACTGAAAAAACCAAAACCGAACCGAAATTGTGGTTATTTGGTTTCCGGTTAAGGTTACGGTTAGTAAATAGCTAACCATATGCCTTGCGGTTAATACGGTTAATAACCAAAAACCGAATGGTTAACCAAAAAAACGAAATGCCTATTAACTTTTATTAATTTGCTACTTTTATTGACTTTTATTAACTTTACGGGTTACTTGTAGCATGTGATTGCTACTTGTATAGACTTTTATTAACTTTATGGGTTATTTGGTTACTTTGGATCATATGCCTATTAATTTTATAGTCTATTCCATTATTTTGTAATATATGGCCATAAAAATAAATTGTCATTTTAAAATTCGCGTCAACTTAGGTTAATTTGGTTATTAGCGGTCCCTTTGGTTGGCCTAACACTGTTGATTCTCATCTTTAATTATTTTATGTTTGTATTGTAAGGTTACATGAACCTCTTGGGGTTGTGCTGTGCTGATGTGAAGGCGATGAAGAAATTGTATGATGACGCCTCATGCAGTTATGCCAGGGTGACAAATTAAGCACCTACACATGATTGGGCCAGAGAGCCATGGGCCTTATTTGGCAGCCGAAACCTCTACACGTACGACGTTTTCATGTCCGATCTGCGTACGACACAAATCCGACGGAAGCCCACGGTTTCATGCCACAGCCGACGGCTTCATGCCACCGGCCCGACGGCTTGATTCGGTTGTCTTACACATGTCGTACGAATAGTGTCGTACGTATAGCAGTGCTCTTTGGCAGCGGAGATAGAAGTGTGATGACGATGCCAGGCCTATTTTGAAGAAGTCCAGAGCTTGATCTTCTAGCGTCGACTCTTCTGTCTCATATATCAAGGTAATTATGTGGAGAGCTTCCTCGACTCTAGGCTGCTTGTTTATTTGTGCATTTGCTTATTCTTTTTTGTTGGCTTATGGGTATTAGCAAACTTACACGTGCAATACACTTAGAATGTAGTAGGAACTATGCTTCTCAAAATACTTCACTTCAATTTTTTTTTGTCTCTTAAAGGTTATTAACTCAACGTCACAGGTAACGAATTATTAATACAAAAAGAGGGAAATGTTGAGAGATAAATGAACAAGCCAAATACTCTCTCAGTTCCTAGTAGGTGGCTTATAAATTAAACAAAACAAAACCTTTTAAGTTTGACTAAATAGATAGAAGAAAATATCAACAACTACAACATTTTATAAATACATTATAAAAATATATCTTATGACGAATCTATTGACATTAATTCGGCATCATATTTTTGTATATATACTCAATCAAACTTAAAAATATTAACCTTTTTCTCAATTTTATACGCCACATCTATTTAGCGATGGTGGGAGTGGAAATTAAAGAGAGAGGCCCAACAACATGGGAGCCGGTCAGTGAAAGGATGAGAGCCATGCATGGTCTCTACGGTCTATACTCCTTAGGTCTCAAGCAGTGGTTCCAGACTAAATTAGTATCTCTTGTGATCTCGTTCATATTCTAAGACCGCTACCTTGACTGGTAAAACTTCGGAGGTGAATGTTATGTTGTTATTTTCTTTTTTGAAACTTCATCGAGGGTGAGAGGATCCCCACCTGAAGCGTTGTTAAATTTATGTGATGACGATATAGTGATGATCATATTTAGGGTAATATTCAAGTAATCTTGACTAGTAAAAAATATCGAAGATTGATCCTTGAGCCGGTAAGCGATTTCCACACTACAATTGTCGTCAGTTTTGGCTGTGACTAAGGGTTGCATATTTTTGGACGGTCAGAACCGTGCCTAGTAAGATGAAAACATTACTACAAAACCCTGCTTTCTATTGTAGTAATCTCTTTGGTTTCTCATAGTGCAGAATACACATACAAAAGTAACATGAAAATGAGACCATATCGATCGACGCCACGCCAGATACTCCGTTTTATTTACGGTTTTGCTAAGTTACAATCGACTGATTTTTTCGTAAGTCTCAGTCACTTTTTTGAAAATCGTTGAGTTGTACTTTTCTGTCCAGAAAAGTGCAATTGCACTTTTTTTAAACTATAGTTGCACTTTTCTGAGGTGACTGAGACTAGAGAAAATATCAGGCAACTGAGACTTAGGCACTCCCTTTTATTTATGAATCATATTGTGGCCATTGACACTATATCAAATCACGTTTTTTTCAGCTAAAAAATAACTCACGTTTAAAAGCATTGTGGGAACAATGCACACGAGCAAATGAGTAAACCAGATTTTATGCAAAACATAAACATATGTTGTTACATTTTGCAACCTAAATTGCAACTATAAGAGAAGCATAACTAATATTGCTTTTACATGAGAGTAGGATCGCGAACTGTATTTAGCTTCTCCACGGGTTAATTGCCACGGCTGCTTCAAGATTACCAGAATCAGACAGGTACTGCATGCAGGCCTCCTTCAGCACGCGGCAACGATGCTGCTCGGCAAACGCTAGCGCGGCGCCCACCGATTCCACTTCGATGTACTCGCACAACGCCTCCTCGCAGATCAGCTTCAGCCTCTCCAGCTTGTACCTGTCCGCCGCCACCAGCAGCGGCTTCGCCACGGCCGCCAACGTCTCCTGCCGCTCCACCATCTCCTTGGGCAGCGCGTCGGTGTAGATGAAGTGGAGCAAGGCCTTGAAAACTCCGGCGTCCATGTTGTCCACCCGTATCCTCGACGACAATGCTGCCGACGACTGGAGGAGCTCCGCCTTGAAAACGGGGGATCGCGCGGCGAGCATCCACCTGTGCGCGGGGAATGTCTCCCCGCCGACCTCGATCTCCACGTCTACTCCTTCCTTGGACTCCCAGAGCACCTGCCTGAGCTGTCGGTGCAGGTCAGACGGCGGAACCACGCTACCTGCAACCTGCTCGGTAGCCGGTGGTGCGCATGTCGTGGACGGTGACGTCTCTGGCTGGACGCGAGGACCGAGCTTTCTGGGCTCGCCCTGACCTGGGCTCGGCCCGCCAGAAAATTGGACCGAGCCGAGCTGGTATTGCTGGACCGCGGCGACCTCGGGCCGAGCCTGGCTCGGCTCGGTCCGGCCCGAAAGCTCGTTCTTTTTTTTTCAAATAGATTTTTCCTCAGCCCACAGCCCAGGAAGCAGCCCATTTAGCAGTTCTAGCCCAACAAAGTGTTGTTTCTGTACACGAACGCACGAGGCAACGAACGATTCAGTTTTAGGTCTTCCGCCACCAGTCGTCTTCCTCGCATCGCCGCCGTCACCAGTCGTCATCCCCGACCAAGTTCGCCATGGCAGCCGCCCCTCCCTCCTCCCCCGCCACGACCTCTCCAGCCTCTGCCTCCGCCTCTCCACCCGCGCCTGCCGGCCGTGGAGCTCCACCTCGTCCCCGACCAGGTCCGCCATGGAAGTGGCCCTCGCCTCCCTCCTCCGCCGCCGGCTGCTCAACTCCCGCTGCGTGGTTTCACCGCCGCCGGCGTCGCCGAGGTCGAGGCTCCACCGTGGGACCCAGCTGGCAGTGACCTGCTGCGTTTGGCTCGCGAGCCGCTCGTTTTAGACCGAGCTTCCGCTTTGCTCAGGCCGAGCCTCCATGTGCGGCTCGCCAGCAGTCGCGAGCTGGCTCGGGGCTCTCCAGATTGGCCCGAGCTTTTCGCAGGCTCACCCCGAGCCGGACCGAGCCGGCTCGCGTCCAGCCAGAGTGACGTCCATGTCAGACGGCGGAGCCACGCTACCCGCGCAGTCTCCGGTGGTGCGCATGTCACGGACAGTGTCGTCCATGCCAGAAGGCGGCGCCACGCTACCTGCGCGGCCGCCGGTGGTGCGCATGTCGGGGACGGTGACGTCCATGCCAGACGGCGGCACCACGCTACCTGCACGGTCGCCGGTGGTGCGCATGTCGAGGACGGTGATGTCCGGGTCAGACGGCGGCACCTCGCTACCTGCGCCGTCGCCGGTGGTGTGCATGTCGAGGACGGTGACGTCGCAGAGGACGGTCAAGCAGTCATCCTTGAGGTCCTTCTCCTTGTCCAAATCTTCGATCTTCATGAAGTCTCTCCAGCCCCACTCGAGAGAACCGTATCTCGAGAATTTTTTTTGCGTCCCCTTGGGTGTCACTCTCGCCATCGGTGTGCGATGGCTTCCCGGCGTGGTCGAGTATGCTCATGCGGCAGTCCGCCGTGGCATCGCCGGTCTTGTCATGGCTAGCGTGGGTGAGAAAGAGGGAGATGGAGCCTTTGTTCCCTTTCAAGCCGTTCAGGTAGCATTGGATGCGCCGGTCGTGGCCGCCGACGCGGAACGTCCCTGACTCGACCATCGTGCCATTGGCGACCATCTTCTGGAGGCGCGTGTACTGTTCGATCCTGAACAGGTAAGAGCCGGTTACCGGCTTCACCACGAGGGTGCCGGTAGAGAGCAGCTGCCGGCCGGCGACGCGGACAGCGGACGCGAGCGCCGACATTGACATGTCTGAGATCGGATCGATCGATCGATCAAGGATTGGAGGAGAGGAGACGACCTCGTCTTGGAGTTGCAGGTTGTATCTTTACCTAATAATAAAAGCGCTAAGTCTTCCGAGATTTGGTGTGCCGTTGGATTGGATTTGCCCATAAAGTTATGAATAATTATCCACCTATGCCACCCATAAGTTAAAAAAAAAACGTTTCGTTTCGTATGTCAAATCCTTCCCATCGTATGCTTGGTGGCTGGTCGGTCGAGTATCCGATGCCGATGGGTGCAGCCAGGCTGCAGGAGAGTCCGGCTCGGACCCGGTGGAGACTGTCCTCAAATAACTAACCATCGTATGCTCTAGAATCGATTTCTGTATGATTGCTCCGTTTAATTTCTTGCCTCCTCGGCCCTCGCCCAGGAAAATCAACCCACATATAGCTCCTCTCTTCCGCGCGTGGCTCCCACGATCGATCGCACAAAGTCGCCGGGTTCGCTCGCCACTGAAGCTCGAAACCGAGCTTTCCGACGGATCATCTCTACACAGCCTGCTACGCATAAACAGCAGCACATGAGCACAAGCAGTAGCGCCGAGTAGAGCAGCTGAGTCGCCGCTGGCCGGAGTTGCCGCCTCGACGGAGCGGCCGCCTGCCGAAGTCCCGGTCACGCGCGGCTCACCCGTGCGGGCTGCGCGGCCTGCAGGTTGTGCATCCCTCAGCTAGCTGACGGGACGATAGCCGCTATTTGTGATTTTTCTTCACGGATTTCACTTTGTCGATGGATTTATCCCATGGACTTTTTCCTGTTTCCTGGATGAGGATGGATACTAGCGCTGCCCAGGTGCGCCTCCGCGTCCTCCCTGCTACCGGCAGCAGAAGCACCCGATGCCGCGCCGCCGCCGGGCTCCCATGTGCTGCAGCCCCGGTCGCAACTCCTCTTCCTGAGCAGCTCATCAATCCCTGGTTGTATTTCGCAAAAAAAAAATCCCTGGTTGTATAGACCCGCAGATGGGTTTCCTTGCACAAAGATAAATTTATTCTCTCCTGTCTGCTCTCTTTTGTAATTTTTTTAATTTCGTGCTCCGGTCTAAACAGTGAAATTGATCAAATATATTGATCTTCTAACATTGTCAGGTTATATGAATTGCATTGGAATGAATTGAATCTAAATTGAATGTATAAAAATAGGTAAAAGAAGTATTTGTTTCTCGACAAAAGTTACTCTTTAGAGAAGAGACTGTTTGTAGGGGTAAATTTCTTCTTCAATCCGTTGAGTAATCCATGTTTTGTCATCTACTTTCAATCAGTGGAATAATCCATATCTTATATGGTCGGACAAATTTTCCTTACTATCGAGAATTGAAATAAATGGGTGTACATATTGTACACCATGCCAGACCTCATAAGTTCGGTCGCCACAATTCTTGATTTCAAACCATTTGTCGATGCCAATTATTTTTTTTCCCGTTGCAACGCACGGGCATTTTTGCTAGTATATGTCTACGTACGTAGGGCAAACGATCAGATGCAATCTACTACCAAATTTTGAAGGTGCTTGCTTTGAAAGAATTTTCCTTGAAAGAATGTCTGTTTGGAACCCTCACGCGTCTGTTTTACTCTCTGTCTGTTTGGATCCCGCACGCGTGTTTCTTTCCTAGCTCCAGCCACGTCTGATCCTCAGGCCCACTGACAGGCCCATCATGAATGTCCAGATTTCAGTCCACTATAGGAATCTCAGAGCAATATCCACCTCCTCACTAAATTCCCCTCCTAACTATAATCCCTTTCCCAAAAAAGTTCCCAAAAATAAGAGCTCCTAAATAATTGTGTTTTGTTGCAAAAGTACATTCTTTATGAACTTTTTGATAGAGAATGTAATAGGCCAGCTCATGCCTTGGCTATTATATGAGTGATTTGTAGTGCTGACTCTTGATGGCATGGTGGTCCTGTATAGCCAGCTGCTAGTTATATTATTAGCCTGGTTCTAAAGTTAATCCATTTCTAAAACAAGTTCCCTAAAAATAAATCTCCCTCATTAATAGTGTCAAGTTGCACATTTTTTTTCTGAACTTTGTGATAAGAGTGTGATAGGTCAGTTAATACCTTGGCTATATTGGGTGACGACGAAGTTCATAAAAGTCATGAGGTGTGGTTGACAACTTCTCTGAGACTATAAATTAGCCACACGATAATGCTATAATGAAATAAGTGTGGAATCTACCTCTTACTAGTTGAATGCCCGTGCGTTGCTACGGGGCGTCATATTATTTTTTGCTTCAAATCTAACATATAAAGTCAAACAAAATGCACCGTGTTTAATTGAAGTGTTCTTATACCGTAACACTTGTGTACTTTTGAACCAGGCAGCGACATACTAAGCCTTCCTCCCTAATTCCCAATGTTTTAAATTCCAACTTCAATCAAAAGTGGAAACCAGATTGGTGAACCATATTGTAGCACACAATTGAAGGTTATACTCGTAACCATGACTGACATAAAAAAAAGGTGACGGCCATTGAGAAAATTTAGCCCTTAACCATGACTATTCATATCCAAAGTAGTAACAGAAGATTCATTATGTTTCATGCAATCTAGGCCCAAAATCTAGTGTGCAGCCGCATCCATGTTTGTTCTAAAAATCTTCAATCCACACCTCTTCTTCGGTGTGATGGTGAGGACAACAGTGGCCTGAGAGTTGTCACTCTACTCTGCCTGGTCGGGGAACTGAAGATTTAATCAGCGACAGATTTGCCATGATTACCATCCTATAGATCAGAACAGAGCTTAAATAATTATGATACATGCTTCTTATGCCCATGATTTCAAATACACAAATAATAAACAAAAATATGAATATAGACTAAGAACAAACATAAGGTGATCAAGTAAAACCTCGATCAGTTCTACTGTGACTACCTAAATCTTCTAATATGCTATGATCTAAACATTTTGTGCTGGTGTTGCTTGTTTCATGGCGTCTCTGAAACTGGGAAAATATCATATAGAGTGCACGGAAGAGTTAAATGCAGCAGATACGAACATAGTAAGGCACATGCAAGGAAAAAATGTTCTCAATCCAAATGTTGATATCTACATGTTTATTCCTCACTGCTTGTATCTTTAGCAACCCGGCTTGCACAACATAAGCTACACTGAAGCATTTGATAGAAAACTTGGAGGGGCGAATGAGAATTGCATCAAATGGTATAGCGTGTTGAAGAACCTGGTGGTGCATCCCTGTGAAGTCATAGTGTCATGACAACGTAGTGCAACATTCTTCAGCTCCTTGACATCCTGATAAGCGTAATGGGTGGACAACCCCCTTGGCACCAAGGTCAGGCAAGGATCGAGACAGTGTCTGCATATGCTAGCATTGACAGCATACGTATCCAAGAAATAATGGCAAGGTCCGAAAAACAACTGGATTTAGTTTGAATAACAAGATCCATGATCCTGTGTAAATAATAACAAGATCCATGATCCTGTGTAAATAATAACAAGACTCATGTTTCGTAAAGGGAATAGAGTGTTAACTTTTTCCTGTACTAAAAATAATGGAGTAGGCAAGTGCTACATTCAACGTAGGTGCTTCCTGGTCTGTTTTTTAACCGTACTTCCATAGATCACAATACCAAATTACTCACAGAGAGGCCTATGGCATAATTCCAAAAAAAATCTACAGAAACTTAAATCTCACAAGCTAAGATTGCCCACAGCTTGTGTATTAAGAAGGAATCTCTGTGTGCATGCTATTTTCAGCAGTCGCCTGAAAGCAGATTGAACAACAAGAACTCAAACTTGAAATACGAATAAGAAATTCTCCGAAAAAAAGAGGACCAAATTTTTTTTTTTTTGAAATTCCGAAACCAGTTTTGTACACCAAAAATCCCTACTCTACTACAATATCATGCCAAAACAGGTATATACGGCTTACATCGGCGTATAATGGCATGGTGTGTAGCTACCCATGCGGGTAGCAGGCTTCATTTGAAATTTCTAGATGTCCACTTATTTGAGGACGGAGGAAGTACTTTGGTTAATTTGTCTTTGCTTTACGGGGCACACGGATGGCTATTAGGCTTGTTAATTGACCTCGTGTATGTACTTTTCTCAGGGTTGGCTCTTTGGATAGCTGAAATGGACATTAGCGGCCCCTTTGGTTGGCCTAGCTAACACTGATGATTCTCATCTTTATTATTTGCAAAAAAACAGATTCTCATCTTTATTATTTTATTTTGTGTTTGTATTGTAAGTTTACCTGAACCTATTGGGGTGTGCTAATGTGAAGGTGATGGGGAAACTGTATGGTGACGCCTAAGGCTGCCCATGGTTAACCGAAAACCGAGAAACCGACCTGAAAAAACCGAAACCGAACCGAAATTGTGGTTATTTGGTTTCCGGTTAAGGTTACGGTTAGTAAATAGCTAACCATATGCCTTGCGGTTAATACGGTTAATAACCAAAAACCGAATGGTTAACCAAAAAAACAAAATGCCTATTAACTTTTATTAATTTGCTACTTTTATTGACTTTTATTAACTTTACGGGTTACTTGTAGCATGTGATTGCTACTTGTATAGACTTTTATTAACTTTATGGGTTATTTGGTTACTTTGGATCATATGCCTATTAATTTTATAGTCTATTCCATTATTTTGTAATATATGGCCATAAAAATAAATTGTCATTTTAAAATTCGCGTCAACTTAGGTTAATTTGGTTATTACCGAAACCGAACCGAAATTAAATGGTTATTACCAAAACCGAACCGTATTCTCATACAAAACCATATTTACCGAAGTATTAAAACCGATAAATAAAAAAACCGTATAAACCGAACCGAATTAACCAATTAACCGAACGCACAACCAGAGTGACGCCTCATGGCTCATGCAGTCATGCCAGGGTGGCAAATTAAGCACATGCGCATGATTGGGCAAGAGAGCCATGGGCATTATTTGGCAGTGCAGATAGATCTGTAATGACGATGCCGGGCGTATTTTGAAGAAGACCAGAGCTTGATCTTCTAGCGTCGACTCTTCTGTCTCATATATCAACGTTCTGCCCCTAAATAAAACATCAAGGTTCTGCCCCTATTTTGAAGAAGACCAGAGTAGAAATCAAAGAGAGTGGCCCAACAAGTCAACAAACATGGGAGCCGTTAGTGGAAGGATGAGAGCCATGCATGGTCTCTACAGTCTACACTCCTTAGGCCGCAAGTGACCCCTGACTAAATTAGTGTCTCTTGTCGTCTCGTTCATACTCCCTCTTTTAACTAGTTTGCTAAAAAGTGTTACATTGTGAAACATAGGTAGTATTTTACAAATGTTACCTTGACTAGTAAAACTTAGGAGGTGAATGCCATGTTGTTAAATTTGTGTGATAACAATATAGAGATGATCATGTTTAGGGTAATATTCAACTAAATCTTGACCAGTAAAAAAATCAAAGATTGATCCTTCAGCCGGTAACCAATTTCAACACTACAATTTGCCGTCGGTTTTGGCAGTGACTAAGGGTTGCATATTAGAGCATACACAGTGTTGGACTCTTATCGAGGCGTTTGTGATCCAAAAATAATTCAATTATCATTAAATCTAGAGATAAGAGACTCTAACTCCAACACAAGGCGCTAACGTGAGGCGCTAAAACAGTTTTTTCATGCGCTAGATAGCGAGACTTTTCATGCGCTAGATAGCGAGAGGAATCGTTTTTTGTGGGAAAAAACTAGAAAAGCACCGATGAAAATTTTGGCACCGACGCCACGTGAGTTCCTAGGCTTGACAGGGAATCATAACTAACTGCTTGGATTTTGATCCTGGCGTCGGCGCATAAGCGCCGCACTGTGGATGCTCTTACTGGACGGTTAAGAACCGCCTCCGGAAAGATGGAACATTAATACTTCCTCCATATCAAAATATAAGACTTTCTACCTACTTTTCACACACATGTATTTAGACATGTTTTAGTGCAAGGTTCATGTGAATTTTATATTAAAACATCTCTAGGTACATGTGTGCAGAAAATAGGTAGAAAGTCTTATATTTTGATACAGAGGGAGTACAAAACTCTGCTTTCTATCGTAGTTATATCTCTTTGGTTTCTCATAGTAATTACATATACAAAAGTAACGTGAAACTGAGACCAAATTGATCGGCACCGGCCAGATACTCCATTTCATTTATGGAACGCATTGTGGCAATTGACAATATATCAACGGACGTTTTTTCATCTGAAAAGTGAACTCACGTTTAAAAGCATTGTGGGAACAAAGCACTCGAGCAAATGAGGAAACCAAATTTTAAGCGAAACATAAAAGTATGTCGTTACATTTTGCGACCTAAATTGCGACTATAAGTGAGGCATATGACCTATCTATTGCTTCATGCTAATTATTAAGTAACTACTACTCCCTCCGTATAAAATATAAGATATTTTAGCATTTTTGTACCCACATGTATCTTGAGTTCTAGACATAATTCACATGAATCATGCACATAAACATATCTAAATATATGTGGATCCAAAAATACTAAAACATCTTATAATTTGATCCGAGGGAGTACAAGAGGCTGTATTTAGCTTCTCCACGGGTTAATTGCCACGGCTGCTTCAAGGTTAGCAGAATCAGACAGGTACTGCATGCAGGCCTCCTTCAGCACGCGGCAACGATGCTGCTCGGCAAACGCTAGTGCGGCGCCCACCGATTCCACTTCAATGTACTCGCACAACGCCTCCTCGCAGATCAGCTTCAGCCTCTCCAGCTTGTACCTGTCCGCCGCCACCAGCAGCGGCTTCGCCACGGCCGCCAGCGTCTCCTGACGCTCCACCATCTCCTTGGGCAGCGCGTCGGTGTAGATGAAGTGGAGCAGGGCCTTGAAAACTCCGGCGTCCATGTTGTCCACGCGTATCCTCGACGACAAGGCTGCCGACGACTGGAGGAGCTCCGCCTTGAAAACGGGGGATCGCGCGGCGAGCATCCACCTGTGCGCGAAGAAGGTCTCGCCACCGACCTCGATCTCCACGTCCACTCCTTCCTTGGACTCCCAGAGTACCTCCGTGAGCTGCCGGTGCAGGTCGGACGGCGGCACCACGCTACCGGCGCGGTGGTCGGTGGTGCGCATGTCGAGAACGGTGACGTCGCAGAGGATGGACAAGCAGCCGTCCTTGAGGTGCTTCTCCTTGTCCAGGTTTTCAACCTTCATGAAGTCGTCCCAACCCCACGAAAGAGTGTCGCCGCTCGAGAAGTTGTTCGCGTTCGCCTCGCCTTGGGTCTCACCATCGGGTTTGTCTGACGAATGGATCTTGCCATCTGTGTACGACGGCTTCCCGGCGTGGTTGAGGATGCTTATGTGGCAATCAGCCGTGGCGTCGCCGGTCTTGTCATGGCTGGCGTGGGTGAGGTAGAGGGAGATGTAGCCTTGTTTCCCCTCAGTTCCGTTCGGGTAGCATTGGATGCGCCAGTCGTGGCCGCCGACGCCGAACGTCCCTGACTCGATCATCGTGTCATTGGCGACCATCTTCTGGAGGCGCGCGTACTGTTCGATCCTGAACAGGTAGGAGCCGGTCACCGGCTTCATGGAGAGGGTCCCGGCGGAGAGCCGCTGCCGGCCGGCAGCGCGCAAGGCGGACAGCGCCGACATTGACATGATATCAGATCGGATTGATCGATCGCTCAATGATTCGAGTAGAGGATACGATCTCGCTTGGAACTGCAGGTTGGTACTGGATTTATTTAGGTTTCTGCTAATCTACAGCCAGCTGTGTTTGATTTCGGTCACACTCGTTTTTGTACGCTCACGATTTGTTCTGTGATTGGTGTTTCTTTCTCCTCTTTCGCTGCTGCCTCCCAGCCCAAATCTGTGACACTGGAGAGTTCGCGCCAGTTAGGCGGGTCAGGGCTTTCTTAGTGGGCTTCTTGTTGGATTTGGGTCCTCTTTTTTTCTGGATGTATGTACGCCCGTCGGGGTCGCCGCGTGTCCTTTCATTCGGTGGATTTGGGGAGAACAGAGGAAGGGGAGAGAGGCGGAGGGGAGCT
The DNA here is from genome assembly GCA_947311845.1 of Poa pratensis. Lineage (NCBI taxonomy): Eukaryota > Viridiplantae > Streptophyta > Magnoliopsida > Poales > Poaceae > Poa > Poa pratensis. The sequence continues at coordinate 62,202,715 of CAMZMU010000042.1, forward strand.
CTGTGTTTGAATCCGCGCCGGCCGGTCTTGGCGAGAAGCACGATGGCGAGAGGCTAGGTCGCCGGCGACGGAGGTATCCATCCGCGCAGCTCTACACCCGCGGCTTTTACTCTCTCGCTTTCTGCATTTTTCGTCGTTCGCGTGCAAATTTTTGTACGTACGGTCGCCCGGCTGTGTTCGTCGGATTTGGGGGCGCAGGTTAGATTGAGGTCGCCGGAAGCGGCGTTCTATTGTCCCCGACACCTTCTTTGTCCCCTATGTTTGTCGATTTAGTTTTCCATGAGCAAATCGTTTGTGGTAGGATGCGCTACTGCTTGAGCAAATACTATGCAGTATTTTGTTGTTGTTTTGGGAGGCGAGCTTCAGTTCAATGGAGGCGGTGGTGAGCAGCGATTCCTGTCCGTTTTTGTGCCCGTGACTCAATCTATCCATTTTTCCTGTCATTTTTTGGAATTCATGAACTAATCGATGGGCTGGAGGCGTTCTTCCATACTGCGGGCACATGCCATCTCTAGAGGGGTAGGTAGTGTTATCTGTTCGTCTGTGCAAGTAGGGATTGATGTGGTTCGTATGTAAACTATATATATTCGTCAGTATATGCTGGTGGTTTTGCTCGTTATGATGTGGTTTGTACATGTGATTTTTGTGTGTTGTGAAGGCAGTATTTTGGGGGATGTATGGCAAGCAGAATGTATTTTTTGTAGAATCATTTTGACATTCTAAATTTTATTTGTTGAACTCTTATCAATTTATTTATTTTCAGGTCTAAAGCAGTACATGATTTGTTGTGACAGTATATGCGATTTTTCATGAGGCTGAGCTGGCGAGCTACCTTGTGGCCCAGCTGTGAGATTAGGGTCAGAGGTTTTTGTGTGAGGTGGACTTGGGACCATATGTAAGCGTTGCGTGTAGTATATTAGGTCATGAACCTGTAGTTTGATCGTTAAGCTGAAATTCAGATAGTACCCAATGCGTATAATCTTAACTTTGTTATCTGAAATTTTCTTTTCATTTCTCTATTTTTCTTTTCTCTTTCTTTGTTCTCTGAAATTTGAATTTTTTGATCTTAAAGCTCTGAATGTGTTGTTCTTAATGTGTGTTCTGAAATGATCTTAGTCTTTATCTGAATTTTGTTTCTATGAAATTGTTGTCTTTGCTATTTGTCACCATTGATCATTTTTTATCTGAAATGTTTTATTTTTCTCTGAATTGTGTCTATGAATTGATCTTAATATTTTTCTGAACTGTGTTTCTATGAAATTGTTGTATCTTTATCTGAAACTGTTTATTTTTCTCTGAATTGTGTCTTCTTAATTTTGTTATCTGATATTTTCTTTGTGTGTTTTATTTTGATTCGTATTTCGTTTGTCTCATAGATGGGGTTTTCATCTTTCTCTTTCTCTATCTTTATTTGAGTGTTGTATTTTGATTTGTCCTTCGTTTGTCTCAGAAAGGGGGTTTTTCATCTTTATTTGTGTCTTTTTTTTTCGAGTGTTGGATTTTCATCTTTCTCTTTATCTTGAACATGTCTTTATGTGATTCTTTTTCAATTTCTCTGAAATGTGTCCTATTATTCTTCCTTCTGTCAGTCTTCTGTCATTTACTCCTTTGCTTTTTGCTATTTGTTGTATTTGTTTCACCCTCCTGTCAGTCCCTTCTTTATCTGAATCTGCGTCAATTCTCTGAACTTCTTATATGTTGCTAGGGACAGAAAAGGGGAGCCAATTTTGCTTTTTTCATTTTGTAAGAAGCCCAATCAGCTCAAAGCCCATATCTGGCTTTTTATTGAACAGCCCGTATCTAGATTGGCGGGCCATCTGCAGCTCGAGCGTGTACGCAACTTCCCCGTGCAGTTTCGTTTTCTGGCTGTGTTTCGCTTGCTTCACACACGTTTTTTTTAACACACGAAATCAGACACACACGTGGCAGATGGGTACTGGTTGAAAAAACGACTGTGCGCGAAATGAAATACAGCTGACTGTAATTTAGACCGTCCCATTTATTTACGGCAAGCGATCAGATGCAATCTTACCAAATTTTGGGTCAAAAAGTTTGGCACCCAGTCACGTCCATTGTCAGGCCCACTGGCAAGCCCATCATGGATGTTCTGATCACTCACTATCCGGCCCAAGTTATAATCCACTTTAGGAAAACCAGAGTCATGTCCAACTCTCATTAAGTTTTCTCACAAAAAACAACTCTCATTAAGTTGCCTAAGAAAAAGATATCCTCATTAAGGTTGCTGCTCCGCCTCCTTCCCCGCCCGCAGGAGCTGCTACATGACATCGGCCGCCGCCCCTATCTCCACCACCAGGTTCACCTCTCCGACACGGTGGAGCTCCACCTCGTCCCCGACCAAGTCCATCACTCGGGCTTGCATGCCACTCATGCCATCTCATTCTTGTATACTATTCGAACATATAGAGTTAATTATGTATATTTGTTGACAGGTCACAAGCAAACATTCGTACTTCTATAACAGATTCGGTATACTACATGGAAAAGACTTTACAACTTCATTTTGTTGTTGATGTAAAGCATGTTAGACAGTGCAAAGTATTTTGTTTTTGAGATATGCATATGTTAAGATAGTGCAAAGCTGCCTGAGCTTGTCTGAATTTTTCGTTGAATCAGTGCATGAACAAGGAATCGTTTTCTGCAGAATTATGCTTGTAGGAATTCTTATTCTTATTGATGATCAGTACAATAGATTATTTTTGCAGTGACTATTGAGTTTGATGAGTGAATGCTTATATTAATTTTGGAGGATTGATTGCTTGTATGTGAACAATGAGGGGATTTTATCGGTTAAACATGACACAGTTTAAGTCTAGGGGTGTTATATACTTTGCAGACATAAGCCCAAATTTCAGAAGCCCAAAAGAATGGGAGTAACAGTTTCTACTAGCTTCTCCCACCATAGTTCCTCCCTACCGAAATCTATAAGGCGGCTTCTCCATAAGTTTAAGTCCAAAATAAGTGGCCCTTAGTGTATCTTGTCATCTTGTCCATATGATACGACTGCTACCTGTAAATTTGACTATTAAAATTTCGGAGGTGACTGTCGTGTTGTTAATTTTATGCGATGATGATAGAGTGATGATCATGTTTAGGGTAATATTCAACTAATCTTGACTAGTAAAAAAGAAATTGAAGATTGATCCTTTAGCCGGTAACCCATTTCAGCAATTTGCCATCAATTTTGGCGGTGACTAAAGGTTGCTTATTCCTAGACTGTTTAGAAACGCCTCCAGTACAATGGAATATTACAACAAAACCCTGCTTACTAGTGATAGGCGACAACACACTACCCGGTGGCTCCTAAAACAATGACAAAGTACATAGACCACACAGTAGGCATACATGGTATAGTTATACTTCTTTAGTTTCTCATAGTGTAGATTACATTTACATAAGTAATGAAATAAGACCAAATTGATTGACATCAAATACTCCGTTTTATATATGAATCACATTGTCACAATTGCCACCGTATCAACTCACCTTTGAAAGCATTGCGGGAACAAAGCACACGAGCAAATGAGGAAACACAATTTTATCTGTTTTAGCAAAATTCAATCATAAGCATATGTTCTTACATTTAGCGACCTAAATTGGGACTATAAGTGAAACATATCTATTGCTTCATGATAAATAGTTTAAATGAGGGCACGACGTCAAGTTGTATTCTTCGGCCACAAAAATTGTACTCCCTCCATCCCAAAATATAAGGCGAACTTAATTTTCGCTGGTCAACGATGTACAAATTTGACCTTGATTGGGACTTATGAAATATCCATAAAATTATTATCATAATATATGAAATGATAGGATTTCCAAGATGAATCCAACGGTAACATTTACACATTCTAAATCCATATGATTTAGTATATATTAGTCAAATCGCATCAAACAAAAGCATAAAAATAGCGCGTCTTATAATTTGAGGCGGAGGGAACCAACGCTTGAATGGTTATTCGCGTCCTTAGGGTGTCACCCTTGGTGCGCGATGGCTTCCTGGCGCGGTCGAGTATTCTCAAGCGGACATGCGTCGTGGCGTCGTCAGTCTTGTCATGGCTGGCGTGGGCAAGATACAGGGAGATGGAGCCTTTTTGCCCCTTTTTGCCATCCGGGTAGCATTGGATACATCAGTCGTGTCTGCCAACACCGAACGTCCCTGACTTAATCATCGTACCATTGTCGACCATATTCTGGAGGAGGCGCGCATACGATTGATTCTAACAGGTACTGTAGGAGCCAGTCACCGTCTTCATGGAGAGGGTTCCAGCCGAGAGCCGCTGCCGGCCGACGGCGCGGAGGGCGGATACGAGCGTCGACGTTGACTTGATATGAGATCAAATTGATCGATCGATAAACAATTCAAGAAGACGATATGACCTCACCTTGGAGTTGTAGGTTTTATATATATATATATATATATATATATATATATATATATATATATATGTATTGCAACCGATCAGATGCAATCTACCCACACTTGAAGGTGTTTGCTTTGACCGAATATCGAAAATATGCAAAAGGATTTTGGGTCGTTAATAAAATGACTAGGTCTCAGGCGACAAGTTAAACCTCAGTCGGGTGACGTCACTAAATGGGCTAGTTGCATCTCACTTGCAACTCATGTACAATTTTCAGGCTAGCACGAATCATGATGCAAATTTAATAGTTTAGATTATTTTGTCTCAGTTATAATCAATGTGCAACTAGAAAATCTGAGTTACAACCCACATACAAATGGGGAAAATTCAGTTGCAATCCATTTACATCTCACAGATTGCACAAATCGTGACACAACTTCAACGACTAAGGAGTCGATTGAGATTTAGTTAATTCTCAGACGCCTGAGAATTAGCAAAATCATAATAAAATTGTACTCCCTCCGTTTGTAAATATAAGATGTTTTAGCTTTTTTTTAGATTCACATGTATTTACATGTACCTAGACACATTATAGTATGCATGTTCACTCACTTCGGTCTGCATCTAGTCTACATGTGAATCACCTAAAACATCTTATATTTAGGAACAAAGGGAGCACTAGTTCTTACATATCACGATCAAATAGAAGTTTCCTTGTCAGAGGGTAAACAAAGCAGGGAAGATCATCCTGGTCTCTTTTACTCTCCGCCTGTTTGGAACCCTCACACGTGTTTCTTTCTCTCTTTTCTTGAGAGAGAGAATTGCGTGTTTCTTTCCGGGCGCTCCTTTGTGGCGCTCGTAGGCGCCGCTTATGAGCTACGGCGCCTACGTCGTCTCGCTTTTGGGCCGGCCCACTTCGGTCGCTGCGCTCGCACGTTCGACTTCTTCGCGCGTCTCTGCACGTTCTACGTCGTCTGCTTTTGAACGCGCGTTCGCTCGCTGGCTTGCTGCGTCGCGCGCTGCTTCTTCGTTCGAACCTACTGTTTCTTCGCTGGCTGCGTCGCGTTCGCTCGTTTTTTTTGTTTGTTTAGCTCGATGGCTGTTTCTACTGTTTCTTTTGAATCCAGCTACTGGCTGTTTCTGTTGCTTCACCAAAAACTGTTACGTTTAACTGAGCTAGTTCAGCAGTTAAAATAGTAGAAGAAAACAAATTGATAGTAAGTAAATAAACAATTTTTGGACTAAATACGAAAGAAAAAATTACAAAAATCTGCTGAATAATTAGGGATATATAGAATTTGATAAATCATTAGCATTTAATATATGTGTAAGAAAAAAGTATGTTATTACAAATTTGGAACCATTTTTAAAAATGGAACCATTTTTTAATTGTGAACCATTTTCAAAATGGAACCGTTTTTTAATTCCGAACCATTTTTAATTTGGAACCATTTTCAAGTTGGAACCATTTTTAAATTTTGAAATGGAACCATTTTTAAATTTTGAACCATTTTTAAAAATGGAACCATTATCAAAATGGAACCATTTCTAAATTTGGAACCATTTTAAATTTGGAACCATTTTCGAAATGGAACCATTTTAAATTTGGAACCATTTTTAAATTTGGAACGATTTTTTAAAAATGGAACCATTTTCAAAATGGAACCAATTTTAAATTTGGAACAATTTTCAAAATGGAAATATTTTTTAATTTGGAACCATTTTCAAATTTAGAACCATTTTAAATTTGGAACAATTTTTAGAAAATGAAACCATTTTAAAAATGGAACAATTTTTTAAATTTGGAACCATTTTAAATTTGGAACCATTTTCAAAACGGAACCATTTTTAAATTTGGAACAAATTTCAAAATTGGAACCATTTTAAAAAATGGAACTGTTTTCAAATTTGGAACCATTTTCAAAAAAACTAAAAGAACGCAAAAAAAAAATAAAGAAAAAGAAAACAAAACATAAATGAAAAACAAAAATGAAAACGAAAAAAGAAACAAAAAAGAAACGAAACCATTTTTAAATTTGGAACCATTTGCAAAATTAGAACCATTTTTGTAGTTGGAACCATTTTTGAAATTGGAAACATTTTTGAATTTGGAACCATTTTTAAAAATTGGAACCATTATGAAAGATGAACAATTTTCAAATTTGGGACCATATTAAAATTTAGAACCATTTTAAAATTTGGAACCATTTTAAAATTTGGAACTATTTTTAAAAAATGGAACCATTTTCAAAGATGAACAATCTTCAAATTTAGATCCATTTTTAAATTTGGAACCATTTTCGAAAATGAATAATTTTGAAATTTGGAACCACTTTTAAAATGGAACCATTTAAAAAAATAGAACCATTATGAAAGATGAACAATTTTAAAATTTGGAACCATTTTTTAAATTAAAACCATTTAAAATTCGGAACCATTTTTCAATTTCGAACCATTATGAAAGATGAAAGTTTTTCAAATTTGAAACCATTTTAAAAATTGGAACCATTTTTTAAATCGATACCATTTAAAAATTCTAAACCAATTAAAATTTGTAACCATTTTTTAATTTGGAACCATTTAAATGTAGAACAGTTTTTTGAATTTGGATCCATTATCGCAGGTTAACGGGAAATAAATAAAAGAACCGAAAATAAAATTGAACCAGAAATGGGAACGAACGAAATAAAATTGTGAACCAAAAAATGTTGTACAACAGAAATATAAAAGAAATTCCTCGATTGTGTAATTTCTTTAAACACCGGGTTGTTTCAAAAATCGTTGTCAGTTGCAAAAAAATATCATACGTGGGGGTAGAAAAAGGTAGTGATTCTTCATATCAGATTCGAAAATGAGTTAATTTGCGAAGATTTCTTATAAAAAAAAGAAGCATCAATTTCCATCTTAAATTTCGTTACTTAAACCCCCTTTTGGATTGATAGTACTTAGAACGACAATTAGTGAATCAGTGGGCTACAAAAAATGAATCAGTGGGCTACGTCTATACAAACATCACATGATTAACATGCATCTATTCCCTATATAAATGTCTTGCTGGAGATATGTTATGTTCTGCCTAACATGAAAAGAACATAGTTGAAAAAAGATGAAGGTGCAAGCACTGACACTGTCACAGAGTCGACAGTCCAATTACATACAGAAGGGAAAAAAAATTAGTTCTCTCTCATTTGATCATCCAGCAAGACAATAAGGTAGGAAACACACAACCAAAACATCAACTGCTGCAACAACTGAGTCTACATTAGAAGTAATGTCGTTTGCCTCAAAAGTGCAAACATAATCTTCACCACATGAAGTTGAAAATTTCATATAATGGTAAGAAAAGAAAACCAGTGCATTCCCATTTTGTTCAGCAAGGCAACAAGATAAGGAAAGACAAACCAAACGATACTACATTTATATGAACAAGCAACAATCCGCGCTATATAAAGAAACACATAGCAGGAACTACATCCTCTTCTTCTTCTTCTTCTTTAGAGCATCGAGTTTCGCCTCGTCAACCATATTGTGAGCTGAATGAAACATCTTGTATGCCATTAGCATTCTGTACTTCAGAATAATAATCTGAACAAATCAACCCAAAAAAAAAGGTTAGGACTCATATAAGATGCATGATGAAATGGGTTGTGTAAAATTAGTGAAAATAAAATATAAAAGAAGAACACATTGCTGAAATCTTTCATAGTCTTGCCATTCCACAGTTGTACCTATTGTTAAGAAAAATTGACAATTCAACAAAGCACATTTGTTATAAAAAAGACATCCTTATATATATCAGAGAAAAGATAGAGAAAACTAACATGAAAAATATTTTTGTGTCTCGTGAGAAAACTAACCCATTCGGTTGGTGAGGATAATCTGGTGGGTTATAGTTTTTGAACTTCACAAAGTCCTTGCATTGTATACCCCACTGGTTGAAAACAGTGCTCAGGTTTGTGGCCTAAAAAAAGGAAACTGAGTGTTATTACAGATGAATTAAAAAACATACATGGTTTGACAAAAAAACACAAAGAGACTAAAAACTGCAAAGTTGGTGTAGCTGTAGAAGATTGAAGGTTGATTGAGCCTGAATAATGCAAAAAAGGAAGAATTTGTTGAAGAAAAGCAACAACACAGGGGTGTAATGAGCTTCTAAAAAAGATCATTTAGGGGCAAAAGAAAGAAGATAAAATTATTACATTGTATAACATCTGGTTTAGGGTGGCATTGATGAGGAGGATATTGATAGCAAGAATGAACTCCAGAAAAATTTGGGCCTTTAGTACCTTGACTACCTTGAGCAGTTGCAGTTGAAGAATGCATTTGTTCATCAACATGGGGTGATATGGGATCTAGAATTAACATCACAAACAGGGACTGGATAAATGAAACGCAAAAATTCACATCACTATAAAATTATGAAAAAGCATAATATTCTTCATAATATAAAAAGGACATCAAAAGAGTTAAAAGAATTACCTTGTGAAAGAGTAGGGTCGAACTTATCCTGCACTGTCAGATGGTATGGTAAGCTAGTGATTGAGATGGCCCAACGACTGAATAGGATTGAACTGTCTAACAACTTTATTATAACGAAAGGTGGAAAACCTGGACCTTATGGTTGCTTTGCAACAAACAACATCGGGCATATTGACCCCTATATCATAGAAAAGAAGAAATAAGAAGGATAAGTAAAAATCAGAGGACTAAAATCTACAAAAACATCAAATGATTAACATGCATAACTATTCCTGTAAAACTGAAAAGGCAATATACAGGCTAACTAATAGCTAGCTACTGAACGATATACGCTTGCCTCCTAAAAAATACACTTACATGGGTTCCATCAAATCGAAGCATGTAGTAGTAATTACACTAGTGTTGAGAGCACATAACATATAGTAGTAATTACACCATAAAAAAAGCCATCACAACAAACAAAGCATATGAAATCCCCCCAAAAATTCGGGTCAAAATGGTTGAAATACAGGTGAATTAAGGCCAGCACATTCACGGTCTCCCCCCCCCCCCCCCCCCCCCCACCACACACAGTATTAGCGATTGGGGTTCCATCAAATCGAAGCATGTATACACTATTGTTGAGAGCACGTAACAGATGAAGCCAACACTAGGGTTGAGAGCATGTATACACTACGGGATGAGACGAAATCTACACACATGACATCAGCCGCCATGAAAATACGCAAGCAGAGGACATGGAAAGGTAGGATCGGGGATCGAGCTACAACGAACCAAGCAAAATCAAGCCGGATCGAGCCGGATCGAGCTAGTAGAAGAAGTACCAAGCAGAGGTCACGGGGTAAAAAAAACATGAACCTGGATCCGCCATGGACGGCGACGGGCGGCGCAGTGCGACACCAAGTGAAGCATCAAGGAACCACCGGTCGAAGAAGATCTGGGAGCGCACGCGAACCAGGTAATCCACTCCGGGGGAAGAAAAATCTGGGAGCGCACGCGAAGCACGGGAAGAAGAAAGAAGAGAAGCAGACAGCGGACGCCGTCTTCCACTCGCCGCTGTGGAAAAAGGAACCGGGGGAGAGGGAGGAGGAGGTGTCGGGGGTGCGATCTGCAGTGCGAGGACTCGCCGGAGATGGCCGGCGATGAAGACGGCGGAAAAGGAGATGGGGAGAGGAGGGAGGCGTCGGTGGGGAATGGGAGAGAAGAAGAAGGAGGTCGACGCGAAGCATCGAAGGAAGTCGATGAAATTTGGGCCGGCCCAGAAAACGGTTCGCGATGGAATCCTTCAGGCGGCAAGCGCGTTAAGGGGCGCAAACAGGCGGCATATAGGGTTCGCCTTTCTTTCCTGGCTCCAGCCATGTATGATCCTCATGCCCCATGGCAGGCCCATCATGGATGTCTAAATTACTCACCAGCCGCTCAAGCTTCAGTCCACTATAGGAAACTCGGAGTCACGCCCACGGTCCGCCTCCTCATCAAATTCTCCTCCTATAAATAATCCTTTTCCCAGAAAAACAACTCCCTAAAAACAATATCTCCTCAATAATTGTGTTCTGTGGCAAAAGTACATTTTTATGAGCTCTTTTTATAGAGAATGTAATAAACCAGCTCATTTTCTTGGCTTATATGAGTGATTGATAGTGATGACTTTTGATGATATGGCGGTCTTATAGAGCCAGTTGCTGATATATTTTTAGCCTTGCTCTAAAGCTATTATGTTTCTAAAATAAGTTCCCTACAAATAAGATCTCATTAACTGTGTTACGTTGCAAAAGTACATGTTTTCTTAATTTTGTGACCGGGAATGTGATAGGTCAGCTCATGCCTTGGCTATGTTTGGTGAAGGCAAAGTTCATGGAAGTCATGAGGCAGGTGTGGATGAAAACTTTTCTGAAACTATAAATTATACACCCGATAATGATGTTATGAAACTCAGTGTGGCCGCTACATCTTCTGAGACTGGTCTTCAAGTTCATGGGAGATATGATCCATGGTCAGGGCTATGGCACCAAAAACGTGGAAAATCTGACGAAAATGGAAGGCTATGCAATCAAAGATATGGTGCAATTGGCGCTCGAAAGCGCTGCATAAAAATAATTGGGAAGTTATGTCTAGGTGGCCATCAAATATTATGAGGAAGATTGAGAAGGAAGGACGGAGCTCTCTGCCATTCTCTAGTAGATCAAGGGGCTTAGTGGGTTGTTTTCAGCTTTGTCATTAATTGTTTTATATAGTAGAGACACAAATGGGAGTTGATTTATGTGCTTTTAACCGAGGTAGTAGACAAAGTATATGGCTGAATTATACGCCGAACATTCTCATCTCGGTCTGCCAACACGATCGTGACCATATGACCTCACAAAAAGTAAGAAAAAATAGCCGGTGATTTAGTCATTTGTTAATCAATTACATGTGTTCTGCTTCCAAAGATTAAATCACTTTACATTATTTACAGTACCACTAATTAACAAACTATGTGGCTCATCCTTCGAGACATCATGAGATATGAAACACGCCATAGCCGCTAAAGCACATGTTACTTTATTTGCTTCCCTACTGCAATGTTAGCGCATTTCTGCGAAGTTGTTAGAAGAATCACAAATTCATTATGGATCGTGAATGCCGCCATCACCGAGAAACCCACCTTAATGGATGATTTCCAGTACCGCTACAAACTCCAAGCTTACGAAAACTCGGGCCGACCCCATCTCTTGTTCACACATTTTCAAATTCAAATTTAATTACGACATAATTGTGTATGCATGTAAAGATCATTATCTCTTGTTGTCATCTCCTTAATGGAGTATATCACAAAGAGACAAAAACAATATATTTCCAAGCATTAAGCTCTCTTGGAGCATGTATATTGGGGCACATATAAGATGGTTGTCTCTTATGAATTCCACGATCTCTACTACAAACGAATGAACTGTCCTGTCTTGGCCATGGTCCATGAACGGACGAAATCATACGACTGAGAAACTGCCTGGCGGACGAAATTGGACGACGGAAAACTGCCTGATTATGTAATCCCACTCGTAATCTGGGCAGTAATTACGGGCCATAATTACCATTCTGAGCCGTTTGCATGCATACAGTCCGGCCGCATGTAGTTTCTCAGTAGGTTAGCGTGATTAAAAGGAGGCGTCAAAAAATCTCTACTACAAACGAATGAACTGTCCTATCTTGGTCATGGACGGACGAAATCGGACGACTGAGAAACTGCCTGATTAGCAGACGGACGAAATTGGACGACCGAAAACTGCTTGATTACGTAATCTCACTCGTAATTTGGGCAGTAATTACGGGCCATAATTACCATTCTGAGCCGTTTGCATGCATACAGTCCGGCCGCATGTCGGCATGTAGTTTCTCAGTAGGTTAGCGTGATTAAAAGGAGGCGTCAAAAAAAAGGAATGACATTAAATGCTAATTGTGCCTAATAAACGGAAGGGCACTAAACGCAAAATTTCATCATTCTTCTGCCTAGGGATGGGTGGGACTGGGTGTGGTCCGGCGAGGCAGCTTCGGCCGGCATCGTTGTTGGGTGAGGTCCGGCGTGCAGTGCACCAGCCCGTACACTATGCATCGTTGCTTGGTGCACAGGAGGTGATCAAGTCATCATCGCGAGAACTGATCAAGTACCGTCACCAGAGGTGATCCCATCGCCTTTCTACCCTAAATATTTTCTCCTTATCCGCTGTTTTGAAGTTAATCTATTATCCAGTGCACAGGAGCTACCATAACCCGACGCAGCTTCACCGGAGACGAACAACGCCGCCGCCGCCGGGATCACGTGATTGCGTCATTCATTTCCGCCTCCATCGCTGTCTAAACCAGATAGAGATCGAGATAGATCAGAGGGAGCCGGAGACACTATCCTCGCCTCGGATCGACGTTATCTACACCACAGCCCGCCGGTGAGCTATTCCTCTCGCGTAGATCATCGGGCTTTTGAGTATGCTTCACATATATGTTTCGCGCGTATTAAAACATGAAAGAATAACATTTTTGTACTACTACGGACTTTAGAGCTGTGAAAACTACATGGCAGAACCAAAATTTGACTGCGTACCCAAAAACTATTACGGACTGAACTGCTATGGGTGCTATATTTTCTGCTGAAACATGATCTCTTGGACGAAATGTGGTCTGACCTTCCCGTGCACCAAAAAATCTGAAAGTTTTACACGACGTGCACTCACATCTCTTCTAAATGATTTAAAAATATAAACACAAAATACCTTATAGATCTCTCGATAATAATTATGTATTATACTACTATCGGTTCGTATTTTATGCCAAAAAACCTTAATGTTGTACAGTAGGAATTTTTTCTGATATTTTCCTACACCAAAAAATCTTAATATTTTACAAGGCGTGACCTTTCATGTCTACTAAATCATGTAAAAATATCATGACAAAATCTCTTGTAGATGAAGGCGATAATAAGAATGGATTGTATATTTTTACACTATTTGTTCTCTGACCTTCCTGTAACCTAAAAAGCATGAATATTCAAGGCGTGAACTTACATTACTACTAAAGAATGAAAAATATCAGCACAAAATCCCTTCTAGATTGATCGAAAATAATTATGGATTGTACTGATATCGGTCGGTTTCAGGGGGATGAGATGGTCTACCATAGCTTTGACTCTGCGGTGGACGACCCATACAACTACTATCCGTCCGAGTTCCTTAACTCTCTAACCCTAATGGGCTGTCACCGCATGAGTTGAAGTGCAAGATTAACTTCCCGGTAATATTGCTCAAAAACATTGACCCAGCAAACGGACTTTGCAATGGAACGAGGTTGGTAGTCCGTGGATTTCAAAGGAACGTCATCGATGCAGAAATCGTGCTGGGGCTACACGCCGGGAAGAGGATTTTCTTGCCGAGAATCCCCCTTTGCCCCTCAGATGATGAGATGTTCCCTTTCCAGTTTAAGAGAAAACAATTTCCTATTCGACTCAGCTTCGCCATGACGGTCAACCAGGCACAGGGGCAGACTATTCCTAATGAGGGTATCTATTTGCCCGAGCATGTGTTCTCTCATGGGAAATTGTACGTCGCGCTTTCCAGATCTACAGGCAGGAAAAACATTAAGATCCTCGCCGTCCCACCTACAAAGGATAAAAAGAAGAGATCCCTACATACTGATGGTACTTAGATGGTACTTACACAACCAACATCGTCTTTGAAGAGGTCCTTACTAAATAGGTTAGTTATTTCGCACAGATATACTTTAAATACTCATACTTTGTATTTTTAAAATTATGAAAATTCATATATAGTATTCATTTATTTTATACAGGTCAAATGCCGAGAGAAGAATTAATGACTTAACAATGCCTTCAAGCACAGAGATATTTTGCCAAATTTCATATACGAACAATGTAAAAAATTATACATTGTCATCTTTATTTTTAGAGTTATCTTTTCATACACGTGAATATTTATACATGCATTATATTTATGTGTGTTGAAAAAGAAATTTGAAAACCCGTAGCAACGTATGGGCATTTAACTAGTATATAGAGAAGTACTCCCTCCGTTCCAAATTAATTGACTTGATTTTGTGCAAATATGGATGTATCTATACTTGTATGGTGTCTAGATACATCCATGTGTAACCAAATGTGTGTCAATTAAATCCGAACGGAGGGAGTACAAGCATGGTATGAAATAAATAATCCCTTATTGTAATATCTTGCATAAATGCTGCATATAGAAATTTGTGTGATCAAATTAATTATCAAAAAATTGTCAATAGAAGATGGCATCTCGTAGATTGAGAGTATGGTCTCATCTTTCATTTGAAGCTAAGAAAAGACAAACCTATGTTTTCTGTATTTTTCTCTTCCATGACAGCAAACATCCTATGTGCCACCGTGAAGATAGCATCATTGTAGGCAACTTTAGTTTACCTCTAATAATTAATGCTTATACACGTCTAAAAATATGTGTAGCTATGAGATGACATCTAGTATTTGTTACTTAATCTGTCCCAAAATACAAGACGTTTGGTAGGCTAAATATGTTATATTTTTGGACGGAGGTAGTAAGTTCTAAGAAATCATCTGATTGCTAAGAAAATGCACACACTTTTCCCATTTATCTTTCAAGTCAGTGCTTACCACACATGATGGCCTTCCCCCAACAACAACAACAACAACAACAACAACAACAACAACAACAACAACAACAACAACAACAACAACACGACCCAAGGAATTCAGAAAGAAACTAGATTGGTAGGATGGTCAACATTGTATGTTAATCTAGTCGATTGACACGTAGTCACTTTCCACATAAACAGTAAATGCGTGATCTCAGACGAGTTGGAATAATAGAAGGGAAAGATGTGATTGAGCACCATAGATCGTAGAAACTAGGGATTGCATCCATGTCGATCTTCTCCGATTAATACTACTCTCTCCGTTCCTTGATATAAGGTGTATAGTTTTTTGAAGAAAAATCCATAATATAAGGTGTATTTGTTATAAATGGGCAATTTGACCCATCAAACAATGAGATTTAGTCTCAAAAGGGGGATTTAACGGATTGTATTCATATTGTGCCTATTAAGAACTAATCTCTCGCTATTTTTTCTAGATTTTTTTTTCGTCCACTCTATGTAAAATTCTCTGCCTTAATATTCGTACAGAAAACTATACACCCTACATTCAGGAACGGAGGGAGTATATCGTTACAATATATAAATCTAGATACATATTTGGTACGTTTTACATTATCATCTGTCTTCTTATGGCCACAAATCTCCCCAAATTGTCAAGCCTTAATTATTGCGGATACTACTATATTTGCGTGCATTTATGTTGGATTTTCATTTGACCTTGTTCTTCATCACCCCATCTCCCTGGGCCTATAAATATCACTCGTTTCCATCAACAGCTGGCAGAAACACACTCGGCGATCACTCCACCACATGCACACATAGCGTGGTGCAGTGATACAAACGGTACGATCTTCTTAGAAACTAGCTAGCAAACCATTAGATTTTGGTAAGGTTCAAAGCTAGCCGAGGAAGAAGATCGATGATGACAAGTGCTAGGGTGCTCCTCCTGCTCGTGGTTGCCGCGGCAGGGTTTTCAGCAAGCGCCATGGCAGCGGCCCAGCACGGGCACGCCTACGCCGCCGCTCTCTCCAAGTCTCTGCTCTACTTCGAGGCGCAGCGCTCCGGCAGGCTGCCGCCTAACCAGCGCGTCCGGTGGCGCGGCCACTCCGCCCTCAACGACGGCGCCGACCAGGGCGTAAGCACATCCATCCATACATGCTTGTTCTGTTCATGCGTGCAAGATCGCGACAATAGCAATGGCGTCTAACTAATTAACGTGTTCGATCAATGTGCATGCATATATGCAGGTGGATCTCACCGGCGGCTACTACGACTCCGGCGACAACGTCAAGTTCGGGTTCCCCATGGCGTACACCGTGACGATGCTGTCGTGGGGCGTGGTTGAGTACGGGGCCCGGATGGCGGCGGCAGGCGAGCTGGGCCACGCGCTTGAGGCGATCCGGTGGGGCGCCGACTACCTGGCCAAGGCGCACGCCAGCCCCGACGTGCTCTACGTGCAAGTCGGCGACGGCGACTCCGACCACGCGTGCTGGGAACGGCCGGAGGACATGGACACGCCCCGGAAGGCCTACATGGTGAACCCATCAAACCCGGGTTCCGACGTCGCCGCCGAGACAGCTGCCGCGCTGGCCGCGGCCGCGGTCGTATTCTCGGCGCCCGGCGGCGACAGGCAGTATGCCTTCACGCTTTTGACGCACGCGAAACAGGTGCACATTACTTACTTACATGCAGAACTGCAGAGAGGCTGCTACCATATTATCACTCACACATTAACTACTGTTTTATATGCACGATTATTGCACCAATTAATTGTCAAAAAATTCAAATGTCACCATGCTCTGTACGCTGCACAGATACTACCACGACCGCATGTTTGTACGGGCATATATGAATGCACGCAGAAAGCACAACTTGGACGGTTGCTATGTGCACACTTAATTTCAAAATACTGCGAGTAGATTTATTCTGCAGATCAATGATTTCATAAAAAAATTGTAATCGTATCATGGTTGAAAATCAATGTCAGTATTGCTTGGAAACTGAAATTGACTTATATTCTTGCACAGATGAACTACTACAGTACTACTATCAGCTAACTTTGTGAGTCGCCTGCTTTTGCAGTTGTTTCAGTTCGCCCAGAACCACCGTTGTCTCTACCAGAACAGCGTGCCGTCAGCCGGAAATTTCTACCGTAGCAGCGGCGACGAGGTAACAAATCACTACTAATTAACATGGTTTGTAATACAATATAAAATATTTTTACCATATATCTCTGTAATGGTCTTTTTAAAACAAATACTGAAAGTTTTCTGTGTCGCTGGAAATGGAACAGGACGAGCTGCTCTGGGCAGCTGTGTGGCTCTACATCGCCACCGGCTGTGGCGAGCAGGAGTACAAGGACTACATCGCCGGCGCCAGCAACCTCGGCGGGGTGCGGCCGGCGTTGGGCTGGGACGACAAGTTCGTCGGTGTCCAGGCACTGGTCGCCAAGGCAAGATACAGTATATCTAATACTGATAATTAACTTTTATTTTCAGTAGCTGATAATTAACGACAGACGGACATGGATCTTGCAGCTCGTCATCCAAAGGAAGCTGCCCAACGACGGCCCCCACCCCCAGCTGATGAGCAACCTGGTAGGGTTCCTCTGCAACGTGGTGCAGCACGGTGACGGCAGCAGCGGGAAGCTCACCCCCGGCGGCATGCTCTATCAGCAGCAATGGGCCAACAACCAGGCCATCACGGCGGCGATGTTCGTCCTCGTCGCGCACGCCGACCACCTGGCGGCCGTGAGGGCCTCGCTCCAGTGCGGCGCCGTGACGCTGTCGCCGGCGCAGCTCGTCTCGTTCGCGCGGGGACAGGTGGACTACCTCCTCGGGAACAACCCCATGAGGATGAGCTACATGGTTGGGTACGGAAACAGGTACCCCCTGCAGCCTCATCACCGTGGCGCCTCGCTGCCGTCGATAACCTCCAACCCCGGGAAGATCACCTGCAGCCAAGGATCCGACTATTTCAACAGGCCGGGACCCAACTCGAATGTGATCGACGGCGCCATCGTCGGAGGACCAGACGCCAACGACCACTATGACGATTCTCGGGGAAATTACATGCAGGCCGAACCATCAACCTACACCGTCGCGCCCATCGTCGGAGTGCTGGCAAGGCTTTTGCACAGATGAGAGGGAGATGTTTATGTTTTCAGTCTAGCGATGAGAAATACCATTCTTGTAGTTTGGACGAATGAGTCATCCAATAAAAGGCTTGCAGCAACAACAACACATAGTCAAATATGACTTTATTTCCTTCCAATTACGAAAGAAACTCCGCACATTACAACAGTCAAACATGACATTTCTTCCAAATTCTGAAAGAAACTTCAACATCTAGAACTCATTATATTTGTAAGGATCTCGCTTACACTAAGAGGTAGGGCTTCAAGAGCAGGTAGACAGTCCCTTATCACCTCTGCAGCTTGTTCCAGCTCCTTTTCCGAGATGATAAGCGGCGGCACAAGCCTCACCACATTGCCTTTCCCAGCCGTCAAAAAAACACACCAGCGTCCAAGCACGCATCGACTAAAGGACCAGCAGGCACGTCGAGCTCTATGCCAACAATGAGACCAAGTCCCCGGATCTCTTTGACATGAGGATTTCCGCTCAGCTTCGTTTTGAGCAGCTGCTTGAAGTTCTCTCCTTTCTTGCTCACCTCTGCCAGGAAGCCAGGTTTCTGGATCTTGTCCAATACGGTTAATGCAGCCTGGCACACAAAAGGGTTTCCCCGAATGTGGTACCATGGTCGCCGTAGTTTATGGCTGAGGCAATCTTTTCGTTCACCAATACTACACCAATAGGAAGACCGTTGGCCAGTGGCTTCGCCAAGGTCATCATGTCAGGTTTACTCCATAAATCTCATAGGCCCAGAGGTACCCTGTGCGCCCCAGACCACATTGCACCTGCATTTCAGACAGTACATTAGATGTATCCACTTTCTAAATGAACAGAGCTCAACTTCACAGTGCAATCCTAAATCCTTACTGTTGAACTGCCAATTGTGTTTCGTCATTCAAATAAGTATGAAAATGCAGGCTCTGTGTCCTACCAACACATAATAAGAGAGAAATTTGTCCCAGGATGTGGATGCAAGTTGAATCCTAGCTCAATCCAGAACAGAGGCTTCATGTTTTACAATACACTACAAATGTGCACTTGCCAGCCAGTAGCCACTAATTACTTCTATGCAATCCAAATACAAAGAACATGAGTAAAGGTAAGGTCTATCATACCTCATCAAAGACCAGGAGAGCCCCAGCCTCATCACAAGCATCGCGAGCCCCTGCAAGAACTCCTTGGTGGCACTGTGAATCCCACCTTCACCCTGCACGGGCTCGACAAACACAGCAGCAATCTTCCCCGACCGTATCACCTTCTGGCCTCCTCCAAATTGCCATACTCCACGAACGTCGAGCCGGGCATGACCGGTTCAAAGGGCTCCCTGTACTGCACCTTGCTGGTCAGCGCGAGCGCGCCCATGGTCCGGCCGTGGAAGCAGTTGGAGAAGGACACGAATTCCGTGGGCGCGTCGCCGTTAGGGTGCGCGACACGCTGGTACTTCCGGGAGAACTTGATGGCCGCCTCGTTGGCCTCGGTGCCGGAGTTGGCGAAGAAGACCCGGTCCGCGAAGGAGGCCTCCACGAGCCGCTTGGCGAGCTCCACCTGCGCGTGCGAGAACAGAAAGCCCGTTGAGATGGATGGAGAGATCGTGGCCGGAAAAGATGAACTGGGCAAGCAAAGCGTCGAACACTTTGTGGACATTGGGGCAAGAGCTAGAGGAGGAGGCGGCGTACCTGGGGAACGGTGTAGCCGACGTTGCTGGCGTGGCCGAGGCGCTTGGACTGGGCCGTGGCGGCGTCGACCAGGTCGGGGTCGCAGTGGCCGAGGGCGTTGACGGCGATGCCCGCGGCCATGTCGAGGTACTCGCGCCCGTCGATGTCGTAGAGCTTACAGCCGCGGCCCGCCACGAAGACGACCTGGCGCGCTTGTAGGTGCCCACGATGTACTTGGCCTCGTCCTCCACGACGGCCCGGGTCGCCGCGGACAGCTCCCGCCGCGCCGGCGCAGCGGTCGGCGGCGGCGGGGTAGCTAGGCAGGCGCAGACGCGCCCCCGCCGGGACGACGGGAGCCTCCCGGCGGCCGCCGCAGCCGGCTTGACGGGCGCGACGGCGAGGAAGGATTGGAGCGAGTTCATGGCGGGCGGATTCGGGGTGGGTGGGAAAACTGGGGGGAGAATTGAGGGATTAAATACGGATTGCGTGGGGAATTAACGGTTTAAAATATCTGGTCACGCTTCGCTGATTGCGTGGCGGCTACTTTTTTTTTTTGAGGCCATTGCGTGGCGGCTACTCGTGTGTGGATCAGAGATCGCGTGCTCCGCTTCTTTCACAGTGGACTTTCGTCTTGGACTTCGTTTGCACTTTGCAGGCGTACTACGACTACTGTACTCTCTCGTCTTAGACTTCTTCTGCGTTGTTGTAATACTCCCTCCGTTCCAAATTAATTGACTTGGTTTTGTTCAAATATGGATGTATCTATACTTGTTTGATGTTTAGATATATTCATGCGTAACAAAATGTGTGTCAATTAAATCCGAACGGAGGGAGTAGTTGTTATGTCACCGTTTCTTTTGGAAATCAAACTGTAAACCGGAATTACTTCCTCCGTTATGGACCCCAAGCCACTTGCTCTCTTTTATGTCAAAGTTATTTAAGTTTTATCGAATTTATGGAAAAATATCAACATCCCTATCAATGTCATTGATTCTGTTATTGGGTAACAATACAGGATATTGGATGGCATGCTCTAGCCAGTTCTAAAAGATTGATCTGTGGGGCTGTTATTGTTTTCTAGACGCACGCCTAGCCTCATGGGTCTAGGACATGGATCTTTTTCAGAGGCCGATTTGATCCCGATACCTTTTGGCTCTGATACCATATTGTATCGCATGCTATCCCAGTTGTCCTAAAAGACCGATCTATTAGGAAAGACTAGCTAATTGTATTTCAACAGAGGATGGATGTTTGGCATGCCCCTTCATATCAACTATTAGCGGTGTCACAAATGATTTTTACAATAATTTATCTGTAAGTACTCTGTTTTAGTCATAACTATTTGCGAACACAAGTTATATAGTACAACATTGGTACAACAGCAAAATGACCGCTTTAAATTTTTGAACTGAGTCTAGCTTATAGTCGATCAAAAGAACATCTGACACAACTACATAATAGAGTCCACTTTCTAAATTTGACTCTATGTAAACACGGGTTCATATCTCACCAGATTGAATCAATGCTGAATTTACCTCCCTGAGGTTGTTCACAGTTGTCAAGCTGATTGGCAGGGGTAGGTGACGGAACGAGGAAGCGAGATTGAAGTTAGAACTTGGAAGTGCCATGACGTGCGTGCTGCCATCACCAGGGTGTAGGGAAAGAACGGCTTCGTGGCAAGAGCTCTACAAGCACGCCGCACACGTTTGGTTTCCTGTCCAACTACTTTAATAAACTTGTAAAAAAAACTGCAACGCACCATCACCAACCCTGGTCGTCAATGGCATGCAGGAATCAAACTCTTCATAAGAGGCAAAACTGCTTCGAAAGTGTGCTTTAACCTGAACATGCGTCTCAAACACACCAATTCGAAATTATTTTTCTGGAAATCAAGTCACGCCAGATGGGTCCTTCTTATTCGGATTACATCATTAACCACGAAAGGTAGAAAGAAAAAAAGGGTCGGTACAAACAGTGGTTTGTTCCAGTTCCCTTGACTTAGGGCAAAAACCTAAAGTTGAAAAACCTCCAAACAGCTGGGGAAAAAAAGAGAACTACAGAGAGCAGCGACATACAGAGTGTTCCGAGCTCAAAGTTATTTGGAGCCGAGACTTAATAGGAAGCTTTCCTCTTGTCAGATGGCTTCGTCTCCAGCGTTAACAGAAGTTATGCAGGATCGCAGGATCAGTACAGCAACTCCTCGAAGACAGGGTCCACGCTGCGATTCCACTTGGTCTCGTACAGGTTCAGAAGCCTCTCAGCGGGTGTCACACCTGCAACGGAGTAGGTCGAGAATTATATAGTCTGCGTGCAGAAGGTGTACTTCTAGCCAGGCCTGGCAAGTTAGTTAGGTTTTTGTCTTGACAGAATAAAAAAAAAGTGCTGGAAGCCTCACCTGTTCTAACCACTTCGTCGACCTCTCTCAGGAAACCAACCTCCTTGTATCCTCTTCTTTCTAGTCCATTCTGCATCACAGACAATATGATCTATATTATCATAGCGTGTTAATGGGCTTCCGCAATATGACTCGTACAAATAAGAGAGCTAGTAACCTTGGCCAACTGGAGAACATCTTCAGCTAAATCTCTCACGTAACCATCCCGGAATGGTGTTTTCAAACCAGTTACCGGCACCTGATCAAACAAAGCAGTGTCACAGACAACTCAAGTAACGATTTATGCCTCCCAAATCTGCTGAAATAAATCTGGTCGTCTAAATTATCATTTGTTGGGATTGCAAAGGCAAAACAGATAATTTCCAAGCGACAACGATTTCAGCCACTAAGGTCAAAAGACAGAAATATCTTAAGTACCTTCCGTCTTAACATCTCTCTTTCTTCCTTTGTCCAATCAGCAGTCATGTCCAAAATGCTTTGTAGGGATTCCTCATCATACAGCAACCCAACCTGTAGAGAAGGACCAATCAGATACAAAGCTGATTCAGAGTTCCGCTGACGACATGATCACCCATGTCTTTAACACTATATATACTATAAATGAGGTGGTGTTGAAATACAAAACAGCTGCGAGAGTCAACAAACAAACCCAAAATGCAGGCAAGGCGCACAATCTCCTCCATGGGCCACCATCAGCACCTCTCATCTCTATGTATCTCTTCAACCTAACCTGCAAGCAGAATCATGAAGAGCAACTGATTATTTCATTGACTATCAGCGATTAATATGTCACCACGCAAACCAAATTAAAGGCAAACCTCAGGAAAAATTGTTGTTAGATGGTTCTCCCAATCGTTCAAAGTGGGCAACTCCCCTGGAACCTGTGGGAGCTTTCCTACCATAAAATCCTGCAAAACAAATAAAAGTCAAATAAGAGTACTTGAATACTAATAGATAAAAGTCATCTGCTGTAGCCAAGAGCTTCAAACATAAGATATGATTTACAAGATTTCCAGCATAGAACTGCACAAGTAGTAAGATATTAGAGAGAGGAATATACCCGAAATGACATTCCGGTACAGTCAAGGTATTTCTTGTTCCGGTATACAAAATACATTGGGACATCTAAGGCATAGTCCACGTATTGCTCAAATCTGCAACCAAGACCAAACTATAATCAGAACTCATTCACATGGAAAGCCCGTAGGAACAGTTTTTAAACTAATGATGACATTGATCAAATTGTTGGCATTCTAGGTGGACAGGAGCAACGAGTTCACATGATGATTACCCAAATGTGCTGTCAAAAACAAAGGGAAGCATCCCGCGCGGTTGTTATCAGTATCAGTCCAGATTTGGCTGCAGACGATGATATCGATGTTAGCAGCTCCATACAATGAAACGTTATATTTAAGTTCTGAAAAGCTATGAAGCAAGAACCTTCTTAAACTGAGAAACCCATTTGGTTTTCCTTCTTTGAAGGGAGAGTTTGCAAATATTGCTGTCGCGATCTGTTAAACTAACGAGTTAGGTTCCTGTGAGAGCAGAGCACTAAAGTAAATTGCTGGGAGGATAATACAGATACCCACAGGTTGCAACGCTAGGCTAGCACGGAATTTGCTTATCATATCTTGCTCCGAACTGAAGTCAAGATTAACCTGCATGCCAGAATAGTTTACTCTTAATCAAAGCTGTTTAGTGAAGTCAGAATAGAGACCAACAAGTTGTCAAAACTGTAGATGAACACAAAGATCAAAATGACTTACCTGCACAGTACATGTGCGGAACATCATATCAAGGCCAAGAGAACCAACTTTAGGCATGTAATTTCTCATAATTTCGTACCTTCCCTAGAAAATTACAATTTACAAACTGTATGATCAAACTTCATAGGACCCAGTAACAGTACAACTATGTTGCATACCGAAAAATTTATTTCTAACTTGCAGAGGGTGAGCATGAAAGAATACTACAATGTGAGTTATTGGTCATTTTGTGCTAACTGTTAAATGCTCAATGCAGTCCAAGTGGAGTTTCGTCACAAGAGATGTATCAAAATTCAAAAGCTTTGAAACTATGCTGTTTAATGCTGCAAATCCCAAGTATAATCTTCGATTTGCAGCTTCATTTCTCAGCAATTGACTAGACTGGGATATAAATCAAATAGTAACAAGGCCCTTTAACAGTTCAGGAACTGTAAAAACTTCAAAAACTATATTTATAAGGTTTAGGGACAGAATTACCTTGGGCATTATTGGTATATCACTCAGTGGCCATTTTGGCTGAAAACCAAGTCCAAGAAATCCAACTCCCATTTCCTCACCAACCGCCTTGACCTACAACAACCAGCACAAGTTAATATCATAGCATAGAACTGTGTACGATACTTGCAGAACAAGAACTAACACAATTACGCTTTGAGCAGATAAACCTGGATGGCAGAAACAGAACATGAAATGGGTTCAATTTGTATTTCATGAACCCAGTAGCTATAAAGGAAACGAACTCGGTGCCCAGCCCACCTAGGTTACGATTTCTTACAAATGCATCCATATGATGATACAAACTCCCACAAGAAACTTGGAGATATGTAGTTGTTGGGTTCTCAGTATAATCGACATGGTTGAGATTGGGAAGCAAATATACATATACTATGCATGCAACGTTTTGCTCGTCTATAGAAACTTACCTGATAAAGATGTGAATTGACCTCCGCACAAGTTTGATGTAATGTTTCAAGAGGAGCACCACTAAGTTCAAATTGGCCACCAGGTTCTAACGAGATGTTTTGCTTTCCCTGCATCCATACAAATAAGTTGTAACAGAACTCAGAAGTGATTCAGTGAAAAGCATCAATATTATTATTTATCTTTATAGGCTTCTTACCTGCTTGAGACCGATAACATGGTTTTCTTCCATTATCTTGTCCCACTCAAACCTCTCAGCCAGCCCATTTAGTATGGCACTGATCTGATCATAAGTTATAGGGCGCAATGTTTCGACATCAAAACCAAACTTTTCATGTTCTGTGCCAATTCTGTAAAATAAGAAATTTTCTGAGGGATGGACTAAATAACTAGCTGAAATACTCGGTAAAACGATATAAGGTCATAAAAATTCAACAAGAAAAAATTATATAGCCAGATCACAATCATCATCAATCTCCAATGAATTGTACTGACAGAAAAATAACAGCACGCTCATTACATTAACAAGTCATACCAACAGTTTAGAAAGACCTTTTTCTGTAATTTAGGACAATCATCTCCATGATATAGCTTATTATTTATAGCAATTTTGCCACTTCTAGCCATATATGAGTGCATGAGCTGCGCCATTCGCCAACAGCACAACACAATGTATCCCCCAGTTTAGCTCCTATCCAGTACAACCATGTTAACCAGTATACAATGTCCCCCCTTCCATGAATAGGGATAGAGCTTCATTTTTTCAATTATGCACAATTAAATGTCACTTGAACACATCCACCCTGTCACTACTGCAAGTACAAACTAGTAGAAAAGATAACCCAGACAAGGCGCACTGATTCATCCCGAAACTTCCACCATTCCGCAAGTAATTAAGCACTGAATCCTCAATTGCCTAGCTAAAAAGGAAGGTACGCAATATGAATCAGCCATATCCATCAAACGAGCTCGAGAATTTGCACCTCCGCGTGAGCCATCCCACTCCAATTCCAACAGTACCTACTGAAGTGAAGAAACATGTGGAGCTGCTCACCTCCAGTTCTCCTTGGGCTTGCACCCGGAGGCGAGGTAGGCGACGAGGTCCTCCTTGGTGAGGGGCTCCGTCAGCTGCGCCACCTCCTCCGTCGGGGGGCTGGCCGCCACGGCCCCGCCGCGCTCCTCCCCCTCCTTGCCGCCGCGGGGACCACCGCAAACCCCTGCCGCCCCCTCCTCCCGCCGCCGTCCGGCGAGACCACCCGCGCCACCGCCAGCCGCGACGCCACCGCCATCACGCCCGAGAAACCCTGAGGAAAAAATCCACAAAATTTCAGCGATAATTGCGGAAGCGAGGGCACGAGGTCGCCATCCCATCAACCGAACCCACCTCGCCGGCGGTGAATCGATCGAGGCCTAGCCGGCTAGGGTTCCGCGCGCCGACGAGACAGTCGCCGTCAGCTACTGCTTCGGACTCTGCAAAGGAGGCGTGGGGCGTCGGCGCGGTTATAAAGCGGTGAGGCGGGCCCCACTCGTCAGCGGCACTCTGGGAGGGAGGGAGGCGTTCGTCGTCAGCAGCGACGACGGCCTTGAAGTGCGCGGCGCTTTCTGGCGATGCGGCTGCTGCTGCGCGTCCATCCAATCCGCTTCCGCGGCTGCTGGCTGGAGAGTGATGATGATCTCGACTGCCGATTATATTTATTTACAAAAAATAAGGATAATTGTAACACTATCACTCGATTTTCCTGCTTTTTTCATTTTTATATTATTCTTTATTATGAGTGGTGGGGTTGCTGGCTGCAATGATCGCGGCTTGTTAATTGCTGGAATTGAGCTTTCACGATGATCCTGTACGGCGGTCCTATAATCATGACGTCAGCGGTGAGGTAGCACGAAAGAACTGACTGAACATCAGTGTCGTTTATACTCTATATCGCAGAAAGTTTTGTTAATTTTCCACGAAGCAGGAACACTCTGGGTCTTGCAGATTCATGCTGCTCGGTTTGTCCTCAGGTGCTCCGTCTTGAAGTACGTAGAAGAGAGAAGAAAATGTCACGAACAAGAAATGTGTAAATGTACAGAGAAGACCTAGGCAGGAGCACGTTGGAGCGATCGCGCATCGGAGGAGTGAACCCACCCCATTTTCGCGGGCAGGTTCAGCCTCCGGTAGCACCTGGATGATTGATCCTTCGGTACTGTACTGCCGCGACCCGCAAAAACAAATGCTCGAGAGCATCAGAGCACGTGAGCTTTGTAGAGGTCTTTCTTTGCGGTGGCCTTTTTTTTTTAGGGATGAATTGGCCTGGTTGGAAGCAAGCGTGAAAATGCGTCGCGAGAGGTTTCTCCCGCCCCGCGACTGTGCTACCAAAGAATTTCAGATCCAGTCGCCCTCATTGGCGCGCAGGTAGCATCCGTCGGATCGTGTGATGTTTGTGAACGACATTGGCTTGTTCTTTGTGTATCAAGTTGTAGTTCTCTCTGACAACTTGCCTGTGGCAAGCATTTAGGCGGAATATTCTTTAGTGGGAGGAGACGCAGCAAGACGTCTATGGTGACTTCGTCAATCTCAAGACCAGACCGTCGGCTCAGTCTTTCGGAGGTGCTCAAAGGGGTAGGGTGTGTGTGCGCGCGTTCATAGGGGTGAGTGTGTGCACGTGTATGTGAGCGTCTGCGTTGTACTGTGTTTCGCAAAAAAAATGTTGTAGTTCCCTCTTGCACTTAGGGCATCTCCAACCCAGCCCCGCATACGGACCAGCTGTGTCGATTTTGTCCGAACGGACAGGGGAGGGCCTCCAACGGGCCGGCGCATACAGACCGTTGTCCGTGCGGACACGCGTTTTGGACCAAACTCGGCCCAAGTTTAGTCCAGGTTTGGGGGAGCCACGGACACGGCGTGTGTCCTCCCTGTTCGACCTTGTCCGCCCTGGCCCACCTGCCAGCGAGAGTGGCCGCTTCGGCTACCTCGCTGGGTCCTTCTTTAAATGGGGACCGGTGGTGGCCACCGTCCCTATCCACTCCACTCCCGCCTCGCCGCATTTCGCTCCCAAACCCTAGGCAAACCCTAGCTAGAGCTCGTCGCCGGCCGCGATGAAGAAGTGGTGGAAGGCTGGCCGGAACAACCACGAGGCGTCGAGCTCCCGCGCTCCCGCCGCCCGCGCTCCCGCCTCCGATGCGACTGCCCGCGCCGAGGAGACGCGCCGACGCAACGCGCGCCGCCCGGCCCAGCGCGCCCGCGTCTACAAGGGCGTGGCCCAGATCTACTGGGAGGTGGCGGCGCCGCTGCCGTGGGGGGACGTTCACCTCCCGGGCGGGTGGCACCTCAACCGCCTCCGTGTCCCGGTGCCGCCCGTCCCTCACGCCGGTAGGGAGCGCACGGAGGAGATCTTCCGCCGGCGGTCGCTCTGCCGGCGGACCTGGTCAACGACCCGCGTACGCGTTTAACTCCCCGCTCTGGGACCACTGGTTCGAGCTCGAGCACGACACGCGGCGGCGCCAGGCCTTCGCGGCGGAGGCGCCGGAGGGCTACCAGGGGCCCGCGGAGCCAGATGAGGACTCCGACATGGATTGGGAGGACATCGACGCCGACGACGAACTCGGCCCCATGAAGATGGAGGAGGAGGCTGCGCCGCCCAACTGGGCGGCGTACAGAGGCGCCCAGCCCCATCCACCAGTCGACGAGGACGCCCAGCTCCAGGAGGCCATCGACCTCTCCAACCTCGAGGAGCTGGCGCAATGGCCAGACATTGTGCCCGCGCTCCGCGCATCGGCGGAGGAGGCGGCGGAACGTGCCCGCCTGGAGGAGGAGGCCGCGGCCGCCGAGCGCGCACGGTGGCAGGTCCCGTGGTCACCATGGCCACAGGACGGGGAGGGCCAGGCGTACGTGGCGCCACCGGCGTGGCCGCAGGACCCGGGGCGCCGACCACGCCTCCTCCCGTGGCGCCACCGGCGTGGCTGTACGCGCCGCCTCCCTATATCATCCTCTCCGACGACGAGGATGAGTAGGAGGCCGCCGTGACGCCAAGGGGCTAGCTCGCGTCGCCCATTTTCCCCTACGACGGCACCGACGCCGCCCCATTCCCCCACCGACGGAGCCATAGCTAGGTTCCATTTTTTTTAGTCTGTCTCACTGGCCCGTGGGGCCTAGAACCCTAATATGTAATATTAATGTTTAATTAATTTTAGTATGTACTTTTTTTTGGCATTTTCATTATGCGCTGGGCCGTTGGGGGCACCCCCACCCCAAACAGACAGAGGCCCAAATTTGGTCCGCGGTCCGCCCCAAACGGACAAAATCGGTCCGTTTTTTTGTGTCCGTATGCGGGACTGGGTTGGGCATGCCCTTACAGAGCTACTATCCTGAGCAAGATCCAGATCAAGCGACTTCGATTGGCATGGTCTGACTTTGGCCATGAGACGAGAAAAGTCCAATTTCGAATCTTATTATACTCCCTTTGTTCCTAGAGAGTATAAAATATTTTAGATATTTCACATGTTGACTAAATATGGACTAAAATAAGTGAACATACATCTTTAGATACATGTTAATCTGCAAAAAGTGAAAACATGTTATATTTATAAACGGAGGAGTAGTTAGCTCCGTCGGCTAGCACGCGAGAGTTACGACGATCGTTGTTCTACGGTTCGTATTGAAACTTGATAGGGAATGCCTCGGTTACTTAGGAAAGATGGTCATTCTTGCGTTCGTCCTAGCTATCGAGGTAGCCGTTTCTTGGCTAATTTTTTTTAAATAATACACGAAATTTATTTAATTCTGGAAATATTACGCAAATTTTTTTTTTCAAAAATATTATCCAATCGGCCTCGTGGAAGCCGACAGGGCCTACTCGTATTTGCCGTAGACGACTAGACGCCTGTCGTCTTTGTCGAAGACGACATGCTACTCATCCCCAGATGCATGCCCTAATCGGCTTAGGCGAGGACGACAAGCCCCAATCGGCTTTGTTAAAACCGATTAGCCCTAATCGGCTTAGGCGAAGACGAGTAGTGCATGGATTTTTTGTTTTGTCGACTAAATTTGTTTCGCGGTTAATTGTTCCCGCCCTTCTTCTCCCCGCCTTTTTCTCCCGCCCTTCTTCTCCCCCTTTTTCTCCCGCCCTTCTTCTCCTCTCCCGCCATTTTGTTCCCGCCATTTTCCTCCCGCTATTCTTCTCCCGCCATTTTTCTCCCGCTCTTTTTCTCCTGGGTGAGCCTATATATACCCAGCAGATTTTGTGATGGAGGCGTGTGGTGTGTGGTTATTTCCTTAGTCACATAGGAACGATGTCTTGTAGTTCGAGTCCTGGTTTGGACCCATATAGGTCGTGATGTATTCTGTATGAAGCTGCAAGATGGACTGAAGGTAGTATTAGGGAGGGTAGGGCCAAGAGCTGTTATAGGGAGCTAGTTAGTGAGAGGGGCAACATTTGTGAGCTGGGAGAAATTATAGCCAAAAAATACAAAATCCCGCAGATGACCCCTGAAGAAATTTTAGATGAAATTGATGGGTGGCGGTGGAAGTGGCAGAGAGTGCATGAGCTAAAAGATATCGAGGCGGGTCTTCGGGACATGCCTATGATACCTAAGTCAAAGATAATCCATTTTTCGCCGAAGGCCTATGCATTTCACGTTGAGGTAACTGAGTACCGAAGTTATATTACGTTAGAATCTTGTGTTATCGTACTAACTTATTTTCGTCTGATATTGTTAATTTCCAGCACTGACCCGCCGACGCACAGTTTCTCAACAAAGAGATCCCTCATTTTGGTTGGATGGAAATTCTTTTTGGCGCTTGTCCTGATGGGCGTCCACAGAATACTCCTCACGCTGATGCAATGAAGAGGGCTATATCGAAGGCGAAGAGTGCTGGATCATCCAAGAAAGCCGTTCAAGATGATAGTGATGATGATTTCATGCCTCCATCACGAACACGTGGCAGAGGGAAGTGAAGTCGTTGATTAGAATTAGTTATCGTTGAGTTCCATGTATTATTTACCAGTAGTTGTTCTATGCAGTGTTTAGAAATAGTGAAGTTGTAACGTGGACATGTAGTGTTGTATGTTAAATTAATTTATCGATGCAATGTGGAATGTTTCGTACATAGATAATAATATGTCTCGTACATAGATAATAATATGTCTCATACGAACATAAATATGAATATGTCTCACATACAAATAGAAATACGGATATGTCTCATACATCCTAAGTACGAATATGTCCGAAGATATCACTGACATCACGAGGAGGGGGCTGGTCGGGCGTCGTCCACTGGTACCTGTGAGGTGCCCGGGTTTGACGAGGCATGTCAAGTCCCGTCATCATGTGTATCCTGTGTGGGGTATGGTGGAGGAGTCTGGTGAATGGGACCCTGTCGCGGCTGCGTGGGGAAATCTGGAGTGTCGAAAATGCCCAACCAGTTGGACATTTCGTCCCCCGCGTGGGCCCGAGCCTCCTGGTCACTCCCCCACCCTGATCCAGATCCTGACGCTGGTGTCCGGACGTAGCCGTGTGATAGCCATAGGCTCCTACAGATGGAATCATTAGTACATAAGAAATACGCATTCCCAATTGAAATATGAAAACAATATACGTACCGTAATCTGGGAATTCCGGGGCGGGACCTCGGTACTGAGGAGGAGACTGTGGCCGATACCCGTAACTGGAAGTGGGACCCTGCCATGCCGAACCTCCTGCCTGGTCAGGAGGAGGTGGCCTGGGCTGTGGTACTAGACGTGGACGCGGCTCATGTCGGTGATGAGGCTGCTCCTCGTGCTGCTGGTGCAGGAGATGTTGGTCGTCGTGCTGCTGCTCCTCCTCGTGCTGATGCTGCTCCTGATGCATCTGCTGCTGCTGCCGCTGCTGCTGCTGGCGTCGTGTCGGGGGGCGCGGGGGTTGTTGTCCCACCGGGTGGCTGATACGTCTCAAACGTATCTATAACTTCCCATGTTCCATGTTGATATTATACCAATTGTTACATGTTTTATATACACTTCATAGCATTTTTATGCATTTTCTGGGACTAACCTATTAACAAGATGCTACAGTGTCAGTTCCTGTTTTCTGCTGTTTTTGTATTCCAAAAAAGCTAGTCTGGAAATATTCTCGGAATTGGACGAAACTTGGACAGGACCTCCCATTTTTCCAACACGTACACGGAGTCCAAAGGAGAGACGGAGGGGGGCCGTGAGCCAGCCACACCATGGGGGTGGCGCGGCCCCACCCTCTGCCGCGCCGTGGGGTGGTGTGGGCCCCACGGGCGTCTCCAGCCGCCGCCCTTTCGCCTATTTATTCATATTCACGGGAAAACCCTAGAAAACCTTGGTTTCATACTGAGGGAAACTGCTGCTACACTGCTTCATACCTTCCTCTTGGGGTCTCCCAACGAACGTGTGATCCACGTCATCAGTGGCGAACAACTTCCTCTGTGCGGGTGCACGTGAGAGTCGCGTAGATGTCCCGTAGCTTCCATCCAGCCTCCTGAGCCAGGATATCGGCTGCTCCCGTGGTACTAAAAGAGGGCCAGCGGAAAGAGAACGTCCATACTCAGCGAAATCATTCTGAATCTCCTGTGTCAAATTAGCCTAACAATAGAAATAAAAAGTATAAAATATATATATGTGAAAGCATGTACCAGTTAGATGAATTAGTGAAAGGAAATAAAATATTACCGCGTGTTGTCTGGACGCAGAAGTGTCATATATCGGGTATGTATCCCACGTAGTAGGGGCAGGTATAACCTCCGGGTGAGAGTGCCGAACGATAAGTAGCCGTGTTCCGGACATGTACCTCTGCAAGTAGGCATTGTATAGAGTGATATCAAACCCGACAGTCTCGACCCAGAGCCGTGTCGTCGCAGTGTCCCAGTCTGAAACGTAAGGTTGTAGCCTCTGCAGCCACCCTGCCGCGGTCCGACTAATCCCCTTCCTTGTGTTCCTAAAATTTGGGTGAGTGTTCTATCAGTAAATATTGATTGAGTACGAACAATTTAGAAAAAAAAACTACTTTAGACATACCTGTGGTACACATCTGGCAGGGGACGCTCTACTAGCGAAGGATCTACCAACTGTCGAAGACCAAATTGCCTCATAACCCTCTGTTGAGACATCTCCTCCACGAAGACATCGAAGATGATCTTCGATTTTGTCATCCAATACTCTCGGTCACGTGTGCAGAGATCAGAAATATCTCCGGGGTATCTTCGCTAAATGAGCTCGTCCGTATACGGCTCCCAGATCACGAAGTGTACATATCAAATTGCTCGTTAAAAGCAATGTAGCACTGCTTCGTCTGCTCAGTAGCAAAGCATCTCTGCGTACAACACAAGTTATTTTCATACACGGTCGCAATAGTAAGTTTGTCGATGTATTAAATTATAACAAGATACGTACCTTGTTGCGTGTATAGACGGTCGCAATAGTAGGCTTGTCGATGTTGTCACCGTCAAAGATCTCCCACAATGGGAAAGGCTCGTCAGATATGGCTGGCCGTTCTATAGAGAACCTCTCCCGCGACCAGAGCTGCAGAAATAGAGGGCATCCGAGAATGGCTGACTTAGCTGAATGCAGCATGCAAGCGTTGCACATAGCTCGGTACGTAGCCGCTAAGACAGCCGAACCCCAACTCCTCTGTCTGATGTGCGCCGGCTCAGTAGCATCAGCGATCTCCCATGCGAAAGGGAGGTAGCGCGCGGTAATAGTGTCAACATGGTTCTCGGTGAACATCACCTTACCAAGAAGCCACATGATGTATGCCTCCAAGCTGCGATTGAGTTGTATCGGTTCCAAATCATCTGGATACTCTGGAAACTTGTGGACCTATATTCATGGTAAAAATATAATTAGTATAACGACAAATGAGAAATAACAGATTATGAGACACATGAACTAACCTGAAAGCCAAGCAACCAATCAAGCTTGGGTCCGTGAGAATCCGCCTGTAAAGGTGGAGCACCGTCGAAAATACCCTCGAAACGGTCTATCAAATCGTCCTCCCAATTCACCGGTGCCTCCAAAGGCCCAACAGCCTCACCCGCCAAAGGTAAACCTAGCAAGAATGATACATCTTGTAGAGTAGGAGCCATCTCTCCCCAGCGAAAGTGGAACGTGTGGGTCTCCGGCCTCCATCGCTCCACCAAGCAGCTGAGTAAAGATCCGTCCATCATCATACGCGTAGAGGTATCAGTGGCCTCTACTAGACGCGCGAAAGGTAAGAGCCCGGCCCATTTCAACCTGCGTATCCAAAAGAACATAACAATCTAGTTTAGCACACTAATATAAATAGAAAACATGCGTCTGTAAAATAAATACCTCTGTACCCACGCTGGGTGAATCCTCCAGTTTTCCTTTGGCGTGCGAGTGATTAGGGGCTTAAGTTTCCTTGGATTCGCCTCTAATACCTTAGCACGGTGCCCACTATCAATTGTAGCATCAAGCAACCACATTCCCTCCATCACTGCACTTATTAGAATATAGTTGCATACATAATTTAAATTAGTAGAAATACAACATAGTTCCATATTGAATACAGATTCAAACATAGTGCCACACTTAATACAAATTTAAACATAGTGCCACACTTAATACAAATTTAAACATAGTTCCATACTTAATAGAAATTCAAACATAGTGTCACCTAGTTTCTTCCTCTCGCTCTTTGTCCTCGCCCACGCCGGTTACCCCGTCCACGCACGGGAGGTCTCTCTCCAGGAAAAATGGGACAATCAGGTTCCCTATGGCCAAATCTGTTGCATTGAAGGCATTGCATTGTGGGGCCTCCGGCTTCGGATTCATCCATATCATTCCTGATGCGACGACACTGTCATCTGCCTAAGCCTGTATGCAATAGCTCAGGAGCTGTATGTACCGCCTCTGACCAGGGGGTACAGTGTTGAAGTTACCCATTGATCGAAATCCCATCATCTCACCTGTCCAAGTATTGATAACTGCCTCTTTCATAAAATATGGAGACACGAAGGAGATTGCGTTCAACCGTAACTGCCTGCAGGCAGCGAGGACATGGGAGCAAGGAAGGTGAAGCAATTTTGGTTTGTTGCAGGTGCACTCGCAAGTTGGCCAAACCTCATTACCAATCTTTCTATGAAATATTTCACTGTGCCATAAAAAATACCCTCCACGATAGTTGTTAGTGGCAACGCACGGTTTGCTCTGAGGACAAAGTTGTATGTTTCAGCCAGGTTCGTGGTCATGACCGTATCTTGCTCCATGTGTGTCGTGCAACAAAGACCACCTCTCCAAAGGTTCATGCTCTATCCACTGCTGAAATTTTTTAATTGTCCTCCCACCTCTTCTCCTAGTTCCAGGCGGGTCAAATCCGGGTAGGTCGCAAAGACCAACAGGCTCGTCCTCCTCGGCAGGTGGTCCTGTAGCTAACTGTGCTGCAGCAGCTTCTGCATGTGCAGCAACAGCTACTGCTTGTGCCCTCTTCCTGTCCCGAACATGTCTCTGCGTGCACAAATCAAGTCTTTCACGTATCTTCGTGTACTTCCATTCTTGTTTCTGCTTGCAGAGTTTCTTGAATAGGTTCATCAGGTCCTTATTTCTAAACTGCGAGTAGAAGTTGGCACCTAGATGGCGCATGCACCAACGGCTCTGCATGTCCTGCCATGGAGTCTGTTCCTCAGGCGCAGGATTGGTGAGTATCTTTATCGCGCTGAGTATACCTGCATGCCTGTCATGAAGGATGCACACGTTCGGCTTATCCTTCACAACTGCTATTTTCAGTTGCCTGAAGAACCAAGTCCAAATGTCAATGTTCTCGTTCTCCACAAAAGCAAATGCCAGGGGCACAACGATATTGTTACCGTCTTGACCAATGGCGGTCAGGATTTGTCCCCTATACTTGCCTGTGAGAAAGGTGTCATCTACACATATCACGGACGACAATGTCTGAAAGCCTCGATCCATACGGCGAATGAGAAAAACACTCGATGCAGCACCCTCACAGGTGGGAACTCTGGCCTGAACAAATCTTTGATATCTATATAGGTGCCTGGATTCCGGTACTGTAGAGTGTGCAGCAGCCGGATAACAGAGTCATATGCGTCCAAATATGAACCAAATCTGCTCTCAATCGCCGTATGCTTAGCCCTCCAAGCCTTGCCATAAGATATTTCGTACTTCAATCTGACAGCCACTTTTGTCTGGATGGCACTCACTTCCATCGCTGCGCAGGCCACTATCTCGCTGTATAGCAACCGAGCTATAAGCGTGGAAGAAAGATTACGATGATCTTCAGGGGTATTATCAATTCGACATGAGTGAGGTGCGAAGTCACTTATCCTCCAACTATAGCCATTCTTTGGGAGATGTCCATGCACCCTGTCGGGACAATTTATATTCTCGCATTCCATTGTCAAATATTTTTGACTTGACACCACAGTTTTCATAACCCTGTGGGTGGACAATGCCCATTTAATGACTGCATCCCCCAAAGCTTGCTTGTCAGTATACATAGCACCCTTCGCAATGTTGTTCTCATGATATTGCCATGCCGAATCATGACCATCGTTTACGATCATCGCCGAAGAGTGGTCCTGATTCCATGCTTCAGGATTAGGTACCTCATCTACGTTCTCTTCCCCGTCTGACTCATCGGAATCATCGTCTTCAGCACTATAGCCATCTGTATCTTCATCTTCCATCTCGTTCTGCATGTGCCCATCTACCTCGTCGCCATCCGCCTCCGCACTGTCATATACCTCAGTGTCCCCTCCTTGTACTTGACTGCTCTGCCCCGACTCGTAACCACCACCACCAAAATCAGACCCATAATTTGACATAGATATGTTCATCTCTTCACTTCCCTGGCCAGGATCATAAGCACCCTCACCTTCATGGGCACTAAACTCGTCCTCAGGGGCAGTGACCTCGTTCAAGGCGGGAAGAACTAGGGCACAAGGAGAGCAATTCCTTTTTGCGCAGCCTTTTAACCATCGCATCCAATCAGAATCACACTCTAGTGGTCTCATAACGAAGTAAATATTTGTCCTTGAATGACTCCACCAAGCATGAACACTGACGGTCTGTGTCTGATTATCAAGCCCTAAACTTCCCGTTAACCAATCTTTAACCTGACTTAGAGACCATGTTTCAGGAGCTGGCAGGTCGACAACTATAGAATCAAACTCACTCAGATCAGCTCCCGTATCACACATTTGGACTCTACCAGGACCATAGAAAAACCTGATCTTCACTAAATCAGACATCTCCGCTGGCATAAATAAATATTGACCATCGTTAATATTATTCCGCATAAATAAACTCCTAAAAAATGTAGCTACATTTTTTCGAATTAACCTACAAATATAGCTACAATATTTACTACCGTCACAAACTACTTTTTAACAACACATGTTCATACATGTAACAGATATAGCACTACAATTTTGATAAATCGAATCATACCCTAGAAGCGTGAGAGGCGACGACGTCCGGCGGTCTCGAATCAACGGCGCACCAACACGAGCAGCACCACCACAATGCAGCCCTCCAGCACCACCACCACCATGCAGCCCTCCAGCACCACCACCACCATCACCACCACAACCACCCGCCAGCCATCACCACCACCACCACGAGCTATCCCATCAGGAGATCGGAGTTCCCCTAGCCTCCCTCAACCTTCTAGCACCGATTAATGGTGGCAAACGTGAAGATTATTGGTCTAAATCGCTGGTTTAATTCGGTTTGTGTGGAGAGTGGAGAGAGGAAAGGAAGAACACGCACGGGCAAGGAAGAAGAAAGAAGGAAGGAGAAGAGAAGGCTCGCCCGTGCGCTCGACCGTCTGCAGCGCATTGTCGTCTTCGGCGAAGCCGACTGGGCCCGCCATGTCGTCGTTGGCGAAGACGACAGGCCACCCAGGACGACAGGCCTCCCAGCGACGTGGCCCATCCACTACTCGGTTTACGCGTGGACGAGTGGGCCTAGTCGTCTACGGCAAGGACGAGTAGGCCCTGTCGGCTTCCATGAGGCCGATTGGATAATATTTTTGAAAAAAAATTGCGTAATATTTCCAGAATTAAATAAATTTCATGTATTATTTTAAAAAAATTAGCCGTTTCTTGAGTCTCGACGATCGACATATGGTCTTGTGTGCTACCTCCTCCGCCCCAACGTCCTTTTTTATTTTAACTTTGATCACTAATTTAAATAATAATACATGTGCCACGTGTTATAAATATCATGTCATTAAAAACTTTATCTGAATACAAGTTTAATGGTATAACTTTCGTTACATATAATTCATATTTAGTTGGTCAAATTTGATCTCAAAACGCATCCGCCACCAAAACAGGGATGGAGGAGTATATGATCTCTCAATTATAAGGCACTTTTATTTGGCCCTATTCTAGCTAGCAAACAACGCAGGAGAATGCGAAAGTATCACGAGTGAAGGTCCTTAGAGAAATGTTTAGAAAAATAAACTAGTTTTTTTAGATAAAACTCAGTCCGTTTTGAATTATAAGATGTTTTAGATTTTTCAATCACATATATCTAGACATGTTTCTCTTATCTAGATGTGAATTATAAAATGTTTTATTTTTGTAAGACATAGATGTTATTTACGTGTGCCAGCTTACTTTAGGTGCCTTTTATTTTTTCTAGATTTGTAACTACAAGTGGAAATCCATTTTGGCTAGCGGGACTAGATGCGTACATTGTGAAAAAACACATTTTAAAATGTCAAACAATTTAGGAGAAAATGGTTGTACATCCGGACATTTTATATACTCACACAAAGTTTCGCACAAAAAAGGACATTTTTTGTGCCCTGTGTAAAAAAGACAAGCACCGAATTTGTCTTTTTACACATAACAAAAAAAATCGTGAAACTTTGTGTGCCTTCAAAAAAATGTTCAGGTAAACACCTGAAATTTTATTTCAATTTTTAAACATTCGAAAAGCTTTTAAAATGCATTTCTCATAACGGGACTAGATGCTACCGTGAGCCAAAACACTTTGTCAAGGGGTACATCAAGTTTGAATAAAAAGCGGTGAAACAAGCCTTTACCACTTCCACCAAACACGCAAGAAGATCTTTGCTCTCCCTGGACACCACTATAATTGGTTGATTTTTTTTGTGCACATGTAATCCTCGATATGGAGGAGTAGAACTGAGCTCTCCTAAAGCATGACCTATGTTATAGTGGTGCATACCCGTTTTTAAAGTCGACAAAGTAGTAAACTTATTATGTTGATTAAGATTTTATTTTTACCTTTTTACTGTATTTTTCGGTCTTCTGTTTTTATTTTGTAAACACTTGAATTTGTGCCTGCCAATTAGTTTTAGGATGAAAAGTGATTGTTTTGACTCACTTCAAAAGCGCTAAATGCATTGTTTCATTCGCAATTACTTTCAGTACACATCGTTTATTTATTAATTTCTCTAACTTCTTTCTTCGCTTAGTCTTGGACAAAAAGAAGCACTACACCAGCCCAGCGCCAACCCACCCACAAAACAGAAAGAATGACAATGATTTGCAAACGCCAGATCGAACATGCCTGCTACCACTTGCTTATTGTGTCCAGTTTAATTAATCGATCACATGGGGAATAAACAAATTTGACCTCGCTTTCCCGCGCCGTGAGCAAGTCTTGGTGAAATAAAATGGAAACAGCTAAAAGCGGTGCTCTCACAGCTACTACTCTGTTTGAAACAAAACAAAACAAAACTCTGGAATTGTTATTTGATTAATCCATCCATTCGATTCTGCTATTTTTTTTAAATAATACGCGAAATTTATTTAATTCTAAAAATAATATGCGTTTTTATTTTTTTTCAAAAATAGAATCCAATCGGCATTGGCGAAGACGACTAGGGGCTAATCGGCATTGGCTAAGCCGACAGGTGCACAGAGCAGCAGCACAGCACATTGAATTGATATGATATGATATGATATGATACGCATCCATCCATGCATTGCTGCCCAAGAGCAGACGGGCAAGTACAACCCTGCATCATTTCTCAATAGTTAATTTCTGCCCTTTGGGCTTCTCTGCCTTGCCTGCACACAGTAGCTGATCGAGCCATCAATGCCCAATTGTGCATATATGTTGCTGCTGCTTCTGCACGCACCTGTCGTCTTCGCCAATGCCGATTAGCCCCTGTCGTCTTTGCCATGGATGATTGGATTCTATTTCTGAAAAAAAATAAAAACGCATATTTCTTCTAGAATTAAATAAATTTCGCGTATTATTTAAAAAAAATGAGCAGTACAGTATCTGGTTAGTTTAATTAAACAACGCTCTGACTTTAATCTGGTGTGTGGTGAGCTGTGAGCCTATGCCTCCTCAACGCGTGTGGCACCGCAATTAGCCACAGGAAATTAGTGCATGCCCCTTTTCTATCTTTGGTGCAAAAAGTGTGTTGTGTCTTCTGGAAACATGTGACCGTGTCGCTTCACGGTTTAGAGCATGCAGCATGGGGTTTGACGAACCTTTGCAACATTATCATCTAGTGTAGCCA
This sequence comes from Poa pratensis, assembly GCA_947311845.1. NCBI lineage: Eukaryota > Viridiplantae > Streptophyta > Magnoliopsida > Poales > Poaceae > Poa > Poa pratensis. The sequence goes on from CAMZMU010000042.1 coordinate 62,243,062, forward strand.
TAATGCCATAGGCTGTCGAAGGCCGTAACCTCCAAAGAAAGGTACTCCTTAGTTTCTAAATATAAAAGTACGCTCCTTAGTTTTTAAATATAAAATGTTTAGATATATTTGTACATACGTCTCCCAAGGAGAGCCGGGTTACATCAAGGATAACAGAACAATGTTTGGGCCCAAAGGCAAATAGAGGGGAAAAGCAAAAGAAATGGGAGAAACTAGGAACTACCAAGGATTCCTAATACCTGAGCGAGGCGACATGCCCCCCAGGAGAAAGAACACGCCGAGCATGCATAAGTTTCAAGCCCAAAAAAGGGCACCAGGACGACCGCTAACTACAGGTTTTCAAAAGGATGGAAACCATCTTAGCTGATGGAGATAATGACAAAAAAACCAGCACATTTGAACACGAGACGACGCAAAACCAACATCGTTGGGCTTTTTGACACATAAATACCATTATTGGGGCCATACTGTGATGCAGAGCACTAATTTATCTGTTTAAGTCTGCTAACATGTTTTCTGTCAAGTGGGCTCCCTCGTCAGATCCAACATGGCACGTATTTGATGGAATAACAGGTTTTCTGACAAGGGTGGCCCACTGTCAGTCCTACGTGGCAAAAAAAAACAGGATAATAAAAAAAGAAACAAATAACCGGAAGTCAATGGTTAAGCAGCGGCCCGATCCCCTTTCTCTCCGGCGGGCCGCCCGGCCTCACCCTCGCCACCCCGCCTCCCTGATACGTCTCAAACGTATCTATAATTTCTGATATTCCATGTTGATATTATACCAATTGTTACATGTTTTATATACACTTCATAGCATTTTTATGCATTTTCTGGGACTAACCTATTAACAAGATGACACAGTGCCAGTTCCTGTTTTCTGCTGTTTTTGTATTCCAGAAAAGCTAGTCTGGAAATATTCTCGGAATTGGACGAAACTTGGACATGGCCTCCTATTTTACCAACACGTACACGCAGTCCAAAGGAGAGACGGAGGGGGCCGCGAGCCAGCCACACCATGGGGTGGCGCGGCCCCACCCTCTGCCGCGCCGTGGGGTGGTGTGGGCCCCACGGGCGTCTCCAGCCGCCGCCCTTTCGACTATTTATTCATATTCACGGGAAAAATCCTAGACACCCGAGACATTATCCACGAAAAGTTTCAGAGACGCCGCCGCCGTCAACCCTAGCTCGGGGGGGTTCAGAAGCTCTTCCCGGCACCCTGCCGGAGATGGGAATCATCACTGGAGGGCTCTACATCACCATGCCTGCCTCCGGAGTGATGCGTGAGTAGTTCATCCTTAGACTACGGGTCCATAGCAGTAGCTAGATAGTTGTCTCTCCACTTTATGCTATCATGTTTAGATCTTGTGAGCTGCCTATCATGATCAAGATCATCTTATTGTAATGCTATATGTTGTGTTTGCTGGGATCCGATGAATATTGAATACTATGTCAAGTTGATTATCAATCTATCTTATATGTTATTTATGATCTTGCATGCTTTCCGTTACTAGTAGATACTTTGGCCAAGTAGATGTTTGTAACTCCAAGAGTTAGTATTTATGCTAGATAGTGAGTTCATGCCTCTGGTAATCGGTGAGAGTGACAACAACTTCTAAGATTGTGTATGTGATGTTGCCATTAGGGATAAAATAACCGATGCTTAGCTTAAGGGTGCGCCGTTAGGTCTAATGCATTTGTTTATATTACGCACATTACTTAATGCGATTATCCGTTGCTTGCAAATTAATACCAACGGGGAACTCGGTATGATAACCTGGAGGTGGATTATTAGTCATAGACGCTGTTGGATAACGGTCTATGTATTTTGTCGTATATATATGCATTGTCATGCGCTCAATATTTTGTCAATTGCCCAGCTGTAATTTGTTCACCCAGCATGTTAGTTATCTTTTATGGAGAGACACCACTAGTGAACTGTGGACCCCGGTCCATTCTTTTACACTGATAATACAACCAACTGCAAACATTGTTCCTTTTCATTCTCTGTAATTTACTACTGTTTTCCACACTATACGTTTAATCTTTTGTTTTCAGCAAGCCGGTGAGATTGACAACCTCACTGTTTCGTTGGGGCAAAATAGTTTGATTGTGTTGTGTGCAGGTTCCACGTCAGCACGTCACTGACAACCTTCAGAAGTGATTTCTTGCTCCTACTGGTTCGATTAAACCTTGGTTTCATACTGTGGGAAACTGCTGCTTCATACCTTCCTCTTGGGGTCTTCCAACGAACGTGTGATCCACGTCATCAAGTATTTTTCTGGCGCCGTTGCCGGGGAGCAAGAGGATTTCTGCAAGGGGAGTTTCACGCTTCCAATCTCTTTACTTTGTTATTGTCTTGCTTAGTTTATTTTTATCTAGTCTTGTTTGCTTTATTTATCAAAACACAAAAAAATTAGTTACTTTTATTTTCAAATTGTTATTTTTCTGTTTTGTTTTAATTTTGCTAAAATGAGTACCCCTGAGAACACTAAGTTGTATGATTTCACTAGCATGAACAACCATTATTTCATTAGTACACCTATTGCTCCACCTGCTAGTGAGATCCAAAATTTTGAATTTTCTGTCAGAAATTTGTCATTTTTGTACAGGTCGGCCACGATGTCATTTTGGCGAGAAATTTTACACGATCGTGCGTACCATAGTCAGGTACGTGCATGATTTTTTCGGATTTTTTTTATAACTTTTCAATTTGTTCTATTTTTCCGAAAATACTGGGGGCATATGCTCCCGGGTGCCAAAACGCCGCTCTCCTAACAATGACCTTGTCCCCGTTGATTTTGTTGTTTTGCATATTGAATGCAATGCTTCTTGTCCTATTGTTTTGGGAAGACCTTTCCTTAGAACTGTTGGTGCTATTATTGATATGAGAGAGGGAAATATTAAATATCAATTTCCACTCAAGAAAGGTATGGAACACTTCCCTAGAAAGAAGATGAAGTTACCTTTTGATTCTATTGTTAGAGCAAATTATTCTGTTGATGCTTCTTCACTTGGAAACACTTGATTCTTACTTTCTGCGCCTAGCTGAAAGGCGTTAAAGAAAAGCGCTTATGGGAGACAACCCATTGTTTTATTTCTGCAATTTTTCTTTTTTGAGTCAAGGTTGTTTACTTCTGTAACAATTCTTTTGTATCTTTATTTTCTTGCATTGTTGTGCCAAGTATTGCCTCTAATAGGAAGATGATGCTAGATTTGGATTTCTGCGCAGGAACAGATTTCTGCTGTTCACCGTTTTAATTCTGTAAAATCACAGAAAAATTATTTAAATCTGCAAATTTTTGTGCGTGATCCTCAGATATGTACGCATCTTTCGTTAGTTTTGTTTTTCGATCTGAGCAACGTAAGTGCCTCGAAAAAATTCGTCTTTGACTGTTCTGTTTAGACAGATTCTGTCTTTTATTTTTCGCATTCTCTCTTTTACTAGTGTTGAGTGGAATTCTTTTTTAGGGTGAAGAGCTTCACATAACATCAGTGGCAGTAGTTAATGTTAAAAGTAACGGTCATGTTTGTGTCCTTATAGAACATGTGAGTTTTTGATTGTGCACTAACCCTCTAATGAGAATTACTCTGAGTTTGGTGTGGCGGAAGTTTTCAAGGGTCAAGAGAGAAGGATGATATAATGTGATCAAGAAGAGTGAAGAGCTTAAGCTTGGGGATGCTCCCATGGATCACCCCAGCATATTTCAAGAAGACTCAAGCGTCTAAGCTTGGGGATGCCCAAGGCATCCCCTTCTTCATCAGCAACTTATCAGGTCATCTCTAGTGAAACTATATTTTAATTCTTTCACATCATATGTGCTTTACTTGGAGCGTCTGTGTGCTTTTATTTTCAGTATTTTATTTTTCTTATGGTCAACTTGATTGGACCCTAGCATTCTTGATTGGGAGAGAGACACGCTCCGCTTTTTCATATGAATACTCCTATTCTTCACTTATACTTGTTGAGTATTCTTATCTAGCTATTGCTATGCTTTTAGCTCCTGTTTTGCATGCATCTCTTATTCAGAGCTGTTAGTTCTTTTAAAGAAAGTACTCTCTTGCTTCACTTATAATTGTTTGGAGAGTTTATGTTGAAATAAATTGATTGGTGTTTGGTTGGAACAGAAAATGTTGCATGTGGTAGATGGTATAATGGAAAAAGCTTACATATTCTTGTAGATCACTGTATTGGATAATTTGATACTTGTCAATTGTTTTGAGTTATCAAGTAGTTCATGTTTAAGCTTTTGTATCATGTAGTTAAAACCTATTAATGAAGAACTACCGTAAAGCTCGTTGAAATTTGGTTTGCATGATTGGTATCTCTAAGGTCTAGATATTTTCTAGTAAAAGGGTTTGGTTAACAAGGAAGACAGTGTAGAGTCTTATAATGCTTGCAATATGTTTTCATATAAGTCTTGCTGTGTCGGTTGATATCCTGTGTTTGCTTCAAATAACCTTGCTAGCCTAAACTCTGTACTGAGAGGGAATGCTTCTCGTGCATCCAAAACCTTGAGCCAAAATCCATGCCATCTGTGTCCACCATAACTACCTATATGTGGTATTTCCTTGCCATTCCAAGTAAATTTTTCATGTGCTACCTTTAAACTATTCAAAAATTATTACTCCTTTTTGTGTCAATGTTTACCAAGCTCATGAGGACGGGGTGGATGTCTTTATGTCAACTGTCAAACAGACTTTACCACCGGACTAGCGGCATATACATCCGCTTATCCATTAATTTTGCAAAAAGAGCTGGCAAATGGGGTGCCCAGTCCCAATTAATTACAACTTTAACCGCTTAATTCTCTTCACATTTTTGCCCTGATTTATCAGTCAAGCAATGACAAACAGTGAAATATCTGCATGTGTAAACAAAAGAGAAGAGGGATGATCTGCCTTGCTGGTAGAAATAACGTCCTTCATGGGAGCCGCTCTTAAAAGTCTGGTTGGCAGGGGTCATATTGTACTTTCCATTTTCTGATTCGTTGACAATTAACAAACACCTCTCAAAACTTATTTTTACTCTCTTATGATTTCAAAAACTTAAAAAGCTCTAGCACATGATTTAATCCCTGCTTCCCTCTGCGAAGGGCCTTTCTTTTACTTTTATGTTGAGTCAGTTTTCCTACTTCTTTCTATCTCAGAAGCAAACACTAGTGTCAACTTTGGTGCAACAATTTTTATATGCTTGTATATTGCACTTATTATATTGCTTTGTGTTGACAAATATCCATGAGATATATATGTTGAAAGTTGAAAGCAATTGCTGAAGCTTAAATCTTCCTTTGTGTTGGTTAAATACCTTTTACTTAGAATCTATTGCTTTATGAGTTAACTCTTATGCAAAACTCTTTGATGCTTGTCTCGAAAGTACTATTCATGAAAAGTTTTTGCTTATATGATTCAGTTGTTTGCTCATTATCTACTTGCTAGCAAACTATAGACCATTGACCTGGATCACTTCATTCATAACATGTGCTTTACAATACTATTTGATCAAGATTATGATTGTAGCATGTCACCTCAGAAATTATTTTGTTTTTATCGTTTTACCTACTCGAGGACGAGTAGAACTAAGCTTGGGGATGCTTGATACGTCTCAAACGTATCTATAATTTCTGATGTTCCATGTTGATATTATACCAATTGTTACATGTTTTATATACACTTCATAGCATTTTTATGCATTTTCTGGGACTAACCTATTAACAAGATGCCACAGTGCCAGTTCCTGTTTTCTGCTGTTTTTGTATTCCAGAAAAGCTAGTCTGGAAATATTCTCGGAATTGGACGAAACTTGGACAGAACCTCCTATTTTTCCAACACGTACACGGAGTCCAAAGGAGAGACGGAGGGGGCCACGAGCAGCCACACCATGGGGGCGCGGCCCCCCCTGCCGCGCCGTGGGGTGGTGTGGGCCCACGGGCGTCTCCAGCCGCCGCCCTTTCGCCTATTTATTCATCTTCACGGGAAAACCCTAACACCCGAGCCATTATCCACGAAAAGTTCCAGAGACGCCGCCGCCGTCAACCCTAGCTCGGGAGGGTTCAGAAGCTCTTCCCGGCACCCTGCCGGAGAGGGGAATCATCACCGGAGGGCTCTACATCACCATGCCTGCCTCCGGAGTGATGCGTGAGTAGTTCATCCTTGGACTACGGGTCCATAGCAGTAGCTAGATGGTTGTCTCTCCACTTTATGCTATCATGTTTAGATCTTGTGAGCTGCCTATCATGATCAAGATCATCTTATTGTAATGCTACATGTTGTGTTTGCTGGGATCCGATGAATATTGAATACTATGTCAAGTTGATTATCAATCTATCTTATATGTTATTTATGATCTTGCATGCTTTCCGTTACTAGTAGATGCTTTGGCCAAGTAGATGCTTGTAACTCCAAGAGTGAGTATTTATGCTAGATAGTGGGTTCATGCCTCCGGTAATCTGGGAGAGTGACAATAACTTCTAAGATTGTGGATGTGCTGTTGCCACTAGGGATAAAATAACCGATGCTTAGCTTAAGGGTGCGCCGTTAGGTCTAATGCATTTGTTTACATTACGCACATTACTTAATGCGATTATCCGTTGCTTGCAACTTAATACCAACGGGGAACTCGGTATGACAACCTGGTGGATTATTAGTCATAGACGCTGTTGGATAACGGTCTATGTATTTTGTCGTAATGCCCACATGAATATCATAGTAATCATCATGTCATATATATGCATTGTCATGCGCTCAATATTTTGTCAATTGCCCAGCTGTAATTTGTTCACCCAGCATGTTAGTTATCTTTTATGGAGAGACACCACTAGTGAACTGTGGACCCCGGTCCATTCTTTTACACTGATAATACAACCAACTGCAAACATTGTTCCTTTTCATTCTCTGCAATTTACTACTGTTTTCCACACCATACGTTTAATCCTTTGTTTTCAGCAAGCCGGTGAGATTGACAACCTCACTGTTTCGTTGGGGCAAAGTAGTTTGATTGTGTTGTGTGCAGGTTCCACGTCAGCGCGACACTGACAACCTTCAGAAGTGATTTATTGCTCCTACTGGTTCGATTAAACCTTGGTTTCATACTGAGGGAAATTGCTACTACACTGCTTCATACCTTACTCTTGGGGTCTCCCAACAAACGTGTGATCCACGTCATCACTCCCGCAGATCCGCCACCCCCCGCGCTCGTCATCCTCTCCGCAACTCAACGCACCACGGTGACGGGGAGAGATGCGTGTGCGTGTTTAACAACGGGAGGCCGACGCCGGCGAGCACGCGCCCGGCCGTTCCAGGACGCGCGCGAGGTCGGGACTGGGGGATTTGGAAGAGGACGATGGGACGGGGGGAGGGAACCGAATGGGAGGTGCACGGGAAGCTAGGGTCGCCGTAATTGACGCCGGTGACCATCCAAGGCGGCGGCGGACAGGGATGCACACGGGGGCCGCTACATAGAGCACTGGGGACAGGAGAAAAGTATCCATCTGAACCAGACGCTCACCGCGGACACGTAGCAGTAGCCGGGGGAGACTGAAGAGGTTGGAGGCGACGAGATCGACGGCGCCGACCACCGGCCGGTGGCGGGGAAGACGACTACGTCCGGTCGTCACGGGATGATTCAGTCTGCGAGGATGGAGTTGACGACGAGGCGAACCCAATCGTGCTCTCAGTTCGGCGTAGGGGCGCTCTGGTGGCGGTGGACAGCGATGGTGTGCTGCGGGAGGACGGCGGCAGTGGAATGTGCTAGGAGAGGCAGCTCGGGAACACGCCCCGTCCGGCGTGAGCGGTGGCGGCGGAACTACGGCGTAGGGAGGCAGCGGCGGACGCGCGGCTGGCGGCAGCGCGGGCTCGGCTCGCTGAGCCGCTCGCGGAGCTGGAGCGGGCGCGGGCGTGCGCGGCCTCGACGAGACGTCGATACCTACGGAAAGCGCCGCCCGCTCGAGCTGGTGGCGGCCGTGTGAAAGGACAATGACGTCGCCTAGAGGGGGGGTGAATAGGCGAATAAAACTTTCCGGTTTAGGCTTGCTAATTGCGGAATAAAACTAGGTGTTTAAATTAACAAGCCAACAACCTAAATAAACTAGGCTCACCTATGTGCACCAACAACTTATGCTAAGCAAGACAAGCAACAAGGTGATAGCAATATAGAATACTTCAAGCACGAAGGCTATCACAATGTAAAGTGCATAAGTAAAAAGCTCGGGTATAGAAATAACCAAAGCACGCGGAGACGAGGATGTATTCCCGAGTTCCTCCTTGAAAGGGAGTACGTCTCGTTGGAGAGGTGTGAGGCACCACAAAGTTCGATCTCAACGCCACAAAGGCTCACCCTATTCTCCGATGAACCGCACCACAAAGGTTTGGTTCACCTTCCACTATCGGTATTCCTTCGAGGCGGAATCCGGAGCCTTTCAACAACAATCCGGGGCACAACCCACAATGGGATTGGGGGCTCCCGAACGGCTCTCAACAACAATTCGAGGCACAACCCACAATGGATTGGGGGCTCCCGAACGGATTCAAGTGACCACACAAGGGTCCAACCACCACAAAGGCGTCTAGGGTCCAAGGACCCAAGAGTAACAAGTTCACACGCTTTCAACTTCCACGAATCCTCGTGGAGAGCACACCGATGCACCAAATGCAAAAGGCAAGAGCACAAGTGCTCAAATCCTTCACTCTCAAATTCCAACAAAGCAACAAATGCTTATGGGGGAATAAGAGAGGAAGAACAAAGAGGAGAACCACACAAGAACTCCAAGAACTAGATCCACTAGGTTCCCCTCACTTAGAGGAGATATTGATTGGTGGAAATTTAGATCTAGGTCTTCTCCTTCAATCCTCCAAAGATCAAAGAGTTTGGGTGGAGGGATTTGGAGATATCAAAGAAATGAGCTTGCAACAATGGAGGAGAGAGAAATCTGGGCGAGCTACTTGGCTGGAGAAGGTGGAGGGGTATTTATACCCCTCCAGAAATTCTAGCCGTTGCCTTCAAAACCACACAGTTTTCACTTAGGCCGGAAGTTCCGGTTGGGCCGGAACTTCCGGTTGAGGCCGGAACTTCCGTCCAAGAACTTCCGGACCCCCAGAAAAGCGACTAAAAAACGGTACTGCACTCGGCCGGAACTTTGGCCGGAAATTTGGCCGGAACTTCCGGATGGCCGGAATTTCCGGCCAAACCGGAACTTCCGCCCCTCAGAAAACTGCAGAAACACTGAACACGAAAACGAAGATATTTTGATCATCCGGACTCCGTTTTCGATGTTCTCGGGCTCGTTGGAATCGCAACGAAGAGCTTTACAAGATTATGCAGAGAAACATCATAGTCCAACAATGGAAGATAAAACCAAATGGAGAAAGGTAAAACCTCTCTAAAAAGGAATAACCGGCAAACCTCCAAAACCGAAAACGCAACAAGTTTTCCATACGAAATTCGTTTTCGATGAACTTGGACTTGTCGTGAAGATCACAACAAGCACCAAAAGTCAACAAGGAGAAAACCAAATAAGAACCAAGAAAGATGAAATGCCAAGTATGCAAAGGTTTGAGCTCTCCACAAAGATGCGATCAAGTTACTCACTTGAGAGCCCCTCTTGATAGTACGCCGTCTATCCTAAAACCCGGTCTCCCACTAACAACATGAGACCGGTAAAATAGAAAACCTATCAAGATCATACCTTTGCCTTGCGCATTCCACTTGAGCTCGATGATGACGATCTTGCTCTCTCAAGTTGGAACACCTTTCTTGATTGTGCTTGCTAGCACATGCTTGATGAAGACATCTCCAAATGCTCCCCCATACCATTATGGGAGGGCCTCGCTAAGCTCCGTCTTCATGTCTCCTTTGCAAGCTTCAATCAAATGATGTATTTCGAGATGGATCATATTGAGCTTGCACTTCATCTTCTTATCTTGATATAGATGATGGCTTGGAGATAAACATGAAGTTCACTCAATCTTCTTTTCCAAGCCATGCTTGCAATAAGCTCAACTCTTCACATGACCATTCTTCATATAAACCCTTGGATGGAACCTTGGTCATCATGAAATCTTCTAGAGTCCAACACATGAACTCCAAACATTTCCTATGGACAAGATCTACAAGTATATCTCAATGCAACCATTAGTCCATAAGGATTGTCATTAATTACCAAAACCACGCATGGGGGCAACCATGCACTTTCAATCTCCCCCATTTTGGTAATTGATGACAATCCCTTTTACGAGGGTTTATATAATGAATTAAGCAACCAAGCAACACAAAGAGCAAGGATGCAAGAGCAAGAAAGGCAAATGCTTGAGAACGAAACTAAAGCATAAAACCAACAACTCTTAAACCCTCTAAACTTCTCCCCCATTGGCAACGATTGCCGAAATGGGTGAAAAGTAAGAAGGCCAATATAATAAGAGCTCCCCCATAATGTGTGCATTTCTCATAATATGAGTGAAATCAAATGCACATATCCAATAACGAATAGTTGGAAAGGAGATCAAACTATATTGAGGATCCAAAGATTGCAAATGAAAATCAAATAGAAAGATACTTCAATGAAAGAAGCAAGCAATCAAAAGGATCCGAAAAATGTTCTAAATATCAAGAGGGAACTCCCCAAGGTACGTGCACAAATAGGATTTCTATTTCAATATAGTGTGCACAACATGGAATCCTCAGTCCCTCCTAGATAAATTCGAACACAAGCCCATGCAAGAGAATATAAATGAGAAGTGAGGCCAAACAACTTGCAACAAATACACTCATTTTGCAACATGAGCAAGGAGCGGCAAATAAAAGGATGGGTGTGAGATATAAAGACATTTTAGGAGACTAATACAAGGATGAGCAAAATCATCAACATAGTCTTTCAAAAAGTGTTGCACATAAGTGCATATCATGTCTTTCACATACTCACACACCAACGGAGATAAATCAAATAGCTCCACAAGCTTAGAAGGATGCACAAAGCATAACACAAAAAATAAAGCTTGTGCCTTTTAGAAACCACCAAAGAATCAAAAGCAATAAGAGGTGGTCACTAAAGAATTGGAATATCAATTAAAGATGTAACTATTCACATGTGTATAAGTTTCTAAGTAGACATGAATCACGAAGATATAAGTCCACAAATAAACATGTACACACAAAATAGGTACAAAGGTAAGGGTCATGATATCCAAGAGGAAGTCATATATACATCAATAAGATTTCTGCTTAAAAGCATAGCACAAAGCTCAATTTTATCTTAAAGGGATATAGATGAACTTCCAACCTATACTCATCATAGCATCAAAAACTATCCACAAAGGATAAAGGTGATAAACGGGATGCTCCGAGTAAGATAACAAGTATCACGAAAGGCAAATGATTTTGAAGAACCATCAAAGTTGCACATGAGAGACTTTAAGTAGAAAGTGCTAGATTGACATAATTGGGATCGATGAAACATGGAAATGAATATATAGTCCCCTTATATGTAATCATCCCGGCTTACTCACATTTGCAATAAAGACGTTTTGCAAGAATCAAAAGAATTGCAACCAAAGAGATTCATGCCATGAAGCAACCTACACAAGGTTGAGAGCTAGAAAAGTATGCATGAGGTAGATACTTGTTACCGAGATAGCATTGCTGATGTAGAAGATAGGAGCTCATGTTCATCCAAGCTTGGCTCCAATAAGCACATGGTGACAACACCTTCCTTGTAGATGAGACAAGCTTCCAATGCATCTCCAAATGTACCTAAAACAAATTCAAGTACAAAATGGTGCCCAAACTCATTGGGTCCAAAGTAGTTAGAGCAACTACAATACATAGGACAAACTCCACATAACTATGTGCATATAGATATGAAATTGAATTTCATGCACATCTTAGTCATTTAGGATTTGATGGAGTTTATCATATATATTGGATCAACGGAAGTAAGCATGCCATAAGATATACATATAATAAATATGCATGCACATGACTTTCAAGAACCAAACGAGATATAATTTAGACAAAACACCAAGTAAACCAACAAATCACACACAAGTGTGACAAGAAAACAAATTGTCCAAATTATATCAAATATCCAAATCAACACATGAGTGAAGATACCACTTTGAAAAGATACTAAATGAAAATGCGGTCAAGGAATAACCATACCCTCTACATTTTTCATGATGGCACAAAGTACCAAATGAAGACAACTAATGTTCAAAAACATATAGGATTGCTCCCCCAAGATGTGTGCATTATTTATGATTTTGCATTTGAATACAAAATGCACACAAATGAGATCATCACTCTCCATAAATATATTATTCGACCACTAGTCATGTTCAAGAAGCGCAAGAAATTGCAATACCAATTTAAAGAGCGGTGTTTTACTCAAAGTAGGATAGCTTCCCAAGGAATAGTGCATTATCAAGAAGTATGACTTTTGAAGATCAATGCACAAGAATTGGTTCATTGCTTTTCCCAACTCAAGAAAGCACAAAACAAATTTCAAGTAGAGCAATAAAGGATCCAAAGAACAAGGAAGACAAACGAGAGTTAGATCAAAACAAATCCTTGGCAATCAAATAAGGCAATTTCAAAGCAAGAGCCAAAGTGAATATGATCAATATATTTACCACAAATATGATTATCACTTGTCAAGACAAGTAATGTATGGAGATATTTCTCGGTGGTGGATTGCAAAGATATATTCAAGATCATATTCACAAAACATAAGCATATGGCAAAGGATAGGAATTAAAAGCCATGCTTAGATAGATAGAAATTCTTGATAGCTTCAAAAATCACGCAATAATGCAAAGCAACTCCAAGGAGTAGCTTGAAGCAATTGGTTTCCCAAAGAGATATATGAGAACATATTTGGGGAAGCCATACCAAGAAATTCCATCACAAACAAGATCCAAACGAAAAGAGACAAGAAGCAAATGATCAAATATGGAACTTGTTTGAGCAACATGCCACAAAGAAAAGGATAATGACAATATCAATTCTAGGTGGCAACACCTCACATATTCACATTTTCTAGGCTTGTAATATGCACATAGCTTATTACTCCCCCATAATGTGATAATCCATTTTCTTTTAAAGCAAGAGGCAAACAAAACCAACTCGAGAAATTAATGGACATAATAGAATTTGAATTTCTCATGAGCATGACATACCACATAGAGAATAGATAATATGATATATCATCACTAAGTGGTATTCCTCATGTACACACATTTTTGGTTTGTGAAGTGCACGAAGCATATCACTCTCCAAAAATGGAATGGTCCATTAATCTCTCAAAAGAGAGCCAACAAGATAAGATATCAAATAAAAGCAATAAGGCTCAAACAAGTAAATGGTGTGCAAACCAACATACACATACTTGATTTCTCAAGATAAGTAAGTAGAGAGCACAACACATACAAACACTAGCAAGGTACAAAACCTAACACATGCAAGGGTGCAAGCAACTTTCAATGTATATATGATTTAAATAAAAGTTACCGCAAGGAGGAAACATTGGATATGAGGTAGAACAATATAATCCAAATGACTTGGCTTGAGAGAATATAATTGATGAAGATCCCTTAATTCTTCATGATGTAGCCAAGTCTCCAATGCCTCCAACAACACCTATTGATCAAGTTTTAGCTTGTTGGTCCCCAACCAAGTTGGGTCCTAAGAGGTTAGTCACAATAGGTTTGGCAACCCAAATGGTTCTTTTCTTGACACCACTTTGAGTCCCAACATATTTGGCAAACACATTGCCAACCTTATCCTTCCGAAGAGAATAAACATCATCAATATAATGGGGTTGGATAAGGTACCATTTGTGCATGAAGAAGCAAGGTGACCCTTCTCACGGCATAGGTAGCAACATCGACTTCCTCCTCTCTTCTTGGTTGGAATCTTGACTTGAGGAGGTAGATGATTCTTCTTGGGAAGAGGTTGTTCTTCAACTTGAGGAACTTGAGGCTTCTTCCCTTGTTGCTTCTCACTAAGAGCCTTCTTCTTCAAAGGGCAAGATCTAACATGGTGCCCTTCAACTTTGCACTTGAAGCAAACAATCTTGGCCGAATCTTTAACTTGTTCTTGGCCCTTGTTCTTCTTGATAGACTTGGACTTGTTCTTGTTATTGGAGTTGAATCCAAGTCCACTCTTGTCATTGGGGCGTCTTTGAACACTCAACATATTGTCAAGTGTGGACTTCCCAACATGACGCTTTTCCAAGTCTTTCTTCAAAGAAGTGACTTGGGCCTTGAGCTCATTTAGTTCCTCTACATGGTTAGTATCAACAAAAACACTAGAGGAAGTAGAAGCTTCATTGTTAGAGCAACAAGGCAAGAAAGTAATTCATCACAAGATGTAGCAACATTGTGAGTGGATGAATCACTAGGACTAGCACATGACAATAAAGCATTTCTAGAAGAAGTTGTGCCAATTTCCACATGAGGCTCACAAGATGTTACCTTTAACATAATAGCCTCATGAGCTAACTTTAGCCTAGCATGGGATGCTAGAAGATCATCATTAGAGCTAGAAAGCTTTTCATGACTTTCTTCCAATTTCCCATACTTGCTAGATAGCAACTCAAGTTGAGCCCTTAGCTCAACATTCTCCTTCAAAATAGATGCTTCACAAGAAGTGGAGTTAGTAGCACAAGCATCATTAATATTAGAAATAGAAGGAGACAATTTGGCAAGCTTATCATTCTTAGATAGTTGAGTTTGGAGTTGATCATGAGACTTGATAAGGAGAGAGTGTTCACTTTCTAAAGCCTTGTGAGCTTTGTCAAGTCTCTCTATGTCCTCACTTAGTCTAGCATTGCCAACACCAAATTCAACTTTTTCCTTTTTAAGCACTTTATATTTAGCAAGGGCATGATCTCTTTCCTTAATGATTTTAGCAATAATAAGATCATTAGACTCATCAAGAGATTCAAGTCTCTCTTCAAGAGAAGACCTAAGCTCTTCTTCTTCTTCAAGAGAAGCTTTCAAGGAAGCTATAGTAATAGAGTCATCCCTCTCAATTTGACATTTCTCATCAAATTGACTTTCCAAATCCTCAATAAACTCCCTACTCTATTAACATAAGCAATGATTTCACATAGAGGAGGGATAGCTTACTACCTTTGGGGAGAGCACAAGTACCATCTCACCCATCTTGGTTAAGGATTCAAAATCAAAACCTTCTTCATGAGAATCCTCATCCACATCATCACAATTTGGATTTGAGGTGGGAGACACCTCGGAATCCTTAGCCATAAGGCAAACATGATTAATGATTGAAGAGGATGAAGTATAACTTGAAGCACCATTTAGGTCCATGTCTTGTTCCAACAAATGTTGGGATTCCTCTACATTGTTAGTCATGCAAGTACTAGAGGATATGGAAGCATTGTTTTCATGGCAACAAGACATATGAAGCATATCATCATGAGATTTAGTTAAACAACTATTACATGATATGCAAGGACTATCAACTCTAGCATGTATGACATTTGGAGTGCTAGAAGAGTTTAAGTCCAAAGATAGAACATTGCAATGTGATAGAGAAGAAGTATAATCAATAGTAAGTTCACCATCACAATGCAATTTCTATCACCACTCACCATATCATTACCTTGTGACAAATCACATGTTGGTGAAGTGGAAGAAGTTGTGAACTCATCACGGCCGGAGGTGGAAGGGAACAATCATCCTCAATAATTTTGGACACTTCATATATATCTTGAAGCTTGGTCCAAAGCTCATGAGCGTTCCGAAAAGGCATGATTGAAGCAAGAA
This sequence comes from Poa pratensis, assembly GCA_947311845.1. NCBI lineage: Eukaryota > Viridiplantae > Streptophyta > Magnoliopsida > Poales > Poaceae > Poa > Poa pratensis. Next base: position 62,258,842 of record CAMZMU010000042.1, read on the forward strand.
CTACATCGCTCAAAACACATATAAGACCATTAGAAACTAGAGTCTCGAGATGAGAGTTTTCCTCATCCTCTAAAGATAATTCTTGAGAATCCTTTGGAGGAGAAAAACCCACATCCACAATCCTCTTAATATAATTTGGACCCATGGCCCTAAAAAGATTAAGCATGCGAATTTTCCAAACATCATAATTTGTGCCATCGAATATGAAAGTGGGATCGTGCACTAATTCCCTAAACGACATCTTTTACTCTCTAGGCGGTAAAGCCCAAAAAGAGAGCCCAGGCTCTGATACCAATTGAAAGGACAATGATGTCGCCTAGAGGGGGGGGGTGAATAGGCGATTAAAACTTTTCCGGTTTAGGCTTGCTAATTGCGGAATAAAACTAGGTGTTTAAATTAACAAGCCAACAACCTAAATAAACTAGGCTCACCTATGTGCACCAACAACTTATGCTAAGCAAGACAAGCAACAAGGTGATAGCAATATAGAATACTTCAAGCACGAAGGCTATCACAATGTAAAGTGCATAAGTAAAAAGCTCGGGTATAGAAATAACCGAAGCACGCGGAGACGAGGATGTATTCCCGAGTTCCTCCTTGAAAGGGAGTACGTCTCGTTGGAGAGGTGTGAACCACACAACGTTCAACCCACAAAGGTTTCACCCTCTTCTCCGATGAACCGCACCACAAAGGTTTGGTTCACCTTCCACTATCGGTATTCCTTCGAGGCGGAATCCGGAGCCTTTCAACAACAATCCGGGCACAACCCACAATGGGATTGGGGGCTCCCGAACGGCTCTCAACAACAATCGAGGCACAACCCACAATGGATTGGGGGCTCCCGAACGGCTTCAAGTGACCACACAAGGGTCCAACCACCACAAAGGCGTCTAGGGTCCAAGGACCCAAGAGTAACAAGTTCACACGCTTTCAACTTCCACGAATCCTCGTGGAGAGCACACCGATGCACCAAATGCAAAAGGCAAGAGCACAAGTGCTCAAATCCTTCACTCTCAAATTCCAACAAAGCAACAAATGCTTATGGGGGAATAAGAGAGGAAGAACAAAGAGGAGAACCACACAAGAACTCCAAGAACTAGATCCACTAGGTTCCCCTCACTTAGAGGAGATATTGATTGGTGGAAATGTAGATCTAGGTCTTCTCCTTCAATCCTCCAAAGATCAAAGAGTTTGGGTGGAGGGATTGGGAGATATCAAAGAAATGAGCTTGCAACAATGGAGGAGAGAGAAATCTGGGCGAGCTACTTGGCTGGAGGAAGGTGGAGGGGTATTTATACCCCTCCAGAAATTCTAGCCGTTGCCTTCAAAACCACACAGTTTTCACTTAGGCCGGAAGTTCCGGTTGGGCCGGAACTTCCGGTTGAGGCCGGAACTTCCGTCCAAGAACTTCCGGACCCCCAGAAAAGCGACTAAAAAACGGTACTGCACTCGGCCGGAACTTTGGCCGGAAATTTGGCCGGAACTTCCGGATGGCCGGAATTTCCGGCCAAACCGGAACTTCCGCCCCTCAGAAAACTGCAGAAACACTGAACACGAAAACGAAGATATCTTGATCATCCGGACTCCGTTTTCGATGTTCTCGGGCTCGTTGGAATCGCAACGAAGAGCTTTACAAGATTATGCAGAGAAACATCATAGTCCAACAATGGAAGATAAAACCAAATGGAGAAAGGTAAAACCTCTCTAAAAAGGAATAACCGGCAAACCTCCAAAACCGAAAACGCAACAAGTTTTCCATACGAAATTCGTTTTCGATGAACTTGGGCTTGTCGTGAAGATCACAACAAGCACCAAAACCAACAAGGAGAAAACCAAATAAGAACCAAGAAAGATGAAATGCCAAGTATGCAAAGGTTTGAGCTCTCCACAAAGATGCGATCAAGTTACTCACTTGAGAGCCCCTCTTGATAGTACGCCGTCTATCCTAAAACCCGGTCTCCCACTAACAACATGAGACCGGTAAAATAGAAAACCTATCAAGATCATACCTTTGCCTTGCGCATTCCACTTGAGCTCGATGATGACGATCTTGACTCTCTCAAGTTGGAACACCTTTCTTGATTGTGCTTGCTAGCACATGCTTGATGAAGACTTCTCCAAATGCTCCCCCATACCATTATGGGAGGGCCTCGCTAAGCTCCGTCTTCATGTCTCCTTTGCAAGCTTCAATCAAATGATGTATTTCGAGATGGATCATATTGAGCTTGCACTTCATCTTCTTATCTTGATATAGATGATGGCTTGGAGATAAACATGAAGTTCACTCAATCTTCTTTTCCAAGCCATGCTTGCAATAAGCTCAACTCTTCACATGACCATTCTTCATATAAACCCTTGGATGGAACCTTGGTCATCATGAAATCTTCTAGAGTCCAACACATGAACTCCAAACATTTCCTATGGACAAGATCTACAAGTATATCTCAATGCAACCATTAGTCCATAAGGATTGTCATTAATTACCAAAACCACGCATGGGGGCAACCATGCACTTTCACCGTGGCGCGCGGCCGGATCCACGGCTCGCCTCCAGGAGCACGAGGAACAGCACGGGCAAACAATCGTGGGAGGGATCCTGGTCGGCATCCTCATACTGCTTTCGCTCTGCTGCCTCCTGCTCTGTTGCTTGATAAGGAAGAAGAGGTCGAGCGGTAGCAGCAGCACTCGACCACGCAGCGGGAAGCAGTCGTCCATCAAGGACGCCGCCGCCGGTGCTGCGGCGGCAGCGGCCGGTCGTGGCGAGAAGCCGGGTTCGTCGGAGGCGGAGTCCGGCGGCGGTGATGTGAGCGGTAGCCTGCTAATTAGAGATAGCGTTGACCTTTTTTTCTATTGTTTTTTTTTGCCACGTTGATCTAACGGATGGGCTCGAGCTGTCAGAAAACGTGTTAGCAAGGTTAAACAGATAAATTAGTGATTTGCATCACAGTATGGCCCCAATAGTGGTATTTATGTGTCAAAAAGCCCAATGATGGTGGTTTTGCGTCGTCTCGTGTTCAAATGTGGTGGTTTTTTGTCATTTTCTCTAGCTGATGGGCACACCCGCCACAACATCAGACTAAGACAAAACTGGTAGAACTGCAAGCAACAAAACTTCCCGCATGGCTTCGACCAAGGTGGTAGATTTTTTTTTAGATAAAAGGCCGAGGCCCGACGTTAAATTAATAACGCCATGAACGGCGAAGGATACATGATGCTGAACCCAGCTTACAACACAACACTGCACACACCCACGGAAAAAGAGCTACTGACGAGATTACAGGTGAACACCAAAGGTGCGCAACGCCGAGGAGGAAGAGCACGAACAAAGCGGGCAGAGGTGTTGGGCCGGAGCTCACCGAGAGCACGGGCACGCCAACACACGCGGTACACCGCAGGGACCAGCTACACCATCCAGAGTAGCACCACCAGCAGTATCAACACCGCCACTGTCCACAAGACTGCCGATAGGCTCAGCCAGCAAGGCCCCAAGCAGGAAACACCGATGTGCAATACAGGTACAAGCATGGCCGGAGGGAGCTCGAAACAACACCACCTCCGGAGAGCAACCCGCTGTGAACTCCAAGGCGGCGACTTCAAGAAGCACACGACGCCAAAGCGCTGCCACCGCCCGATCCGAGGATCTTGGACTCTCATCCGGAACGTAGAAGGTCGGAGAAGCCGCTGCGACACCTCCAAGAAGGGGACGGCGTCCAAGGACGTCGCCGTCGCGTCCCGAGAAGGCCCCGGGAAAGGGTTTCCCCCTGGCAAGCACTCACAAACTTCTACACGGGGCGCCGAGCGCCGAAGACGACACTCGAGCCGCCGTCACCGCAGTTCCCTCGCCAACCACCGAGCCACCCCCGTGGCCAAGGTCACCAGCCAGCATATGAGTCCTTGGCACGCCCGCCAACCAAAGGACTCCCACCGTCCAGGGCCGCCGCCCCGGTGTCCTAGCTCCGTGTACCGCTGAAGAGGGCAGACGAGGAAGGAGGCTGCACACCAAGTCAACCACCGGCAGCCCCATGGCTACCGTGGCACCAGACCTAGCCCGGATGCAGGAGGGCACGAGAAGGAGGGCATGAGACCCCTGCCCCTTCCCTAGCTCGGGCGGCCAAGCCATGGCCGCCGCACCCTACCGGCCTCCCGGAGACCTCCTGAAAGGACAAGGATGTCGCCTAGAGGGAGGGTGAATAGGCGATTAAAACTTTTCCAGATTAGGCTTGATAATTGCGGAATAAAACTATGTGTTTAAATTAAGAAGCCAACAACCTAAATAAACTAGGTTCACCTATGTGCACCAACAACTTATGCTAAGCAAGACAAGCAACAAGGTGATAGCAATATAGAATACTTGAAGCACGAATGCTATCACAATGTAAAGTGCATAAGTAAAGAGCTCGGGTATAGAAATAACCGAGGCACGCGGAGACGAGGATGTATTCCTGACTTACTCCTTTTTAGGGGAGTAAGTCTCGTTGGAGAGGTGTGAACCAACACAATGGTTTAACAACCACAAAGGTTTCACCTTCTTCTCCGATGAACCGTACCACAAATGTTTGGTTCACCTTCCACTATCGGAATTCTTCTAGGTGGAAACCGGAGCCTTTACAACAACGATCCGGGGCACACACCCACAACCGAATTGGGGGCTCCCGAACAGCTACAAGTGACCACACAAGGTCTCAACCACCACAAAGGCGTCTAGGGTCCAAGGACCCAAGAGTAACAAGTTCACAAGCTTTCAACCTCCACGAATCCTCGTGGAGAGCACAAACCGATGCACAAAGCAATGGCAAGAGCACAAGTGCTCAAATCCTTTACTCTCAAATCCCACCAAAAGCAATTAATGCTTATGGGGGGAGAAGGGAGGAAGAACAAAGAAGAACTCAACAAATGGAACTCCAAGATCTAAATCCAAAGGGTTCTCCTCACTTAGAGGAGAGATGGATTGGTGGAATTGTAGATCTAGATCTCCTCTCATTTTTCCCTCAAAGATATGCAAGAATCATAGGAGGGATTGAGAAGAGGCAAGCTTTTCCAAGATCAACAATGGAGGAGAGAGAGGGGGAAAACCACCAGCTCAAGGTAGAAGAACGGGAGGGGTATTTATAGCCCCTCTCACCAAAATAGCCGTTGCAGGCTCACTTAGGCCGGAACTTCTGGCCCCAGGGCCGGAACTTCCGTCCCAGAACTTCTGGACCCCAGAAAAACGGCTAAAAAGCGGTACTGGACTTGGGCCGGAACTTTTGCCGGAACTTTTTCCGTAACTTCCGGTGGGCTGGAATTTCCACCCCCAAACCCGGAACTTCCGCCCTCTGAAAACTGCGAAAACACCGATACGAAAACGACAATATCTTGAGCATCTGAACTCCGTTTTCGATGATCTTGGGCTCGTTGAAATCATAACAAGCTTTATAAGATAATGCAGAGAAACATCATAGTCCAACAAGGGGGATAAAACCAAATGTAGAAAGGTAAACCTTCTCTAAACAAGAACAACCGGTAAAACCTCCAACATCAAAACTCAACAAGATATTCATCATGACTTCGTTTTTTATGATCTTGGCTTGTTTCGAAGATAATCACAAGCCCTACAAGATCATGCATATACACATCATAGTCCATCATGTGAGGAGGAAACCACAAGGAGAGAGTTTGACCTCTCTAGAAAAGATAAGCCGGTAAAACCTTCAATATCAAAAACGCAACATGATATGCATATGAAATCCGTTTTTGATGACTAGAGCTTGGTATGGAGATGAATACAAGCTCTAAATTCTCACATGGATAAAAGCCAAATAAGAACCAAGAGAGCTGATATGCCAAGATGCAAAGGTTTGAGCTCTCCACAAAGATGCGATCAAGTTGCTCACTTGAGAGCCCCTCTTGATAGTACGCCGTCTATCATATAACCCGGTCTCCAACTAACACCATGAGACCGGTAAAATGGAAACCCTATCAAGATCATATCTTTGCCTTGTGCATTCCACTTGAGTTAGATGATGACGATCTTGATCTCTTCAAGTGGACCACCTTTCTTGATTTGAGCTTTGCTTGGTGAAGATTCATATATCGCTCCCCCATACACCAAGATGGGAGTGCCTCTCTTAGGAACATCTTCACTTGACCAATATCTCCAAATGGGTTGCAAGCTTCAAGCATATGATATCTTCTATATGCCCATCTTGAACTTGCACATCTCAACCTTGATGACGATCACCACTTGACGTCATCCTCCATGAGCTATAAGAAATCTTCCTTTTGATGCAAACCCATGGAGAGATACCTAACCCCAACAAAGGAATGCCACACACACATAATGGGTTAGTTCACAAAACTATATGGACAAATTCTTACCATACCATTTGATCACATGATCCCACATGGTATATCATTTAGCTTTGTGTGTTGATCAACTTGAATCCATTATTTGCACTTAGTCTTGATCAATCTTGTATCTTTTCATCTACTTGATCATATCAAATATGTCCATTATAATCAGTGATCTTGATGGCATACAACCTTGAATCCAACACATGGACTTCAAGCGATGCCAATGGACATACCTACAAGAATAACTCAATACAAACATTAGTCCATAAGGATTTTCATTAATTACCAAAACCACGCATGGGGGCAACATGCACTTTCAATCTCCCCATTTTGGTAATTGATGACAATCCCTTTTATGAGGGTTTATATAATGAATTAAACAACCAAGCAACACAACAAGCAAGGATGCAAGAGAACAAAACTATGTTCCCATAAACCCTCTAAATTTCTCCCCCATTGGCATCCATTGCCGAAATGGGTGAAAAATTAAGAAGGCCAATATAATAAGAACTCCCCCATAATGTGTGCATTTCTCATGATATGAGTGAAATCAAATACACATATCCAATGACGAATAGATGAGGGAGATCAAACTATATCGAGGATCCAAAAATTGCAAAAGAATATCAAAGAGAAAGATACTTCGACGAAAGAAGCAAGCAATCAAAAGGATCCAAAAAAGTGTTCTAAAAATCAAGAGGGAACTCCCCAAGGTACGTGCACAATAGTATTTGTATTGCAATATAGTGTGCACAACATGGAATCCTCACTCCCTCCTAGATAATGTAGAGCACAAACCAAAGAAGATGAGCAAATAGGTCCACAAGCTTATTAAGATGAAAAAGTAAACCAAATGAAAGGCAAAGCTTGTGGCTTTTAGAAACCACCAAAGAATCAAAAGCAATAAGAGGTGGTCACTAAAGAATTGGAATACCAATTAAAGATGTAACTATTCTCATGTGTATAAGTTTCTAAGTAGACACCAATCACGAAGATATAAGTCCACAAATAAACATGTACACACAAAATAGGTACAAAGGTAAAGAACATGATATCCAAGAGGAAGTCATAAATACACAATAAGATCTTTGCTTAAAAGCATAGCACAAAGCTCAATTTTATCTTAAAGGATATAGATGAACTTCCAACACATACTCATCATAGCATCAAAAATATCCACAAGGGATAAGGTGAAAAATGGGATGCTCCGAGAAAGATAACAAGTATCGCAAAAGGCAAATGATTTTGAAAAAAATCATCAATATTGCATATGTGAGACATAGAGTAGAAAGTGCTAGATTAACATATTTGGGATTGGTGAATCATGAAAATGATTATATATATTCCCCTTGATATGTAATCATCCCGGCTTGCCACATTTGCAATAAAGTTGTTTTGCAAGATGAATTGCAACAAAAGAGATTCATGCCATGAAACAACCTACACAAGGTTGAAAGCTAGAAAAGTATGCATGAGGTAGATACTTGTTACCGAGATAGCATTGGTGATGAGAAGATAAGAGTTCACGATCATCCAAGCTTGGCTCCAATAAGCACATGGTGATAACACCTTCCTTGTAAATGAGACAAGCTTCCAATGCATCTAGTGTACCTAAAACAAATTCAAGTACACATGGTACCCAAACTCATTGGGTCCAAAGTAGTTAGAGCAACTACAATACATAGGACAAACTCCACATAAATATGTGCATATTGATATGAAATTGAATTTCATGCACATCTTAGCCATTTAGGATTTGATGGAGTTTATCCTATATATTGGATCAACGAAAGTAAGCATGCCATAAGATATACATATAATAAATATGCATGCACAAGACTTTCAAGAACCAAATGAGATACAATTTGGACAAAACACCAATTAAACCAAGAAAGCACACACAAGTGTGACAAGAAAAGAATTGCCCAAATTATATCAAAGACCAAATCAACACATGATTGAAGATACCAAATGAAAGCAAGATACCAATTGATGAAAATACCATCAAGGAATAAACCAAACCCTCTACACTTTTCATGATGGCACAAAGTACCAAGACAAAAATGTTTGTCTTCCAAAGAGACATGTCATCGGGATCAAAACCAATTGAAGACAACTAATGTTCAAAAGCATATAGGATTGCTCCCCCAAGATTTGTGCATTATTTATGATCTTGCATTTGAATACAAATGCACACAAATGGGATCATCACTCTCCATACATATTATTCAAACACTAGTCATGTTCAAGGAAAGCAATAAAATCCAATACCAATTTAAAGAATGGTGTTCTACTCAATGTAGGATAGCTTCCCAAGAATAGTGCATTATCTAGAAGTATGACTTGAATGTAAATGCACAAGATGGGATCATTGCTTTTCCTAACTCAAGAAAGCACAAAACAAATTTTGAGTAGAGCAAAAGATCCAAAAGATACAAGGAAGACAAAAGAGTTAGATCAAAACAAATCCTTGGCAATAAAATAAGGCAATTCAAAGCAAGAGCCAAATGAAGATGGTCTAAATTCCACCACAATTATGAGTATCACTTGTCAAGGACAAGGAGTATATGAGATATTTCTCGGTGGTATATAGGAATGATATTAAAGACCAACTTCACAACAAATAAGCATATGGCAAAGATAAGATTTAAAAGCCATGCTTAAATAATAGATATTCTTGATAGCTTCAAATATTCACGCGATCATGCAAAGCAACTCCAAAGAGTAGCTTGAAGCAATTGGTTTCCCAAAAGATATGCGAACATATTTAGGGAAAGCCATACCAAGAATCCATCACAAACAAGATCCAAAGAGAGAGAAAAAACATTTAAGCAAATGGAACTTGTTTGAGAAACATGCCACATAGGAATAAGATAATGAAAATATCAATTCTAGGTGGCAATACCTCACATGTTCACATTTTCTAGGTTTGTAATATGCACAAGCTTATTACTCCCCCATAATGTGATAATCCAATTTTTTTAACAAGAGGCAAACAAAACCAACTAGAGATAATTAATGGACATTATAGAATTTGAATTTCTCATGAGCATGACATACCACATAGAGAATAGATAATATTGATATATCAACACTAAGTGGTATTCCTCATGTACACACATTTTAGGATTGTGAAGTGCACGAAGCATATCACTCCCAAAATGGATAGTCCATTAATCTCTCAAAGAGAGCCAACAAGATAAGATATCAAATAAAAGCAATAAGGCTCAACACAAATAATGGTGTGCAAACCAACATACACATACTTGATTACTCAAGATAAGTAAGTAGAGAGCACAACACATACAACACTAGCAAGGTACAAAACCTAACACATGCAAGGGTGCAAGCAACTTTCAATGTATATATGATTTAAATAAAAGTTACCGCAAGGAGGAACATTGGATATGAGATAGAACAATATAATCCAAATGACTTGACTTGAGAGAATATAATTGATGAAGATCCCTTAATTCTTCATGTAGCCAAGTCTCCAATGCCCTCCAACAACACCTATTGATCAAGTTTTAGCTTGTTGGTCCCCAACCAAGTTGGGTCCTAAGAGGTTAGTCACAATAGGCTTGGCAACCCAAATGGTTCTTTTCTTGACACCACTTTGAGTACCAACATATTTGGCAAACACATTGCCAACCTTATCCTTCCGAAGAGAATAAACATCATCAATTATAATGGGGTTGGATAAGGTACCATTAGTGCATGAAGAAGCAAAGTGACCCTTCTCACGGCATAGTAGCAACATTTGCTTCCTCCTTCTTCTTAGTTGGAATCTCGACTTGAGGAGGGGTAGCTTGATTCTTCTTGGGAAGAGGCCGTTCTTCAACTTGAGGAACTTGAGTTTGAACTTGAGGCTTCTTCCCTTGTTGCTTCTCACTAAGAGCTTCTTCTTCAAAGGGCAAGATCTAACATGGTGCCCTTCAACTTTGCACTTGAAGCAAACAATCTTGGCCGAATCTTTAACTTGTTCTTGGCCCTTTTCTTCTTGATACTTGGACTTGTTTTTTTGGAGTTGAATCCAAGTCCACTCTTGTCATTGGGGCGTCTTTGAACACTCAACATATTGTCAAGTGTGGATCCCAACATGACGCTTTTCCAAGTCTTTCTTCAAAGAAGTGACTTGGGCCTTGAGCTCATTTAATTCCTCTACATGGTTAGTATCAACACAAAACTAGAGGAAGTAGAAGCTTCATTGTTAGAGCAACAAGGCATGGAAAGTAATTCATCACAAGATGTAGCAACATTGTGAGTGGATGAATCACTAGGACTAGCACAAGACAATATAGCATTAAGAGTAGAAGTTGTGCCATTGTCCACATGAGGCTCACAAGATGTTACCTTTGACATAATAGCCTCATGAGCTAACTTTAGCCTTGCATGGGATGCTAGAAGATCCTCATTAGAGCTAGAGAGCTTTTCATGACTTTCTTCCAATTTCCATACTTGCTAGTTAGCAACTCAAGTTGAGCCCTTAGCTCAACATTCTCCTTCAAAATAGATGCTTCACGAGAAGTGGAGTTAGTAGCACAAGCATCATTAACATTAGAAATGGAAGAAGACAACTTGGCAAGCTCATCATTTTAGATAGTTGAGTTTGGAGTTGATCATGAGACTTGATAAGGAGAGAGTGTTCACTTTCTAAAGCCTTGTGAGCTTTGTCAAGTCTCTCTATGTCCTCACTTAGTCTAGCATTGCCAACACCAAATTCAACTTTTTCCTTTTTAAGCACTTTATTTTAGCAATAGCATGATCTCTTTCCTTAATGATTTTAGCAATAATAAGATCATTTGTTCATCAAGAGATTCAAGTTTCTCCTCAAGAGACACTCGAAGCTCTTGCTCTTCCTCAAGGCATTCTCTAAGGATGCTTTTCATCATCTCTCTCTCAATTTGACATTTCTCATCAAATTGAGTTTCCAAATCCTCAATGATTTCCCTACTCTTAATAACATAAGCAATGATTTCACATAGAGGAGGGATAGCTTTGCTACCTTTGGGGAGAGCACCAAAACCATCTCACCCTTCTTTGTTAAGGATTCAATATCAAAATCTCTCATGAGACTCCTCATCCACATCATCACAAGATGTATGGGATTCGAGATAGAAGACCTTTGAATCCTTAGCCATAAGGCAAACGTGATTAGTGGGTGAAGAGGATGAAGAATTACTTGAAGCACCATTAAATCCATTCTTGTTCCAACAAATGTTGGGATTCCTCTACATTGTTAGCCAACAAATACTAGAGGATATGGAAGCATTTTTTCATGGCAACAAGATAGAGAGCATATCATCATGAGATTTAGTTAAAAACTATTACATGATATGCAAGGACTATCAACTCTAGCATGTATGACATTTGGAGTGCTAGAAGAGTTTAAGTCCAAAGATAGAACATTGCAATGAGATAGAGATGAAGTATAGTCAATAGAATATTCACCATCAACAAAGCAATTTCTATCACCACTCACCATATCATTACCTTGTGACAAATCACATGTTGGTGAAGTGGAAGAAGTTGTGAACTCATCACGGCCGGAGGTGGAAGGAGAACAATCATCCTCAATAATATTGGACACTTCATATATATCTTGAAGCTTGGTCCAAAGCTCATGAGCGTTCCGAAAAGGCATGATTGAAGCAAGAACTACATCGCTCAAAACACATATAAGACCATTAGAAACAAGAGTTCGAGATGAGAGTTTTCCTCATCCTCTAAAGATAATTTTGGGAATCCTTTGGAGGAGAAAAACCCACATCTACAATCTCTTAATATAATTTGGACCCATGGCCCTAAAAAGATTAAGCATGCGAATTTTCCAAACATCATAATTTGTGCCATCGAATATAAAGTGGGATCGTGCACTAATTCTCTAAACGACATCTTTACTCTCTAGGCGGTAAAGCCCAAAAAGAGAGCCCAGGCTCTGATACCAATTGAAAGGACAAGGATGTCGCCTAGAGGGGGGGGGGTGAATAGGCGATTAAAACTTTTCCGGTTTAGGCTTGATAATTGCGGAATAAAACTAGGTGTTTAAATTAACAAGCCAACAACCTAAATAAACTAGGTTCACCTATGTGCACCAACAACTTATGCTAAGCAAGACAAGCAACAAGGTGATAGCAATATAGAATACTTCAAGCACGAAGGCTATCACAATGTAAAGTGCATAAGTAAAGAGCTCGGGTATAGAAATAACCGAGGCACGCGGAGACGAGGATGTATTCCCGAGTTCCTCCTTTTTAGGGGAGTACGTCTCGTTGGAGAGGTGTGAACCAACACAATGGTTCAACAACCACAAAGGTTTCACCTTCTTCTCCGATGAACCGCACCACAAAGGTTTGGTTCACCTTCCACTATCGGAATCCTTCGAGGTGGAAACCGGAGCCTTTACAACAACGATCCGGGGCACAACCCACAACCGAATTGGGGGCTCCCGAACAGCTACAAGTGACCACACAAGGTCTCAACCACCACAAAGGCGTCTAGGGTCCAAGACCCAAGAGTAACAAGTTCACAAGCTTTCAACTCCACGAATCCTCGTGGAGAGCACAAACCGATGCACAAAGCAATGGCAAGAGCACAAGTGCTCAAATCCTTTACTCTCAAATCCCACCAAAAGCAATAATGCTTATGGGGGAGAAGGAGGAAGAACAAAGAAGAACTCAACAAATGGAACTCCAAGATCTAAATCCAAAGGTTCCCCTCACTTAGAGGAGAGATGGATTGGTGAAATTGTAGATCTAAATCTCCTTTCACTTTTCCCTCAAAGATATGCAAGAATCATGGGAGGGATTGAGAGGGGGCAAGCTTTTCCAAGGTCAACAATGGAGGAAAGAGAGGGGGAAAAACCAGCAGCTCAAGGTAGAAGAAGGGGAGGGGTATTTATAGCCCCTCCCACCAAAATAGCCGTTGCAGGCTCACTTAGGCCGGAACTTCCGTCCCAGAACTTCCGGACCCCAGAAAAACGGCTAAAAAGCGGTACTGGACTTGGGCCGGAACTTTTGCCGGAACTTCCGGTGGGCCGGAATTTCCGCCCCCAAACCCGGAACTTCCGCCCCTCTGAAAACTACGAAAACACCGATACGAAAACGACAATATCTTGAGCATCCAAACTCTGTTTTCAATGATCTTGGGCTTGTTGAAATCACAACGAAGAGCTTTACAAGATAATGCAGAGAAACATCATAGTACAACAAGGGAGGATAAAACCAAATGTAGAAAGCTAAACCTTCTCTAAACAAGAACAACCGGTAAAACCTCCAACATCAAAACTCAACAAGATATTCATAAAGACTCCGTTTTTTATGATCTTGGGCTTGTTTCAAAGATAATCACAAGCCCTACAAGATCATGCATATACACATCATAGTTCATCATGTGAGGAGGAAACCACAAGGAGAGAGTTTGGCCTCTCTAGACAAGATAAGCCGGTAAAACCTCCAATATAAAAAACGCAACAAGATATACATATGAAATCCGTTTTTGATGACTAGAGCTTGGTATGGAGATGAACACAAGCTCTAAATTCTCACATGGATAAAAGCCAAATAATAACCAAGAAAGATGATATGTCAAGATGCAAATGTTTGAGCTCTCCACAAAGATGCGATCAAGTTACTCACTTGAGAGCCCCTCTTGATAGTACGCCGGCTATCCTATTACCCGGTCTCCCACTAACACCATGAGACCGGTAAAATGGAAACCCTATCAAGATCATACCTTTGCCTTGCATATTCCACTTGAGTTAGATGATGACGATCTTGATCTCTTTAAGTGGACCACCTTTCTTGATTTTCGCTTTGCTTGATGAAGATTCATATATCGCTCCCCCATACACCAAGATGGGAGTGCCGCTCTTAGGAACATCTTCACTTGACCAATATCTCCAAATGGGTTGCAAGCTTCAAGCATATGATATCTTCTATATGCTCATCTTGAACTTGCACATCTCAACCTTGATGACGATCACCACTTGACGTCATCCTCCATGAGCTATAAGAAATCTTCCTTTTGATGCAAGCCCATGGAGAGACACCTAACCCCAATAAAGAAATGCCACACACACATAATGGGTTAGTTCACAAAACTATATGGACAAATTCTTACCATACCATTTGATCACATGATCCCACATGGTATATCATTTAGCTTTGTGTGTTGATCAACTTGAATCCATTATTTGCACTTAGTCTTGATCAATCTTGTATCTTTTCATCTTCTTGATCATATCAAATATGTCCATTATAATCAGTGATCTTGATGGCATACAACCTTGAATCCAACACATGTAGTTCAAGCGATGCCAATGGACATACCTACAAGAATAACTCAATACAAACATTAGTCCATAAGGATTGTCATTAATTATGAAAACCACGCATGGGGGCAACATGCACTTTCACCTCCACGCAGACCATCTGCCCGCAGCACCGCCGACAACTTGAGCTGAGGCCGAGCGGCATCCTCGAGGAACAGCATGGGTAGCCCACGCGACCCATCACGGGCCCAGATCGGCCCTGGACGCCGTCGCATCTTCCCACTTGCCGGCAACTCCGGGCGCCGCCACCACCACCAAAGCTGCGGCCGAGCCGCCCCGGCATCTTCCCACTTGCCGGCAACTCCGGGCGCCGCCACCACCACCGGAGCTGCGGCCGAGCCGCCCCGGCACGCCGCCGTCGCCTCCCCTGCGCCTCCCAGCTGCACCCGTCGCCGAAGTCACCTCCCAGCGCCGCCCACTTGATGCCTCGCCTCCGCGCGAATGGAGCTCGTCGGGGCGCGCTCGCCTCACCCGCCGCCTTTGTCGGCCGGGCGCGGCCGCCACCGCCGGCGCCGGCGGCGGCAGCAGCCGGAGAGAGGAACGCCGCCGGCCTTCTTTTTCTAGGGTTTGGGGTCCTCTGGAGCGGCCCGCGCGAGCCGCCCGAGAGGAAAGAGCGAAGCCTCGATGGTTCTTCTCCAGTGAAAAAAAGAGGCCCAAGGTGGTAGATTTAGAAGCAAAGTTCAGCAAACTTCAACACAGGGTAAACAACTCCTCCCAGGATCACGGATCCATGTTGGCATCACCATCACCATCTTCAATCCTTGCCCTGGCCCCTGGGCAGGATCATCCTGAGTTCTGGTCGTTGTCTCCTGAATTCTGGCAGCTCCATCTTCAACCATCCTCCTAGCACTTTCAGCTTGTAGACCTGCCCAATAACGTAAAAACGCACACATATAGCAAATCAGCTCAACATGAGATGATATAAACTTCTTTTCAAAGCAGGCTCAGTTTCTAGTTTTTCATATCGCCCAGCAAAAGGCTGGATACCAATGATATGCAAATTAGTTCCAATACGGAAAAATTCGCAATTCAAGAGAAATATTGTGTAAAACACGTTGGTCAATCCAAGAGAAATGTTTTAGATATATTTCAAGGTAGATTACGTGCAGAGTGAAATCAGTAAACATACACGCTAGAATATATCTAAAATATTTTATATTTAAAAAAGGAGGGAGTAGTTACATTTTCTCCCTAGATAACTGAACACATCAAGCCTGACATTTCCGGCGTAACGAACGCGCATTCCTCCGCGTACACGGCGTGGGTCATGCGGCCACGCTACGTGCTACTAGTGGCAGACTCGCCGCTTTTGTTTCTGTCAGCAAGCTCTCAGCTCAGCTGATTTATTTATAAAAACAGCAGCCCAGCAGCCCGGCTCCTGATCCATCCCTCCTGCGCTGAAGTGGAACAGAAGATCGTGGACGAGCTCGCGCCGCCCGCCGCGCCCCTGGATCGTGGAGCTCCCTCGCCGGCCGACGGCATCCCGATCAAACCAAGGTAACCAACTGACACACCACGAAATTAGCAGTATCTAGCTAGCAGATAGTACGAGTTGTCCTCCAAGAGCATCTTCAGCTCGTCCCATTTCCAAGGAATCGATCAGGATCAGCGTAATCAGAGCAGGGACGGAGCTGCATGCATGGTACTGGTGTCAGCTGACACCAATGGATTTTGAAAATCCTTTGTTAATTTTGTACTAATCACTGTCAGTTAGTACAAATGACACCAGTGCTACAACGCTGTCCCCATCAAATTATTTTTCTAGCTTCGTCCCTGAATCAGAGTATCGTGCGGCGAACCTGTGGACGCCGCCGCCTCCATCGGCGTGGTGCAGCGTCTCGCCGGCCGCCAACTCCATCGGATCTTCCTCGCCGTCGCGAACAGCACCCACCACTCCGTCGGAAGACACCAGGAGAGGAAAGATGATTCATGCGTGGCAAAGGAAGAGATCCAAGCAAGGATCGGTAGGGGCCCACGTTGGCACATGCCGCATTGCGCGCGAGGCCCTTTTGATCGTCACGACAAAAGGGGTGTGAACAGATACGGCCCGAACAGTCGAGGCAAAACAGAAGAGGCAAATCCGCAAGCGGTCGGCAGGCTGTACAACCTAGCGCGACCGCACGAAGAATATGCGGATGCGGTGCACGATATCTTAGTCTTCGCATTTTTTTTTACACCAGCACTAGTCCTACTCTTCCTTTCTCCAAGGAAAATATCGTAGCAGGTGTCTTTGGCTCCAGTGCTCCTAACTCCTAAAGCATCTCCACCGGGGCCTCCAAATCGGTGTCCGGCACCTCCAATTGAGGCTCAATTGGGGGTGCCGGACATGTGTCCGCCCGAATGGAGGGTGCAGCCCACATCGGCGCACCCCAAAGGCCCATCCCCAAACGGCCCTATTTTGAGCATTAGATCGAACACCTTGCGGGCGCAGGAACCGCCGCCGGTTCAACCTTCGTGTCGCTTCGGAACACGGTGGTTTGGTGTGGACGTGCAACCGCCGCCGCGTCGCTTCGGGGTGGCGTTCACACCGCTTCGCAGCAATATAACCATCCTCGCCGGCCGCACATCGCTCACATTCTCTCCGCGCACCACCGCCCACAACTCGTTCGCCATGTCGTTGCCTGAGAAGGAGGCCGTGGTGGCCGTCGATCAGGCGTAGCAGCAGGAGGCCGTGGTGCCCGCCGATCAGAAGCAGCATGCCGTGGTGGTCGCCGATCAGGAGCAGGAGGAGGCCGACGACCTCGGCATCCCCAGCTCCTGCAGCTTGAGCTCGGGCGGCGGCCCGCCCGGAGGAGGCGGTGGTCGGCGGATTGGGTGGCAGGCGGCCGGCGAGGCCACTTCCATCGCGGCAGCGACCTGGACCAGGTCCGGGACGCCCTTCCGCAGCAGCAGCCGAAACTGGGAACCCTATCCGCCAAGAATACCCGAAGGGGATGGCACATTGATGGCGCTGCTGGCAAGCTCCGGGACAGGATCCTCAAACTGTGTCTCCGGCACCTCCTCCACGTCGGAGGCCAGCCCTCCCGGACTGGACAGGTCGAACGGCCCGCCGACCACCACGGATTTGAGCAGTGGCTGGCGTCAGAGGCACCACGCAGGGAACGAAGCCGTGGGGGAGCTGGGCTGGAGGTGGAGGTGGGATCTGGTGGGGGCGGAGGGAGATGGACGACGCGACCGGAGAGGTGAACGCCGGGAGGGGGCGGCGCGGGTGGGGAACGGCGGTCCCGGGCTCGATCGCCACAGCAGCGGTCGCCATGGTCACCAACCGAAGGTGAGCCTGTCGTCGTCGGTCGGCTGGGGTGGAGGCAGGAGCAGGAGGTCTTCGAGTCGGTGGGACTGCTTCTCCTCCGGGCTGGCGGCTGAGCGACTGGCGGCAGCGGACCAGTGGGCGAGATGCTAGCGGCGGCGCAGGCGGCGGCGTCGGAAGCCCTAGCGGCCCACGGCAACAGCAGGCTCCGCGGCTACATGCCGCGCACTAGGCTGGAGAGAGCGCGCGGAGGGGATACCAGATCTTGTCGCAGTGGTCGAAGACGACGCCGGAGAAGGGAGAGACGGCGTCAGCACGCCCACGTCGCCATGGTCGCCTGCGCCCGCGTGCTGTGCTGAATTATCGGCAGCTTGACGTGTTTGATGGTCACCCTATTTGACTAATCCATCCATGCGATTCTACTTTTGTCCTCTTCTTGTCTGCGTCCAAAATTCATCTCTAGCATACGTTTTTGTGTTTTGAAAACTCACTCAAACTTAAGTAAATGATCGGTTGGAACTTTCCTTGCGAGTTTCCTTAGCCCATTTTTCTTCTTCTTTATCCTAGGGATATACTTTACTAGTTTAAAACTTGTCATAAATTACAATACTACATGCGTCTCCTTCTTCGACATGATTTGAGACTTGGAATCAAGTAGGTGCTGCTATTGTATCCGTGAAGAATCTAGAGCTCAAGCTAGAATTGGATGTGTGCAGTTCGCATCAGAGATTTACAGGAAACGAACAAGATGGAAATGGCAAAGGAAATACTGGATATAATGATCTTTTCCATAGTGCGTGTCTCTGTCAACCCACCCACAAAACAGAAAGAATGACAATGATTTGCAAACGCCAGATCGAACATGCCTGCCACCACTTGCTTATTGTGTCCAGTTTAATTAATCGATCACATGGGGAATAAACAAATTTGACCTCGCTTTCCCGCGCCGTGAGCAACTCTTGGCGAAATAAAAATGGAAACAGCTAAAAGCGGTGCTCCCACAGCTACTCTGTTTCAAACAAAACAAAACAAAACAAAACAAAACAAAACAAAACTCTGGAATTGTTATTTGATTAATCCATCCACTCGATTCCACTCTTGGCCTCTTCTTCAGCGTCCAAAATTCATCTCTAGCAACTACTCCTACAATACTACACGCGTCTCCTTCTTCGACATGATTTGAGATTTGGAAGCTATTGTATCCGTGAGGAATCTAGAGCTCAAGCTAGAATTGGATGTGTGCATTTCGCATCAGAGCTTTACAGGAAACGAACAAGAAGGAAATGGCAAAGGAAATACTGGATATAATGATCTTTTCCATAGTGCGTGTCTCTGTCGTACCTGTCTATAATTGGTGACTCGATCGGTCCTCTAGAGAGGCGATCGTGATCCGCTAGTGTATGCTGATTAGTATCTGGTTAGTTTAATTAAGCAACGCTCTGACTTTAATCTGGGCTGTCGTGAGCGAGCTGTGAGCCTAAGCCTATGCGTCCTCAACGCGTGTGGCACCGCAATTACCCAAGGGAAATTAGTGCATGCCCCTTTCTATCTTTGGTGCAGAAAGTGTGTTGTGCCTTCTGGAAACATGTGACGGTTTGGAGCTTGCAGCATGGTGGCTTGGCGATCCTTTGCAACATCGTCATCTAGATCTAGTGGAGCGATAATGCCACGTGCTGTCCAAGGCTATAACCTCCAAGGAAACTTGACGATATTTATCTCACAAAGGCATACTCCTTATATAGTTTCTAAATATAAAGTGAAATTAGTAACATATACACTAAAATGCGTATGAATCCGAAAAAACCTACTAGAACATTTTATATTTAAAAACGGAGGGTGTAGTGTACATTTTATCCCTCTATAATAACTGAATACATTAAGTCGGACGATTCCCTGCATCACGAACGCGCATTCCTCCGCGTACACGGCGTGGGTCATGCGGCCATGCTACGTGCTACTAGTGGCATACTACTCCTCCTCCCTTGCCGCTTTTTGTTTCTGTGAGGCTCTCAGCTCAGCTGATTTACTTACTCTATAAAAACAGCAGCCCGGCTCCCGATCCATCCCTCCGGCGCTGAAGTGGAAGAGAAGATCGTGGACGAGCTCGCGCCGCCCGCCGCACCCGTGGATCCTGGAGCTCCCTCGCCGCCGGCCGACGGCGTCCCGATCAAACCAAGGTAAAACCAACTGACTCACCACGAAATTACTAGCAGTGTCTAGCTAGCAGATAGTGCGAGTTGTCCTCCAAGAGCATCTCCAGCCCGTCCCATTTCCGCGGAACCGCTCGGCTGGATCAGAGTATATATCGTCCGGCGAACCTATCGACGCCGCCGCCCGCCTCCGTCGGCGTTGCGCAGCGCCTCGCCGGCCGCCAACTCCATCGGATCTTCCTCCCGCCGCGCGCGCGCGCTCTCCTTTGCTGCTCCCTACGCCGTCGCGAGCAGCACCCACTCCGTCGGAAGACAACACGAGAGGAAAGATGATTCATGCGTGGCAAAGGAAGAGATCCAAGCAAGGATTGGTAGGGGCCCACGTTGGCACATGCCGCATTGCGCGCGAGGCCCTTGTGATCGTGGGTGGGCCCGATCAGATTTTTGCTTGTACGTACCCAGAAAAATAAACTCGGTTTCAAGCGGTAAAATACAAAACAGTCGCATAATACTCTCATATACTTAATTATATTTCTATCAAAATTTCAGAGGCGTTTAACCTTTCTGTCTGCAACCATCTTAGGTTAAAACCTAACAATTAATTCACGAGATGGTATTAATATAATTTGAACAGCTGAATCATCTCTCCACTTCCGATCAGTATATCCTTACCCGTCGAAATCCATAGAAACGGATATGAATTCTATAAAATTGATTTGGAGTGCGATTCCGAGTCATTTTTTATGTACCCGCTACAACTTACGGCTCATCACACCTCTGCCTCTTCCACACCCACCCCCCCCCCCCCCCTCCCTCCTCTATCTCTCTCGCATCCAAAACTCCACCCGTCGGCGTGATCACCCATCGACAGAGAAATCATAGGCGAAACGTCCCGTAGACTATCTTGTTTACTCATATAAATCTCGGCATGGAATAAAATGGAGTTGTCCGATGTTTGTGTAAGCTTACCATTTTGTTGTATTTTTAGTCGCCTTCTTTAAATTTCCATTAACACTCGAATTTGACTCGCATTAGGATGAAACATGATTGTCTTGACTAGCTTAAAA
This sequence comes from Poa pratensis, assembly GCA_947311845.1. NCBI lineage: Eukaryota > Viridiplantae > Streptophyta > Magnoliopsida > Poales > Poaceae > Poa > Poa pratensis. The sequence goes on from CAMZMU010000042.1 coordinate 62,279,971, forward strand.
AAAAGCACTAAATGCATCGTTTTATTCGACGATTATTTCAAAACCTGAGTCGACCTCATTGCCAACCGTTGGAAATATTGTTCAGTGCAATTTATCGAGCACTCGGCAACCAGAGGGTGCAAGCCGAGGTAAAAAAAACACTCGGCAAAAATGTGCACTAGACAACAAGGGCGGTAGGCCAAGTGTTTTTTTTTTTTTGAGGATAGGCTCGGTAAAAAAAAGGATTTGGCATATGGATGATAAGTGTTTTACTCGACAATGTTGGGACCCTGAGCAACAAAGTCGTGCCACTTTTCACCAAGCGGTGCAAAAAAGGGAAAAAAGACGGAGCAGAAGAGCTATGCCGAGTGCCACGTCATTTCGGCAAACATAACAGTGCGTACCTGGCATTGCACTCAGACAACATTTTTTCATTTTCAAAATTTTCTCGTTTTTTTGTTTGGAAAAGAAAAAATCTTATCCTACCCTTTTTGTCTCGCACTGCCTCTATTCCCGTGCAAAAAAAGTTGCGCGAAGAAAGAGTGGGAAAATTTTGGCGAAAAATATGTGAATTTTTTTTGGGAAGAGAAAAAAACTTGTGTAGTGTGGCTATAAAAGGCCGCATCCGGTTAGAAATCTGCACACCCAAATTCGGCATAGCATCTGAACTCTGAACCCGATAGCGCGGAGTAAACAATGTTGACCTCGCTTTCGTTGCGCCGTGACCCCAACATTTTCTTTTTAAATCAGCTAACTGCCACACTCAATTATTTGTGAACCAAATAATAATCCTACAAATGTTACTTTGACCCGTACATCATTCGCCCTGCATGTTATTGTGATCTTGTCCCCTTCTTCTGCCTTTCAAAACTCATCAGTACTTGTGCCAATTATGGGCATCTCCTTCTTCGACATGATTTGACAGCCGAAGCTTGGAAGCAAGCAAGTACCACTATTGGATCCGTGAAGAATCCTGAGGTTTTTGTGCACGCTGTGTCACAGCTCCACCGGATACGAACAAGGAGGTAACGAGGGAAGCCGGATCTATCTTTTTTTTGCTAAATTTTTTTAATAATACATTTTTTAAACGAAATTCGACAAATATTATGCAAATCTAGAAAATTCCACAAATATTGCGGCCTCGGCTTTGGCTTAGCCGATATGTCCTTGTCGGCCTAGCCGTGGCCGATAGGCCTGTCGTCGTCGGCAAAGCACCTGCTCGGCTGCGCCCAGGCCGATAGGGCCTGTCGGCCACGGCTAGGCCGACAGGTGCACAGGGGCGGAGCCAGGATTTGACCATAGGGGAGGCGAAGAAGCCAATAGGATTTGACCATAGGCTATTGTGTAATTTCTACGCTACCGCAATATTTTGATCAAGAGTTGCATTTCAGTGGAACTACCGCTAACTCTTTGGTCGGTATACATTTTCAATATTAAAATTGTTCTTCATTATTTTCTCTTCTTTCTCGAAACATAACAAATTCAAAATTAGGTACAATAGGCATAAAAAATTATGAATTTTTGCCTTATGCGATTCCTTGGTAGTATAAACCGGACTGAAATATCCTAACTAGTCCTTGAGCCTAAGGTCTTAAATATCCTAACTAGTAGTTTGGATTGATCTAAGAAAAATAGTAACTACTAGTATTGACTTGTATCGATCTAACGGAGTAATAAAACTGATTCTGTACCTTAGATTTGAGACTCAAAGGACCAGCGCGTGGTGGATGAAATCCTGTGGCAACCGTGCTGCCATGGAGGTCGCCGCGGACGTGCGTTTGACGACGAGTGTGCAGCAACCGCGCTGTCCTGCAGGTCGGCAGCGGTGCGCTGAACTGCCTAAAGCGCTAGCGGTGGCGGCTGGATATGCTCATATGCCCTAGGTCAAGACGGCGATAGACAAAATAGCAGGGCAATCAAGTAGAAACGCAATAGGCAGATCAAAAAAAAAAGATCACGATCTGCCTGTAGCCCTGTATTGATGAACGAACGAAGTCATGATTAGCAGAACGGCCTATGGGCTCTTGGGCTGAGTACACGCAAAACTAACAAATTAAACTTGGGCTAGCTAAGTATCCACGGCCGTATGTGCAGTATTATGTACGTATGCTAGGTCGCATGTACACAAAATTGTTGAGGGGGGCCGATGGTTGGGGGGGGGGGGGGGGGGGGGGGGGGGGGGGGGTCTAGCCCCTGCTCGCCCCCTGGATACGCCCCTGCAGGTGCATGAGCGAGCACAGGCGGCCACATGCGGCTTGCCGGCGAGCACGGGCGCGGCCGGCCACGAGCACGGCGGCCAGCACGCACCAGCACGCACGAGCACGGCGGCCAGCACGCACGGGCGCGGCCGGCCACGGGCGAGGATGGGGGAGGCCGGCACGGCCACGGGCGAGGCTGGGGGGAGGCCGGCACGACCACGGGCGAGGCTCGGGGAGGCTGGCACAGGCGAGGATGGGGGAGGCCGGCACGGCCACGGGCGAGGCTGGGAGGCCGTCACGGGCGCGGCCTGCAAGCACGCACGGCCAGACGGCGGCGGCGTGCGCGAGGGCGGGTGCGGGAGGACGGACTTATCGGCTAGGGTTAAGCCGACAGGGCTATCGGCCGCGGGCCAGCAGGCCCACAGAGACCTTTTGGCCACGGCTGGGCCGATAGGGGCCTATCGGCCTCGGCTGGGCCGACAGGCTCTAATCGGCCTAGGCTGGGCCGAGGCCGTATTATTTTTGTAATTTCTTCAAAATGCGTATTATTTGTCGAATTTTGTTAAAAAAATGTATTATAAAAAAAAAATAGCCTTTTTTTTTTCCGAAACACGGTACATCTATCTAGCTAGCTAGTGTGCGTCCCTTTCGCGTTCCTTGCCCCTTCCGTGTCATCTTGGAGAGGCAAGATCTTTTTTCCAGGTCGAAATAGGTCGATCCAATTAGTATCATAATCAGCATTAGTATAGTATGCTCTGATTGATTAACGAACAAATGCTTCGCCTTTAAGCTTGGCTGTCGTGAGCTGTAATCGTGGACCGGCCTGCTCAACGTGTGTGACGTCGGAAAAAGTGACATAACATTACCGTCTCCCCTCCTTATCTCTTCGCTACAGTGGTCAGAAGGCGATAAGGAGGCGACCTCGCGATCCCCACCTCGCCGCCGGCCAGGCCGGTGGTTTCCTCCCTCTCCGCCTGCCGCCTCGGCGGCGGGAGAGTGGGGGAACCCCGGTCCTGCGTTTCCGGCCAATAGTTTGTAGTTTAGGTGTGCGTGCCCTGCTGTCGGCGTCGAAGACGGTGGCGATGCTGGCGGCGTTCTGGGCGTGGTCCTTCCCCTCCTGTCCCCGTTCCGGTCTCTGCGCCGGGGAGGTCGTGAAGGTGCTCTGTCGGGTCTCTTCCTCCTTCTGTGCTTCTCCGGCCGGCCGTGGTGGCGTGGGGAGGAGCTGGCAGGTGGTGGCGATCTGTTTTTGGTGGTGGTGTGTGCGGTGGTTGTCTTCGTCGAGCTTGCTCCGGCCGGCCGTGGTGGCGAGGGGAGCGGCCGTCTGGAGTTTGGTGCTGGAGGTTGGTGGTGGTCCTGGGTGGTGCCGGGTCGGCGGGTTGTGGGGTGGAGCGGTGGGGATGGCGCTGTGGCCGAGCTCGTTCAACGTCTTCGGTTTCCGTCGCGTGGCGGCGGACGGCTCAGCGGTCTTCTACAAGGCGTGGAGGTGCCCCTCACCGGCGGCAGGTGGTACGGCGGCTCCGGCGACACCTAGGGTTCTTGGGCCTGTGGTGGTGGATCCGATTGCGCTTTCTACGGGTTTCTCGGGGTGCTTTGTGCATTTTCCTAGGGTCCTTTGTGTTTTCTTTCTTTTCTTTGGACCTCCTTGTAATGTGTACTGAGTTTCCTGATTTATGTATCGGATCCTTTCCTCAAAAAAAAAAAAAAGTGTGTGACGTCGCAGTTACTCCAGGAATTGAGGGCTATCGCTTTCTGTTTTGTGCACAACGCTTTGGAAAAACTTTCTAATAGACCCTCCGGTCCAGAATATCCGTCGCAAGGACAGCTATGCGATCGTACTTGGTAGGTTCATTTTCCACGAACGTTCTAGTGGATCGGAGGAAGTACTATAAATCATCAAGCAAATCGGCTAATGTAACTGACTGGAATATGGTGACAACTGACGTGGGTGTCTATACTCCACCATGGATCAAAATCTGACTACCTTCTCTGTTCATAGAAGTAGATTGTCATTTCAGCTACATCTTTGATTTTTTTTCCCGATTTAATCTAAAAATTTGTTGTGTCAACTAGTCGAAATAACATCTTCTAGTTCTTTTTAAAATAGAAAATATCTTATGTTCATTTTACTGGAATCATATATTCGTATCTTTGGATCTTAGGTCTAGCCAAGATTGTGAATGCGGAACAGTATTTTGTCGTCTCGAGTTAGAGATTGCCTCGTGGTGGCTCGGCTTGGTCTTAGAGCATCTCTAGCAGAAACCGTAAATCGCGGAACTGAAAACGCGGTCTTCAGTTTGTCGCGTTGTTTTCAGTTTCAATTTGCACGACGCAGAACAGAAACTGAAAATGGAACTGAAAATTTAAATATTTTCCATTTCGCACGAACAAACGGACGAACACTTCGGTGATCTGCAAATTCAACCCAAAATACATGGTCGGTGATCACCGGAGCACTACCAAATCCTAACTGATGCGGCGGCGACACAACGGCGGCTCCGCGCCGCTCACTTCTCGTGGAGACGAGGTCGGCGTACATGTCGGCCTGGAGCTCGGCGACACGGCGGCGACACAGAGGAGGAGCTCGTGGCGAAGCGCCGCCGCGACGAGGACATCGATGCCATCCTCCTCTGCCGCCGTCCGCTTGTAGAGGACCGACATGACGGCGTTCAGCGAGACGTCGGGGACGAAGTCCTCCGGCGCGAAGGCCGGGGCGAAGGCGCCGGGTCAGAGCCGCCGAGCTCCTCCTTTGGCGCCTGCCTCTCCGGTCTGCGCCAACGCCCTGCTCGAGGAGGTCCCTGCCCTCGCGCCGGAGGAGCTCCCCTCGCCACGCCGCGTTGCCGCTCGACGCCGGTCGAACTCCTCGACCGCGTAGAAGAGGAGGGACGGCGGCACAGGCTGGCCGTACTTGGTGCAGCGGAGCGCCGCGTCGGAGACGACGTTGCTCCTCTTTGCCGCGTCGGAGAGGTCCGACCAAACGATGTCACGCCTCGCTCTGGCATCTCCCTCTTCGGCCACATCGTGCTCGGTTGCGGTGGATTGCTCGTCGTCAGCGACGGAGCTCTCGGTGGATTGCTCGTCGGCGGTGGCGGCGAGACACGAGCTGTGGACTGAATCCACGACCTGGTGCGGTATAGGATTATCGGGCCTCAAAAACGGTTTACGGGTTCCCGAAAAACGGCCTGATTCCGTAAAGCCGTCGGAATTTTTCAGTTTCGGCCGTTTTACTAGAGATGGTTTTACAATTTTGCGCCATATCACGGGCGTTGATGAAATCATTTTGTGGAGCGTATTTTCAGAAAATATAAGACCTTTGGTAGTGTACCATGGTGCTGCTCCGATATTTTCCTCGGAGAAGATGAGGTGGGTGGTTCGGCCGGAGCTCGCCGGCCTCGGGATTGCAAGGGCGGCGCTGCTGCAGAGGAGGTGCTGAACGGTAGGTGTTCGGGAAGCATCTAGAGCAGCCCGTCCTCCAAACCACAGGGGATATCCGAGGATCGGGAGGGGGCCCACGTCATCCCCGCGGTTCGCGTCTCGCAAGTCGCAACGCATGGAAACCTTTCCAGCTCGGTACAATTACCAAACTACCCGGTGGTCTTCACGAGCCCTTTTTCCTTTCCGCCACCCCCCTCACGACTCACGCCTCCTGCCGCTTCGTCGTCTTGCCCCCACCGAAACCGCCTCTCTCCATCCCCACAAAAACTCGGCGGCGGCGGCTGGCGACGGAGCCGAGCCGAGCCGAGCCGTCCAGGTTAGTCAGCGCCTCGCCGCCCCCACCCTTCTCTGTTTCGTCGTCTGAATTCCCCGCCCCGAGGATGGATGGATTGCTCCGTTGGTGGGTTTCCCTGCTCGGTTCCGCTCCGATCAATGGACCGCCCACGGCGAAATCAGTGCTTGATTTTACTCCCTTTCCTTTCGGTTCCCACGCGCTCCGCCACGGGTTCCGGTCCCTCGGAAAGCCTCGGCACAAATTCCGGTGGGACGGGAGTTTCAGTTACGGATGGGTTTGGGGGTGTGAGATCGGGTCAGACGTATAGGGAGAGAAATCGAAGAATTATTCTGGCCTTGATCGGGCAAGTAGAAGAAAATCGGATCGCGCGTCGCCGTCTCCGCAGCCCCGTAGTGCGCATGCTCTTTTTGTTGGTTTCTGCTTTGGGTCCTTCCTCGCTGTGTGCGATTCCATTGGTCTGCAGGTGGTGGCCGAGTTCGTCCGGCGTACTTCTACTCGCTTGTCCGCGAGTCGACGTGGCGGATTCTATCAATCAATCTCCACGGCTTCCGCGGTTCTAAGTCCTTAGCCACCGCCTACGCCTTTCGTCCGCGGCCCAGCCTAGCCTCCCGTGGTGACAGATAGATACCAATTTCTGTACGCTCTCTGCTGTTCATTCCGCTCAGGCATCTTGTGGTCCGTGTCCTCTCCCTGCATACTACATGGTAGGATTGGGAATCCTGGGTAGAACATGATGCATGGTTTTCACCGCATTTGAATGGTGGGATTCATTGATCTCTGCTAATTACTTGTTTTGTCTTCTGGGAGATGTCTGTATTTTGTTTGTTTGCAGATTAGTAGTATTGATGTTTATGTGTCCTGCCCGTTTACTGTTACCATTTCTCTCGTAGAGGTTTCAGGTGTGATCAAATTCGTAGGAGAGTAAATTTGTTCTGTGACCAGACAATCAGTGTTTGTTTAATTTGGGCGTCTCTGCCTTGTATTATAAACTTGAGTTGATGCATTTTCTGTTTTTTTAACTTGCTAGCTGTGGCCACTTGAGTTACTCTGCCCCATGTTGTTCATGTAAAGGAGGAAAATAGTCGCTATCATATGTTCTGAGGCATATATTTATTCTTTATGCTAGCAAGCTCCAGATTCCCTGCCATGTTTGGCAAACCTACTGCATATTGACTTTGCTTTAGTTGACCTTTTCATGTCATCAAATATATCAATTGGGATGTGCATTAGTTGCATCATTCGTATGAACTGTATAATAAAATATGTGGAATATGCTACGATCTGTTGCTGACGAGCTTGCCCAAGTTATGTGAAACTACCCTGTGGATTGCAATCTTAATGATTCTCATTTGTGCAAACCTTCCCTGTTCTTTTTTTTTCGCGTACAATTTATAGGGCTTTATTCAGCAATAGCTCCAGCATCATCAGCGAGAACGCTGGCAACGAGGAAACTAGGAGGAAGTTCCATCCAGCACCCGGTAACATCCAAAGCGCAAGCATGCTTCGCGCAAAGGTGTGCCGGCATGTTGGATGATCTCATTACATGCTTAATAACAAAAGAAGTAAACGATAAAGCTAGCCCTTCAATTTCTAGGAAGATCGGTGCCACAACAGACCGAGAAACAGCGCGCGAGTCCCAGAGATTCACCACATCCAAGCAGTCAACTTCCATCACCACTCGCGTAAAACCACGAAGCTTCGCAAACCGATATATTCACAAGTTTTAGTTTGAACTCCTACATCTACATGTGATAGATAGTTTTGTTTTTGTCATATTCATATGGACAACATAATTAGATATATATGTTTATGATTGTCCATGCAAGGCTGACTGCATGGATGTGCTGCTTCAGTTTTTTCTTATCGAATGGCATAAAGGGATCTCCATCACTGCATTTTTCTCATTATTTCTGGTAGGAAATGCACACGATGAATTTTGTTATACCATTTGTGCAGTAGTAGATCTAGCATTATTATTGTACTTGCGTATTGACTCTGTTGTTATTTTCAGATGGACAGCCATAATCCATCACCGCCCCATGTCCCTGAAGTAACAATGGACATTTCATCCGCTTCTGGAGCAGCTGGGAACAAAAGCTGCAGAGGTGCTGCTTGCGACTTTTCTGACACCAGTAACACCACGAAAGATGCAAAGGAGAGATCTGCGTCCATGAAGAAGCTCCTAATTGCTGTGATCCTTTGCGTTATATTCATGGCAGTTGAAGTGGTTGGAGGCATCAAAGCAAACAGTCTTGCAATCTTGACTGATGCAGCCCATCTCCTTTCGGATGTTGCAGCATTTGCCATATCTTTGTTCTCTCTGTGGGCAGCTGGTTGGGAAGCGACACCTCAGCAGTCATATGGATTTTTCCGTATAGAAATTCTTGGGGCACTGCTTTCCATTCAGCTTATATGGCTCCTTGCTGGCATACTTGTCTACGAAGCTATTAATAGGCTCCTCACTGAAAGCGGCGAGGTACAGGGCTCCCTCATGTTTGCTGTGTCAGCTTTTGGCTTGTTTGTCAACATCTTAATGGCAGTGTTGCTTGGTCATGACCATGGACACGGAGGGCATGGGCACAGCCATGGTCATGACCATGGACATTCACATGACCATGATCACGGTCACTCGGAGGATGGCCATTCCCATCATGAAGATCATGAGCAGGGTCATGTACGCCATGAGCACAGCCATGGTGCCTCTGTAACCATCACAACTCATGAGCACTCTCATTCAAGCAGTGGACTACATCATGATGCTGAAGAGCCATTGCTTAAGCATGATGGTGATTGTGAGAGTGCCCAGCCTGGTGCTAAGGTTGCTAAGAAGCCTAGCCGTAATATCAATGTACACAGTGCTTATCTGCATGTGATCGGGGACTCCATCCAGAGCATTGGCGTTATGATTGGAGGAGCTCTCATCTGGTACAAGCCTGAGTGGAAGATAATTGATCTTATATGCACCCTCATCTTCTCTGTGATTGTACTGTTTACTACAGTCAAGATGATTCGGAATATTCTTGAAGTTCTGATGGAGAGCACGCCCCGTGAGATCGACGCCACCAGGCTGGAGAGTGGTCTCCGTGAGATGGAAGGTGTGATTGCTGTCCATGAGCTCCACATCTGGGCTATCACAGTGGGGAAGGTGCTGCTGGCATGCCATGTGACGATCACGCAGGATGCGGATGCTGATCAGATGCTAGACAAGGTCATTGGGTACATCAAGGCAGAGTACAACATCAGTCATGTGACCATTCAGATTGAGCGCGAGTAAGGCACAGGTCGCTGGGGATAAAAGCGCGCCTGTTCACGGTTTATCTTCTTACAATGTGGTTATTGTTAGCTTTGCGCTTGCGAAGGCAGTTGCAGGTTCATCTAGCTGTTATCTTCGGCGCTGGAGAAATACTATATGTACGCGTTATCATTAGCTTGTTAGGTGAATGAACTATTATTCTGGTGGTGTAGTCCCTGTGTTCACATGGATGCAATTTTCAGTCAAATTTTGATTCCCTTGTGAGTGCATCAATCTGCATGTGTAGTTCAGCTGCACACTTTATTGTCACTTTGTGTAAAGCTCTGCTTGTTATGGCATGGATGTTATCCAGTTTTTCTAGCCGTTCTGAGCTTGCTCCCAACTGTTGAATGGAGGAAGGTGCAAGTACTCATTATTTTCCTGTGTGAATTTGCAGTCTTGTGTTCCTTGTGTCACTGTGTGCTTACTCTGTTCATAGATGTATTTCTTTGCTACAGATATTTGCATGGAATTTAGGTCATCTTGGCGTTTGAAATGGAATGCACTGCTGCGATTTTGTCTTGCAGTCTATTTGACATGTTATGATCGAACTGAATGTGCAAAGTTTTAGGTGATTTTATTAAAATGTAAATATCTGTACCTCTGACCCACGACACTCTTCCTATCCTGATATGAGCTTTTAGAATTTCTGTTCGGTCTTGTTATTTTCCTTCTAATAATGTGTACCTGTTTCCATCGCTTTGGACTTCATTTTCTGTAAAACATACGTATCTTTCATTCAGAGCTTCATGAAGACTTGGTGTTAAGCAGATTCGCACAGATTTAAACAAGTCGTTACCAATTCATATGATATTATTTATGCAGTTGTCGCTCTGTAAAGTGTGCGCGTTTTGGTAACGCCTCATGTGCATTTGTTAAGCATGTCAGCTCTTTTATTTTCAACTGTATGTACTAATGAGCAACATTTCAATTTATATAATTGTTGGTACCACATATCATCGAAGTTTTCTAGGGTTTTGATGACAATCAGTATGTCGACCTGCAACCTGTGTCATATAGCTTTGAACAAATTTGACTCAATTCCGATGCAAAGTCGGCCCCGTCAAAGAACAAGATTCATACTTGGTATGAATGCCTTCAAACCCTTGTCGAGTTTGGACTACATCATGATTTATCAAACAGTTGGTGACAACTACTCAAACCATGTGCACTGTGATTGCTATGCATTCTAGTATTATCTCAGAGCTATTTGTATTTAGAAAAAAAAAGCTTAATCCTGCGTGCAGCCACAGGGCTAAGCAGCCAAATACTCCCACAGTATTTTGAGAAGATGCCACCACATTTCTTTCAGAGCATAGCCAAACTCAGACAGAACACACAAACAGACTTGAGATGGATCAAAGGCACATGTCCCCAATCATGGCTTGCCTGGCATTGCACTGAATGCAGATCTGGTTTCGACCTAAAAACATAGCAGATGTAGCAGTACAAATCAAATCTGGACACGCATACCACTCAACTGCACTTTCTGATAGCCAAACTGAGGAGGTGAATCCGTGTTTGGAAATGTACTTAAGGTGTTCTTTTCAATCTACACCTACCAAATGGTCGAGTTGGCTGTATTTAGCTGAATACTGGTACAATTCTTCATATCATTCAGCCATTGACTGTACTCCGTTCAAAGCTTTGTATGGAACAGATCCATGTTGTGCTTTCAAGCTGTTTCTGAATTTCTGAAGGACATTGCCATGATGTATGAATTTCTGCAACACCATTTGCAACAGGCTCATGTACGCATGAAGGGTACAGCTGATGAGAACCGAATTCCAAGTAGGGGAGCAAGCTTATGCCAATCTCGTCGCAAGATCATATCCCAAGATATCATACAAATATTTTGGGCCATATACTGTACTATTCTGAGCAATATCGGCTTTGTAGCTCACAAACTGGAATTGTCATCTGAAACAGCACGTTCCGGATCACACCTGTGCTCTCGGAGTTACCATCCAAAGCAGAGCTGGATATTTTTGAATTATTTCCTGAACAGATTCTGGACAGACACCTACTCCGGAAAGGTAACACCGCACATCTTCAGGTTTTCATTGTTTGCGTTTGGGTGTAAAGATTGTAGGTCCACCAGTATTTAGTTCAACTCAAATCTAAATACCGGCGAGCACTAAGAGCATCTCTGGCAAATTCCGCCCCCTATATGTCCACGGACAGTGTCCGGACAACTCCCAAGTATTGCTCCTTCCAATCACAACCCCTATTTTAATCCTTAAATCATGCAACTACATGCATCAAAGTTTTGTTCATATCTAGCATACAACAATTTTACCTACTGCACGTCTGCACATTTTTTTTTTTTTAGACTAAACGGACCTTCCGTCGATTTCATTTAAAGAAACCGCCAAGTCTTACAAGCACAAAGTAAAAAAACAACGAAAACAACATCTAAAGCAAAGAAAGCCAAAAGCAGGTCTTTCTACAAAGCCTATTTTAAGCTACGGTAACCGAGAACGACATCCCCGCTCTCTCTGGGTTCCGAAAAGACAACACCACAACCAACAGAATAAAGAGAAACAGATGCTAAAGAGTGAGCCTCGCTGTAGAATGTGTCCACCCGTGCGATCTAGAAAGGGCACCTTTGATCACCGTCTTCAGCACCTCCACTCCCGCGTCAAGCTCTCTTCGATCTTGTGGTTTCTGCAGTATTGCCCACGCATTAATCGTATGACAAAGTCTAAAGATTACAGTTGCTGGGTCATCAGGAAACTTTTTGTTAAAACAGGCATCATTCCTAGTCTTCCACAGCACCCAACAAACTGCTGCACTCCCGCACATCACTAGTTTCTTCCTGTTCCAGCGAAAGATGTGAGCCAAGCTCCAGTCAGGTCTTGTACCCCATCAGGTGGTCTGACTAGATCAAAGGCACATCTTATCACTTGCCACACTAGCTTAGCCAAACTGCATTGGAACAATAGATGATCCACAGTTTCTTTTTGGCTGCAAAAGTGGCACTGTCCATCCTCTCTTCAACAGATTATCTTTTGTAAGGATGCTATTCTTAATCGTCAACCACAGGAAAACCTTAATCTTCAAAGGTATTTTTAGTTTCCAAAGAAACTTCTGCGGAAACACTCCAGCAGCTCTCAATGTCAGATACAAACCTGTGACCTGAAACTTACCTGTAGTACCAATTTTCCATCTGACTCTGTCCTCACTTGTGTTGAGCTGAATCGTGTCAGTCAACAACTTCATTTCAGCAAACTGCACAGCCGTCTCCCCCCACAGAGTCCTTCTAAACTGCAAGCACTCCAGCCCTTCTCGTTTAACCCTAGCCAGAGTAATGTTCTTTGTAAATGTCAAATTATAAAGCCTCGGAAATTGCAGCGCTAAGGGTGTATTGTTCACCCAGCTGTCTTCCCAGAACAGGTTTTTTCTCCATTATTCACAATTCTAGCAGTATATCTTTGGAAAGTATCTTTAACTCCCAACAAACACTGCCAGAAATGAGAAGTTCCAACCCCTGATAGTTCTTGAGACAACACCTTGCTCTTCAGATATTTATTTCTAAGCATCTGCTGCCACGGTCCATCAGAATTTTCAGTTTCCATAACCACTTACACAGAGGCTAATGTTCATAGTCTCCAATCTAGAACACCTAAGCCACCACATTCTTTAGGTAGACAAACAGTATCCCATTTCACCAGGTGATACTTTTTCTTGTCCTCTCCTCATTCCAGACCATACGTTTTCTATGAATATCCCATTTTTTCAGAACACCCTTTGGTGGTTTAAGAAAGGAAAGCATATATAACGATATGCTTGACAAACATGCATTTACCAGAGTTAACCTATCTCCAGCAGAAAGCAGTCTCCCTTTCCAACCGGCCAGCTTCTTAACAAATTTTTCATCCACAGGGCCCCATTGTGATCTAGCAAGTCTTTTTTCATCAATTGGCATCCCGAGGTATTTCATTGGCAATTTGCTGCTGGAAATGTAAAGATTTCACTGTACATGTTTTCCCTCTCAACAGCTGCCCCCAGACAGTACACCTCACTCTTATGATAGTTGATTTTAAACCTGACAACTGTTCAAAAACTGCCAAGATGAATTTCATATTTCTTGCACTCCAAATCATCCTGTAGGAGCAAGATTGTGTCATCCGCATATTGCAGGATAGACAGACCCCCATCCACCAGATGTGGCACAAGACCTTTGATAATCCCTTGTCTTTTAGCTTTCCCAATCATCAAAGCTAACCCATCTCCCGCAATGTCAAACAAGAGGGGAGACAAAGGATCACCCTGTCTCACTCCTGCATACGTAGGGAAATATGGGCCAATCTTATCATTCACTCTAATCGCCACTCTTCCCCTCTGACAGTCTTCATGATCCAATCAGCAAACAGGTCACCAAGACCTTTTTTCTGCATCATCTGATACAAAAAGAACCAGTTCACCTTGTCGTAGGCCTTTTCAAAATCTATTTTGAAAAGGACCCCCGACATTTTCTTTTGATGAATCTCATGAATTGTCTCATGAAGCAGAACAATCCCTTCCATGATGAATCTATCTTTATGAAGGCAGTCTGGGTATCAGAGATAATCTTGTGAACCACTGATCCCAGCCTATTAGCCAAGAGTTTTGTTAGTATTTTATAACTAACATTGAGCAAGCAAATAGGTCTGAACTGCTGAATCAAAGCAGCATCTGGAACCTTAGGGATTAGAGTAATCACTCCATGGTTCATCCTTTCGATTTCAAGAGACCCTTTATGAAAGGCATCAAACAACTCTTTCAGGTCAACCTTAATCGTGTCCCAGAACTGCTGGTAGAATTCTGCAGGAAACCCATCAGGGCCTGCAGCTTTATTGTGCTTGAGGCTAAAAACGACCTCCTTGATTTCATCCAAGTCAAATTGTCTTGTTAGCATCTTCCTATCTTCCTCATTCAAACTAGGGCCTTCAACATCATCCAAACTCATGTTGGTGATATTTGAAGGGCCAAAGAGAGTTTTGTAATAGCTAGTAGCATGTAGCATGAGGTTATCATCTCCCAGGATATCCTGTCCATTATATTTGAGCACAGTTATCTTATTTCTCTTCTTCCTTCCACTTGCTTTCAAATGGAAATATTTAGTATTTCCATCCCCTTCTTTCAAGTCCTTTTCCTTTGCTCTTTGTCTCCATTTCAGCTCCTCATCTCTCATCAGGGTCTTCAGCCTTTTCTGCATATCAATCTGCGTCTCTCTCTCAGCCACTGACAATGGAGCCATTTCAGCCTTCTTATCAATGAAATCAAGCTCTGCTAACCGTTTCTTTTTTTCTTTCCTGTAGGCACCTTCCACATTTATATGCCAACCTTTCATATGTCTTCTTCCTCTGCGAGCTTTTTCTTGCCATTTATCCAGATCATGTTTATGAAAAGTCTGCACATATATAGTCCTTGTTAGAATTGGAGGAGGTGTTCCCAGTTGGTGTCCCAACAAGAAACCATGACCGGCGTCGGGCGAGAGAGCTCCGAATGCGGATGGGAGAGTAGAGGCGGAGGACCTCCAGGTCCGAGAAACTCACAAATTGGAAGCCGAATGTTCGGGGAAGTCTGGGAGACCGTCGGTGGGCCAAGAAAGGGTCCGGAGGCAGTGGAAATGGTCGGCGGAAATGCGGCCAACGCAGAGCTTATCTTCGGCCGAATCCTGGATGGGGACGGTGCGGCGGGAGTGCAGAAGTGGAGAAAGATCCATGTCCGTGAGAATTTGGGGCCGATTTCGCGTAATTTAGGGTGGGTCCAGCCTACCGGATCCGACGTGGCGGGCGCGTCCGAATAGCCGAACGTTTGAGTGAAAGTGGAGAAAGATCCATATCCCGGACTGTCCGACCGAATGTTAAGGGGATATGAAAGGTCAAGTTGGAGATGCTTTAAGTGATATACTTTTACCGGATGCTGTGGCTACCTGGGAGGATCATAGCGCCGTCAAAGGCAATATTTTCCTCAGCTCCAGCGTCAAGGGTGACGTGGAAGACGGGCTGTGCTTCTTGCGCCTTCACTGAGTGGAAAACGGGCTCTGCATGGAGTTGTGACTTGTGAGCAAGCCTGGCGAGTGGGCCATGGTTGTAAGCGTGTGTCATAAATAGGAAGGCAGTTGCCTCTGTCAGCGGCATCGAAAAGGTACCTGTAATTCTGAATCTCCGCGCCTTACACATCTCCGCCGCCGCCGCCGTCGACGCCGGAGAAAGTATCCCATGGAAACCGATGCCCAGTGGAAACCTGAAAACTCGAAAATGGACCGTTGGATCTAAAATGTGTGGTACAGATCAGTCTCGTACCTGTGCTGTGCATTTTGCGGAAAACCGCCCGCCATCGTGGTTGCTTATTTGCAGAAATCACCCTGTACCTTCTTTCTGTACCAACCAAGGACCCGAGATGTGGTACATCACATTTTGAACTTAGGACCTAATTCGTTCCCCATTTCTTCCCTGTGAGCTGCGGCCAGAGCGGCGGCATGGCAGCCCAGATTGAAACACCCAGCGGCTGCTAATCTCCTTGAACTAGGGCCGGAAGGGGCGCGACGAGAACGTGGCTTCAGATCGGTTCCAGACGAGGGTGTGGCCGTGGGATCTGGTCGAGGCATTCGTCGCGGCTCGTCGGAGCAATTTCTTCTCGTCATCACCACTCCCTCCCGCCTATTCCTTCGCCCACTGCTCCCATCGAGGTACACAGGTGAGTCTGCAGATCCTCCTTGCCTTTCCTTCCTTGTCTAGTAATTTTCTTTCAGTTTGCTTTTGAGTACCAAAAATTTGCATACTTATGTCCGTGATTATGACGTATCCATAAGGCTTGATCTTTTCTTAATTAAATTCTCCGCTCCTAGCTGCATTTCTATTATTTTCCATGGAATATTTCATGGAGGTACATTTGTGTTCAGTAAAATGCGCTTGATCTAAGTTCTGACCTGGTCTTTGTTTAGACGAGTACAGATGAGTACCTATGTTTAACAGATGAATCTTTCATGCAAGCAACTGATATTAAGTTTATTTTGAACTGAAAATACAGTATTAGTGATGATAATATGTCACCTTTCATGCACTTATAAAATCATGTTGCCTTGTGACTTTAGAAATTTACATCACCAAATGGAGTCAGAGGGTGAATTGAGCACAGCTATGCCACTGCAGTTCTATGAGGTACAATCTGATGCAGAATCAACAACCAAAGTGAATGTGCATACAGAGAGTGGATTTATGACGCCGAAGAAATGTGCAAGTGTGCCAATCTGTGTAAGTACAAATCGACCAGTGGTTGGTTCTGTTGGTGTTGATTTCATTGCCTAATGTTAATAAAAAGGTTGGTGCGCATATTGCAGGACTCGAACTACACACCAGAATGTGATGATTCAATAACACCCTCAAAAGGAATGCATTTTCCTGATGTGGACGCAGCGAAGCAGTTCTATGAGGCATATGCGCACCATGCTGGTTTTTCGGTTCGTGTGGGCCAACATAAGTCAAAGGATGGCGTGATAAGTCATAAGCGATTTTTGTGCGCAAAAGAAGGGTTCCGTGAGAAGATAGGTGAGTCCATTTCTGAACCTAGCACCAAAAGGAAGCAACAAAGAAAAATCACTAGGTGTGGTTGTGATGCCAAACTTGCCATCAAACGTACAAAAGAAGATGATTATGTTGTGACAATTTTCGAGCAGGGACATAACCATATACTTGTGTCTCCTAGTAAGCAACAGTTCATGAGGTCTAATAGGAAAATTAACGAAAAGGCGAAGACTACATTGTTCAATTGTCAGAGAGCTTGCATTGGCACCTCGGCAGCATACAGGTTCCTTCGAGTAGGTCTGGGAGCATTTGACAAAGTTGGCTGCACAAAGAGAGACCTGCAGAATTTCCATAGAACCTTGAGGTGCCACATAAAGTCTTCAGATGCTCAAATGTTTGTAGATCAGCTTGGAAGAAAGAATCTTGCAAATCCTGGGTTTTATTTTGATTATGTGATTGATGACAAGGGAAGGTTGGTTCACGTGTTCTGGGCAGACGCTACATGTAGGAAAAATTATAAACATTTTGGAAAACTTGTCTCTTTTGACACCACATATAGCACCAATGAATATAACATGATATTTGCCCCCTTCACCGGAGTTAATCATCACAAGGGAAGTGTCTTTTTTGGAGCGGCTTTCTTACATGATGAGAAGATAGAGTCATTTGAATGGTTGTTTCGGACTTTCTTGAAAGCAATGGGAGGGGATGCACCAACTCTTCTGATAACAGATGAATGTGCCGGCATGATTTCTGCACTAGGTACTATCTAACCGACTCTCTTTGTTACAGGTTTTTAGATTTCATACTGGATGACAGAACGCCAATGGTTTGGTTCATGGTGTACAAAGCACCTGCAGTACCAAGATGATCTCTACTTCCTTGGCTTCCTCTTGAGTTGTTATGAACTCTTGTTGTACGTCGTGGAGCAGCAGATGGGAAGAGCTTAATTGATGTGAACTCTATTAGATTAATTGATGTAAATTCAGTGATATGAAAGTATCTTTAGTGAACTTTATACATGTGTGTACTCGATTTCTGTCCAGGCAATGATTAAGCTTTTGTCTAATGCACCTGAGATCTCTAGCTGTAACAGTTCATGCACCTGGTTTATGGAATATTATTTGTGAAATTAGTCTACCCTTAGATCAGTTCTTTTAAACTGTATATTCACTAGATCCGCAAGTGATACATTTGATCTGATACTTAAAGATCTGTAACTAATTTGATATGGACGAAAAAAAATCAACAAGGATGCTGGGAAATTCTTATGTCACACTTTTGCTAATACAAAAGCATGCCTGTACTTTATGCTGGGAAATTCTTATGTCCACTGCAACCTGGAATTCATGTTGATACAAGAGAGAATGTTGCCTGCGATTTAAGGAATTAGCATGGGACAAATTTAGTACTTCACTGACGCCATAAACCCATCTGCAATTTCTTCGCACACGGCAATCCAGAAACCGGTGGGAATTTGACGAAGAGAAATGAAATCTTATATGGTGCAGCAATGCTAGTAAAGCACACGGCAAGGATTCACCCAGGGGAGAGCATAATTAGGAATTCAGCAAAAAGGTTCAGTACATACACTTTGTCAAGTGCAAGTTCACAAATTAATCTCACATGACATCCGTAAGCGCTTGTACATAATTTGCAGCCACTAAGCATTGCAAAATATAAGTCTAGAGTACAGGATCAATCACAAGACGTGGTCCATAAGCAAATTAAGAGAACTGGTTAACGCAACATGGACTTTTTCTTCACTGAGCTCACAACTCTAGACTGTCCGAGGACAAAGGCTCGCCGACAACTGCGAGGCAAGGCTGGCGCGTTCGAGCCGTGGAACGAGCAGCTCGCCGCCGGCGATGGCCGAAGCACGCGGTGGAGCCCATGTCCCGTTGTTGTCGTTGGCCTGACCACCAAGTCCAGAAGCATAGAGAGGTCGGAGCTAGCTGCCCCCAGCTGACACAACAGGCTCCTCTCCTGCAACTTCATCCGCTTGCTAGCTTAGCTTCTCGCCTGCGCCGCCGGCCACTCCGGAGAGGTGGAGAATTCCCTAACCCTAACTCGTTTTGGTACCTCTTGGGCTATGGGATAGTGTGAGAGGAGGAACATGTACGAGGGGTTATGTGCAAGAACACAACAGACCCTGCGGGCGTTTATTTGCAAAGTGTGTGGTACAGAATGGAGATTGATCTGGACCACCCATTTCACATCTAACGGCACAGATTCGAGTTTCCATGTTTCCACTGAAGAAGAGTTTTTCTCTCGACGCCGCTCCTCTTCGTCTGGTCCTCTCACCACTCGCGGTAGAACTCGAGGTTTGCTGCCCCTGCTCTTCTTTCTCTACGCAACGGCACCGATTTGGGATGGCAAAGAGGTCCAGGAAGAAGCAGCAGCCCGTGGTGAGACTCCCCGACGACCTCCTCGTGGAGATCCTGGCGCGGGTGCCCTACCGGTCGCTCTGCCGCTTCAAGTGCGTGTCGCACTCATGGCACGCCCTCTGCTCCGACCCCGACCTCCGCAAGAGGTCGCCCCAGACCCTGTCAGGATTCTTCTGCCACGCTCGCGAGGAGCGCGACAGCCGCGACGATGGCGTCAGGTTCGTCAATCTGTCAGGGAAAGGCAGGCCTCTCGTTGACCCCGAACTCCTCTTCCTGCGTGACTTCGCCCCATTTGGCATCATCCGCGTGGACTGCTGCAGCAGCCTTCTCATCTGCCATTGCTTCAAGACTTCTCCAAGTCCGTTGGACGCAGATTGGGTAGTGTGCAATCCTGCAACTGAGGAGTGGACTGTGTTGCCTGCCACCGAAGCGCTGCACTGTTCGAATAGATTCACAATCCGTTTGGGCTTCGATCCGGCCGTCCCCTCACGCTTTCAGGCATTCGTGATCAACCAGGATTCTTTGCTTGATGGTCGAATCACTGGAGTGGAGATCTACTCATCGGAAACTGGACAATGGATTTCTGTCAAGAGTGAGTGGGGCAGTGAAACCTGTGTGCATGACAGTGATTCACGATTTGTCTTCTTCAATGGCACTCTGCATTTCACTACTTTTCATTCTTCTGCCCGTGATGATATCTGTATGGAAAATTCTACATGTGAGTGTGACTACTCACTGGTCACTGTGGACACACAGGGAAAAACATTGAGGAAATTTCCATTGCCATACCATGCCGATGGTTTTTGTTCCCGTATCGGGCAGTCCCAGGGACGCTTATATGCTATGCATTTGCATCATCTCATAAATTCTTGTACACTCTCAGTTTGGCTTCTTGAGGATTATGGCACTGGACAGTGGACCCTGATGCATACTGCTAATGTTCTAGAACTGTATGGGAAGCATTGGCGCAACAGCGATGAGTTCTGGTCATTGATCGCAGTCCATCCAGAATGCAATGTGATTTTCCTTGTCGACTGTGTGACGAGGAAACTTGTGTCATACAATATGGATGACCGGAAAGTTCATGTCATCTGCAACACTGAAGAATACTACCTTCTCACATTTCGACCTTATATTCCTTGTTTTGCCAAATTACCGTCAGGTGCCAACTAGAAGTCAGAAGCTTCATCTTTGGTAAGTTGCCATGGCCCGACAACTTTATAGATATCAGGTGTTGAATATATGGTGGATATTCTACTTTCAGAGCAGTGATTTGGATAAGTCTTGTGTCTAGTTCAGTTTAGTTTTTTATCTGTTGGTTTTCGGGTGTATTTTCCTTGCTGCTTTGAACAATGTCTAGTTCAGTGGGTACTGTCAACATATCATTCCACTTGATCTATTAGCTTCAGTTACTAATTGTTGTGGACACTTGTTAGGTCCCCATGTGGACTAAATTTAATAGACCACACTATTATATATTTCGGAATATCTGAACTTTCATCTCTTTCTTTCTAATCATTTTTTGCAAGCATGCATGTTTTGCATGCAACTTGTTATCAGTTGACGCTAGATATTGATGTCACCCTGTTTATCAATGTGGGTCCTGCGATTATATGTTATAATGTGAAAGCTTGACGTATTACTCTATGATTTGTTATTTGAAATGGTTTTTTACATGCAGTTATATAGCATTGTGATTTGAGGATTGAATTTTAGCTTGTTGCATATACACTTATGGCGAAGAAATGCAAGTTTCCTCCAATGAAACCTGCACGGTGTCCCATTGATGGTGTCAAAGTAAAACAGTAAAGATCACAGGGTTCAAAACCGATTAACAAATCACCTTATGCTGGGCCTTTAGTTGGACATAATTATTTCTTTCTCAGGATTTATCTAACAGCATAATTCACCAACGACATGTCTGTACTAAAAGACTGTTTCTGTATTACCACAGAGGTTGGGAATTCATCACTTTGACTCACGCACCGCTGGGTGTTATTTATTCTTGTTTTTATTAAGTTGTCCACGACCAACATTTTACTATCTTAAATTCTTGTCCTGTCACACCATCATCAGCCACTAGGTTCTTGCCCTACGAAATCCATTTTTGTGCAGCATATTTCCCTTAGATATTTTGTCCAGGCTCCATACTCCCACAGTGTAATTTAGCAGAAATTTCTTGTCAACTAATGACTATTCTACACTGTGTAACTGAGTTTTTTTAGTATTGATAATTGGATTCTTTTCTAACTGCTGTGCAACACTCCTGAGAAAATATTTCTTGAACTTAGTCAGGCTCAAAGCTAATTAAACATGTACATAGAGGAAAAAAGCATGACATCTATCGCGTATGAGAAAGAAAAAGTAAGAGACGAAATGCATGTTGACACTGATACATACTACTTTCTGAAAAAGGCGCTTAAAATTTTCTGAAATCAAACAATGTAAGTTTGACCAAATTTGTAGAAAAAACTATAAAAAATTATA
Organism: Poa pratensis; assembly: GCA_947311845.1. NCBI lineage: Eukaryota > Viridiplantae > Streptophyta > Magnoliopsida > Poales > Poaceae > Poa > Poa pratensis. Next base: position 62,301,555 of record CAMZMU010000042.1, read on the forward strand.
ATATTCTGTAGAGATATTATGAAAATATATCTAATGATCTATCTAATAAGATTGAATGGACATTGTAGAGATTGATAGTTTTTCTAAAAGTTTGACAACGCTAGGTCTTATTTATCTAATTATACATTCGTATGACCACCTGAAAGCTTCTTTCCTTGCAGCTCGAAGACTTGAAAGTGCATCTTGTGTCCTCAGATATCGGTTTTGGATGATAAATGACAAATGGTTATAACCATGAGGAAGGTGGTCAGAATCGAAGGTATGATGACTGACGGAATATGAGGCTTCAAAAATTGAAAGAGTTGATCCTCTCAAGATAAAGTGAAGATAGTGCGGAATGAAAAGTTAAGAATTCATGGGAGATGAAGATTCAAGAAAGCGGAGCTAAGAAGTACGGGTCTAGAACGTGAAGACCTAGAGCAGGTGTTTCAGTTTTATGCTTCGAGTCATAGACCTAGAGCGGGCGTGCTAGGGCTTAGGGCCATCCTGCCACAGACATGGGATGTACACTGATGTATTTTCTTTTTAGTAGTTGTTGTTGGCCTCCTCAGAGGCTGTAACTGGAACTCTCCTATCTTTTCAATATAAAGAAACGCAAAGCTTTTGCGTTTTCGCAAAAAATGAATAAGGATATTGAGCAGTTTGTATGGTTTTGCTGTCAATCAATCTGTATTCTTGTAGCAACATGGGCCAGGTATCATCTAGTTTTGTATTGTTTTGGTGACAGTTAATCTGTAGTCTTGCAAGTGCCATTTAGTTTTGAGCAAATTTGACTCGATTAAGACACAAAATAAAGTCCATCAAAGAGCAGGATCCATTTTTGTTATGATTGCCTTCAGACCCTTGGCAAATTTTGACTGCATCATGATTCATGGAATACTTTGTGACGACTACGCAATGACATACCCTGTGACTGCTATGCAATTCAGTATTATCTCAGTCATTTATACCTGGAACAACGATGGTTAATCCCTGTGTAGGCCTAGAGCTAAGGATGCAAATACTACCATTTTAATGGAATCTAAGATGCTAGTATCATATATTGGAAAAATTCCATCAAAATCTTTCTCAGAGCATTCGACAAACCATCCAAGGCAGCATAACCTGTTAGACTACATGTACGGCTGAGATTAGACATAGAATTAGGTTAAGACCTTCTTGTATTCCAAGTCTCCACCTATCCCCATGTACTTCTATATATAGCCCCCGCGAGGGTCAGATCAATACACAACAAAATATTAGGGATCTTAGAATTACCACATGGTATCAGAGCGGTTTGTCTCACGACACCGATCCTAGGTTTCTCCACCACTTCCGCAACGCGCCGCCCCCGAGGAGATTAATCTCTTCTCCTCGGGGGCACGGCACCCGGTCTCGATCAAAGATCAGATCGGTTCTTTAGATTAGATTTTAAACAATTTTCGAAATCCCCAATTTCATAGATTAGATCTAGTTTAGCCATAAACCCCTAAATCTCAGACCTCAAACATCCGGCGGATACAGTGCATCCGGCGGATACGCAAGCATCCACGGTGACGCGTGGTGGCGCCTACACCTCCCATCGCCCTTGGCCGGCGCCGCGTGCGTCGCCCTGGCCAGCGCCCCGTGCGCCCCGAAGAACAATGCGGGAGCAGCAGCAGCTCGAGGACTCCAGCCGGCTCACGCACGGCTCTTCATCGCGTTGTACATGCACTCCAAGCCACGACCAGCCTCCATATCGCCATGCACTAGAGGACAAGGTATGCGTGCAGTACTCATCTGCATATCAGCAGATGCACCGGCGTGGATCACAGGAGGGCCGCCAAACTACAACACGATCTGCAACGACATTGTACTCACGTCATCAAGCCAGAGACTACACCAGCACCAAGCCTATCTACATCAAGCGATCTGCACTGCATCGATCTGGACTACACCAAGCCGAACCACGACAACAAGCTGTACGACTACACCAAGATCTTCGTCGAGTTCTACACCGCCAACACAAATCAGCGCCGAGGTCTACATCACGCGAGTCGAGCCGCACGCCGCAAAACCCGCCGCCGCCGCAGATCCGCTGCCGCCGCCGCACAATGACACAAAAACCCGCCGCCTGCCTGCCGCTGCTCCCAAGCGAGTCGCTGCCGCACGCCGCCAAAAACCAAAACCCCGCCGCCGCCGCAGAAACCCTGCCGCCGCCGCCCAAAAATTTCGCCGGCGCTCTGCTAGGGCAATCGCACGATCGCCTGGTAAAAACCCCGCCGCGCCGCCGCCGCGCTACGACACAAAACCTGCCGCCGCCGCAGATCCCTGCCGCCGCCGCACAAAACCCAAAACCCTACGACACAAAACCACGCAAATTTTTTTTTGCGCCTTCGGCTCTATCGGCTACATCGACCGCGACAACATCAACCACGGCTACATCATGCTCGGCTACCTCGACATCAACATCATACACACGTCTACAGCAACTCAAGAGCTCCAGTCAACAGCACATCCGCGTCATCGCTTGCGTCCATGACACTCCCGCTGTGACTGCGGGAGGGAAGAGAAGGAAGAGAAGGAACCAGAAGGGGACGGCGATGATGACAAGGTGGAGGAGGTGACGGACGCGCATGACTTCCAGTCGCAATCGTCCGCTTCACTCCCGCTACGACTGAGGGGGAATGTTAGACTACATGTACGGCTGAGATTAGACATAGAATTAGGTTAAGACCTTCTTGTATTCCAAGTCTCCACCTATCCCCATGTACTTCTATATATAGCCCCCGCGAGGATCAGATCAATACACAACAAAATATTAGGGATCTTAGAATTTCCACATAACCAACCCAGAACGAGAACTCCATATCAACTTGAGATGGATCAAAGCACAGGCTCACAGTCATATCTTGCCTGGCATTACATCGCATTCAGTTCGGGTTTCTGACTTAAAAAAACATAGCAAATGCGCAGTACCAATCAAATCTGGACACCCGTAACGGCAAACTACAAAGTCCAAACTTCACTCCTATGTTTTCAAAAGAGAAAAATTCTCACCTAAGATTCTCTAGGATTGATCAGCAACATCCTAGGACTCAGAGACCAAACCCTTTAATACATTGATTACCAGGAACCAAGAAGCGCTCAAATGGACTCGAGGTCTAACTGCAGCACACCTTCTTATAGCACATCATTAAGTAGTCGTCGCAGTTTTTTGAAGCCTCGTCTTCCGTCGGTCATCATATCTTTGATTCTCACCACCCTCCTCATGGTTATACCAATCACTTATGAACTACTCACTCCGTATCAAAATATAAGTCACTCTACCTACTTACCAAACATATGTATCTAGACATGTTTATGTGAATCTTGCACTAAAACATGTCTAGATACATATGTTTGGTAAGTAGGTAGAGTGACTTATATTTTGATACGGAGGGAGTAACTTCCTGTGTATACTCGCAAATGCATTAGTCTCTTAACCATTTGTCATCTATCGTCTAAAACTGATATCGAGGACACTAGTTGTACTTTCAAGTCTTCAAGTTGCAAGGAAAGAAACTTTCAGGTAGGCATACGTATGTATAATTAGATAAATAAGACCTAGCATCGTCAAATTTTTAGAAAAAACTATCAATCTCTACAATGTTCATTCAATCTTATTAGATACATCATTAAATATATTTTCATAATATCTCTACAGAATATTATAATTTTTTTATAGTGTTTTCTATACATTTGGTCAAACTTACATTGTTTGATTTCAGAAAATTTTATGCGCCTTTTTCAGAAAGGGAGTAGTATGTATCAGTGCCAGCACGCATTTCATCTCTTACTTTTTCTTTGTCATACGCGATAGATTTTTTCCAACCAGGCTTCCATGCCCCTTTCCATTTTATTAAACGGAAAGACCACACACAGTTCATACAAACCAGCAGGAGTTCAAAGAAAAAGGAAGCAAAGGGGCAAGGGGAAGGGGAAGCGGGTTGGGGCAATACCAGGAAACCCACTGTGAATGATCGCGTCGATCATCCACTGTGGGGCGAAAACCTGGTACCACCAACCATCTATCCTAACGAGAGTAACAAATCCATATTACAGGCCACGCAACAAGACAGATTTTTGGAAAGAAAACTACAACAGCATCCCAGCATCAGTATCAGCTCACAGCGTCCCGACCAGCAGCAAAACGACCATCGGCATCACTTGAGCATCTTCACTTGGACCGCAGCAGCAGCATCAGTTCCCAGCCGACATCACACCAGCCGGAACTGGCATCCTTCTTGTATCAGCACGCAGCAAGTTCATCGCCATCTCTAACATCTTGTCAGCACCCATCTTCAAGACATCTTGATCAACCTCCTTGTGCAAACCTGACCAATGGGTAAGCAAAGAGGATACATGAAAGATCACTTCACAGGGAGTTTTCATCTTATGTTTATCAAAGGTTACTATGTTTCGAGCTTTCCAAATATCCCAGCATATGGCAGACAGCCCAACCATGAATAAATGTTCCTTCCCAGGAATATAAGCATGAAACCATGCCATAGCCTGCCACACATTACTTGGACAGCAATTAGTCCCTAGAATCCTGCCCATCGCACCCCAAACAACTTTTGCAACTGAGCACTCAAAAAACAAATGATTTGCAGTTTCAAACTCTCTACAGAAGGAGCACACAGGATTCCCAGGCCATCTTCTTTTTTTCATATTGTCCCTTGTCAAGATAGCGTCTTTTGGAACAATTGCCACACAAAGATTTGAATCTTCAAAGAAAGTTTAGCCTTCCAAATCCAGAAGTAATTTGGTCCATATATGTTCTTTTCTAGGAGTAGTAAGTTATAAACCGATTTGGTGGAGAAAATGCCATTCTTTATTTCGAACCCACCGCACAGTATCTTGCTCACCATCCAACTGCAAAGCCCTAACATATTCCACCACTTTGTTCCACTGGACTAATAAAACTCCAGTTACATTTCTACGAAACGTCAAGGTAAAGCCTCTCTCAATAAAAGTTTTTACCGTGCAATCCTGGTCTCTACAGATGTCAAAGATTTGAGGAAATCTAACACCAAGGGGAATAGTTAAAGGACCGAAAGAATCTTTCCAAAGCATACAGGCATTGCCACTTCGGATGATCACTTTCCTGCCAGCTAGATAGGTCTCTTTTACCTTCAAAATATTCTTCCAGCAAGGGGAATCATTAGCCCTAGTATTGATAGCAGTCAGGGGCTTTCCTTTCACATATTTCGCATGAATGATAGATTGCCACAGACCGGTTTTGGTCTCCCTCTTCCAGAGCCATTTACACAGGAGACTAATGTTCTGCCTATGAATGTTTTTAATTCCTAGACCACCCTTCTTTTTCGATCTGCACACTCTACACCACTTAACCATGTAATAGCCTTTTTTCTCTTTCTTTCCATGCCAAAATAAACGCCTTCTATGCTTATTAAGCTTCTCAATAAAAGTTTTGTTCAGCATATACATTGACATAAGGTAAGAGGGAACATTTGATAAACTAGCATCTACCAAAGTCAGACGGCCGCCAGATGATGAGGTGTTTCCTTGCCAGGCGTCAAGTTTCCTCACTAAACGGTCATCAATGAATTCTAAGTCAGCATTTCAGATGTTACGAAAACTCACAGGCATCCCCAAATATTGTAAAGGCAACATACCCACACGGCACCCAAACATATCAACATAAGCCTCAGCAATGATGTTATCGCCACCAATAAGATAAATTTCACTCTTCGTATAATTGATCTTTAATCATGATATGAGTTCAAACATGTACAACAGCAGCTTCACATTCAAAGCACTATCGAAATTATGATTCATACAGATGATAGTATCATCTGCATACTGAAGAATCTCCACCCCTTTATCAATCAAGTCCGGAGCCATACCAACAAGATCATTCTTTTGAGCATTACGAACCATCTTAGTAAGGCATTCCGCAGCCATATTAAACAGAGTAGGTGACAAGGGGTCGCCTTGGCGCACACCCTTTGCACTCTGAAAATAGGGCCCATGTTTATTGTTGATTTTCACTGATACTCCATTTACACCAAACTTCACAGAAGCCTTTGGCAATATGACAAGCAATCAAAAAGTCCCAATTAACTTTGTCGTATGCCTTTTCAAAATCTAGTTTTAACACAACTCCAGTCTGTTTTTTAACATGGCAATGGTGCATCAATTCATGTAAGGATAGAAGACCATCAGTAATATCCCTTTTTTTTAATGAAAGCACTCTGATGCATACTAAACAACTTATCTGCAAAGGGTTCCAATCTAATTGTCAAGACCTTGGTAATCAACTTATATATGCAACGCAACAGGCAGATGGGCCGATACTGAGTAATCTTTTCAGCATCAGACACCTTAAGGAGGAGAATAATAACTCCATAATTAAGTCTTTGAACATCTAGACTGCCAAGGAAAAAGGCATCAAAAGGTTCAGCACCTCGATTTTCACTATGTCCCAACAGTGATGATAAAATTCTATAGGAATTTGATCAGGACCAGGGGCTCTGTTTACCTCCATAGCGAACAGAGCATCCTTAACCTCCTCCATAGTCAAGGGTTTGCACAGTTACTCATTATCTTGTGCATTTAGTTTCTCATGGTCATCCCACATATCATCAGCTATATGAATTAGGTTCCCAGGGGCAGGACCGAATAAATCTTTATAAAATTCAGTGGCATGTTTTAAAAGATTATCAGTGCCCTCAATCTCAACATCCCCATTTTTTAGCGAAATCATGGTGTTTCTTCGTACGCGATAGATGTCATGCCTTTTTCCTCTATGTACATGTTTAATTAGCTTAGAGCTTGACAAAGTTCAAGAAATGTTTTCTCTGGACTGTTGTATAGCAGTTAGAAAAGAATCCAATTATCAATACTAAAAACACTCAGTTACACAATGTAGAATAGTCATTAGTTGACAAGAAATATCTGCTAAATTAGACTATGGAAGTATGGAGCCTGGACAAAATATCAAAGGGAAATATGCTGCACAAAAATGGATTTCGTAGGACAAGAACCTAGTGGCTGTTGATGGTATGACACGACAAGAGTTTAAGATAGTAAAATGCTGGTCGTGGACAACTTAATAAGAACAAGAATAAATAGCACCCAACGGTGCATGAGTCAAAGTGATGAATTCCCAACTTCTCTGGTAATACAAAAATAGTCTTTAAGTACAAACATGTCGTTGGTGAATTATGCTGTTAGATAAACCCTGAGAAAGAAATAATTTTGTCCTACTATAGGCCCAGCATAAGGTGATTTGTTAATCAGTTTTCAACCCTGTGATCTACACTGTTTTACTTTGACACCATCAATGGGACACCGTGCAGGTTTCCATTGAAGGAAACTTGCATATTTCTTCGCCACATGTGTATATGGAACAAGCTAGAAATTTAATCCTCAAATCACAATGCTATATAATATAACTGCATGTAAAGAAAAACATTTCAAATAACCAATCATAGAGTAATACATCCAGTTTCAACATTATAAGATATAATCGCAGGAACCACATTGATAAACAGGGTGACATCAATATCTAACGTCAAGAGATAATGAGTTGCATATAAAACATGTTTGCAAAAAATGATTATAAAGAAATAGGTGAAAGTTCAGATATTCCCAAATATAATATAGCATGGTCTCTAAATTTAGTCCACATGGGGACCTAACAAGTGTCCACAACAATTAGTAACTGAAGCGAATAGATTAAGTGGCAATGTGGCATGATATGTTGATACAGTACCCACTGAAGGCTGGCATACACATTCTCCATGGCTAATCAACATTGTTCAAAGCGGCAAGGCAAATACACCCAAAAACCAACAGATAAAAAACTAAACTGAAGTAGACACAAGACTTATCCAAGTCACTGCTCCGAAAGTAGAAGACCCACCATATGTTCAACACCTGATTTCCATAAAGGCGTCGGGCCATGCCAACTTAGCAAAGATGAAGCTTCTGAGTTTTAGTTACCATCTGACTATAATTTGGCAAAACAAGGAATATAAGGTCAAGGTCGAAATGGGAGATGGTAGTATTCTTCAATGTTGCAGATGACATGAACTTTCCGGTTGTTCATATTGTATGACACAAGTTTCCTCATCACACCATCGATAAGGAAAATCACATTGCATTCTGGATGGATTGCGATCAATGAACAGAACTCACCCCAGTTGCGACAATGCCTCCCAAACAGTTCTGGAACATTAGCAGTATGCATCAGGGTCCACTGTCCAGTACCATAATCCTCAAGAAGCCAAACTGAGAGTGTACAAGAATTTCTGCGATGATGTAAATGCATAGCATACAAGCGTCCCCGAGACTGCCCGATGGAACAAATATCATTGGCATGGTATGGCAATCGAAATTTCCTCAATGTCTTCCCCTGTGTGTCCACTGTGACCAGTGAGTAATCACATTCACATGTAGAATTTTCCATGCAAATATCATCACGGACAGAAGAGTGAAAAGTAGTGAAATGCAGAGTGCCATTGAGGAAGACAAATTGCGAATCATTGTGATTCACACAAGTTTCACTGCCCCACTCACTGTTGACGGAAATCCACTGTCCAGTTTCCGATGAGTAGATCTCCACTCCGGTGATTCGACCATTACACCAAGAATCCTGCTTGATCACGAATGCATGAAAGCGGGATGGGATGGCCGGGTCGAACCCCAAACGGATGGTGAAATCATTCATACAGTGCAGCGCTTCCGTGGCAGGCAACACAGTCCATTCCCCAGTTGCAGGATTGCACACTACCCAATCTGCGTCCAGCGGCTGTGGAGAGGTCTTGAAGCATTTGCGGAGGAGAAGGCTGCTGCAGCAGTCCCAGAGGTGGATACCAATTGGGGCGAAGTCGCGCAGGAAGAGGAGTTCGGGGTCGACGAGAGGCCTGCCTTTCCCTGACAGATTGACGAACCTGATGCAATGGTCGCTGCGGTCGCGCTCCTTGCGAGCGTGGCAGAAGAACCCTGATAAGGTCTGCGGTGACCTCTTGCGGAGGTCGGGGTCGGAGCAGAGGGCTTGCCATGACTGCGAGACGCACTTGAAGCGGCAGAGCGATCTGTAGGGCACCCGCGCCAGGATCTCCACGAGGAGGTCGTCGGGGAGTCTCACGGCGGGCTGCTTCTTCTTCCTGGACCTCTTTGCCATCCCAAATTAATCGGTGCCGTTGCTTGGGGCGCCTTGGTTAGAGAAAGAAAATCAGAGGCCGCAAACCTCGAGTACTACCGCGAGGATCGAAGAGAGCGAGGACAGCGGATAACCGGAGCGTCGGAGGCGGCGGCGGCGGAGATGTGGAGAAATTGGGGGCAGTTAGAGGAAGTCAAGGGAAGGAAGAAGAATTACGGGCACATTTTTTTTAAAATTAATTACGGGCACATTTTCGGTGCCGCTGACAGATGCAACGCAACTCCGCCTTCCATTTATTCTGGAGACACACTTACAACCATGGCCCACTCGCTAGGCTTGCTCACAAGTCACAACTCCATTGCGCTTCAGCCTTGAGTGACGTCGTAAGAAGCAGAGTCCGTTTTCCACGTCACCCTACACGCTGAGCACGTCCGTAATGAAGCTCTAGAGGACACTGACTTGAATTTGAGTGAAGGAGATCAGCACAAATTTAGGGTTTTTAATCCTCAAGTGGACATGGACAATCATGTCTTCAAAGTAGATTTGGTTTTCAGTAATGTGCAACAGTTCAGGGGAGCATTGACATCTTATAGACTTATAGCATCAGGAACAAAGTGAAGTTGCAGAAGGAGAGAAATGAAACAAGGAGATTGGAGGCTATTTGCAGCCTGGCTGCCCCTGCCTTTTGAAATCTACAAAGGATAGTAGGTAAAGTTGTTGCATAATTAAGAATTATGCAGGAGAGCATGCATGATACATGGCTGCACACTCAAACATTTAGACAAATCGCCTAATTAGCAAACCTATTTCAGCAAAAAAAAATAGTAAAGCTACCAGCACATACACACTTGCACACAAACCAAATACCTCCACCGCGATGGGCCGAACCTAAGTACATTGTGTCTACCAATCTTGCCCTGGACAACCCTAATTCGCTGCGCTATTGGATCGCATCGTATCACTGGGCGATGTAGGTAGCGCATGCGTAAGACATCTAGTCTATGCATCTCCACGGTGCGCTGGCGCGGCTAAACTTCCCCTTCGGTAGCCCGACTTTCCGGATTTTGCCTTAATCGACCATGCGAGCGCGCTGCAGGAGAACTCGTTAACGCCTCGAGGTGGAGCGCGCCGACAAGAAGTACATGACGGAGCTCTGCCACCGATATTCGGAATGCAACGAGGAGGAGCACGGGCAGAACAAGCTCTACAAGTTGGGGAAGACCGACAGAGCCGGGCCGTCCGGTGTGTCGGTCATCGACCTTTGCTCTGACATAGACGAGCAATGGGATAAGATCATGGCCAACTTCACCGACAATGACCAGTTTGTTTAGTTTTTATGCAATTTAAATTAAGATTTTATTTAAAGTTATGTAGATATAGTTTATGCTAGTAGTTTGAATTGAGTTTGATGGACTTGTTTGAATCAAATTTGCATGAATTTGTGTTTAAATTTTCTAGTAAATAAAAGTTAAGAAATCGGCTAGAAATGACTAATTTTTAGACTAACAAATTTGAGAAGTTAAAAGATAAGAGGCCATTTACTTCTCTCTATAAAGAATCAGCTAGAGATATCCTAAAGAAATGCACCCACTTGAACAACAGAATCACAAATTTATATGCCAACAACATACTAAACCACATGTCCTTTAGCTTTCATTAGTAGAAATCAATCGACGGTGACTTTTTTCTTTGACATGAATCGAATGGTGACTCGGTACGTCATTCAGCTCTTAGATCATCTCTAGCAGATACCGGATAAACTTGTACCGGATAATCAGTATTCGGTTCATCTCTGCCAAAATATATATGAAATATTGATAATGGATATTCAAACTTGAAGAACAGATACGAGTTCGCGTGCAATTACGTTGGTAGAACATGATCGAAACAAGACTACAAACAACATTAAACTACGCTAGAACGAAATTAAACTAGACTACTAACAGAAAAAAATGGAGGAAACACTAGATCTACACCGGTGTGGCTGCGGCGACGTCGGCGTCGACCGGGTCGATGTCGAGCTCGTCCTTCTCCACGATGCGGCGGACGGCCGATGTGACCTCCTGCGCGTCCACCGCCGCTAGGGGGCGAGCGTCAGCACCGAGCTCTCCTGCCCCAAACGCCGAATGGGCGGCGGCCAGCTCGGCGTCGGCGTCGTCTGCGCGCTTCCATGCCAGCACCACGTCATCGACAAGGACGTCGAGGCTGCAGATGCCGACGCGGTTGCCATCAGTGATGCGGTGGCCTACGGTGACACAACACCCGTCTTCCGGAAGGGGCGACAACTCCGGCAGTCGGTACTCGTCCTCGAGGTCGTCACTCGGCTCCGGCTGCTTCCTCCTCCGGCTGCCAGAGGAGTTGTCCTCCTCGAAGTCATGCAGCAGGAGCCCCGCCCACCGGGGGTTCTCGTACGAGTCGCGCTTGTGCGCGCCCGCCGAGCGAACGCTCGACCGTCTCCCGCGATGCCTTCTCAGCCGCCCTCCTCGTCGCCTCGTCTTCCGGCGGCTCTCGGCCTCCTCCGGGCCCGCCGAAGCTGCGCATGGTCGAGCCAGCCATGGATCTGGTAGTGGGAAGGGGAGAGGAGCTGCGAGGCGACGTTGATTGCTCGCCGGAGCTAGGAGAGGGATGCGGCGGAGCGGTGCTGGGTGTGGCGGAGGGGTTCAGTTTTGGTACCGAATCGACCCCTCCGTCCCGGCTATATAGCGGGCGCAACGTCGCTTATACAGAGGCCCGGATAAAATTATCCAGCACAGCCTATTATCCAGCCTGTGATCAGGCTGAAAAAAGGCCCATGCTCCAAATCAGACGGACTTTTTCGGACCGAGGGGCTTATCCGGTATGTGCTAAAGATGCTCTTAGTCCGACTGCAAAATGAAACATTTACGCAGCTCTATGTCACTTCACTTCGTCTGCTTCTAGTAGATAGCACTAGGTAAATTTGGTGCGGCGTCACGCCGCACTCGTGTGGTAAAATTAGAATTTGAAAATGTCTACAATTAAAATTTGTGTAGATTTGAGAATTGTTGGAATGCAAAGAGAGCTTATGTTTGAAAGTTGTTTAGATTTTGAAAGTTAGTCTAATTGGAAAGTTATTTAGAGTTGTTTTTTTTTTCACGTCAGTAAAAAGGTTAGATTTGAAAGGCAGCTGAAATTTTGGAATATTCAATTTTATTTGCTGTGTTATAGCGGTAAAATTGGAATTTGGAAAATGTCCATGTTTTAGAAGTGTGTAGATTTGGAAATTGTTCAAATACAAACAAAGCTTGTGGTAAAAAATTGCTCATATTTCGAAATTCGTTCAAATTGGGAATTTTTTCAGATTCGATGTCTTTTTTCGTTTGTAAAATAATCAGGTTTGGAAGGCATTTAAAAGTTTAAAATATCCAAAATTGAAATTTGATCGTATGCAGTGAGTAGTCAGCATGCCGCGCCCGTGTGGTGAAAATGAAAATTTGGAAATGTCCATGTTTAGAAGTTGTTTGGATTTCAAAATTAGTGAAATTAAAGAAAAGTTTGCGTTTAATTTTTTTTTGGATTTCAAAAATCTGTCAAATTTGGAATTTATTCAGTTTTGATTTGCTATTCATGTTTGTAAATTGCTTAGATTCGGAAGACATTTAAGATTTTGGAATGTTCGAATTTGGAATTTTAGCTTATGTCGTAAATAGCTAGCATTTTTTTTGTGTGGCTATTTTGATATGTTTTTCACATTTGTTCGGATGGCTATATTTTAATAAAAAAATTAAATATGGGAATGGTTATATTAAAAAATTGTTGTGTTTTTTTAAATTATTCAAATTCAAAAGAACATTTTTTTTTGTGATTATTTTGATATATAAATTTTTTTTCTCGGTGTGTAGTTTAAAGTTGCGGATTTTGGAATTTTTATTATTTTTCTGCATATTTTTTAGGGAATCTGGCAGGAAAAAAAGACATGCCGGGCCTACGCTGACGTCGTTGCGACGTCAGCAATGGCGCAGCGAGCAGGGCGAGGACGCCGGCTTCCTGCGGACGGTGGCGCCGTCTCTTCTGCGTCACCGGAATGGCTGTGGCGGAGTGCAGACGCGGCGGAGGGAGCAGTCGCACGGCAGCGGCGATTCCGGCGACGGCGCGTCGTTTCGGCACGCGGCTTTCGGCGAGGGGAGAGAAGAGGCGACGGCGAATCCCGGCGTGCCCGTCGATTTGAGTGCGGAAGAGCGGAGCGGCGGTGCGCCGCGTCGGCATCGCCGGCGAGCTCGGCTCGCGCGGGAGAGAGAAGGGAGAGGGGGGGGTGCGCGCGTGCGTTTTTGCAGATTAACTACAGTGTTAGCTACTGTGCTATAGTACCGCGGGGGGCTCTCAGGCCGGCATTTCCGTTGTCCTAACTTTAAAGGAACTATTACCGGAAAATTTGTTTGAAAGTTGTGTCAAAAATGTGAGCGCGGAAAAGAGACTAAAAGGTTTAAAAGTTGTGTCGGTGAAAAAGAAAAGATTAAAAACTTTGCAAAAGTGAGAATCGGAGGAAAAAAAAAACGTGAACAGTACCTAACACTGTAGCTAGCGCGCGTGATGTGGGAGCTCCGATTCCCGCGTCGTGTAAAGAATGAAAAAAGGAAAAAAAACTGTTCATGTGGGGCCCACCCCCGCACTGTAGAACACTGTAGACTGCGAGGGTGGCTCTTAACTTTAAAGGAACTATTACCGGAAAATTTGTTTGAAAGTTGTGTCAAAAATGTGAGCGCGGAAAAGAGACTAAAAGGTTTAAAAGTTGTGTCGGAAATGTGAGCGTAAAAAAAAAAGATTAAAAACTTTGCAAAAGTGAGAATCGGAGGGAAAAAAACGTGAACAGTACCTAACACTGTAGCTACAGTGCGCGCTGTGGGAGCTCCGATTCCCGCGTCTTGTAAAAAATGCAAAAAAAGGAAAAAAACACTGTTCATGTGGGGCCCACCCCCGCACCGTAGAACGTTGTAGACTTCTACAGTGCGAGGGTGGCTCTCAGGCCGGCGATTTGCATGTCTATAATATATAGTAGTATACGATTTGCATGTCTATAATATATAGTAGTATATTTGAACCAGCGTAGATGCAGGTACAATCATACAAAATCATAGTATTCGAACTTCATGTTTTCGCCGATCTTTGGCGTGCTTTAACTGAAAAGAACTTGCCGCCAGTCAGTAAGAGCCGCCCTCGAAATCGAACTGCAGGGCGCTGAGCGGAGACCACCATCCGACCATGGCGAGCAGACCCATCGAGCAGGCGTTCCAGCGCCTCGAAGACCGTGCCGCTAGAGAAGACGGAGTTGACCTCACGGACGCGACGGAGCGTGGCCGCCGGCGACGGGGGGCTCAAGGGGAGGCCGGAGTAGGAGGAGGAGGAGAAGGACGGGCGCGCCACGGCGGAGGAGTAGGAGGGGGAGGGGCGGCGGCGATGCGTACAGGCTCGATGAGGCTTATTCTAGCGAGATGAGGGAGCAGGCGATGCAGGCTGCAAAGGGACCAGACGATGCATCCAGGCCAATTTGGCGGCCCACTTCGGCAATTTGGCCACGCCACATACGGTGTGTCGGCGCGAGGCGAGTGGCCGATCGACGCGCCGTCACCCCCCCTCCAGATCCGCGGCGAGCCGTGAACGAGGTACTATCCTGCTCTTCCTTCTCGTTTGATATCTGATTTGTTCTGTATGTTTTCTGCGTGTGATGAACTGTGCCGAATCTTGCCCTAGAGTATACTGATGAAATTGTTAGTCGGCCCTTCTCTGATACGTTTACGGTCGACTAAAGCTGATTGTAAAGCCCTAGATGAATTATTTTACTGTCGCACTGTTCTTGATTGATCTAGTCTCCGATCTATAAAACTATCTGAAAGATAAAAATCACAAACTTGATGCATTACCACTGGTTGTATCTTGATAAAGATGGAAATTTTCTCTGATCAGCAGAAACAGGTGAATCATTTGCAGACCAAAAGAAATATATAATCAGATAAGCAGCTAAATTTGGAGCCGGGTGTTGGAGTGGGGTCGATAGCAGTCCTGGTCAACGGGGTTGCCCTAGTTGCTGGAAGGCCGAGCAGGGTTCGTGACGTTGGGAGGAGGCAGTGAGTGAGGTTTCTGTGATCCTGTCACAGAAACTCCTCTTGTAAGGCTAAATTCGAAATAGCTACCTGCTTTAAAATTGGATCAACATCTGTTGGTTACAGCCCTCAGGTTCCGTGCTGTTCCTCATGTCAAAATGTCAAATCTGAACCTTGGACTGGAAGCTTAATTTTCTCGCACCTTGTTTTGTCGGCACAGTATTTAGTCCTAGCGATCTGAGTGTATGTATTCTCTGAGTTGTATATAATTCCACTGATTTATGACGTGTTTTCACATATGAAAGTAAATATCATAGTTTAAGTAGCCCGCTATAGCCCCACTATAGCTTTTTGAGCATTTTGCCGCTAAATGAATCCATGTAAAATTTTCCGCTGTAGCCACATTTAGGTCCGCTTTAGCCCCACTATAGCTCTTTTTGAGGGTTACCGCTATTTGCTATAGCCCGCTATTTAAAACATTGATCAATATGATATTCAAAATGTGACTACTGTTTTTCGTTTAGTTGGTAGTTGCTCCTTGCATGTGAAGATGAAGCATTGTGCTTCAAGTGGCATCAACAAGGAAAGTTTAGTTATTCGTGGGGGTCATTAACCAATCAATGTCATTAATACTTCTTGTTGAACTGTAACATCAAATTTAGCGTTTGGTTTTTAGATTTCCATAATGTCTGTACACCAGAGTTTCTAGCACTCGGTTCAACTTGTGTTTGAGAAACTTGTGTGGCCCTTCATTTCACATTTAGCATTGTTAAATTTCAGGATGTACATAATAAAAACATCATTTTCTATTTGCAGCATATGTTTATGTTTCGGTGATCTGCGATTCAGTTTAGATAGGACTCGTTTTATCTCAGGATCTTCTGGATGATGTTTGACCATTGCGTGCCTTGTAGTTATAATCTTATTTGGAACGTAATTCGAAATTAAACTTCCTTATTTCAGGAAAACAAAAGGATGGACTTGAATTTTGAGGCACAATGGATAAACGAGCTACTTGCCCTGGACAAATATAACGTTAACGGTAAAGAGAAATCAATTACAGTAAGAAATGAGTATCCGCGGCGCCCTACCCCTATTTATGAAGTTTCTGATGCTTCTCATTTGAAAAAAATGAGGGAGGTATGCTAACTATCCATCCGTGTGATATTCCTCTCCCTTTACCTTTTCTATCTTAGTGCCAACTCCTGACATTCTCTGTTTCAGTTTATAAGAGAAAGGAATGTTGAGATTGCCAAGTCCATAGCTATAGAGGTTGAGAGTAGCTAACCTAGGAGCAGCCGCCAGCACCGTGTATGTTTTGAGTCTTAGGGTTTCCTCACAGGCAGTTCCACTTATATACCCCTCTGGGTCACTTGAGTTAATGGGCCACATGGGCCAGAATAGCTAGACAGGCTGCAGCCAGGAACATAACCCAAATATAGTCCAACACTCCCCCTCAAGATGGGTGATATATGTCGATCATTCCCATCTTGTCACAAGCTCGATCACACTCTTTGGGAGCCAAACCTTTCGTCAAACAATCACCAATTTGCTGCCCTGTGCTCACATGATCAATCTTGATAATTCCAGCATCAAGCTTCTCTTTAATAAAGAATCTGTCAATTTCAATGTGCTTTGTCCTGTCATGCTGGACTGGATTATTTGCAATGCAGATCGCAGACTTGTTGTCACACCAAACATTCAGCTGTCCTTCTTTTAGGACCTTCAACTCACTTAGAAGATTTCTTACCAATAGCATCTCACTTAAACCTAGAGACAAGGCTCTGTACTCAGCTTCTGCAGTTGATCTTGATACTACTGCTTGTTTCTTACTCCTCCATGCGATCAAATTTCCTCCAACAAAAACACAGTAACCAGAGGTTGATCTTCTATCATCCAAACAACTCGCCCAATCAGCATCACTGTAACCATCAATTGTTAGATGCCCATTTGCTTGAAACCATAATCCCTTCCCTGGAGTTCCTTTTAAATATCTTAAAATTCGATGGACAGCGTCCATATGCCCACTTCTCGATTCATGCATATATCTGCTCACTACGCCAACTGCATATGCAATATCTGGTCTTGTGTGACACAAGTACAGCAGCCTTCCCACCAGCCTTCCCACCAGCCTTTGATATCTTTCCTTATCCACTAATTCCCCAGATTGAGCTGTTACTTTCTGGTTTTGATCAATGGGTGTTAGAGCTGCGCGACATTCCATCATTCCCATATCATTGAGAAGATCCAAGATATATTTCCGCTGCGATAGGACAATTCCTTTTTTTTGACCTTGCCACCTCTATTCCAAGAAAGTATCTAAGCTGTCCAAGATCTTTGACTTCAAGGGCTTTGCTCAAACAACTCTTCACCCTTGTTATCTCCACTGCATCATCTCCTGTGATTATAATATCATCCACATAAACAGCTAGAATTGTGATCTTCTCGGTTGAATGTCTATAGAAAACAGTGTGGTCACCATTACACTGTCTATATCCCATCTCGCACACAGCTCTTCTAAATCGATCAAACCAGGCTCTAGGTGATTGTTTTAACCCATAAAGCGCCTTCTTTAACCTACACACTTTACCTTCAGTTTCAGCTGAAGCTAGGCCTGGAGGAATTTCCATGTAGACTTCTTCTTGTAGATCTCCATGAAGGAAAGCATTCTTTACATCTAGCTGGTGTAATGGCCATCCAAAGTTTGTTGCACATGAGATCAAGACCCTTACTGTGTTCATCTTCGCCACAGGAGCAAAGGTTTCATCGTAGTCAATCCCATACGTTTGACTATATCCTCTAGCCACCAATCTTGCTTTATATCTTTCTATCTTCCCTTCAGGACTTTGCTTCACGGTATAGACCCATTTACAACTGACTGCATTCTTTCCTCTAGGAAGACTAGTGAGTTCCCAGGTCTTGTTCTTCCTTAGTGCATCCAATTCTTCTTTCATAGCAGCAAACCACTTCTGATCCTGCTTGGCTGCCTTCCAATCTCTTGGGATTGCAGCAGATTGGAGAGATGCAACAAAAGCCTTGTATGAAGGAGACAGAGCTTCATATGATACGTAATTATCAATGTTGTGCACCAAGCCTGCTCTATCAGTTCGTGTCAACATAGCAGCACGCTTCCCTTTCCTTAAAGCAATAGGCAAATCCAGTGACGCCACTGTGGTGTCAACTGAACTTTCATCTGTGCTCTCAGGCTCCACATTTTCCTCTAGCAAATCATTTTCAACAACCTGTAACTCCCCCTGTGGTTGTTGCTCCCCCTGTTGCTGTCGCTCCCCCTGTGGTTCACTCCTTGGCCTCCGTGAGTACACACGTGTTGCATGTTCTTCATTTGGCTTTGACCAAATTTTTTCTTGTGGCACGTCTGGAACAACAAGAGGTATGGACCCAACAATAAGAGGAAGTCGGTGTTGTTGTCCAGTAGAGCTGCTGGCACCATCACTGCTGTTGCTTACATTATCACTGCTGCTGCTTACATTCTCCCCCTCTTGATCAGTTGGATTAGACAGCTGGTCAAGACCTTCAAATATCGTACTCAAATATGTTTTTTCACCATAAAAAGGGTCAGATTCCCAGAAAGTAACATCAAGACTTACAAATGTGCGCCGCTCAGAAGGACTCCAACATTTGTATCCGCGTTGTCCAGCAGGATAGCCAATGAAGATGCACTTAATAGCTCGAGGATCAAGCTTTGTCACTGAGGGCCTGTGATCACGAACAAAGCAAGTGCAGCCGAACACCTTGGGTGGAACCACAAACTTGTTCTCACCTAGCAACAATTCACAAGGAGATTTCATATTTAGTATTCTTGATGGCATGCGATTAATGAGAAACGTAGCTGTCATCACTGCCTCACTCCAGAGAAACTTTGGGACATTCATGGTGTACATCAAAGATCGAGCCACTTCTAGAATATGGCGATTCTTCCTCTCTGCCACTCCATTTTGAGGTGGAGTGTCTGGACATGATGTCTGATGTAGAATACCGTTATCAGATAGGAACCCTCCAAATTTTTTATTGATGTATTCTGTTCCATTATCAGATCTGAGCATCTGGACCTGCACCTTGAACTGGGTTTTAACATATGCACAAAAATTCTAGAAGCAAGATAGCACTTCATCCTTATGCTTCATGAGGTACACCCATGTCATTCGAGAATAACAATCAATGAATGTCACAAAATACTTCATCCCACTGATAGAAGCAATGGGGCATGTCCACACATCAGAATGCACAAGCATAAACGGGGATATATTTCTCAGCCCCTTACTCACATAAGTGGTTCTTGTGTGTTTAGCATACTCACATGCTTCACACTTAAGGTTGTTCTTATCAACTTCACTCATTACATCCGGAAAGGCTTTACTCATTTTATCAAAAGCTACATGGCCCATTCTACAATGATGAATCATAGCAAATTTCTCCTTCCCCACCAGAGCTGCAACAAGGGCTGAACCTCCAAGCTTGCCTGATTCATCACGGTCCATGTACCAAAGGCCTCTACGCCTGGTTCTTGTGCCAATCTCCCTTCCACTCAGCCTCTCCTGTATAAAGAATACATATCTGTCAACGATTACCCGACAGTCTATCTGATCAACCAGCGCACTAAGAGAGAGCAAATTCACAGGAAATGCAGGAACGTGCAAGACTGATGATAGTTTAATATTTCGTGTACACTGAACAATTCCTGTTCCTTTGATTTTCTGGGCTGTACCATCAGCAGTTCGAATTGTTTCTTGATGCATGGAAGGAAATTGCTTATATGACTCGAACTCTCCAATGCAACCAGCAACATGTTTGGATGCCCCAGAGTCTAGTATCCATTCTGAATTTAATCTATGCGTAGCTAGAGTTGCACTTTCAGTTTTACCTTCATCGGTGTAGACAAAGTGTGCAAATTGTCCAAAGCTGGCATCTGTTGCCTGATTCCCCTTCTTCATTTCATTCTGGCCTGAACTAGCCTGTGATGATCTTTCATCCATGACTGACATGTTGGCACGAGCACTCCCTTGATAATTAGAGTACCCCGCATTCCTGCCTCTAGTGCCCCTGTAACTTCCTTGGCTATACCCCTGCCTTGGCCACGTCTTGGAGCAGTGCAGTTGTAACTTATGTGTCCTCTAATTCCGCAATTGTGACAATCACGGTTGTCTGGCCTATTAGAAACATAGTAAGCGGGTTTAGAAATCACCTCCCCTTTCTCAACCTGTTTCAGCCTCGTTTCTTCCTGCCCCATAGCTGCAATGGCTTCTTCCAAAGTGGGCAGTTGAGGAAGATGCATTAGTGCAGCTCTTCTGCCCTCAAATGCAGGATTCAGTCCTTTCAAGAATTTCAGCACCCGTCTGTCCTCAATCCACTTCTTCGCTGCTGCCACACACTCAGAATGAGGCAGCACCAAGGGGGCAAGATGATCTAGATCTGCCCATGCATGTTTCAGCTCTCCCACATATGTCATCAGAGTTTTGTCATCTTGTTTCAGATCATGTATTGTATCTTCAATCTGGGAAATCAGCATGACGTTTCCCTTGCCAGAGTACATCTTGGACAGAGCATCCCATACCTCCATTGATGTGGCAAGAGCTTCCACAGATGCAGCCACAGCCGGTGTGAGTGAATTCAACAGCCAAGTGAGGACTAGTGAATCTGTAGCATTCCACTTCCTCCATTCCTGCCCAATCTTGTCTTCAGGCTCGTTGACCGTTCCCAGCACGTACCCTTCCATTGATTTCATCCTCAGAATCAACATCCCTCTCCTGGACCAACTGAGGTAATTTCCTACCCCTTCCAGCTTGATCTCATTTGGCATGAGTTCAAGCTTATACTGCACCTCCCCCCGTGGGTTTGCCTGCCTACCTTCCTCAGAAGAAGCCTCATCTTCCTTCTTTGCAACTAGCAGGTTAACTAGCTGCTCAAGCACCTTCGTCACGTCCCCCATCTTCACTCTCAACAGCAGAACTTCACCACGAGCACCACTGCCTTCAACCTCCTTCAGATCTACCACAGCAGCACGCTCATCTCCGCCCGGGTTGTCGCCGGCGCCTCCACCACCGTCGCCGGTGGCTCTGATACCATATAGAGGTTGAGAGTAGCTAACCTAGGAGCAGCCGCCAGCACCGTGTATGTCTTGAGTCTTAGGGTTTCCTCACATGCAGCTCCACTTATATACCCCTCTGGGTCACTTGAGTTAATGGGCCACATGGGCCAGAATAGCTAGACAGGCTGCAGCCAGGAACATAGCCCAAATATAGTCCAACAATAGCAAATGACATAATCATCTAGGACCCTGCACCCTAGGTTTGTGTTACCCTCATTTACCTAATTTGATTGATGAGTCATTCCGTTATATTAGTTATTTCTTTCAACCCTGTAATATTATAGGGTACTTAAGTCTACTAAAACAATATGTTTATTGTTGCCATGTATAAACCTTCGATAGGAACACGTGGATTCACATGCCTGAAAATGCTAGCTTTAGATCCCCTTACTTTCTCTTCCCTCCTTATTGGTGCTTCATGTTTGGTTTTATTTTTGGCCTACACCAACTTGCTTGGACTACAAGGTTTTGTTGTTTTGCTTTTAGTTAAATAACTGATGCCTTTCACCTTTTTCCATTGTGACGGATCCATCTAGTGGCTGTGTGATATCTTCTTGGGCAAATATCCCGAATTGGAGCCCATCCTTGCAAAGGATAGTGTCCGGTGCTTCCTCCGTTTTTTCGAGAACTGTGCAGGCCAGGGTATGTTTTGGGATCTTACCATCACCGCTCAAACCTTAACCTGTATTGTCAGTTTAAATGCCCTGTGATGTACAAAAGTTGTATTGGAGGGCATGGCACCTGAGCTCTATGGGATGCACCCCAATCCCAACAGCATAAACATTTATGGATACTTCGCGCTCCACGAAGCTGCTGAAAGGTTCTCTGTTGACATGATCAAGCTGCTTTTACGCCATGGTGCATCACCCAATGTGCGCACAGTTGGCAATGATATCATTGAGAATCTACTCCCACTTCATGTCGCAGTTGAGAATACTTGCATGCATAAGTATCTGGAGGACAATTTGGAGGACAATCTTTCTCGCAGCCAGAATCATCTGGATTATATCTACAAGCTTATTCATCTGCTGTGTCTACCTGAAATGGTCTGTTTTACTCCCCTCCCTATACGAATTACTACTTTTGCAGCATGACATAAAGAGTAACAGCGGTCATACCATAGGACCCCTGACAGCTGTTATAATGAAATTAGTGATACCAACTACCGACATCTTTCATCTCAACTTGTGAGAGAAAGTAAAGTTTTGTTTGTTAATCCTTTTTGTCTTCATGTATTAGTGCATGTTCTTATAGTAAAGAATAAAAAGGATGAAAAATATAGAAAAACTGTTGGTAGTAATTAATTTGACTTTGTAGGGGTAAGTCTTGACTCGTATAATCCTTCCCCAGACCCTACCTGGTGTGGAGCTTCTAGCACTGGGTCTGTCCTTTGCGTTGGAGATTGTCCCTAATCCATATTTACTTTGATCGGAGGAAACACAGGGCTATTGACGACCACAAGTATAGGGGGTGTATCGCTGTACTTTCGATAAATAAGAGTGTCGAACCCAACGAGGAGCAGAAGGTGCTGGCAAGTAGTTTTGATCAAGAATTCACTGTAAAAGCTAGCAGACAGGTTTTCAGTAGTATTCGAAACAGCAGGTAAAAACAGTGCAAGTAAATAAACGAGCGCGGCAACAAATGCAGCGAGTGGCCCAATCCTTTTGAGTGCAAAGGACAAGCCGAGTGTGTTACTTATAAGAGACAAATGTTCCTGAGGACACATGGGAATTTCGTCAAGTGCTTTCGCTTCGTGCAACTGGTTAATCTTCATTGTTTTGATAAGTGTTGTGTGGGTGAATCTATGCTAACGCACCGCCCTTCCTAGGACTAATACGCACTTGTGATTATACCCCCTGCAAGCATCCGCGAATGCAGAAAAGTAATTAAGATAAATCTAACCACAGCTTTAAACTCTGAGACCCTACGCTCCCTCGTGCACTATCTTACTAACGGGGGTTCAGGTTTCTGTCACTCCGGCAACCCCTCAACTAGCAAGCTAGGTACACGATGCATTCCCCTAGGCCCATAAAGGTGAAGTGTCATGTAGTCGACGTTCACATGACACCACTAGAAGAATGACACCACAACTTAAATATCAAACCATTAAATATTAACGCAGCATTATTTCACTACTAACAACATGACTTCCCCATGTCCTCAAGAACTACAAACTACTCACAAGACATCATATGGATCATGATCAGAGATGATATGGCAATGAATAACAATCTGGACATGAACACTAATCCACCAAACAAACTCAATAGCATCAATAACAAGGAGTAATCAACACCGGGAGAGTCTCCCCAATGAACTAGACAAGGTACAGCCCTAGATGTTACAGCAAGATGGATGTGGAGTCGGTGGAGATGATGGTGATGGCGCAGTGGATGGTGGTGATGATGATCCCGATGAAGTCCAGCGTGATGACGATGACGATGGCGATGATTTCCCCTCTCCGGGAGGGAATTTCCCCGGCAGGATCTCCCTGCCAGAGAGCTCTTTCTCTCTCGGTGGTTTCCGTCCCGTGGAGGCGGCGGAATATTTCGTGGACGTACCCCCCGTGCTTAGGTTTTCGGGAGGCAGATATACGCGAAGAGGCAACCTGGGGGGTGGACCCAGGTGGCCACGCCATAGCTGGGCGCGGCCCACAGGCCAGCCGCGCCCAGGTGTGGCGTGGGGCCCACCTGGCCCACCTGGCTGCCTCCTTTTGGCTGCCTCCGGCATCTGACATTATAAGACCCCCAGAATTGGTTTCGTGATTTTTGGAGTTCCGCTGATATGCTGACTTGACGACGCTTTTTCCAGCAGAAACCTGACTCCGGAAGGATAATTCCCAATAATCATCAAACATGCAAAATAAGGCAAAATAACATAAGTATCATGTATTAATATGAAATATAAGGATAGATAATGACAAATTATGATATAAAATAGTGATGCAAAATGGACGTATCAACTCCCCCCAAGCTTAGACTCGCTTGTCCCCAAGCGAAAACTGAGCTCAGTAAACAAGTCCACATGTTTATGGAGTGAAGTGTCGATAATAAAGAATACGGACAAGAAGCATCAGTATTTACTCAGCTAAACAAGTCATTTTAAACAGCAGTCTCTACACATTCTACTTAACTTGGAACAAGTAATGGAACAACCACAAATAAAGGTACATTAAGCAAACCAATTGGATGTGGCAAACTGTGTTCTTGGTCAGAGAACAATCAACATTCTAACTTATCTTTCAAGAAGAGTCTTTATACTAGAGCTATATTGCAGAAATAGAGTTGCTCAATCATCACTGTTCCTTTCACATTCCAAAGAAAACTGTCAAAGTCATATTCTCAAAGATAAAACTTCATGTGCTCAAGCAAAGTAGACAAAACATGATAGGAAATATTATGAACTATAAATGATTGTATCTATAACAATTCGAGTGCTTGCTCGGGATAGAGGGAATAGGTTTACTGACTCAACAATAAATAAATGATAGGCCCTTCGCAGAGGGAAGCAGGGATTAAAACGTGTGCTAGAGCTTTTTAGTTCCCGAAGGCATAGAGAGTGTAAAAATATTGCTTTGAGAGGTGTATGCTATTGGTCAACAAATCAGTGGTAGAATCCTTGTCATCTTCCATACTAATTAACTTTTAGAGCGGTTCCGAGAGTTTATAGAACTGCACTTGTAACAAGCACTTATTGATGACACTCCTCCCAACCATTTCTTTCCACAAACCATGGCTTGACCGAATCCTCGGTTGCCGACCAACAATCACCGTGGAGGAGTGTCTATTTATTTATTTATTTATTTATAGGGTGGACTAACCAGCTCTTTTAATGCAAAATAAAAGGTGGAGAAGCAGATGAAGCTGCCAATCCTTGTAAATCAGTTAGCATGGAAGATGACACATCTGCTACCACGTCCTTATGAGCTTGGTGAACAGTGACACAAAAAGGGATATAATAATAGTTTTGAATAGTTAAAGGTAGCACACGAGAAAATGTACTTGGAGTAGTGCGAACACTACATGATAGGTAGTTATGGTGGACACGAATGGAGTGCTTTGGTTCAGGGTTTTGGATGCACGAGAAGTATCTCCTCTCAGTACAAGGTTTTAGGCTAGCAAGGTTTAGTAGCAAGCACAAGAATTGAGAGAGACAAACACTTATAGATCTAATAGAACAACCATGCTATCTACTTTGTGGGCACAAAACACTTTAATTCAAGAATAATAAACTCATTGGCCAACAAAGAGGAAAACAATAGGGATAATGTTATTGCAACCAGTTCCCTCTTTTCTACTTAAGTGTAAAAAGTATTGATACTACTGACCAGTCTAAGTTTGCCACAACCAACTAAATTTACTTGCTGCACCCAAAGTGATGCCAATACTAATGTAACAAGATCAGCATATGACAAAGGACTTGCTGGCTAAAATAAAGTGTGCAGAAAGTAAAGATAAAGCTTCTCATTAATATTCCATCACAATAAACCTCACACCAACGGATACAACGATAACCAACTAAGGAGTGATACTCCACATTGCAAACTATCTCATATGATAACTTCTCTACTCATGGTACTAAGCAAAAATATAAAGATAAAGATAAAGATAAAGATGGTGATACTGAAAACACCCCCCCCAAGCTTGAAACAAGCTGGGAGTGTGTTGTTACCCATGGTGAATTACTCCCTTGGCGGTGATGGTGGTACGACAGTAATAGGTGTTAAGAACCGTGCGAGCATTTGGCGAAGCCGATTGTTCTCTTCTTGAAGAATTTCCACTTCCGCCCTAAGGACTCGATATTGTTCGCAAAATTGATCCGTGACCCTTATTGCTTCAGTAGCCGCAGGGAAGGCGCTCAGGTCCGGAACTGCTGGAACTGCTCCCTGCATATTATGAGAAAAAGCACGTTGAAGGTTAACAGATCCCACAAAGGTAGGATTGCTGGGCCCATCGCCTCTTGTAGCTTGTCCTCCTTGATTGCGGCGCTGAGCCGTCCTGATCTCTTCTCTAACACTTCGATCCATGTCGGCCCTCCTAGCTGCAACTTCTTCATCGGTTGTCCAACCAGCGGCGTTCCACTGGTTCACATCCCTCTCAAGTTCACGCCGGCGCCTGGCTGCGTAGTCCTCCGCACAAGAGCCTTGAGACGACATGTCTAATACCAAAGGAACCTGCCAGAAACAGTTCGAAAAGAAACGCGACGAAAACACGAGATACGGACCTCGGGAGATCCGGGTAAATATATAGCGGAAAATAACGCGTGAAAAGGAAGGCACAGGGCGAAGCGGAGTCGGAGGGGGTCTCCGAGGCGACCACGCCATAGCTGGGCGCGGCCCAGGTGGGGCCCGCGCCCTGCTGTGGCGTGGTGCCCTCGGGCACCTCCTCCGGCACTTATTCGTCTTGATATTTCCAAAATTGTATAAAAATAACTAATATAAAAGTTTCGAAGTAAAACGCGGACTTTTTCTTACCGAAACTCATACCTACTTCAAATCAGACTCTGCAGTTTCCTGTTTCTGAGTTTTAATAAATTCCTCCGGAGATACCATTTGAATAATATCAACATTTTCATTATAAGATTCTCCAGAAATATAATGTTTAAGTCTCTGCCCATTAACAACTTGAGGTTTGTCACCGTCAAGTGAATTAATTTTTATTGCACCAGAACGATAAACTTCTTCCACAATGTAAGGTCCTTCCCATTTTGAGAGTAATTTTCCTGCAAAAAATCTGAGACGAGACCTATACAATAAAACTTTATCACCTATGCAAAATTCTCTTTTTAAAATTCTCTTGTCATGCCATCTCTTAACTTTCTCTTTGAAAAGTTTAGCATTTTCATATGCTTCACTTCTCCATTCATCTAGAGAGCTTAACTCTAGCAACCTTTTCTCACCAGCTAATTTGAAATCTCTATTAAGCTCTTTGATTGCCCAATAGGCCTTGTGTTCTAATTCTAGAGGTAAATGACAAGCTTTTCCATAAACCATTTTATAAGGAGACATGCCCATAGGATTTTTATATGCTGTTCTATAAGCCCACAAAGCATCATTAAGCTTTCTAGCCCAATTCTTTCTAGACCTATTGACAGTCTTTTGCAAAATCAACTTAATTTCTCTATTTGATAACTCTACTTGACCACTAGTTTGAGGATGATACGGTGAAGCAATTCTGTGATTGACACCATATTTAGCAAGAGTTTTTCTAAAACCACCATGAATAAAGTGTGAACCACCATCAGTCATGAGATATCTAGGCACACCAAACCTCGAGAAAATAACATCCTTAAGCATTTTTAAGGAAGTCTTACCATCAGCACTAGAGGTTGGTATAGCCTCTACCCACTTAGTAACATAATCAACAGCAACTAGAATATGAGTATAACCATCTGAAGCGGGAAAAGGACCCATAAAGTCAAATCCCCAACAATCAAAAGGTTCAATAACAAGAGAATAATTCATAGGCATCTCATTACGTCTACTAATATTCCCAACTCTCTGACATTGATCACAGGTCAAAACAAATTTTCTTGCATCTTTAAAAAGAGTAGGCCAATAAAAACCTGATTGTAGAACCTTTTGTGCAGTTCTGTCTCCGGCGTGATGTCCTCCATAAGCACTACCATGGCATTTATCCAATATTTCCTTCTGCTCATGCTCTGGAACACATCTTCTCATAATACCATCAACTCCTTCTCTATATAAATGTGGGTCATCCCAAAAATAATGCCTCAAGTCACAGAAGAATTTCCTCCTTTGCTGATAAGTAAAAGTTGGAGGCAAATACTTGGCAACAATAAAGTTAGCATAATCAGCATACCAGGGACAATCATTCGAATTTACCTTTATAGAAGCCAACTGCTCATTTCGAAAATTGTCATCAACAGGAATAGGATCATGCATTATATTTTCTAATCTAGACAGATTATCAGCAACAGGATTTTCAGCACCTTTTCTATCAACAATATGCAAATCGAACTCTTGTAACAGGAGAACCCATCTAATAAGTCTAGGCTTAGCATCCTTCTTATCCATAAGGTATTTAATAGCAGCATGATCAGTATGAATAGTTACCTTAGAATCAACAATATAAGGTCTAAACTTATCACAAGCAAACACTACTGCTAAAAATTCCTTCTCAGTAGTAGCATAATTCTTTTGAGCTGCATCAAGAGTCTTACTAGCATAATGAATAACATTTAACTTTTTATCTACTCGCTGTCCTAAAACAGCACCTACAGCAAAATCACTAGCATCACACATAATTTCAAATGGTAAAGTCCAGTCTGGTGGTTGAACAATAGGAGCAGTTATTAAAGCCTTCTTCAAAATTTCGAATGCCTCTTTACACTCGTCATCAAAAACAAATGGAACATCCTTTTGAAGAAGATTGGTAAGTGGCTTTGAAATTTTAGAGAAATCTTTAATAAACCTTCTATAAAAACCAGCATGACCAAGAACACTACGAATACCTTTCACATCTCGGGGGCATGGCATTTTCTCAATTGCTTCCACTTTAGCTCTATCAACTTCAATACCTCTTTCAGAAATTTTATGCCCAAGAACAATGCCTTCATTAACCATAAAATGGCATTTCTCCCAATTAAGAACAAGATTGGTTTCTTCACATCTCTGCAAAACTTTGTCAAGATTGTGCAAACAGTTATCAAAAGAAGTTCCATAGACGGAGAAATCGTCCATGAAGACTTCCACAATTTCTTCACAAAAACCGTGAAAAATAGCAGACATGCATCTCTGAAAAGTAGCAGGAGCATTACATAAACCAAAAGGCATACGTCTATAAGCATAAGTACCATAAGGACAGGTAAAAGTGGTTTTCTCCTGATCTTCCTTTCTAACAGCTATTTGGGAAAAACCAGAATAACCATCAAGGAAACAAAAATGAGTTTTCTTAGACAACCTTTCTAACATCTGATCAATAAAAGGCAAAGGATAATGATCTTTCTTAGTAACCTTATTGACCTTACGAAAATCAATGCACATTCTATAACCAACTACAACTCTCTGAGGAATAAGCTCATCATTTTCATTAGGCACAACAGTTATTCCTCCTTTCTTAGGAACACAATGAACAGGACTAACCCATCTACTATCAGCAATAGGATAAATTATACCTGCTTCAAGAAGTTTTAATACCTCATTTCTTACCACTTCCTTCATCTTAGGAATTAAACGACGTTGATGCTCAACAACAGGCTTGGCATCAGGCTCAATATTAATAGCATGCTGACATATAGCAGGAGAAATCCCTTTTAAATCATCAAGAGTATAGCCCATTGCGCCTCTATGTTTCTTCAGAACTTGCAATAATTTTGCTTCTTCATCTCCTGAAAGTTTAGAACTAATAATAACAGGATATATTTTCTTATCATCAATATGAACATACTTAAGATTATCAGGTAAAGGCTTAAGATCAAAAACAGGGTCTTCTTTAGGAGGGGGCGCAATTCCCAGGTCCTCCACAGGTAAATCATGCCTAAGCATTTGAGGTTGACGCAGAAAGATGTCGTCAATCTCCCTTCTTTCTTCTGCAAAAACTTCACTTTCGTGGTCTTCAAAAATTGCTGCAAAGCATTGTTAGGACCAACAGCAATAGAAGCAAGCTGTTCAACTTGAAAGTTCTCATTAGGCATTTCAGGTTCATAATGATTCTTAGCAAATTTTGAAAAATTAAACTCATAAGACTCTCCATCGAATCTAGTAAATTTTTCTCTTTTTGACAGTCAATAATAGCACCACAAGTATTCAGGAAAGGTCTACCAAAAATAATAGGACAAGAGTCACTAGCAGCAGAACCGAGAACTAAGAAATCAGCAGGGTATTTAGTCTTACCACATAAAACTTCAACATCTCTGACAATGCCAACTGGACAGATAGTTTCCCTATTAGCAAGCTGAATAACCACATCAATATCTTCCAATTCGCAAGGATCAATTTCCTTCCTGATTTCCTTGTAGAGAGCATAAGGGATAGCGCTGGAACTAGCACCAATATCACAGAGACCATAATAACAATGCTCACCTATTTTAACAGAAAGCACAGGAACACTAGGCTTTCGAGCTCTTTTAGGATGTGTAACCATGTTAGAAGCTTCTTCACAAAACACAATATGACCTCCTTCTACATTTTCAGTTACAAGTTCCTTAACCATAGCTACTTCATGTTCTACACTAATTTGCTCATCAGGTTCCCTAGGTTTACGTTCACTTTTGCTAACCACACTAGCCAAAATAGAGTGTTCTTTTACTTTAACAGGAAAAGGTATTTTTTCAATATAGGGTTCTGGTATAATGCGATCAACAGTTTGAACTTCAACATTTTTAGCAAGAGCAAAATTAGCATTATCTTCATAAGGTTCATGATACTTTTCCCAACCTTGTCTAGGAATATCGAGATACGAGGCAAAGGCCTTAAAGTAATTAACAACAACTTGAGAATCAAGACCATAAGTAGCATTAAAATTACGAAAACTATCAGTCTCCATAAAGGATTTAATGCATTCGAAATCATAATTTATACCTGACTCCCTACCTTTGTCGTTCTCCCATCCTTCAGTATTTTCCTGGATACGATCAAGAAGATCCCATTTATCTTCATCCTTCATACGAGTGAATGACCAAGAACAAGAAGTGTCCAATAAATCTTTATCATGATAGGAAAGTCTTGCATAAAAGTTATTGATGACAATATTACTTGGAATCCCATGAACAGGGCATTTGAGCATTAATAATTTCAATCTCCCCCAAGCTTGGGCAATACTTTCTCCCTCATAAGGCCAAAAAGTGAATATAGAATTCCGATCCTTATGAATCTCACTTGGAGGATAAAACTTGTAATAAAAGAGAGGGACAATTTCAGCCCAGCTCAATGAAGGACCATTCTTCAGCAGACTATACCATTCAGCAGCTCTGCCATCCAGCGACAGAGTAAATAATTTCCTTTTAATAATGTCCATCGAAATACCTGCACACTTGAACAAACCGCATAGTTCATGTATATAAAGCAAATGATTACCAGGATGAACAGTTCCATCATAGCGGTTATCCATAATACGTCCAACAATTTTCGTAGGTATTTTAAATGGAACAATCTCAGCAGATGGAGGATCATCTACTACCGTAGTCCTCCCAAACAGCGAACCAAATGGATTTGACTCCATAACAGTCATTACAGTAAATAATTTCCTTACCAATTTCCTTACCAATAGCGCTTCACTCCCCGGCAACGGCGCCAGAAAATAGTCTTGATGACCCACAAGTATAGGGGGTGTATCGCAGTACTTTCGATAAATAAGAGTGTCGAACCCAACGAGGAGCAGAAGGTGCTGGCAAGTAGTTTTGATCAAGAATTCACTGTAAAAGCTAGCAGACAGGTTTTCAGTAGTATTCGAAACAGCAGGTAAAAACAGTGCAAGTAAATAAACGAGCGCGGCAACAAATGCAGCGAGTGGCCCAATCCTTTTGAGTGCAAAGGACAAGCCGAGTGTGTTACTTATAAGAGACAAATGTTCCTGAGGACACATGGGAATTTCGTCAAGTGCTTTCGCTTCGTGCAACTGGTTAATCTTCATTGTTTTGATAAGTGTTGTGTGGGTGAATCTATGCTAACGCACCGCCCTTCCTAGGACTAATACGCACTTGTGATTATACCCCCTGCAAGCATCCGCGAATGCAGAAAAGTAATTAAGATAAATCTAACCACAGCTTTAAACTCTGAGACCCTACGCTCCCTCGTGCACTATCTTACTAACGGGGGTTCAGGTTTCTGTCACTCCGGCAACCCCTCAACTAGCAAGCTAGGTACACGATGCATTCCCCTAGGCCCATAAAGGTGAAGTGTCATGTAGTCGACGTTCACATGACACCACTAGAAGAATGACACCACAACTTAAATATCAAACCATTAAATATTAACGCAGCATTATTTCACTACTAACAACATGACTTCCCCATGTCCTCAAGAACTACAAACTACTCACAAGACATCATATGGATCATGATCAGAGATGATATGGCAATGAATAACAATCTGGACATGAACACTAATCCACCAAACAAACTCAATAGCATCAATAACAAGGAGTAATCAACACCGGGAGAGTCTCCCCAATGAACTAGACAAGGTACAGCCCTAGATGTTACAGCAAGATGGATGTGGAGTCGGTGGAGATGATGGTGATGGCGCAGTGGATGGTGGTGATGATGATCCCGATGAAGTCCAGCGTGATGACGATGACGATGGCGATGATTTCCCCTCTCCGGGAGGGAATTTCCCCGGCAGGATCTCCCTGCCAGAGAGCTCTTTCTCTCTCGGTGGTTTCCGTCCCGTGGAGGCGGCGGAATATTTCGTGGACGTACCCCCCGTGCTTAGGTTTTCGGGAGGCAGATATACGCGAAGAGGCAACCTGGGGGGTGGACCCAGGTGGCCACGCCATAGCTGGGCGCGGCCCACAGGCCAGCCGCGCCCAGGTGTGGCGTGGGGCCCACCTGGCCCACCTGGCTGCCTCCTTTTGGCTGCCTCCGGCATCTGACATTATAAGACCCCCAGAATTGGTTTCGTGATTTTTGGAGTTCCGCTGATATGCTGACTTGACGACGCTTTTTCCAGCAGAAACCTGACTCCGGAAGGATAATTCCCAATAATCATCAAACATGCAAAATAAGGCAAAATAACATAAGTATCATGTATTAATATGAAATATAAGGATAGATAATGACAAATTATGATATAAAATAGTGATGCAAAATGGACGTATCAGCTATATAGAATGATTATTCAACATTTCTTGCATATGAATGCTAAATGACTTTGATATTTGTTCCTTGCTGTTTTATAGAAGATCTTCTTGGATACAACTAGACTGCTTGCAAAAGAAACAAATAATATACTTCGGGAGCTCTGGAATTACATTGAGGATGGAAAAATTATCCAGTCTGCAGTTCTACTACTAGCTGCTCAAGAGCAGATCCATGGCGGCAGGTCTTCCAAAATAAAAGGCAGTAATAAGGAAAATGGGTTTGACATTATCAATAAATGCATAGTGAGGCGTTCATTTGCCTTGAGATGGGAGAAAGGTTTACAAGGAATGGCACAGGAGCTTCTAGAGGAAAGGAAGGCACTTATTGATTGTGCATGGCTGCTTGTTGACGTAATTTCCTATACCGGTGAAGATCTTTCTGCATACATTCAAGCGCATTCTGAGGTAACTGTTTTTGTATATTGCGGCTGCATCAGATGCCTTTTACTTAAAATTTGTATTTTCACCAGTATTGATAGTGCCGTTGTTTAAAAATATACTTACCCTAGTCTTAGCAAGAGGAATGCTATTAATTATAACCGCAAACTGAAAATAATAGTGTTATACTTGCTTTATCTGGGTTCACTGGGCCAGGGGCCAAAATGCTGCTAGGACCAAAGCACAATGAAAATGTCAATTTTGTTTGTTCTCTTGGTTTTACTTATGTCTGGTTTCTGGTTTTGTCAGTGCCTTGTATCGTTTTTAGCAGTAAAGTTGCACATATGAACATCAAGTGTTTGGTTAATGCTATTGCATGGTGAAATGGATATAGAACACGCGCTCATGTCATTTCTCTTTGTTTATTTTCTGGACGCATGGCATACAAATTGGCAAAAAAATGAGCACTTCCATATTTATATGGTGGCAGCTGTTTGACATGACTCCCAGCTCCAAACATTCTAGGTGCTGGAGCTGGGGGTATATTAAGGATGTTGACATAAGCCTTTTTTATTCATTCATGTTAGACTGAAAAATTATGCTTAAGACACTTAATTTAGTCTGCAAACTCCTTGTCCTGCAAGAAACACCAGGTGGAAGCAGTTCATGACTAACCTCTTTAAGTTTGTCTGAACTTCATTTGGATCATATAGCCTGAAGGAATTGACTCCTTTTTTTTGAGAAACCAAAATAAAACAATTAAAGTGACTTCAAATACTCCCTCCGGTCCGGAAAATTGTCGGGAGAGAACTGCGTATCATGTACAAAGTGTTTGTATAACCTACGACACTTATTTCGGACCCGAGGGATTAGTTGAAATTGAATAACTGTAAAGTTTAGTTAAATATACAGAAATGTGATGCACTTCTTGACTCATACCTTTGAATCATCTAGATTATAAATTCTGACTACATGATTACAAAACTTGTGGAAGCCAACAGTTTTTCCTTTCTTAAGATAAACAAGATACATCAATCTAGATGAATCTGAATATGTATATTTTGTAGTTTATAAAACCATATAGTGAATCGAATGTGATCCGTTTTGCACACTGTTCTATTACCTTCCAACTCATATTGCATAAGTGCAGTTTTCTCCTCCAAACTATTCTTTCCATCATCTTGCTGCTTGCATATATCTATGTCAGCGATATATTGCCTTAAACAACAACTTTATGTGATGTAGGTGCCCCATGTGGAGGTCTTTCAACATGTTTCATCTATCCTCAAGGATTATGGATTTTGCCCTACTGGAGATTCCTTGAACACTATTAACCGGTACTACTCTTTGTATTGCTTCACACAATAATTTTCTATGTGAATAAATGGTTAGTTTGCTGATTATTTATTTTTTATGCCACTTCTTGAAGCCAGCCTTATGACTGCAGAAAGTCAGATGGAAAGTCATGCAAAGGTGTGTGGGCTCAAGTGATTCTTCTTACATTAACGAATTGAGTCCTAATCTCTCCCCTTCTTTTTAAAATGGATAATAGGGCTTACAGATGCAAACATGGCAGTTACGGAAACGACCAATCTGGATGCTGCAGAGAGCAAGGTAAAGATAACAAATCTGGTCTTGATCTAGTTTTGGATAGACTGATGGTGTTGAGTGACGAGTAATGATAGTGTCAGC
This sequence comes from Poa pratensis, assembly GCA_947311845.1. NCBI lineage: Eukaryota > Viridiplantae > Streptophyta > Magnoliopsida > Poales > Poaceae > Poa > Poa pratensis. The sequence continues at coordinate 62,336,739 of CAMZMU010000042.1, forward strand.
AAAAAGAAACAAATCTCTAGGAATATTTGCCGTTTCCTCGTTCTATATTTTTTATATTACATCAACATTATAAAATATATTTAAAAGAAGTACAAATCTCCCAAAATCGACGAATTCCATGAACACTTTCAAATACATATTGGAATCTTTGTTTCAAGGCACCTTGACTTTTGACTGTGCTCAACTGCTCATGTTGCCCTTACCTCGAGTCCAGGTCACAACTGTTGGAAATGACAGCCTCTCCCTTACGGCACGGCAGCACACTACATAAACACAATTATCCCACTATACCTTAATATACTGATTATGGTGCACCCTACACCTTATGGCAGCATAAATAGGTCACTATCTAGGGCACAGTGATGGTTTTGGTGCTGCAAAGCTGGGCAGCGTTGTAGTAGCGTATTCAGCCATACAAGTATATGTGTTCTAATGGACTTTGGCTACTGAACCTGGACAGGTTCAAGCTGCTTCTGGATAGGTTGGTTTGCCTTCCTTTGAAGAAGAAAGAAATAGCTGGTTTGGCACTGCTTGGAGTTTCCTCCAAATATATATCACCTATTGGCTATTGCAATGCCACGGCATTCCAACTGTTCATCTCTGTCATCCTAATGTGTTCCGTGTGAATTTTTTTACCAAAGAAAAGGGGTAAATGCAATAGAAAGTAAGCTTAATAACATAGCTGAACTGTGTAGGCTCCAACATCTTAGTGTTCTTGAATGATCTGTTGCATCTGAAATTTCTTTAGAGGCAATAATTAAAGCATGTTTCAGTTGCAATGTTTGTTCCATGCATTGTGCTGGTCAACATCTTTTTTATGTTGCTTCAGCATGCTACTTGAGTAGTACACTGCAGTAACATTATTCATATCTAATGAAACACCAATGTTGATCAACATAATACATCTCAAGCCAGGGGTGCTGGCTGGAAGTCTGGATGTCTCTGTCTTTTTATGATGTACCTCCAATGAAATATGTGACAGGCTGTGAGAAAGAAAGCAGGCGGAGGATGGGATCCCACATATATAAAGCGAAGTTTTTTCCCATATTGGAGATCAGTCTTAAATGCCCGGTTTCCTGTGAAGGTCTATCCAGCCTATGCAAGCGCAGATCCTAGGTCTCCGCTCAAACCTGGACAATCCGGTGTCTTTCTGAGTAATAAGTTGCTGGTTAGGAGATCTACTCCAACTCCAAATCATAAACTTTGTCCAGCACGAAGAATCTCGCCACTTAGACGCAATAATCAACCCAGAAGGTGCTTTATCACTGCTGCTAGTGGTGCATTCAGGCTATTGAAGGTGCTAAAGTAGAGTAGAAAGGTATGCCAGGAGTTTCCTCTCCCTGCCGCAAGTTTTCCCCCACAAAAATACATGGGAAGAAAGAAAGAATTTTCGTGATGCACCTTTAGCTAGCTAGTAAGATAATTCGTTGATAGTTCATAAGGGTTAGGTATTCTATTATTGAGTCCTTTTCCCCGCTGTTGTAAGTTTGTAGTCTCCAGGTTCTTCTACTTCAAGCATGTTTATGTTTGCTTCCTTAGCAATGAACAACCCTGCTGTTATTTATTTCCTCCAATTGGTCCATGTGCAGATAGTTCAGATCATGGTGACATCTATGTCCTTGTGGATGTGAAGCAATAGAGATCGGCATGATTTCTAGTATGTTTCTTTTTCTATTTTCTTAGGGAATCCTCAACCCTGGGAAAATATACAACACATTTGATCCTACGGATAGTCGGCTAAGTATTAGTCAGCCAAACACCCAACTTATTAATGCAGTTGGCAGTTAGCCAGTGTTCAACGTGTACTGTGAGGATTGCCTTCAAAGTTTCAATTTTCCCAGGAGCATGTGTCACATAATGTGGTGGAAGGAATTAGAGAAGAATGGTTTTACCACGAATTGTCCATTGACATGTGACAGGAGAAGCACCGATGAGTCGAGCAGAGGGTATATCACGCGTGGTCTCCTTTGCATTGTGGCAAGCTAAACATGTCTGCAATCTGCATCATCATGGAATCATGCAGTGCCAAAGGGATGTGCTTACATAATCTGCTCCATCGATGTGCATTGCGGCAGCGTCAGTCAGGTTTCAGCTTCCAAACGAGGACGGATAGTAAAATCGTGACCACATTTCGGGTTTGAATTTCGCATTTTCACTAGCTGTTTCAGATTTCGTTTCAGATTTCACATCTACTGGTAGAAAAAATGAAGTAAAATTGAGAAGCAGTTTAAGAACGCACCAACCACCAATGTCATCTTGCAACTTAGGGTGTGTTTGGTTCAGTGGCTATAAAAAAGTGGTTGGGGGTACCGCCAACCACGTGGTTGGTGGTAACCACTTTTCATGTTTGGTTGTGTGGGTTGGTTAGCCAAGTTTTATGTTTGGTTGAAGTGATAAAAAGTGGTTATGGGTATCCATAGTTTGAGGTGTGGGGTGATATGGTAATCTCTTTGATATGATGGTGAGAATACCCTCACAACATGAGATTTGGCTACATAATCGATTAAAGTATGATATGAATAATAAGAATTTCAAAATTATAATCTATTTTGACATCACGTTCCATTTAGACACGAAGAAACAAAAATTTCAGCACATGATTCAATAAGGCAGATAATTTCCAAATAGAACATGTCAATATCTGGGAAAATTCTTATTATTCTAGGCTACATAAAAAGACAAATTTGGAAAAAAAATCGAAATTTTGAGGCTATGTTCTACGTGCTGTTCTCGTTTCAATATCTCAAATTTTTCATAGATGTATATTTAAATATAGAGTACTAGTATTGGGCAACATATAGGCATAAGATGGATTATTCCAGCAAGTATTAGGCATAAAAGAACTAATTTCAGTTAATATTTTACATAAAATAACTCAGTTCAGCAACATATGTGAAGGTGGTTGGCCTCAACCACCACTTTTTTGATGGTTGGGCTCAACCACATTTTGGAGGGAATATATCCAAAATGTGGTTACCCCCACACACCCAACACCACAAACCAAACGGAGGCTAACCAATTAAAAAGTGACTACTACTAACCACTTGGTGGCTAGTCAACCAACCAAACACACCCTTAGCGACGTGTACGATTAGATCTTTTCACTTGAAGAACGGGAACGCATGGAACCGGCGGTAGAGCGCCCGGAGGCGACCACTGCCGCTTCGGACTCTGGCGAGGTACACCTTGCCACCGCTCTCGAGGTCGTACCGGACAAGGCAGCGGCAGTCATCCACCACGATGAACTCACCGCACGCACCGTTGAAGTCAACCGGCTTCTCGTGGTCATCTTTACACAGCGTGCTGAAGTGATACATCCATTCCTCCCACAGCGCTGCCCCGGCCCCGTGCACGCTACGCCACGGTCGCCGTCACCGCCGGCACGGGGCAGCCATCGTCCATCACCCACACGCCGAGCACGCCTTCCATTCTGTCGTCGTTCGTGGCGCGGACGTCGACCGAGCACAGACGGAGCCGGCCGCCGACCGAACCCAGCGACCGCCCAAACCTGCCCTTGGAGCCGTCCGGCTCCGCAGGCTCACGCAACACGAAGGCGCGTTCCCGAGCGACGTCGTAACACGAAGGCCCTTCCGGTGGCTGAGCCAGTAGAAGCATGCGCCGACGTGGACACCAGGAGACGCGGCGCCGATGCAGCGGGCGGCCCCGCTCGAGGCGAGCTCCATTGCGTCCCACCTGCCGGTCGTGGACCTGAAGGTGTCCACGAGCACGCGCTGGCGCCTGCGCCTGACGAGGAGGACTACGGTGAAGGCGAGCAGCCCAGTGGACGTGTCGTAGTGGAAGCCGCAGTTGGTTACACTGACAGGAGCGATGGTGGACGGCGGGAGCACGAGCCAGCGGTTAGCGGCTGGGTCACACACGAAGTAGCGGCTCCGGCTTTGACACAGCAGCAGACGGCCGTGGGACGCCACAATGGATATGCCGAGCATGGGGACGGTGATCTCGAAGAACATAACGTAGTCTTCCATAGGATGTCCCAACGGCGGCTCCGGCGCTTTATCCACCGCCGAGACGTCAATCGTCGTTGCCGTCGGGTTGGACGAGACGGCACCGTCGGGCGCGGACGCCAACGGTTCAGCTTCGTCGGCCTCGTTGATAGGAGCAGAATCATCCACGCCGGTGGAATACAGAAGGTTGAACACAGATTCGTCATTCGCCGTGTCGAGGAGGCAGGGCTCAGGGGCAGAGTCCTTGATCCTGTACTTGGATTGGAGAGGGACGTTGACGGGGACGCTATGTGGGGGGGGGTCGACGGCGAGGTGGGTGAAGTGGCCGACCTTTCGGCTTTCGACGCAGCTGGATGACGAGCGCGTACGGACGATTGTCGAGGAGCAGGAGCGGCCCGCATCGCTTCTAACGTGTTGCAGCTAGCGCCCATGGCATCAGCCCGTCCTGCCATGGGTTCCTCTCGAGGGGAAATCGTTCCGCTTCCGAAAAAAGAGACTTGACTATTAAGTTCCCAATAGGTTTTTTTTTTGAAACAAAGTTCCCAATAGGTTATTCTCATCGATCTAGGAAATAAGTAAATCCCGTGATTTTTATGAGTAGCTCGTAATGTTTTTTTCCGATGTGTATCCCCAAGCCTTTAAGTTAGCACGTGTCACACGTAGATATTATTATATCTAACAGCTACTTATTAGTATAGTGTATGGCGTGTCGTCAACACAGTTCTCGGGATGTCGTGCGCCAAAACGCACTCTAGTACATATAATATTACTATGCTATTTTTCCACCACTTGGATTCGACTTATAGTAAATATTATATTTAATGTATTGCTTCAACAACAGGTGGTAACCATCAATCTTGGAGTAATGTACTAATTTTATTTGCATCATTTATTATGTTTACTTGATTTCATCATGTGCATTAAAGAAAGATTTAACATATGTGTGGTGTGTCTACTAGCATTTAAGAAAGATTTAATATATATTTAGCGGTATCATGTGAATTAATCTCTAGAGCATCTACTAGCATTAAACAAAGATTTGACATATCTAAAAATATTCACAAAATGACAAAAGAGGGTGTGTCTTCTATTTATGGGTCTCAGTTAATGATCCCACAAAATTAAGCCTCGTTTTATATGAAAATGCATATTAGGCCCTCCTTTACAACAATTGCTTGTGTCCCCTGCGACCATTTGCATCGAATCTATTTAAAGCAGCGCCCAAAGTATACCGTGGTCTTCCTCCTTAAACAAAAATGTCTAGACTTGGTCTAGTGCTGCAAGCAAGTTCTCTATTTTTCCTTTTTCTTGCACAACAAACTGAAGGTGTTCGTTTGACTCCTACTATTCAGCAGGTAAATGTTGCAATGATATACAAGTTTCAATAAAAAAAAATCCATGAGCATTGTGTATTTTTAAGGGAGACTCATATTTTATTTGGTTTTGTAGATCTTGTAATCTAGGGAGTGTATGGAGATTAATTCAACAATAGGAATAGTTGGGGTTAGGTAAGAGCAGGCATAACAAGGTTTGGATCATCTATAAGAATTTCATGTCCTTGGAGGTGATAGGAGAGATTTGTTAGGCTGTAGGTCTAACTAATGTTGGGTTAACTCTTAGATGTCACCACAACTTTCCTCTTCCAGTTCCCATGAGTTGTAAGATTTATAATGCAAACCCCTATCATTGGTTGTATCTCTACTCGTTGTAGCCATCACCACATTTGTCTTTGTTGCATGATCAATATAGGCAATGTCAATCTGACGGGTTAGAAAGGGGAGACGAAACTGTACTAGGTTGTGGAATCTTCATAGTTTTGGTTGGGCTTCGTGGTCCGCACGGGGTTCATAGGTCACCATGGATAAAATTAATCATTAGCACTGAGAAAAGCATCTTCCTCCAAACGTCAATAAACATGGACTGAAAATATGCAATTTTATGGTCATTGTTTGCCACCACACCATGAAAATTACACTTTTAATCAGCAATTATGATACTAAGCTAATCAATAGATATGTTGTAACCTCGTGTTCTAGTTACTAGCATATTGGATATAAGGAGCCCGGGGGGGGGGGGGGGGGGGGGGTGGCTTCAAAACTAATATACTGGCTTAAATTTCTTGAGTCTACATTGTACCACTTCATTATTTCCTTGTTAGTGATATATGTATTCCCATTTGTCCTCCAAGGAAAATGATGATTCACTTGGACAAGATGAACTATATGGTTTTGTCAAAAGAATGTTGATAAGGTTGAAGTTAAACACCAATGGGACAATAATTACAAGAGATGGTTCTGATCCAGGGGATATAACACATGTGAGTTTACTTATTGACCTATACTTCTTAGAAGAACCTAATTTTCATTCTCCATGTTCATCTGTACTACAATATCTCATGGAAACTATAAATTTTAGACAACATTAAATGTCGTTTCAAATAAAACATATATATTTGAACAACATTGAATTTACTACATAATTTTTCTTCCTATTTATGTCTCATATACTCCAGTGATTGATAGAGAAGCATAAATATGTCATTCCTAGCCTTTTTGTGTTTTTCCTATGTTATTTGAAACTCCGTACAGTTTTCAGTAGGCTCTTTCCAGTAGCTATTGGATTTTCCTATCGAAAATACTTCACATTAAGTTAAGATAACAACATGGGTATTTGCATTCATGTTAATCATATAGGTGCACATAAGGTTGATTTGCATATATGTATTAATTTGGATATCACTCTTAAAAAAGAAGTGAATTTCCAAAAGGCGACACATAAACACAAAGGTTTAACCATATATACGAGATACATATTTTGTTCATTCAATTAGTAATATTGTAACTTAAGTCTGAACAACATATATCAAGATTTTTTTTGTGTGTAGGTAGCACATTTGCCCATAATTGTTGAATAATTGAATGTCCCACATTCATACACTTTTACTATAGAATTGCAATGTTTTGCTTCATTCATTAGTGTTGCTATTATTTAATGTTTTCACTATGCAGGTTGCAGGACACGTTAGTCCCATTGACAATTACTATGGCTTACATGCCACCATGGATATCTATGGTCACACGCTAAAACCCGGCCAACTGAGTTCAACTGGACTTTGGGTTGGCCACACCGGAGATGGTTCAGATTCAAGCGTGAATTCAATCGTTGCAGGATGGCCTGTAAGCAACAAAGATTCTTTATTGTGATATGATATGAAACGAGCAACTACCCATGTTAACGAAGTAAGCCTAGGAAAGTGGATGTACAAGCCAGCCACCCAGATGCAAGTCCTCGTTGTTGGGGCCATCTCCAACGTTTTTTTTTCATATTTGCCAAAATTACCATTGAGATTTAGTCATTTTTTGATCATTTAAACAACAAAAATTTGTTCTTCCCACGTCTCCCTAGTTATTCTTGGACCATTTAACAAAAAATGTTACTCACCCCCACTCCCCGACACACACAAATAACAATATGTTCCTAATTTCCTATATTATGAAAATTTTAGTCTAATTAGAATTCATTTCGTACAGATTTATCCAGAACTCTATGGTGATTCTCATCCTCACTTCTTTACCTACTGGACGGTATGTGATAATAGTATTTTAGTTTCATACAAGTACTCGTGCTCATATATGAAATGTACATACAATTAGTCACACGTGAATATCTATGCAACAGAGGGATGGAAATGATAAAACGGGGTGCTATAACATGAACTGTTCTGGATTCGTACGAGCTAACGGCACTACTATATCCCCGGGTGCACTCATCCATCCCGTTTCTGATGTTGGTGATGAAAAACTACAAAATGTCACTATCAAAGTGTTGAAGGTAGCGTTGCACTGTTCCTCCTTTTAAATACATATTAGATTCATTCTTTTCTCACAATATTATTTCATGGTTAAAATGTATTAGCATGTGGACAATGCTACAACCTTTTTTGTAATGGCGCCAAGAAGTGATGTTGTAGACTTCCTAGATAGTCAAAGCATAACACAAACGAATGAGCTTCGCTAAAAGATCATCGACCATTGGATTTTACAACACAGTTCTTAAATACTTTCAGCTGTCCTAAATTTTACTCTATGGCAGGAAAACAAGTCTGGGGACTGGTGGGTGTATTATGGGTTCAATAGTGTTCCTACAGCGGTGGGCTACTATCCGAAATCATTGTTCACATACATGGCAGATCATGCAAATGTGGTCAACTTTGGTGCCTTTGTGATTACTAACAGGGCGCTCCAAACTCCTCCTATGGGAAGTGGTGTCAATCCGAAGGGTGCCGGGCCGGGCCGTCCGGCTTCTTTTACCGATCTTCGATTAATTGACCAGGAGGAGAGAAGCATGCCTATCATGAAAGACATGCCCGTTGATGTGAGTAATGAGAAATGTTACTCTATCACTCCCGTTGATCAGGTCACGTGTTATTATGGTGGACCTGGTGGTTGTGTGGAATAATAGTCTTTTGCAGCAGCCACATGTAATAATGTTTGTTTGCACTTTGCATGTTGCGCAATAATATTGTATGGATGGAATAAGTTATGAAGAGCTACTATCTGCCGTATACAACAACATATGAATTTTGTGTGACCAAGAAACCTCCCTCATTATCTGCTGCTCACACCAAAGTTGAAACACACTAGTATTTTTTTCTTTGATGGAATGAAACACACTAGTAAGGTGGGACGCGCCTTGGCCCCTCCAGGCCGTTCCGGCGTGGCCCAATAGTGGTCCAAGAGTATGGTTCCGGCGCGGCATGTTCTGGGTAGAATCTTGCGACCCTCTTGTGCTATGCCATCGGTCTGTTTCGAGCCCTCTCGTCCTCTGTGATCTCTTTCTACAGTTCTGTCTTCCATGGCGGCAACATGCACGAGTATCAGCCACGGCTTGCTATGACGTCGAGGTCACCCTATATTCCCTCGACGTCCAGCTATTCCATGTGTAGTATGCTCTCGAGTGGCCGGCGCGTAGCCGCTGCTTTCTTCACCGACACAAAGACGACGGTATATATCAGGGCTGTTGGTTTGCAGTTTCCTTCACCTCCACGATACTAGACGACGCCGGAGCATGCAGCTAATCACCATGGGCGAACTGCGTCCGCACTCGTACGTTGGGCCGTGTTTCTGCCCGCGCCGACCCAAACGGACCAAATGGGTCGGCGCGTTGGAGTTGTCCAAATGTCGTATTCCAAATTATGTGTCGTGGCTCTTAAGGTTTCCAGCCACTCACACGAAACAGGCCTTCGCCCCGCTTTATAAATAAAGCCCAACGGCCAAACCGATACAAAGTGATGAGGTGATCCTCTTACACAGCAGATCAAAGATAAAAAAGAGAAAACACTGGAGAGCAAAACTTGCCACCGAGGACAACGCTAAGCCTAAACACACCGGAACTCCACGACAAAGCCCTCAAGAAGGAAACGACGCCAAACGCCGCCAATGTCGAGACCGAAGGTCAAGGTTTTCACCCGGAGTGCTGATGCGGCGAAGGTAAACACAACAGCGCCCCCAAGAGGGTTACGACACCCGCAGGCATCGCGGCCGTCGGCGCCGGAGCGCGGGGCTTTCGCCCGCAAAAAACCTTCACCACACCCAGTACCTCAGACAGCCCCGTCACCGAGTCCGGCTCCCCACTCACGATCTGGGCTGCCACAACGCCAGGATCCCCCGCCGTCCTCTCCCTGCCAGCCACCTAGACCAGGAAAAGGACCATCACCACCACAACGTCGTTCGCCGCAGAACGCCCGTGCAGTCCACCTTCCGAGGCCGCCACCTCGGCGTCCGAGATCACTAGCCCTTGAAGGGGCCAAACACCACCACGACCATCCCACCGAGGCGGACAGGAGACACCAGGATCAACCAAACGACCTCGGACAGTGGGGTTCAATAGGCTAGACGCACCCGCCCGTCGAACCCGCAGAGCCATACGGGACTGCCAGGCAGCTGCCGGATCTAGGCCCGTCAGGCCCGGATCTAGCGCCCCAACCATCCATCACCATGGTCAGGGGGTGGGCTCCCAGTCCAGGAGCCCCTGAAACCAGTCGATCCACGGGGCCCAACCAGCCCGATCCAGGCCCCAAGGGCCCAGATCTGGGCCGAGGTCGGGCACTCCGTCCTCGGTGGCCAGCGCCGCCGGCAGCCGTCCAGGGTTGTCGTTCCACCATCATCTCCGTCGCTGCCATCGGAGATGCGCGCCGCCGCCGTGCCGACCCATCCCCGCCGGCCAGGATCTGGGCGGACGAGCTCGACCACCACCGTCGCCAGAGGCAGCAGCAGCGAGGAGCACCGTCCCCCAACGCCGCCTCCACACGCGAGCGCTCGCCCTTGGCGCAGCTCGCCGGCCGCCGCCACTCCAGGCCTTGCCGAGCGCCGCCGATCTGCACCGACGCCACCGAAGAGAGCCGCCCCGCGCCGGGTCTCCACGCGCCGGGTAAAGGAAGACCGGCCGCCGGCGGCACCGCACGGGCTTTTGCCCGGCGGCGCGCGCCGGCAGCGGCCGGGGAAGGGAGAAGGAGGTGGAAGGAGGCGGCGGCGGGCTAGGGTTCGCCCCTGGTCGCGCGGGGCGACCCAGGAGCGAAGCGGTTCTCGATAGTTTCCAATTCACCCTAAATTCACTGAACAGTTACTTGACATTCAGGTTTCCAGCCACTAGTGAAATGAGAGTTAAAGCATGCAAACATATTAAATTTCTTTGTTGCCTGAGCTTTTTCATTTGGAAAGAAGAATCACATGAACCAACTGAATTTAACACTGGAATGCTATTGTATACAGATGCTCCTGCAAGAGGAGTGATCCCCGATCAGATAATATTCACAGATGTTGCCACGAAACGTGAGCATATCCGAAGAAAGCCAGCTCATCGATGCTTTAATCATGTTTACATGTATGCAGCATGGAAATAAGCATATCAATTAATACTGATACCTGATCTATATTTTGGTTACATGTGAACTTCCTGCATTATAGCCTTACATGTTCCTTGCACTGCACGCACACCTGTGATACAAACATTCTATGGGCTGGCTTCTTGCCGATGATCACACTTCCACTAGAGAAAATGACGACCGGGGTAAGAATTAAGTCAAGGCGAAGCGATCCATTTTTAGGGCTTGCTACGACCAAGGTTTTGGATTTCGGTTTTGTAAATTTACCGGTTCTGGGCGAAATGGGAGAAATTCGGAAATTTCGGTAATTTCGGTAAAATACCGGCCGAAAAGCAAGAAGCAACATTGGAAACTTAGAACAAAAACTGATCGAAATTTGACCAAAAAATTAATTTTCGAGTAAATTTTAACTTAAATATAATTATTTAATTTTATTCTACCAAAAATTGGAAGATTTCGTCTGGTAAATACTTTTACCGGTCCTGACCGAAATGGGCGAATTTCGGACGAATTTCGGTTTTCTCGGACGAAATCCAAATCCCTGGCTACGACCTCGAGGTCGCCCTGTATTCCCTCGACGTCCAGCTGATCACGCTGCTGATCACGCTTCCACTAGAGAAGATGACGACCTGGGTAGGAATTCAGTCAGGGAAGCGATCCATTTTTAGGGCTGGCCACGCGGCCACGAAGCGTAATCGATAACTCTAAGCTCTAAACAGCATTTGAGTACGTAGTGGATCGGACGAGGCTGTGGGTGCGATACACATCAAATCAAATCGTCACCGATCACCGTGTATAGTTTCCTCTGCATCGACCGGCCGGGTCCTATTTATATACCGCTAGCGCGCGTACACCGCCATCGATCAAACACAGCACTGCGCGCGTACACGTAGCTAGCTCACCCCCATCACCGATCAGGCGATCAGCTAGTTAGCTATAGCATGGACAAGGCCATCAAGACGGCGTCAGCGGCCGTGCTAGTGCTGCTCACCACGGGGGTCGAAGCACGGCGGAGGATGCCTTATCGCGCCCCCAAGACCAACAAGCCCGGCGGCGGCGGAAGTGTCGGTTAAAGCTCCAGCTATCACCATCTCCTTCGACGTCACCACGCCGCTCGGTGCGGTGGTCACCGTCCTCTGCCTTGCCTTCCTCGCTGGAGTCGCGTTCCTCATCTAGCTACTGGTACTGCCAGAAGCGCGCGAAGAAGAACCAGGTCGAGGCGTCGACCTCGCAGTGACGACGCCGCAGGAGGAGGATCCACGTCGACGACGACACGTGATCGTGCATGCATGCATGGATCGATGGCTCCGATCATGCAGTATGATACTCGGATTAGTGCTTGGTGTGCTTATATATTGTACTCCCTCCGATCCATATTAGTGAGTATAGCTTTGTCTAAATTCATATGTATCTAGTTAAGTATTTAGACTAGATACATGTGTATCTAGACAAAATTGTGCCCACTAATATGGATCGGAGGTAGTACTGTAAATACGGAGTGAAATACTGGTTGTCTTGTCTGGTTGTGTGGTGTGGTGTGTAAAAAAACATTAAGTGGAGTAATATATTGTGTTGCATCGTCGTACTACAGTAGTACTACTACTGCCTTCGCGTCTCCTCTTTCCCCTGCATCGAGTTCAACACCCGCTAGGCTAGTTCCTGTCTCGATCTCCACCGGAGTTCAACCGCGGCCCGGCATCTTCGTCGAGGAGGGAGCAGGGGCGGCGCCACCAGGGGGGCGAGGTGGGGCGGCCGCCCCCCCTCAACTTTTGCAATTTTTTTGACTATACGTAGTCTATACTCTGACTCTCTGAGTATACGTGAACGGAGGGGAGAAAAAAAAGAAAAAACGGGCAGAACCAGCGACTCGTCCGTCGCTCCCGAGCCTCCCCTGATCCCCTCGCTGCGCTCGGTCGGTTCAGCTCGCTCCTCGCCTCCGCCCTGCCTTGATCCTAGAGATTCATTTAGCAGCTTTGATCAAGAGAAAACGGGCAGTACACGCCTATTGATCTGCACCGCATGCCTTGATCCTAGAGATTCATTTAGCAGCTTTGATCAAGAGAAGCTAATTGAACTTGCCAATATTTACTCGGTGGATTTCTCTTCACATGATTGCTATGTCTTGGTTGAACTCAACATATATATTGATATGATGAAGACAAGTCCAGATTTCTTATCATGTGATACTTTGTGAGCTATAATATTGTGAGACTTCGACTTATTTACATTGTTCTTTCCGTACAATTGTAGATTACATGTGTTGTCAAAAAAAAAATCGCCGGTGGCACACCTTTTACTGTTCGCCCCCCTCGTCTCAATTCCTGGCTCCGCCACTGGGAGGGAGCATGGCCACCGCCGCCGCCTCGCGTGCGCGCGTGGGCTCCTCCGCCATGACTCCACCCACCAGACGGACCTCCACACCGGCGCTCCTCTTGGTACGCCCCATGATTGCACGTCGCCGATCCGATCGATCGCCGTGCGACGACGCTTCCTCATCCGGATCTTATTTTCCGCACCGGCGGTGATTTTACACGCTTATTATTCCCCTCTACTCCCGCAATTTTCCTTTTCTTTTTTTGAGCATCCACAAAATTTGTTTTCGTGCCGTGGTTCCCAAAGGAATTGGGATCTGGTAGTGGGAGGGGTACTGGCGAACCCAAGTTAAATCGTGCTTGTCCAGCGTTTATCCAGTCCAAGAATCCCAGATAATGCAGGCGGATGATTTGGATCCATCCAGTGTTTGGAAATAGCTAGTTTGTGATATTATGCAATGCAAGTGTGCCAAGCTAATTAATGTGTCGATGAGTAGTCCTTTGCAATTTCCTTCTCATTATCGAGTGTTTTTTTTTTCAGATCTTCGTTTAATTGTTTCAGATCTTTGCAATGCAAGTTTACATGCATCATCTTTGCCAACTAGATCTTTCTTTTAGTACAATGTTGCGTATGCAGTTAGATCATTTAGCAGTACTTAAGGGGGCTGATCAGAGTCATCATCTACTCAGCAACCAAATTACTCAACACGATATAGTTCATTTTTCCCAACACCATGATTCTCTTTTATATCTGATACCCTGCATACTGAATCAACTCTACCCAGCCAAAATGAATAATGGAAACTTTGATGACACAACTCGCTGCATAGGTTCAAATTTAGTGAATGGTAGCCACACTTTCTGCTTTGCTGAAAATAAACCCGAAAGAGGACAATTTACTGAAGTTTTCTTCCTGTTTCCAGGACCGACATGAAGTCAAGCTGAGTTGCAGAATGAGGGAGATGGAGCTCGGGTACCACCAGAGTAGAGACATCGCTGCTCTGGGTGCAGCCCAGCCACCCCAACTTGCAGGGAAGATATATGTTACTTGTGTAGGTAAAAGGCAGATATGCATAGTGTACCATAATTGTTTGCAGTGTCCAATATCTTGTTAGCGGAGATAAGATAATTGAATTCCCCTGTGTTTGCACCTTTTCAGTGTTGGGAGCTTCTTTGAACGCCACTTTGGAAAACAAGTGAGTTTTTCCTTGACAAATCGAATATCTATTCATATTCTGAGATGCAAAACATGGCCAATTGGGGAATCCGGAATTAAGTTCTGGAATAAGTGGGAATCTGGAACTTGGTTCTTACATGCTGCAAACACACAGTAACAAAAATACTTGTGCACTCACTTGAGTCGCTGATGTTTTGGTTAGCTTCTCAAGTTAGCATCAGAATAGTGACTAATTGGAGTGGTGTTTGTTCTCTAAACAAAATATATGCAGTAGTGTTGAATCCTGGGTTGCTTGTTTCAGCTAGAATCATTTTGGGATCCATCCTATCCTAGATGGACTGGAAATGATTGTAGCATGACTAAAAATGTTTTACACCTAGAGTAGCCAGAGATGCAGCATCATACATTCATACTCCTTATCTCTGGTAAATGAATGTTTGGTCTCTGGTAAATGAATGTTTGGTCTGAAGAAGATAGGAGTAAATAAAAAGTTGATGCCGTTGTAGTCAACACATATGAGCATGTAAGATGGATCTGCAACGGTAATGGCATGTTCTGTATTTACCTCTTGTTCCTTCAGTATGTAGCAGACACCTAGTCTTGATATGCCGTAGTAGTTGATGACTTGATGTTATTCTATTTGACCAGATACTGCATTTTTGCATAAATACTTTCATCTTTGTAAATCAAGATGTGTCACTTTTTTCCAGTTGGGATTCGGTCGGCTGCAGCAAATCGAGCTCATCCATGGAGCTTCTGATGCAGCGCCGGCCTCCACCTGCCCAAGCTGCTGCTGTTGGAATCCACCCGGGGAAAAGGCCGGGGAGAAAGACCATGAGCTTTTGCTCCGCCGCCACGACAAGGCTGTTGATTGACCGCCCGCCGGCGACAAAAACTCAGGTCTTGCTCATCTTGTGATTATTTTTCTCTCTTGTTTCTGTGAATGGTATATGCATGTACAGTCCAGATAGTGTGCTTCTGTTTTTTTTTTTTGCACGGTTATGAAATTTCAGGATTGGGTATTGTTCCATTGTCTGTTCCACTCAGGCTGGTCTGATGTTGGATTTACTGATAATAATCTATGAGTCCTCTCTACAATCTATTACACTAATCATACGTAGGATATATCTGTCTTCAGCTTCACCAATTATAACAACAATAACTTGAGCTGCTTGATGCATTACCACACTGATAGGATGAATACATTGCAGACCAGAAGAAGTATATCATCATTAGATAAACCAGCTAACTCCGTGATGTTCCTCGTGTCAGAATGTGACATCTGAACCTTGGACTGAAAGCTTAATTTTCTTGCACCTTGTTGTAACGGCGTAGTATGTAGTCTCAGTTGTTCCTAGCCATATGCGTGTGCTCTGCGAGTTGTATATAAGACTACTGATTCATGACGTGTTTTTATATGAAAGTAAATATGTTGTGTCTGGTGTTGACTTTGATGTGATTTTTCTCGTTCTTGGTCTGTAGCACTGAAGGACAGGCCTGGCGCAGTGGTGAAGACCAAGAGGTACTGGGTTCGACTCAGCCTCTCTGCATTGCACTTTGCATGGGTAAGGTTTGACTCATATAATCCTTCCCCAGACCCCACCTGTTGTGGGTAGCACTGGGTCTGTCCTTTTTCTTTTGGTCTGTAGCACTGTTAGTTGGTGGTGTATGTGCTCCGGGAAAGCAGAAGGCCGCCATAGCTGGTAGATCCCACACCAAGCCCCGGCGCGGTGCATCAAGAAATGAAATGGATGTTTCTTTCGTGTATATGCTCTACCTTACATGCACACAAATCCAAACTTTTTATAGTTAGAGACAGGGAGGGGTCCAGGGAGGCCAAGAAATGAAAATGTAGTATGATGCAAATTGTCAGGAACATGCGAATAGAAGATATACATTGGTTCACACACAAGCATTTCACAGGGTTAGGGTGCAAGTGTGTTCTCACGACTGAGCTCGAGGCAATGCACTATTATAAAACCGGGAGCAGCAGCCGGAGGTCTTTGACTGTGCAGCGCTTGATCCTCGTTGCAGTAGGATTATTCCAGACCCTAAATATGGGCTGGCAGACTTTTCGAAAAAAAAAATGGGCCGGCAGAAGCAGAGATCGAGCAGCTCAAGGCGTGGGCAGTGGTCGAGGAGGGCGAGAAGCAGCTCTTCCTGAAATCTGCATTGTTGGTACAGTTATGGAGTTCAAGCCACGGTTTATTTGCAGTACATAGCAGTAGGTGGGCGTGCTTGTTTATTTTGGTATTCATTCATCAACCATCACAAAAGAATAAATGTGTGGCTACGTAGCTGGCTAGTGTTAGTTGTTCATCAAATGTTTTTGGAGTGGATGCATTGAACCAAGTACCTTTTTCTGTACAACTCCTTGTGCTTGATGAGAAACTGTACAAATTTTGTGCACCTTTGCTGTATCCAACATAACTTGTCATTGAATTCTTCTTCTTATCCAACATAACTATCCTCATCACATTACAAATGTCGGCATCTGTTGTCTCTTGTATATGGCAACCATTTCCTGTCTCTTATAACACATTTACACCAGTATATACTTGATCTGTTTGGATGTTTACACTTACATTTGAGTCATAGTTATTAAGCGATTTAGTAGACAAGCAGTACTGTAAATTGCAACAGTACGGGCTGCTGATTCGCACGCCTCGCCCCTCATATATATAGTACAGGATACATCGATCGATCAGTTCAGATTACAATCAGGTTACGTAAACACCTACCATGTACATGAGATATCCTACCATCTGTATGAGTCTTGACGTGAACGCCAAGATGAGCTGCAGCTGGTACATAATCTAAACGGCCGGATACAGTCGGCGGACACGTATACTCCAACACGCCCCCGCAGTCTGAACCGAGGAGAGAAGCGACGTGAAGACTGTTCCGAAATTCATGAAACAATGCAGTCGGCAATCCTTTGGTGAAAATATCCGCAAACTGGGAGGATGAGGGCACGTGAAGAACACGAACTGCACCAAGGGCGACCTTCTCGCGGACGAAGTGAATGTCCAACTCGATATGCTTCGTGCGACGATGCTGAACCGGATTGGCGGAAAGATATACTGCACTGACATTGTCACAATAAACAATCGTAGCACTCTCAATGGGTCGATGGAGTTCCTGGAGTAATTGGCGAACCCAACAAGATTCAGCCACTGCCGTCGCAACAGCTCTATACTCTGCCTCTGCACTAGAACGTGACACCGTAGTCTGGCGACGCGAGGACCATGAGATCAGATTATCACCAAGGAACATGCAAAACCCCGACGTCGAACGTCTGGTGTCCGGGCATCCGGCCCAATCGGCATCCGAGTAGGCAATTAGGGAATGAGAAGAGGAAGCATTTATGAGGAGACCATGATCAAGGGTACCCTTAAGATAACGAAGGATGCGTTTGATAAGGTGAAAGTGAGGCTCTTTAGGGTCGTGCATATGAAGACAAACTTGTTGTACGGCGTAAGCTATCTCGGGACGAGTCAATGTGGCGTACTGGAGAGCTCTAGCGAGACTACGGTAGAGAGAGGGATCAGCCACCGACGGACCAGCAAAAGAAGATAATTTGGCTTTGGTGTCTATAGGAGTTTGAACAGGATTACAGTCGCGCATGCCGGCGCGAGATAGGATGTCAAGAATATACTGTCGCTGGGAGAGATGGAGACCAGAGGTGGTTCGAGTGACAGAAATACTGAGAAAATGGTGGAGAAGGCCGAGATCTTTCATTGCAAATTCGGAGCTAAGAGATTGGATGATGGACCGAAGTAGGGTGGTCGTGGAAGCGGTTAGAATTATATCATCGACATAGAGGAGGAGATATGCTGTTTCATGGTTGCGGCGAAGAATAAATAGGGAGGCATCAGACTTGGACTCGATGAATCCGATGGTTCGAGCAAATCTAGCAAAACGCTGAAACCATGCGCGAGGTGCTTGTTTAAGGCCATAAAGAGATTTGAGAAGACGACATGCGTGAGTGGGATGTTGAGGATCGACAAAGCCTGACGGTTGTTGACTGTAAACAATCTCGTCGAGGTGCCCATGAAGAAATGCGTTCTTAACATCTAATTGATGTATCACTACAACAAAACAGGCACCTAGAGACGTCGTCCATGTGTCGCTTTTATTTTCGTCTCTATTTCTAAAAGCAAACAAGTTATAAAGACGTTGTTTGAGACGTTGTCCATACCGTCTCATGTCGATGCTCCAATCCATATTGAAAACGTAAATAACAGGAAGTCCCACAAGCCCACAACACACGACTGTTCTCCCATCCCTGATCCCTCGCATGACTTGGGAAAAGAAAACCTACCGCCGCCTCCCAACCTCGGCGTGCAAAACCTAGCATCGCCGCCAATAGATCACGGCGTTCCTCCCCGGTGGACAGTCCCGCTTACCTCTCCAAGACGGCAATGAGCGCCCCAGGAAGGGATTAAACACCGTTGTTGGTCTTCAGCTAGTCCAAGATGGTGAGAAACCTTTTTGTTGGCTTCCTCATCATGTCCCGTACGAGATCTGAATATTTATTTTGCGCGTGCAATGCGATTCAGTGGTCCGGTTCCTCCTCTGTCCTTTGGTTTTTGCTTTATTCCGCGAATGTCTAAAATTGTTTCTGTTGTGCGCTGTTTGTAGAATCTGCAAATAAGGGATCCCAGTGTCGAGGGTTGGCCTTCATTGCGTCAGCCACCATGCCTAAACGGCACTGCATCGCCGACAATGGATGGACAATACTGTGCGGCTGGTACATCGCCGAACCTGCTGCTGTCTCTTTGGCTCCTATTTAGGTAATTCAGTTTATCCCTTTCCCTTTTCCAATTTCACTTCATGTTTTTTCTAGGGTAGAGCTCGGTGACACCTTCGTGACGCTGCCTGCTGTTGGCAGCTCCACTACCATGCCAACTCTCCCCTAGGTCGGATACTATGGGGTCCAGTCAACTACCGTCAACCTTACCCAAATTAAATTAGATGACATGTCTAGGTCGGATGCCATGTTTACAGTTACTATTTTAATTGGGAATTCGCACCAAAACCTTTCCTGGTCTAGGACACAAATAAGATTACAAAGTCGTCAACTTCATCTTATACTGTAAATTTTGTTTCTCTCCTAAGCTTTACTTGCAGTTCTACTCATCGGTTCTTATGCAGTTTCTCAGCTCATGTAGACGAGAGGTGAATCTTAAGGACTCGTTGCACTTATGAGGAATATAAAATCATGAGTAAGGAAAAAGCGCTCAGAAAATAACCAGTATAAGTTTTTGAGGATGGTGAGTTCTTTTGTCCTCATATTGCTATCTACTCAATACTTGTATATAGATCATAGTCTCGGGTTGGGGCATCTCATTAGTACACAGGAGTATGCAATTTGATATAGTTTCATGTGTGTTATTGTGTTTTCTTTAACTTGAGGTACTTCTGATGTATTTCTTATATGTAGAAGGATGCATAATGCGTCGAAACAAAATTCTTGGCTAGGACATGAATACTACATAATTTATTCTTTCTAGTACTGTATGACCATTTTAATTAAGATGTTATACTTAGTTAAATTGCAAAAGGTTTTACCCATTATATCAAATCATAACATCAAAGGTATGGAGCTACTTCTGGTATGTCAGAATACTCCTTTTGTCCATCGAAAAAATTATGGTATCAACTTTCCTCGAACAGATCAGAAATCAGAGGAACTGTTGGACACTTCTCAACTTTCGTTATGTGAAGTTTGCATGTTAATTTTTTGTAGGTAACTTATTTCCGGTTGACTAACATGTTTGATAAATGAAACATGCAGGTAGGTTGATGGAAATAAATGACATCTACAAATACATCGGACGAGGATACTGGTCTGCATGTTGAAAGTTGTTAGAAAGTTCATGATAGTTAGAGACAGAAACAATATGAGAATGTATGTAAATTTGTATGATGGTTTCCAAGTGTGCTTGGACGTGTCGTGAACTTCATATTCTCTATAATAATAATATATAATTACTTTTCCTCTGGGCCAAAGCTGATTTTGTTTCTGAGTCGATGTACAGACAATGTAATTTTGTATATAAAAATGCTTCATCAGTGGAACATCTTTAGCTTATAACACCTAAATTTTTATCGGACCAAAAATATTTATATAATAAAAGAAAATTGAACCTGGCGTCACTAGCTTGGTAATAGAAAATTCAACGTTCCTAGGGACGGTAGTAATGCTATGATAGTCCATATACCAAAGCGTCTTTAGGCTTGTAGGGATGCAATATGAGGCGTCTCCTCTTTTTGTAGACACACATGACAAAGCGTCCTTACAATCTTTGTGACGGTGCACTGGAAGACGCTTGAGAGACGTTTTGCATAAGCGGCTCTATAATGCTGTAGAGATGAAATAAAGCGCCTCTAACCATTAATTGAGCGTCTCTAGGTGCATGTTTTGTTGTAGTGTATCGGCCATGAATGTGATGTAGCGAGAGAAAGAACTATACGAATGGTGGCGGGTTTGACAACCGGGCTAAAGGTTTCGTCGAAATCGACCCCGGGTTGTTGAGAAAAGCCACGGACAACCCAACGAGCTTTGTGGCGAGAGAGGGAACCATCAGGATTGTACTTTGGCGGAACACCCATTTACCGCTAACAATATTTGCACCGGGAGGGGGAGGAACGAGTTGCCAGGTTTGGTTAAGTGTGAGAGCGTCGAACTCTTCCTGCATGGCGTGTCGCCAAGAGGGATCACGTAGGGCAATAAGATAGTTATGTGGTATGGGAGAGGCTGCGATGGCCGATAAATTAAGGCGATCAATCGGTGGTGGTAGCCGGCCGGTGACTGAGCGTGTACGATGTTGTGGTGGCGTTGGGTATGTGGTCGGTTCTGGCTGAAGGGTTGCGGAACGTGTGCGAGGCATAGAACTGGAAGAGGCTGGCTCGGCTGATGGTGGTGGAGAGGCGTGAGGAGGAGAGCTGGGTTCGTCTGGTTGGTTGCATGTGGAAGTGTGGCCGGTGGATCCATGCATAACGGGTGCATGCATAGTGGGTTGGGGAGCTGGTACGTGGAGAGAAGAATTGTGTGTAGTGGCCGGCGCTGGAGCATGAGCTACTGGGTTAGGCATGTATAGAGGGGCTGGTGGTGAATCAAACAGAGGAAAAGGTTGTGTTGTAGGTTGTGGAGGACTAGCGTACGGAAAGTTTGTTTCATCGAAGACGACATGTCGCGAGATGATAATGCGCCGAGTCGTAAGATCAAGACAACGGTACCCGCGGTGCCGTGTAGGATAACCAAGGAAGACACATCTAGTCGATCGTGCGCTAAGCTTGTTAGGAGAAGTGGAGGAAGTGTTAGGATAACATAGGCAACCAAATACGCGAAGATCATGGTATGGCGGAGAGATGCCGAACAAGAGGGTGTAAGGTGTGGAAAAGTTGCGTGCTGATGTTGGTCGAATATTGATGAGGTAGGTGGCAGTGTGTAGAGCCTCAGCCCAAAGATATGGTGGCATAGATGCTTGAAATAGAAGGGTGCGAATGACGTCATTAGTGGTCCGGATGGCTCTCTCGGCAGTGCCGTTTTGCTGGGAGGTATAAGGACAAGAGAAGCGGAGCAAGATGCCATGTGATGTACAGAAGGTATCAATTTTTGTATTGTCGAATTCTCGGCCATTATCGCATTGGAGGGCGGAAATAGAGAGATGAAATTGTGTACGAGCATAGGCATGAAATGCGATGAATGTGGCATAAACGTCGGACTTTTTGCGAAGGGGAAAGCTCCAAAAATAGTGTGTAAAATCATCCACAATGATAAGATAATAGCAAAAACCAGAAGCACTAGGAATTGGTGATGTCCATAAATCACAGTGAATTAATTCAAACGGCCGAACTGTAGAAGTTTGGGAAGCATAAAAGGGTAGCCTAACATGTTTGCCCAGTTGACACGCGTGACAGAGGGGCGGCCCTCCCTTATTGTAAGAAATATGTTTGGAACTATGGAGACGTGACATGGTGTGGTTGCCGGGATGTCCAGGCGACGATGCCAAAGTGAGGAGGAGGCGGCATGATGTGGGCTTCGGCGGCGGGTGCTGGTTGGTGTAGAGGATAAAGAGGTCAAGAGCTATTGCATCGAAGAATCACGGTCCTGGTGGGAAGAGCCTTCACAGAAAAACCGAAAGGATCAAATTCAATAGAACAATTATTATCGGTGGTGAATTGTCGAACAGAAACAAGATTTTTAATAATATTAGGGACGACAAGAATATTGTGAAGATAGAGAGGTTTGGTGAGAGATTCAAGTGTTTGAGAGCCAACGTGAGTGATGGGAAGAGATGCGCCGTTGCCGACGGTGACTGTGTGAGAGCAGGAAGGTGTGATGGAGTGTAAATTACCCGGATCGGACGCCATATGGGAAGAAGCACCGGAGTCCATGTACCATTCTTGGTTGGGGAAGTGCATGTTGTTGAGGGCGGCGATGAGCGCCGGGTCGAGCTGTTGCTGCTGCTGCTGTACGTTGAAAGTTGATGGTGCCTGAGTCATCTGCATGTTGGTGTAGCCTGGAGCATGCGTGCTGGTGTAGCCTGGAGCTGGAGTGTACGCAGCATATGCCTGAGATGGAGCGCCTGGTCGTGGACCGAGCAGGCCTTGCGTGGGAGCACGCCAGGGACGCTGCTGCCACGGTTGTTGCTGAGGCGCCGGCTGATGGATGTGTCCAGCGCGGGTGGGCAGGCCAGTCCATGGGTTGAACATCCACGGATCGCCACGTCCGCGGCCGCGCCCACCGCGTCCACGTCCCCGGCCACCGCCGCCGCCGCCGCGGTAGCCTTGGCCATTGCCGTTGGACGGGGAGAAGGCGTTCGCGCGTCCGCCGCCCGAGGGAGGTGCTCGGTCGCCTCCGGTGCTTGGGATGACGCTGTTGCCGCTGGCCCAAAGAGCCGTTGCAGCGGCGTTCTTTGCGTCCGTCTTCTTCTGAGCCTCCTCGAGGACGAGCGCCGACCTGGTCTGCAGGAACGAAGGGAACGGTCGCTGAAACGGAAGAAAGGAACGCAGGTGTGCATACTGCTCACTGAGGCCACGGAGCAAGGTGAGAACAAGGGTCTCATCGGTGACGGTCTGCCCGACGTCAGCGAGAGCGTCGGCGAGGTTCTTCAGCTTGGCGCAGTATTCTGAGATCGTCATGTCGCCTTGCGGAGTGTTCCGAAACTCCGCGTCGAGGGAAATTGCACGGCTTTTTTTGTTGTCGCGGAAGAGGTTGTCGATGGCGTCCCATATTTGCTTGGCGGAGGAGCCGGGCGCCATGATGATGCCGAAGAGCTCGAGGGAGATGGAGCCGTACATCCATGACAGCACAGTGTAGTCGTCGCGCGCCCACTCAGAGGTAGGCGAGGTGTCAGAGGGAGTCGCGCCGTTATCGGCGAGGACGGGCGTGAGGCCATAGCGGCCGAGGGCGACGAGAAAGAGTTCACGCCACTTTGCATAGTTGGAATCTTGGAGGTCCAAGGTGATGGGAACATGGGTTTTGATGGAGGCGACATAGTTGGATGGGGAAGTAGATATGGTGGTGGAGGTTTTGGGCGATTTGCCCTTTTCTTCGGCTTGGCGTGCGAGCTCGCTCTCACGGGTATTGAGTGCTCTTCACGCTTCTGGAGCTCTTCCTCACGCTTTTGGAGTTCATCAGCGTTCATGGCTGCTGGGAGGGATTGGGATCGATCTAGGGTTGGGGTTGGGAGAGTTGCGGTTTAGAGATAGAGACAGGGAGGAACGAACAGCTCTGATACCATGTAAATTGCAACAGTACGGGCTGCTGATTCGCACGCCTCGCCCCTCATATATATAGTACAGGATACATCGATCGATCAGTTCAGATTACAATCAGGTTACGTAAACACCTACCATGTACATGAGATATCCTACCATCTGTATGAGTCTTGACGTGAACGCCAAGATGAGCTGCAGCTGGTACATAATCTAAACGGCCGGATACAGTCGGCGGACACGTATACTCCAACACGCCCCCGCAGTCTGAACCGAGGAGAGAAGCGACGTGAAGACTGTTCCGAAATTCATGAAACAATGCAGTCGGCAATCCTTTGGTGAAAATATCCGCAAACTGGGAGGATGAGGGCACGTGAAGAACACGAACTGCACCAAGGGCGACCTTCTCGCGGACGAAGTGAATGTCCAACTCGATATGCTTCGTGCGACGATGCTGAACCGGATTGGCGGAAAGATATACTGCACTGACATTGTCACAATAAACAATCGTAGCACTCTCAATGGGTCGATGGAGTTCCTGGAGTAATTGGCGAACCCAACAAGATTCAGCCACTGCCGTCGCAACAGCTCTATACTCTGCCTCTGCACTAGAACGTGACACCGTAGTCTGGCGACGCGAGGACCATGAGATCAGATTATCACCAAGGAACATGCAAAACCCCGACGTCGAACGTCTGGTGTCCGGGCATCCGGCCCAATCGGCATCCGAGTAGGCAATTAGGGAATGAGAAGAGGAAGCATTTATGAGGAGACCATGATCAAGGGTACCCTTAAGATAACGAAGGATGCGTTTGATAAGGTGAAAGTGAGGCTCTTTAGGGTCGTGCATATGAAGACAAACTTGTTGTACGGCGTAAGCTATCTCGGGACGAGTCAATGTGGCGTACTGGAGAGCTCTAGCGAGACTACGGTAGAGAGAGGGATCAGCCACCGACGGACCAGCAAAAGAAGATAATTTGGCTTTGGTGTCTATAGGAGTTTGAACAGGATTACAGTCGCGCATGCCGGCGCGAGATAGGATGTCAAGAATATACTGTCGCTGGGAGAGATGGAGACCAGAGGTGGTTCGAGTGACAGAAATACCGAGAAAATGGTGGAGAAGGCCGAGATCTTTCATTGCAAATTCGGAGCTAAGAGATTGGATGATGGACCGAAGTAGGGTGGTCGTGGAAGCGGTTAGAATTATATCATCGACATAGAGGAGGAGATATGCTGTTTCATGGTTGCGGCGAAGAATAAATAGGGAGGCATCAGACTTGGACTCGATGAATCCGATGGTTCGAGCAAATCTAGCAAAACGCTGAAACCATGCGCGAGGTGCTTGTTTAAGGCCATAAAGAGATTTGAGAAGACGACATGCGTGAGTGGGATGTTGAGGATCGACAAAGCCTGACGGTTGTTGACTGTAAACAATCTCGTCGAGGTGCCCATGAAGAAATGCGTTCTTAACATCTAATTGATGTATCACTACAACAAAACAGGCACCTAGAGACGTCGTCCATGTGTCGCTTTTATTTTCGTCTCTATTTCTAAAAGCAAACAAGTTATAAAGACGTTGTTTGAGACGTTGTCCATACCGTCTCATGTCGATGCTCCAATCCATATTGAAAACGTAAATAACAGGAAGTCCCACAAGCCCACAACACACGACTGTTCTCCCATCCCTGATCCCTCGCATGACTTGGGAAAAGAAAACCTACCGCCGCCTCCCAACCTCGGCGTGCAAAACCTAGCATCGCCGCCAATAGATCACGGCGTTCCTCCCCGGTGGACAGTCCCGCTTACCTCTCCAAGACGGCAATGAGCGCCCCAGGAAGGGATTAAACACCGTTGTTGGTCTTCAGCTAGTCCAAGATGGTGAGAAACCTTTTTGTTGGCTTCCTCATCATGTCCCGTACGAGATCTAAATATTTATTTTGCGCGTGCAATGCGATTCAGTGGTCCGGTTCCTCCTCTGTCCTTTGGTTTTTGCTTTATTCCGCGAATGTCTAAAATTGTTTCTGTTGTGCGCTGTTTGTAGAATCTGCAAATAAGGGATCCCAGTGTCGAGGGTTGGCCTTCATTGCGTCAGCCACCATGCCTAAACGGCACTGCATCGCCGACAATGGATGGACAATACTGTGCGGCTGGTACATCGCCGAACCTGCTGCTGTCTCTTTGGCTCCTATTTAGGTAATTCAGTTTATCCCTTTCCCTTTTCCAATTTCACTTCATGTTTTTTCTAGGGTAGAGCTCGGTGACACCTTCGTGACGCTGCCTGCTGTTGGCAGCTCCACTACCATGCCAACTCTCCCTAGGTCGGATACTATGGGGTCCAGTCAACTACCGTCAACCTTACCCAAATTAAATTAGATGACATGTCTAGGTCGGATGCCATGTTTACAGTTACTATTTTAATTGGGAATTCGCACCAAAACCTTTCCTGGTCTAGGACACAAATAAGATTACAAAGTCGTCAACTTCATCTTATACTGTAAATTTTGTTTCTCTCCTAAGCTTTACTTGCAGTTCTACTCATCGGTTCTTATGCAGTTTCTCAGCTCATGTAGACGAGAGGTGAATCTTAAGGACTCGTTGCACTTATGAGGAATATAAAATCATGAGTAAGGAAAAAGCGCTCAGAAAATAACCAGTATAAGTTTTTGAGGATGGTGAGTTCTTTTGTCCTCATATTGCTATCTACTCAATACTTGTATATAGATCATAGTCTCGGGTTGGGGCATCTCATTAGTACACAGGAGTATGCAATTTGATATAGTTTCATGTGTGTTATTGTGTTTTCTTTAACTTGAGGTACTTCTGATGTATTTCTTATATGTAGAAGGATGCATAATGCGTCGAAACAAAATTCTTGGCTAGGACATGAATACTACATAATTTATTCTTTCTAGTACTGTATGACCATTTTAATTAAGATGTTATACTTAGTTAAATTGCAAAAGGTTTTACCCATTATATCAAATCATAACATCAAAGGTATGGAGCTACTTCTGGTATGTCAGAATACTCCTTTTGTCCATCGAAAAAATTATGGTATCAACTTTCCTCGAACAGATCAGAAATCAGAGGAACTGTTGGACACTTCTCAACTTTCGTTATGTGAAGTTTGCATGTTAATTTTTTAATCAAAATGAAACGTTGAGTTTGCCATGTTGAAAGAGTTTCCATGCTGATTTTATTGGATGTACAATTTCTATATATTTCACCCTTTTCATATTTGTTGGATGTAATCATCCACTCCAGTTCTCTATGAGCGGAATCAGAAATAATTGTGAGCATGAACTGTAAAATTATATATGTAGCTAGTTCCTCAACACCCACTTATTCTCCCAGTTCTCTCTCTGCAGGCACCCCCGGACGTGATGGTGGATCCTCATCGGAGTGTGGACAGATCTGACGGGAGGTGGTGCCCAGCATGTATCTGGCATCTCCGGCCTCGCCTACAGCGGACTGAATGTGCTGAGGATCGCCCACTTCCCCATCAACGTCTGGTAGTTTTGTTTTTTTGACGGAAAAGGCAGGCAGAGCTGCTATTTCATTAATGGTAGGAGAAGAAACAGAGTACAAGGACCCAAAACCGAAAACAAGAAAGGAAAACAAAGCAGGCAAAAGCTGTACAGCCTACAACTACAACCACCTACAGGAGAAGAGAAAAAAATTCAGTCAGGCTCCCTTGGTCTGAAAAGAATGCTGGCAGCATCAGTGCGGCCAGCTGACCTCCATAGCTGGGCCTCCTGGATGATTGACGCTTTCAGGTTTGCAATGCAGCTTGCTCGTCGTTGGAAAATTCTAGCGTTGCGCTCTTTCCAGGTTTCCCACCAGACAAGCTGAGATAGAGCTAACCAGTCCTTGCGCTGGTTCTTGTCAGTCATGCGCCTAGTGTCGTCGATCCACGACGCGAGTGTTTGGTCGCTTCGCGGCAGGAAGCAGGGAGGGCGACCGGCCATGGGCAGTATCTCACACCAGAGCTGCGTCGTATAGGGGCATGCTGCCAGCAGATGTATAGCGGTTTCTGGAGCTCTCAGGCAGAGGGCACATTCATCAATGTGTGGCAGCCCCCGCCTAGCCAACACATCTGCCGTGAGACATCTCGCCTGGATGGCGAGCCATGCGAAGATGCGGCAGCGAAGAGGGGTGTCAGATTGCCACACTGTCAGCTTGAAGTTCCTAATGGTTGAGCCTAGGAATTGCGCAGCATATGCAGTGGTAGCAGAGTAACGTCCACTGCTTGTCCATCTCCAGGTAACGGTGTCTGGGCTGTCTGCATTCAGGTTGATAGAGTGCACCTGTTCCCAAAGTTGCACCGCTTGCATAAGTACATCTGGGGCTAGATTGTGCTTGAGGTGTCTCGTCCATCTCTCATCCGTGAGGGCCTGGTATACCGTGAGGTTTTTCCGGGTGCAGACAGCGAACAGGTCCGGCAACGAGCTCTTGAGACTGCTCCCGTTTAACCATGGGTCAAGCCAGATTTTGATTTTGTGGCCATCACCTAAAATGAACTTGACAGATGCGTTGAATAGGGCACAGACACGATCGTCGACAGGGAGAGGCAGTCCTTGCCAGGGCTTGTTTGGGCAGTGCCAGGATTGCCACAGCCACCGCGTCCTCAATGCCAAACCTCTAGCTTGGAGGTCAGGTATCCCAAGGCCTCCAAATTCAGTTGGCCGGCACACGGTTTTCCAGCTAATGAGGCATTTAGCACCTGGTGCGACCTCGTCTTGTGCCCAGAAGAATCCTCGTCGAATCTTGTCGATCGCTTTGGTCAGCCATACCGGCGCCGCAATGGCGATCATCTGGAACACCACCATTGCCGATAGCACATGCTTTACCAAGGTCAACCTAGCATCAATGGAGAAGTGCCCCTTCATCCACCCCTTTGCCTTTCCGGCGAGTTTGTCAATGGCAGGTTGGAAATCAGCTTTGCACAGCCGCTTGTCCGAGAGAGGCATGCCCAGATATTGGCATGGGAATTGCAGTGTCAATGGTAGTTTTGTGTCATCAGAAATTTTGTGATACATACTCTTGAGCTAAATGCATGGTAACTAAATTTGCAGAATAAGTACTCTTGAGCTAAATGCTGTCTCATCTAACTGAATCTGGTAGTTTTCACATCTTGATTTCCAATGATTGTCTGGAGTAGGCGTAGTCGTTAGTACCAGTGGCCTGCTGCCCAGTATTTCTGTTTGAATCTAATGTTTGAATCGAAGTATGTGCATGCGTCCTGATAGTTAGCTGATGGTACAACTAGTTTGAATCATGGTAGTATCTATCTTTCTTACACGTACTGAACATTGACAGCCAGCTAGTTTATGTGCATGTGACTTGACTCTGCTCGTCCCGTAGGTTCGCATGTGCCATTCCCTACTCTGCTACTTCAGCGCACTGATCCTGCTTGAACACTTCAACTCCATGTTATGTGGTGTTGATGCAATCTCTATTTGTCAAATTCCTCCTTGTAGATAGTAGTGGACGACAGCCGAGAGCTGGGTGTGCGGTTGCTGTGGTGGGCCGCTGCTGCAGTCTGGGAGTAAGCGAGGCACGGTCGGAGGCGTCCGCCACCCACTCGCCGGAGCATGAGAGAGCAGCCGACGAGCAGTCTACGGAGGCGGATCTGGCCGTCTCCCACTTGCCTCTGCAACGACGATGATGAGGAGCTGCAGTAGCTGTAGAGGTGAGCTGCCGGAGGTCATCCTAGTTCCAAAACGCGAGACTTTGTGTCTTCAATTTAGAAAAAAAGAACTGGAAAACTCTTATGCTCATTTCAATGTGTCTTCAATAGTGTATTTTGTTATGAACCTGTGGTATGAACCTATGCTCTGAACCTTTGAGATGATATGTTTAGTGAGATGAAATGTGTTGTGAAACTGTGAGATGAAATGTGATTTCCTGTGTATTCAAATTATTGTTATTATTTTTTTGAGAATTGATCCTCCCCTTTATTCAAACATTGACAATGTTTACAGGTAAGTTTAAACCCTCATGCGGGGCAAGGAACCAAACATGACGACCGCTGGCAAGGACGAAGCAAACGGCAAATGCTATTTGCCGCCCCTCCTGCGCCGCACACCCCCGCACCGCACTGGGCCGGCCCATTCCGCATTTTTTTCTCTTTTTCCTTTTTGTTTCCTTTCCTTTTTCTGTTTTCTTTTTCTTTATAAATCTGTTTTGTGGAAAATATTCAAATTATATATTTTTCAAACTTGAAAATGTTAAAGTTTGAATTTTTTCAAATTCAAAAATCTTTCAAATTAAAAAATCTTTCATATTCGACAATCGTTCAAATTAAAGAAATAAAGAAATTGTTCAGATTAAAAAATCGTTCATATTAAAAAAATGTTCAGATTCGAAAATCGTTCAAATTACAAAATCATTCAAATTCAAAAATCATTCAGATTTCAAAATTGTTCAAAAATCAAAACTCTTTCAGATTAAATCTTTCAAATATGAAAATCGTTCAGATTTGCAATTCGTTCAGATTCAAAAATCGTTCAAATTTGTAAATCGTTCAGATTCAAAAATCGTTCAAATTTAAAAAATGTTCAGATTAAAAAATCATTCAAATTTGAAAATTGTTTCGATTCAAAATTCATCAAAATTTGAAAATCATTCACATTCAAAAATTGTTCATATTTTAAAAATTGTTCGGATTTTTAGAAAATATTCGGATTTAAAAAACGCTCAGATTTTCTATACTTCTGTTAAAAGAGCAAAACTTGTGTTGATACATTAAATCTGACTCCTTCAATATTTGACCAACGGTACAGATTGCTCCAATGTTTGACAACTCAACACATATTTTCGTTTTCGTGAAATTACTGAGATTTTACCACCGCCAAGTCAAAAAACGGTTCGTTATGTTTTCTCCCTAGGTCCGCGACGCACTTGAACCAGCTCCCTCTCGCTACTCTTCTTCTCCGGATGGCTAGCGACGCGAGGCACGGAATCGGTCGCGCGCGCCTCACGCTGCCCCTCCTCACCGGCTCCTGTGTCGAAGACAGGTCGGCGAGTCTTCCGCCCCACCGCGCCTCTTCTCTGCTCCCTCCTATTCGAGCGCAATGCCGTCCCGCTTCCATGCGCGCAGGTCGCCCTATCTTTCGTCCGCGCGCAAAGGCGCCAGCACGTGCCGCTTCCGCCACCATGACCAGACTGGAACCAATGCCGGAGTGGAGGCGCGGAGTCGGTGGCGTGGGAATCGGGGCAGCAGCCTTGCATGGAGCGGCGGCATGGGATGGACGCCGGTGGCGAGCTCGTGAGGGGACAGTACGGAATTCTCCCTGCGGCTACCCACAGCAACTGCCTTCTCAGGCTCTTTGTCGAGCGGCTGCAGTGGAAAGACGCCCACAAACTATATGACCAAATGCTTGCTGGGGGAAGGCGACTAACTGCCTCGGGGCGTGTCCTACATCGACATGATGCGGCATAGCAAGTTCTGCCTGTGCCCAGCGGGTACTAAATGGCAAGCCCGAGGATAGTGGAGGCAATCTACCAGGAGTGCGTGCCCGTGGTGATCTGTGACGACTATGTGCTGCCGTTCGGCGATGTGCTCAACTGGCCAGCGTTCTCCATGCGGGTGGCCGTGACGGACATACCAGACCTGAACAGGGCCTAACCGCAGTTTCGCAACGATGGGTTAGAATGGTGTGCCAGCACTTCATGGCGAACGGCCTGCTGCCGCGGTTTGATGTCTTCCACATGATCCTGCACTACATCTGGCTCAGGAGGCTCAACGTCAGGCTTCATGGAGAGGAATGAAATTAAATCTGAAATATTCTTGTCTTATTTTGTTTTTTGAAACTGGATGAGAAGTTATGTCCCTAGATTCTGACAGGAGATTTGGCACTGGGAGAATTGTGTGGGCCATAATGCTGCTGATTCTGAATCAAGTGACTATGTGATTATCACCCCAAAAGTCAATACGCTATTCACTCCAGTCTCTGGAAAAATTGTAAAGACTCCTCAATCAAAGGCTAAGAGCATCTCCAGTCGCGGCGCCCAAAAGCCGTCCAGACGTGCCATTTGGGCGCTGTCCGGACAAGATGTGCCATTTGGGCGCCCGCGTTCCCCACTCGCGGCGCTCAAAGGGGCGCCCCAAAAGGGTTTTTTTACATGAATTTCAATATTTTGTGAAACGAAAAATCAAACATACATAAATATGTAATAGTTCAAATACAATATTTAATAGTTCAAATATATAAAATAAAGTTCAAATTTCTTCCTCTTCCTCCTCTGCGGCTGCCATGCCCTGGCGTGCCCACAAATGCTCCGCTAGATCAGCTTGGAGTGCATTATGAGTATTTTCATCACGAATTTCCAAATGCATTGAGATATAATCAGCGAAATCTGCCGGCACGTTGTGATCAACCTGTGCATGAGGACCCTCAAAGTCATATGGCATATGATCATGCACTGGATTATAGCGCTCACTCTCGATGATCATATTGTGCAGGATGACACAATAATTCATCATCTCCCACATTTTCTCATTCGACCATGTCAGAGCAAGATACCGAACGATAGCAAACCTTTGCTGCAGCACTCTAAATGCCCGCTCGACATCCTTCCTGGCGCTCTCTTGTTCAGCGGCAAAATGACAAGTTTTGTTCCCGCGAGGGTTGGGGACGCTCTTCACAAATGTTGCCCACTTTGGATAGATGCCATCGGCTAGGTAGTACCCTTTGTTGTACTCGTGGCCATTGACCACATAGTTGACAGGTGGGGCATGGCCTTCAACTAGCTTCGCGAACACAGGAGAGCGCTGCAACACATTGATGTCGTTGTGTGATCCTTCCATGCCGAAGAATGCGTGCCAAATCCATAGTTCATGATCGGCCACAGCTTCAAGAACCACACTACAATATTCTTTGTGGCCTCCTTTGTACAATCCTTGCCAACCAAATGGACAGTTCTTCCAGCTCCAATGCATGCAGTCTATGCTTCCAAGCATCCCAGGAAATCCTCTAGCTGCATTCTGTTCCAGGATCCGAGTTGTTTCTTCTTCATTTGGTCCTCTCAAATAGTTTGGGCCAAACACATCAATCACCGCCCTGCAGAACCTGTACATCGACTTGATGATTGTAGACTCTGACATCCGTAGGTAGTCATCTACAGAATCAGCAGGTCCTCCATATGCAAGCATTCTCATGGCTGCAGTGCACTTCTGGATTGACGAGAAACCAACAGTTCCCACGGCGTCCTTCTTCAACTTTAACCATGGATCATACGCCCTCACAGCTTGCACGATCTGGTTGAACAATCCACGGTTCATCCGAAAGCGTCGACAGAAATCCTTGGCGGTGGCGACAGGAACTTCGGCAAAGTAGTCAGAGACTAACATGCAATGGTCTTTCATTCTCTGCCTCGGCTTTCTCTTCTTCCTTCCGAACGACGAGCCTCCCCGTTTTGGGGCGGCATTGGCTTCCTCGTCGGTTTGAAGTTAGAGAAGACAACTGAGAATTGCTATATTCTCATCTTTCTCCGCGGCGATGGCGTCTTCTTCTTCCAACAGCATCGCGGCCATCATCTCGCCGTCGCTATCCATCTGCAATACAACGCGGCCACTGATCAACGACCGGTCGCCAGCTAGCATCAATAATTCAGTCAAAAACCAGGCGAACCTTCCGCCGAACACCTTGCAGGCAGGGCGGGTCGCAGAGAGACCGCCGGGGACGGCTGTATCAAATACAGCGGCGGAGAGATCGCCGGTGCCCGGAACTGAAGGCCGTCGAGGAGAGGAAGCAAACGAGCAAAGTGGGGCGACTGGGGCGACAATGAAAGATGGGGATAAAATCAGGCGAGAAAACGACGAAACATAGTCCGTGTCTCACTGCCAGGCGTGGCCCGCGCGTCGGGAGCCGACGTGGCGTCGCGTTTCCTTCCGTCCGGGGCCGCCCCAAGCGTACCCAAGTTGAGGGTGTGGGCTGGGCGTGCCGGACACAAAACTGGGCCGCGCCGGACTCAATTCGCATTTGGGCACCGTGAGTGGGGTTGATTTTGTGTCCGGCACGCCCAAACACGTTTGGGCGGCCGTTTTTGCGCCGCGAGTGGAGATGCTCTAAGAACAATAAAGTTGGGCCTCAGACACCTACGCTAAACATTGGTAAGTGAAGACGTCTTGATGGCCACTTCGCTGAAGGCCAAACTCTTATTTCATACGTATTAATGCAACAAAAGATTTAACACGTAGTACGTATTTGCATGTACAGTCTCACCTCTCACACCATAGACTTCTGCTGGTACTTGCCGCTATGACAGTTCATTAGGTACTCTCCTTCTATATGATTAGATTTTCTCTCCGTATGCGATGGTATAATTTAACATTCATATGTACCGTACAAACTTTTATCTTTTAGGATCTGATTGCAACTTTACACCACAATATTTATGTGGAGGCAATTATGTAAACATATGTTCGGACTTTGCAGAATGAAACTCTAATTGCAGTAAAAAAAACTCTTCATGGAACTACACTTGGAAGTTTTTTTTTTTTTTTTGAGAAGACTACACTTGGAAGTTGGAAGTACCAGATCCTGACGAGGTAGGATTAGTAAAAGTAATGAAAGCCTTGCACATACATGAATAGTTTTGTGAACCGATTAATGTCATCTTTTGTGTATCTGCTCCCTAGATTTATTTGCACGTGCATTGCACGTACATGTCAACTAGTAAGTAGGAAAAAAGAAAATACACATACCTGATGAAAGGACACGGATGTCGCCTAGAGGGGGGGGGGGGGGGGGGGTGAATAGGCGATTAAAATTCTTCTATGGTTTAGGCTTGAATAAATGCGGAATAAAACTAACGTTTAATTTATCAAGCACGGAACCTAAACAAGCTAGGTTAACCTATGTGCACCAACAACTTATGCTAAACAATATAAGCAAATATGTGATAGCAAGATATATTACTCCAAGCTCGATGGCTATCACAAAGTAAATTGCATAAGTAAGAAGCTCGGGTATAGAAATACCGAGGCACTTGGAGACGATGATTTATCCCGAAGTTTACTTCCCAATGGAAGCTACGTCTCCGTTGGAGCGGTGCGGAGTCACAAAGTGATCTCCGAATAGCCGTCAAATGGCACACCGTAATCTCCTTCGTGCCTCTACCAATGTAGAGTTCCACGAGCCACTATGGGACCCTTGAGGGTGGTCACCGAACCCGTACAAGGATGAGGCACACTCCACAACTTAATTGGAGGCTCTCACCGGAATCCCGCGGCTCCCAAAGCCACAAGACTCACAAGGTTGGGGCACGACTCCACAACTTAATTGGAGGCTCCCAACTATCCCGCGAGCCACCAAAACTCCGATATCAACAAGGACCGTCTAGGGCACTCCAAGTACCCAAGAGGACAAGCTCTAGGGCACCCCAAGTACCCAAGAGTAACAAGCTTCTCAACTTCGATTTCCACTTATCACCGTGGAGAACTCAAACCGATGCAACCGATGCAATGGGCAAGAACACAAGAAGTGCTCAAAATCCTTCACTCTCAAATCCCACCAAAGCAACTAATGCTATTGGGGGGGGGAGAAGAGAGGAAGAACAAAGAGGAACACTAAATCCCTCCAATATCTAGATCCAAAAAGCTTCCCCTCACTTAGAGGAGAGATTGATTGGTGGAATGATAGATCTAGATCTCCTCTCTCTTTTCCCTCTAATTGGAGGCAAGAATCATGGAGGAATAGAGAGATAGCAAAGCTCAACAAGATCAACAATGGGGGCAATTTTCGAGCTCAAGAGTTGGGGTCTCCTTGGGGAAGAAGACCCCTTAAGTAGGTAGGTGAGAAATCTGCCCGTTGGCTAGTTTTTGCGCAGGGTCGGAAGTTCCGGAACTTCTCCCGGAACTTCCGGATATGTGAGAAATCTGCCCGTTGGCCAGTTTTTGCGCAGGGCCGGAACTTCCGAGACGAAGAGCGGAAGTTCCGCACCACCGGAACTTCCGAGCCAACTTCCGAACGAACTTCCGCTTATGAAATGAAAACACCCGAGAGCAAAAATACTAAGCGGAACTTGCATCGGAATTTCACCCGGAACTTCCGATACTCGGAACTTCCGGGAAAACGAGCGGAACTTCCGCACCACAGAAAAACCTGAAATGAAATAACTTTCTCGTTCGAAGTCCAAAACAGGTGAATCCAATTTTGGTGAATCCAATTAAGGGTCACAAATATAGAGGGGATACCACACATGGGAAGGTGTGGACCCTATCTCGAAGGTGGACCGAT
The DNA here is from genome assembly GCA_947311845.1 of Poa pratensis. Lineage (NCBI taxonomy): Eukaryota > Viridiplantae > Streptophyta > Magnoliopsida > Poales > Poaceae > Poa > Poa pratensis. The sequence continues at coordinate 62,373,050 of CAMZMU010000042.1, forward strand.
AATATTTCCAACCTGAAAACGCAACAAGTTTTCCATACGAAATCCGTTTTCAGAGAACTTGGGCTTGTCATGAAGATCACAACAAGCACCAAAACCCAACAAGGAGAAAATCCAAATAAGAACCAAGAAAGATGATGAAGGTAAGTATGCAAAGGTTTGAGCTCTCTCCAACTGATACGCTAAAGCTCAATCGAGAGCCCCTCTTGATAGTACGGTATCTATCCTATAACCCTATCATACCTTTGCCTTGCGCATACCACTTGAGCTAGATGACGTTGATCTTGATCGCTTCAAGTGGACCACCTTTCTTGATTGCGCTTCGCTTGGTGAAGACTCAAACATTGCTCCCCCATACTCCACTATGGGAGAGCCTCTCTTAGGCACATCTTCACATGAACATTATCTCTAAATGGGTGGCAAGCTTCAAGCCTAGGATTTCTTCGAGATGCTCCTCTTGAACTTGCGCTTCTCAACATTGATGACGATCACCACTTGACGTCATCGATCATGGGCTATATGAGATCTTCATTTGATGCAAACCCATAGAAAGATACCTAACCACACATAGAAATGCTACACACATATCATGGGTTAGTCCACAAAACTATATGGACAATTGCTTACCATACCAAGAGATACATGATCCCACTTGGTACATCTTGTAGCTTTGTGTGTTGCTCAATATCTTGATCAATCTTGTATCTTTTATTCTCTTTTGAATAGATGATGTCTTGAAGATAACCATGAATGATCACATAATCCTTTTCTTCAAGACATACTTGCAATATGCTCAACTCGATGATCTTGATGCCAAATACTTCATTATATCAATATATTCATGGCATCAACCTTGAATCCAACATATGGAGTTCAAGCATGGTCTATGGACAAACACTACAAGTAAAACTCAATGCAACAATTAGTCCATAGGGATTTTCATTAATTACCAAAACCACACATGGGGGCGCCATGCCCTTTCACCTGACGAGTCGCGGCCCAACTAAGCGCCACAGGGTTCAAATTAAAAAAAAATTCAAATTCGAAAATCGTTCAAACTAAAATCGTTTAGATTCGAAAATCGTTCAAATTCCAAAATTGTTCAAATTTGAAAATCGATAAAAATCAAAAATCATCCAGATTAAAAAATGGTTCAGATTCAAAAATCATTCAAATATGAAAATCGTTCAGATTCGAAAATCATTCAAACCTGAAAATCGCTCAGATTCGAAAATCGTTCAAATTTGAAAATCGTTCAGTCTCGAAAATCGTTCAAATATGAATATCGTTCAGATTCAAAAATCGTTCAAATCTGAAATCTTTCAGATTCAAAAATCGTTCAAATTTGAAAATCATTCAAATTCAAAAATTGTACATATTTTAAAAATTGTTCAGATTTTTTAAAAATATTCGGATTTCAAAAATGCTCAGATTTTAAAGAAGAAAAATGAAAATGGACATAAACATACCTGACGGGTAGCGGCCCAACTAAGCGCCACAGGGTTTAAATTAAAAAATCGTTCAGATTCGAAAATCGTTCAAATTAAAGAAATCGTTCAGATTCAAAAATCATTCAAATTAAAAAATCAGTTAGATTCAAAAATCGTTCAACTTAAAAAAATCGTTCAGATTTGAAAATCGTTCAAATTCAAAAATTGTTCAGAATTGAAAACCGTTCACAATCAAAAAACTTTCAGATTTGAAAATCGTTCAAAATCAAAAATCGTTCTGATTCGAAAATGTTCAAAAATCGTTCAAATATGAAAATTGTTCAAATTTAAAAATTCCTCGGATTCAAAAATTGTTCAAATTTGAAAATCCTACAGAATCGAAAATCGTTCAAATTTGAATATTGTTCTGATTCTAAAATCGTTCAAATTTGAAAATTGTTTAGATTCGAAAATCATTCAAATTTGAATATATTTTAGATTCAAAAATCGTTTAAATTTGAAAATCATTCAAATTCAAAAATTGTTCATATTTTAAAAATTGTTCAGATTTTTAGAAAATATTCGGATTTAGAAAACGCTCAGATTTTAAAGAAGAAAAGAGAAAAAGAAAATAGACATACCTGACGGGCCGCGGCCTAACTAAGCGCCACAGGGGAGGGCCCTGTGCGGCGTCTCCCGCTCGCGCGACTGAAGGCGGTGAAAAGGAGCGCGCAAAGAAAACCGTGCCAACGCAAGCTTTTTGTTGCATTCTCTTCGTGGCACAAATACTATTGCTCAGTGAAAAGCCCACAACCCATAAGTATGTTGCACCAATAAAAAATGTACTCCCTCTGGTACTTTTTAAGTGTCGCGAGTCCTACTATCTGTTCGTACGTAACACTAGTTTATTTGTTGCAACGTTTAAAATGGATCGGAGGGAATATATTTGCAGAGAACAATTGGGAATTTAAAATGGCCATGGCCCAAACAATGTTGTACTCGTATTTCAAAAACTAGCAATGTAAAATATCCGAAAATAAAAGAAATGGACTACAAAATGATTGAGGCCCAAAAACGAAAAAGGCTCTAAAAATGAGTCCCAGTAGGACTTAAGAGAGCTGGAGCTCCATCGCCATTCCTTCGCCACCAGGGTGAGAGATTAAAGAACAAATCGATTGGTTGATTCAATAACGCGCATTCACTAAGTGGGAAGTGGGAGCTCCCTCAATAAAAAAAAAGTGTGTGGTGGGAGCTCCTATAGGACTTGCGCGGGAACGCCTGAAGTATTGCCCCGTGTGGACCGGCCCAGGTAAGCTTCGGTTCTTTTTTTCTACTTCTTTTTGCTTCCGAATTTCAGCAATTTGAAAATGTTTCATGATTTCAAAAAATGAACATTTTTGTAATCTGAACTATTTTCAAAAATCTGAACCATATATAAGAATAAACGTCTTTAAAATCTGAATCATTTAGATATATGAACAAAAATTCAAAATCTGAATATTTTTTAAAATGAACATTTTTCAAATCTGAACTATTTTAAAAATAACTATTTTAAAAAATTGATCCATTTTCAAATTTTGAAATATATATCGAATATGAAATTTTAAAAATATGAACCATTTTCAAAATGTACATTTTTTTTAAAAATGAACCATTTAAAAATTAAGCATTTTCAAAAGTGAACCATTTTAAAATCTTAACCAATTTCAAATCCGAACCATTTTCAAAAAATAAAATATTTTTAAAATGAACAAGTTTTGAAATCTGAACCATTTAAAAAATGACCATTTTTCATAAAATATGAAAATATTCATGAATTTAAAAGGACTGAAAAACGAAAAGAAAAAAGAACCGAAAACTTATAAAACGGACCGGGAAAACAAAAAACCAGTAAATCAGAAGAAAAAACGAAACTATACTTCCTAAAACGTGAAATAGCCACATTGAAAGAACAGGGTCGGCCAAGTTATCCTGTCCAAAACAAAAAACCAGTAAATCAGAAGAAAAAACGAAACTATACTTCCTAAAACGTGAAATAGCCACATTGAAAGAACAGGGTCGGCCAAGTTATCATGTCCGTACGCACGTTGTGCATCGAGCGACACTAGTAGAAAACTGCCTTTCTGTGGATCACGTTTTGTGGCGCACCAAGTAGCCATGCGCCACAAAAAAAAAAATTTCTGTGGCGCACCAGGCAACATGCGCCACATAAATGTCACTTTCTGTGGCGCACTTTGCCATGTGCGCTACAGAATGTGACTTTCTGTGATGCATGGGGAGTGTGCGCCACAGAAATGTGACTTTCTGTGGCGCACATGGCCTGGTGCGCCACAGAAAGTGACATTTCTGTGGCGCATGTTGCCTGGTGCGCCACATAAAGTGACATTTCTGTGGCGCATGTGCTCCATGCGTCACAGAAAGTCACATTTTTGTGGCGCATAGAGGTGGGTGCGCCACATAATTTTTTCCCCTCTCACGCATGCCTGCCCCCGGTGGATCGCCTTTTCAGTTCTGTAAACAAGAAAAGAAAATGATAACAATTTCAAAAAAATAAAATCCTTTGACATGTAGTTTCGTTTTAGTGTCTAGTTGGTATAGAAATTTTGAAATATGAATTTTGACCTTTTTTGCAAAAAACAGAAAAAAAAGTTTGAACGGCCATAACTTTTGCATACGACGTCGAAAAAATATGTTTAATATACCAAAAAAATCGTGAGAAAAAAAGGAGTTCGATTTCACCTGGGTTTACCAGGTGAACTTTTCTCAGATTCGGGAAATTCCAAAAGAGTAAAAAGTTATTTCAAAAAGAAGATTTTTCTACAAAATCAAAAAAATAAAAAAATTGAAAAAAAAAATTCTGTGGCGCACGGTGGTTGGTGCACCACAGAATTGTTGGGCGGGATTCGAAATTTGAATCCCGCCGCCGGCGCCCTTCTCTTCTTCCTCTTCTTTCTCATTCTCTCCTTCTCTCCTTTAATTCACTTCTCCTCCACTTCTCCTCTCCCTTCTTGTCCACTTCTCCTCTCCCCTTCTCTCCTCTACCTCTACTTCAACTCAACTCCGGCGAACTCCTCCTCCACCAACTCCGGCGACCTTCTCCTCCTCCTCCACCACCAACTCCGGCGACCTTCTCCTCCTCCTCCACCAACTCCGGCGACCTCCTCCTCCACCAACTCCGGCGACCTCCTACTCCACCAACTCCGGCGACCTTCTCCTCCTCCTCCTCCTCCACCAACTCCGGCGACCTTCTCCTCCTCCTCCTCCACCAACTCCGACGACTCTCCTCCACCACCTCCGGTGACCCCCATCGTCCACCCACCACCGACGAAGCCACCTACGGTCATGGCCACGGGCACCACGGTCTCCGACGAGCTCCGGGCAAATTCCGGCAAAATTTCGAAATTTCGGCGAAATTCCGGCGGCTAGATCTAGATCCCTTTCTTTTGAAATTTAAAAAAACTTTTGTGGCGCATGGTAGTGGGGTGCGCCACAGAAATATTTCTGTGGCGCATGCACTTGGGGGTGCACCACAGAATCTTGCACTTTTCTGTGGCGCATGGGCCGTGCGCCACAAAAATAATATTTTTGTGGCGAGGATTTAGTGGCGCACCCACCATGCGTCACAGAAAGGCTTTTTGGTGCGCCACTAAAAGGCCTTTTCCTACTAGTGCGGGGGTTCGCGTCGGGGGGAATTTTCGACGCAACGGGTGCTAGATAGGTTCCACTGTGGGACGTCCATCGTTGCAGCCATGGAACGAGGTGCCGAGCGTCAAGCCCACTAAATAAGAAAGATAAATCATCTAGATGTGGCCCATAGTGTGTTGGCCCAGCTCATCACAAGACACTTCTCCCTCCGGTCCACAAAAAGTGTCGGTGGTTGTGCATAAATTTTGTAGATGATTAGTTACTTTGTGGCGACATTATTATGGACCGGAGGGAGTAAAATTTCTCTGCAGTGCAATAGCCTATTTACGTTTGGCCCAATAGAACTTACAGATTGGCGTAGTGGAAATGCTAGAGCCCCCTAGTGTGTGATGACCACGAGATAAGTCGAGGATATATCAAATAGTTATTGACATATCAAATAGTTGTGTTGGCTTGTAGGTAGGTCCATTTTATAGTCTTTTTAATTACTCATATGAACATAAAATTCCTATGCTATTTTTGCACCACGTGGATTCAACTTATAGTAAATATAATATTGAATGTATTGCTTCAATGATAGGTGGTAACCATCAATCTTGGAGAAATGTATTGCATTGAGTTGCGTAATGTATTCCATCATGTGCATTAAAGAAAGATTTAACATATCTGTATTGTAACTACTAGCATTTAAGAAAGATTTAACCTATCTTTATTACTCCGTATACTACGTATACTAGCATGTAAATTAATCTCTACTACGTATACTAGCATTAAAGAAAGATTTAACATATCTACAAAGATATCCACAAGATGACAAGATGGGGCGTGTCTTCTATTTACGGGGCTCAGTTAATGATCCCACAAAATTAAGCCTCTTTTTAATAATAAATCCACATTGAACCCTCCTTACAACATTTTTCTACAACCCCTTCGATCATTTGCAACGGGTCTATTTAAAGAAGCTGCCCAAAGTATATCGTGGGCTTCATCCTTCAACCAAAATGGCTAGACTTGGTCTAGTGCTGCAAGCAAGTTCTCTACTTTTCATGTTTCTTGCACATCAAACTGAAGGTGTTCATTTGTCTCCTACTATTCAACAGGTAAATATTGCAATGATATACAAGTTTTAATAAAAAATTATGTGAGCACTATGTATTTGAGGAGAGACTCCTATTTTACTTGGTTTTGTAGATCTTATAATCTAGTGAGTGATTGGAGATTAATTAAACAGTAGGAATAGTTGGGGTTAGGTAAGAGCAGACATAAAATGGTTTGGATCTATAGGAATAGTTGGGGTTAGGTAAGAGCAGACATAAAATGGTTTGGATCTATAGTACTTGGAGGTGATAGGAGATATTTATGAGCTGTGTCTAGGTTGTAGGTCTAACTAATGTTGGGCTAACTCTTAAATGTCACCGCAACTTTCCCCTCCCAGTTCCCATGAGTGGTAAGATTTAGTATAATGCAAACCCCCATCATTGGTCGTATCTATACTCGTTGTAGCTATCATTACATTTGTCTTTGTTGATCAAGAGAGGCAAGCTCAATTTGAGGTGGTTGTGGCATGTGACTTGTGAGAAAGGGGAGACGAACCTGTACAAGGTTGTGTAATCTTCATAGTCTTGGTTGGGCTTCGTGGTCCGCATGGGGTTCATAGGTCACAATGGCAAAAAATAATCATTACCACCATACAAAAAGAACATCTTCCTCCAAACGCCAATAAGAGTGAATTCCACTTTTTAGCCCCTAAGATTAACTTTGAGGTACTTTTTACCCAATTTAACAGAAATTGCTCGAAACTACACGTTTAACAAAAAAAAAAATCCACTTTTTACCCCTTTTTTTATTTTCCCGTCCTGACCGGTAGGTCCCACCCTCAGTCCGACGTGGCGTGTCCTAGTCACCAATTGAGCCAAACCGAGCAGGTTTAACTTTGTTGCCGGTTTAACTTGTGATGGTCAAACCTTAGTCGGGTTCAAGCTAGACCTGATCGCCCTCTGCTCTTTTCCCTTTCCCGTTTCCCCGAGCTAGGGATTTGAAGGCAGAGTCGAGACTTGAAAACAGTCGGACTTCGTCCTCTGTGGGGTGATGAGCACATGAAGCGGCCGACGCAAAGCAAGCCGAGATGGTGGACGCAACACCCGTGACATGCTGCCTTTGGTGCTCCGCTGCTACACGAAGCCCTCACCCATCTTGTCCAATTCACGCTGTTCAAAGCCTCTAGCAACGCCCCCTCCCCCCAAACACACCTAGGCTTCCTTCGCATCAGCGCCTTCATGCGCTTATCTCCCCACACGATCGAACGACGAAGCCTGGCTGCCGCCGCCGGGTCTCGAATATGCCTTCCAATACCTAGCTTGGGGAAACGGTAAACAATAGAGCGCGATCATGTCTAGCTCGAACCGACCGAGGTATGACCGACCCAAGTTAAACTGGCTCGTTTCATCTCAATTGCCGACGAGGAGATGCCACGTCAGAGTGAGCGTGGGATGCACCTGTCGGAACGGGGTAAATATAAAAAGGGGTAAAAAGTGGAAGAAGTTTGTTAAATGGGGTAGTTTTGAGAAATTTCTGTTAAATTAGGTAAAAAGTGTCACAAAGTTAATCTTAGAGGGTAAAAAGTGGAATTCACTCCGCCAATTAACATGGACTACGCATATATACTCTTGTGGTTATTGTTTGCCACCATACCATGCAAAATACACTGTTAATTTCCAATTATGATATTAAGCAAACCAATAGATAAGTTGCACTCTTGTGTTGTAGTTATTAGCATATTGGATATAAGGGGGGCTTGGGGGTTTCAAAACTAATACTGGCTTAAATTTCTTGACTATACATTGGACCACTTCATTATTTCCTTGTTAATGTTATGTATATTCCCATTTGTTCTCCAAGGAAAATGATGATTCACTTGGACAAGATGAACTATATGGTTTAGTCAAAAGAATGCTGATAAGGTTGAAGTCCAGCACCAATCGCACAATAATTACAAGAGATAGTTCTGATCCAGAGGATGTAACACATGTGAGTATTATTTAATGACCTATACTTTCTTAGATGAACCTATTTTTCATTATCCATAATATCTCATGAAACTAAAGAAAAATTATTTAATGACCTATACTTTCTTAGATGAACCTAATTTTCATTCTCTATGATATCTCATGAAACTAAAGAAAAAATGCCCATATGGTAATATAAATTTAAAACATCATTAAATGCCGTTTTGAATAAAACATACATATTTGTAACAGCAATTTTACTTCCTAGTTATGTCTCATACTTCAGTGATTCATAGAGATGCATTGAAATTTCACATTCCTAGTTTTTTCCCCTATGTTATTTGAAACTCCCCTACAGTTTTCAATAGGCTCTTACTAATAGCTATTGGAGTTTCCTTTCAAAAATAATTCATATTAAGTTAAGATAACTACATGGGTATTTGCATCCATGTTAATCATATGGGTGCACCTAAGGTTGATTTGCATATATGTAATAATTTGAATATCACTCTTAAATAAGAAGCGACTCTTCATTATTTCCAAAAGGCGGCACATAAACGCAATGATTTAACCATATATACGAGATACATATAGTATTTGTTCAATTAGTAATATTGTAACTTAAGGCTGAACACCATATATCAAGCAAAATTGTAAGTAGCAAAGAGTTTTCCATAATTGTTGTATAATTGCAGTTCTCGAATTCATACGCTTTTACGATGTTACAGTTGCATATTTTTCCTCCATTCATTAGTGTTGCGATATATTTTAATGTTTTCACTATGCAGGTTGCAGTACATGTTAGTCCCATTGACAATTACTATGGCTTACATGCCACCATGGATATCTATGGTCACACACTAAAACCCGGCCAGCTTAGTTCAACTGGACTTTGGCTTGTCCACACCGGAGATGGTTCAGATTCAAGCGTTAATATGGTCGTTGCAGGATGGCATGTAAGCAACAGAATTTTTTCATTTGTGATATGATATGAAACTAGTGACTACTCCATGTTAATAAAGTGAGGCCAGGTAAGTGGATGTACAATCCAGGCACCCAGATTCAAGTCATCATGGATATGAATTCGGTCTCTTATTCTTTAAAACTAACTCGTTGTTGGGGCCTTTCCCACCATTTTTCTTTCATAAAGAAAAACTAGCGACTATTATTACTTGTACTTTACTGAGATATTTGGAAAGCAGTTTTTTCCGTAGTTGCCAAAATTTCCATTGAGATTGATCATCTTTTGACCATTTAAACAAAAATATGTTATTCCCACCTCCCCGTAGTTATTTTTGGACCACTTAACAAAAACTTTTATTCAACTCCCCCTCCCCCCCCCCCCCCCCACACACATAGAGAAATAAACAAGATATATGTTGCAAATTTCCTATATTATGAAAAAATATTCTAAATCTAAATCCATTTTGTACAGATTTATCCAGAACTCTATGGTGACTCTCATTCTCACTTCTTTACCTACTGGACGGTATGTGATAATAGCATTTAGTTTCATGCAAGTACTCATGCTCATATGTGAAATGTACATACAATTAGTCACGTGAATGTATATGCAACAGAGGGATGGATCTGATAAAACTGGGTGCTATAACATGAATTGTCCTGGATTCCTACGAGCTAATGGCACTATTATATCACCGGGTGCACTCATCCATCCTGTTTCTGATGTTGGTGATGCAAAACTACAAAATGTCACTATCAGAGTGTTAAAGGTGAGCGCTACACTATTCTTCTTTTCTAAATTAATATTAGATTCATTCTTTTCTCCCATAATATTATATCATGGTTAAAATTTATTAGCATGTGGACAATGCTATAACCTATTTTGTAATGGCTCCAACAAGTGCTATTGTAGACTTCCTATGTAGTCAAAGCATAACGCAAACAAGAGTGAGCTTCGCTGAGTGGAAAAAAAAACATCATCAACCATTGGCTTTTTACAACAAAGTTCTTAAATACTTTCACATGTCCTAAATTTAACTCTATGGCAGGAAAACAAATCTGGAGACTGGTGGGTGTATTATGGGTTCAACAATGTTCCTATAGCGGTGGGCTACTATCCGATATCATTGTTCACATACATGGCAGATCATGCAAATGTGGTCAACTTTGGTGCATTTGTGACTGCTAATAGGGTACTCCAAACTCCTCCTATGGGAAGTGGTGTCAATCCGAAGGGTGCTGGGCCGGGCCGTCCTGCTTCTTTTACCGATCTTCGATTCATTGATCAGGAAGAGAGGAGCATGCCTATCATGAAAGACTTGCCTGTTGATATGAGTAATGAGAAATGTTACTCTGTCACTCCCGTTGATCAGGTTAAGTGCTTTTATGGTGGACCTGGTGGTTGTGTGGGATAATAGTCTTTTGGAGCAGCCACATGTAATAATATTTGTTTGCACTTTGCATGTTGCCTAATAATATCGTATGGATGGAATAAGTTAAGAAGAGCTACTATCTGTCGTATACAACAACATATGAATTTTGTGTGACCAAGAAACCTCCCTCATTATCCGCTGCTCACACGAAAGTTGAAACGCACTAGTATTTTTTTTTGAGTATATGAAACGCACTAGTAAAACTGGGGGGCGCATCTTGGCGCCTCCAGGCCGTTCCGGCGTGGCCCAATAGTGGTCCAAGAGTATGGTTCTGGGCAGAATCGATCTTGCGCCCCTCTTGTGCAATATGCCATCGGTCTGTTCCGAGCCGTCTCGTCCTCTGTGATCTCTTTCCACGGTTACGAATTGAGCCATTTAACAAACTTTTTTTCCACATTTTACCCGTTTTTATATTTTACCCGTCTTGACCGGTAGGTCCCACCCTCAGTCCGACGTGGCGTGTCCTAGTTACCAATTGAGCCAAACCAAGCAGGTTTAACTTTGTTGCCGGCTTAACCTGTGACGGTCAAACCTTAGTCGGGTTCAAGATAGACCTGATCGCCCTCTGCTCTTTTCCCTTTCCCATTTCCCCGAGCTAAGGATTTGAAGGCAGAGTCGAGACCTGAAAACGGCCGGACTTCGTCCTTTGTGGTGGTGATGAGCACATGAAGCCGCCGACGCAAAGCAAGCCGAGATGGTGGACGCAACACCCGTGACATGCTGCCTTTGGTGCTCTCCCCACACGATCGAAGGACGAAGCCTGGCTGCCGCCGCCAGGTTTCGAATCTACCTTCGAATCCCTACCTTGGGGAAACGGTAAAGAGCAGAGTGCGATCGTTTCTAGCTCAAACCGACTGAGGTATGACTGACCCAAGTTAAACTGACTCGGCTCATCTCAATTGCTGACGAGGACATGCCACGTCAGAGTGAGGGTGGGACGCACCTGTCGGAACGGGGTAAATATAAAAAGGGGTAAAAAGTGAAAGAAGTTTGTTAAATGGGGTAGTTTTGAGAAATTTCTGTTAAATTAGGTAAAAAGTGTCACAAAGTTAATCTTAGAGGGTAAAAAGTGGAATTCACTCCGCCAATTAACATGGACTACAAATATATACTCTTGTGGTTATTGTTTGCCACCATACCATGCAAAATACACTTTTAATCGCCAATTATGATATTAAGCCAACCAATAGATATGTTGCACCCTTGTGTCGTAGTTATTAGCATATTGGATATAAGGGGGGCTTAGGGGCTTCAAAACTAATACTGGCTTAAATTTCTTGACTCTACATTGGACCACTTCATTATTTCCTTGTTAATGTTATTTATATTCCCATTTGTTCTCCAAGGAAAAAAGATGATTCACTTGGACAAGATGAACTATATGGTTTAGTCAAAAGAATGCTCTGTGATCTCTTTCCACGATTCTGCCTTCCATGGCGGCAACATGCACGAGTGCCTTGGCTTGCTACGACCTCGAGGTCGCCCTATATTTCCTCGACGTCCAGCTGATCACGCTTCCACTAGAGAAGATGACGACCTGGGTAGGAATTCAGTCAAGGAAGCGATCCCATTTTTAGGGCTGGCCACGCGGCCACGAAGCATAATCGATAACTCTAAGCTCTAAATAGCATTTGAGTACGTAGTGGATCGGACGAGGCTGTGGGTGCGATACACATCAAATCAAATCATCACCGATCACCGTGTATAGTTTCCTCTGCATCGACCGGCCGGGTCCTATTTATATACCGCTCGCGCGCGTACACCGCCATCGATCAAACACAGCACTGCGCGCGTACACGTAGCTAGCTCACCCCATCACCGATCGATCAGCTAGTTAGCTAGCATGGACAAGGCCATGAAGACGGCGTCGGCGGTCGTGCTAGTGCTGCTCGCCACCGGCCGGGTCGAAGCACGGCGGAGGATGCCTTATCGCGCCCCCAAGACCAACAAGCGCGGCGGCGGCGGAAGAGTGTCGGTTAAAGCTCCAGCTATCACCATCTCCTTCGATGTCACCACGCCGCTCGGTGCGGTGGTCACCGTCCTCTGCCTCGCCTTCGTCGCTGGAGTCGCGTTCCTCATCTACTGGTACTGCCAGAAGCGCGCGAAGAAGAACCAGGTCGAGGCCAAGCAGTGACGCCGCAGCCCGCAGGAGGAATGGATCCACGTACGTCGACGACGTCGTATGTGCTCGTGCCACTAGTAGAAAACAGGCCATCCGTTTTCACCTTTTGTCCCGGCCTAATTACGAACCGCGACTAATGGGGCAATTGGTCCCGGTTCGAATTTTCAGAGCGCCAGTGAGCATTCGTCCCGGTTCGGTTGTGACCTTTGGTCCCGGTTCGTGTTACAAACCGGGACCAAAGGGTCATCACATGCGCCACATACTGCCGCAGTTGTGGGTCCCCCTGGCAGAGCACCTTTCGTCCCGGTTCGTGTTACGAACTGGGACCAAAGAGTCTCCCCTGCATATATCATCTTCCACCCTGAACTCCATCTCCATTTTGAGCTCGAGTTCATCACCATTTTCTCCTCCATTTCCTCTCCATCACTCAAGTTAATCCCTATTTTTTTCACCATTTGTGAAGATTGAAGGCACCCCATCTATTTAAGGGTTAGCAACATCATCCTTTCCTCCGGCGTTGCAACTTTAGCTCATTTCATTTTTGTAGTGCTAGCTAGGTGTTTGATGAAATGCTAAGTTAGAGAGTTCATTTTTTATATGCATTTTGAGCTCAAATTAATTTATTATTTGTGGGTTTTAGTGTCGTTCCGTCCCCGTCCTCACCGCCGTCGATAGCCCGCGCCGTCCCGTGACCGGCACCACCTCGGAGCCTCTTTTTTATCTTTTATTTGAAAGAAAAATTACTTGTATGATTTAAATGCATAGTTATTTCTTGTATAATTTTCTTATGTTTTTTTATATGTATAGTGTCATGGTTTTGATATCGCCCCCGTCGGCCCTCGTCCGGTCTATGATTCGGATGTGGTATATTTTTATAACTATTTGTTTCATTTCGTGTTTATAACAACTATACCTACCAACTTGACATAGACGCTTTTATCTAGGAGGTAGTTGAACCGGAAATTCCAACCGACCCTATTGTCGAGTTTTTTTAAAAGAAAACAATGATTGAAAGCAAAATTGAAAAGAAGTGAAGATCTTCATCCCAATGCCTAGAAGAGAAGATGAAATTGGAGTTCAAGCTTGCCGACATCATCGATGAACACGAGTTCAAGCTTGCCGACGTCGTCGATGCTCACGAGATAAAGATGGATGCAATGCGCTTGAAGATTAAAAAGATTAGAAAATATGCCATTAGTCAAGAGGCTTGGTATCATTATGCTGTTGGTTCAGTAATTACCTTAGTTGCGATTTTGATCGCATTTGTTGTTGGATTTAAATTCTTTAGATAGTTGTATGTTAGTTTCAATTAATGTATGTTTTATGAGAACTATGTATTACATTTACTTTACTTTGGTTTTAATGTGATGAACTTGTATTAATTAATTTGGTCACTATTATATATTCATGATGTAGTGTAATGGTTTTTGATATATTTATATAATGCAGATGAGCCGGCAATGGATGTACAGTGACCGACGCTGTCCCGACTATATTAATGGCATGCATAGTTTTCTCCGTGTGGCTGAGAAAAACAAGCCGTCGAATGGTTTTATTTCTTGTCCATGTAGTGTCTGCAAGAATACGCAGGATTACTCTACCTCAAAAACCATTCACGTCCACCTGTTGCAGTACGGTTTCATGTCCGGTTATAATTGTTGGACCAAGCACGGAGAAAGAGGGGTTATAATGGAAGAAAATGAAGAAGAAGAGGATAATGACAACTATCCTACGTTCACTGAAGACGGTGATACTACAATGGGGGAAGACGAAGCTGAAGAAGAGCCCATTGTTGATGAGCCCATTGTTGATGAGCCCGATGATGATTTTGGTCGGGCCATTCTTGATGCACAGATAAACAGCGGAAGTGAAAACGAGAGGTTGAAGTTGGAGAGCATGTTAGAGGATCACAAAAAGTTGTTGTACCCAACTTGCGAAGATGGCCAGAAAAAGCTTGGTACCACACTGGAATTGCTGCAATGGAAGGCAGAGAATGGTACATCTGACAGGGGATTTGAAAATTTGCTGAAAATAATAAAGAAGATGCTTCCAAGGGATAACGTATTACCCCCAGTACGTACGAAGCAAAGAAGGTTGTCTGCCCTCTAGGATTAGAGGTGCAGAAGATACATGCATGCATCAATGACTGCATCCTCTACCGCGGTGAGAAGTACGAGAATTTGAATGCATGCCCGGTATGCGGTGCATTGCGGTATAAGATAAGGCGAGATGACCCTGGTGATGGTGATGTTGAGGGCGAGCCGTGCCCCAGGAAGAGGGTTCCTGCCAAGGTGATGTGGTATGCTCCTATAATACCACGGTTGAAACGTTTGTTCCAAAACAAAGAGCATGCAAAGTTGTTACGATGGCACAAAGAAGACCGTAAGAAAGACCTGATGCTGAGACACCCCGCTGATGGGTCGCAGTGGAGAAAAATCGACAGGGAGTTCCCGAAATTTGCAGCTGACGCAAGGAACTTAAGATTTGGTCTAAGTACAGATGGCTTTAATCCTTTCGGGGAGCAGAGCTCCAGTCATAGCACCTGGCCTGTGACTCTGTGTATCTATAACCTTCCTCCTTGGTTGTGCATGAAGCGGAAGTTCATTATGATGCCAGTGCTCATCCAAGGCCCGAAGCAACCCGGCAACGACATTGATGTGTACCTGAGGCCATTGGTTGAAGAACTTTTACAGTTGTGGCGTGACGAAGGTGTACCTGTGTGGGATGAGCACGAACAAAAGGAATTTGACCTACGAGCGTTGCTGTTTGTAACCATCAATGATTGGCCTGCTCTTAGTAACATTTCAGGACAGTCAAACAAGGGATACAATGCATGCACGCACTGTTTAAGTGAGACTGAAAGTATACATTTGGGAAACAAGAATGTGTACCTGGGGCATCGTCGATTTCTTACAAAACAGCATCCCGTAAGAAAGAAAGGCAAGCATTTCAAAGGTGAGGCAGATCACCGGACGAATCCTAAATTCCCTCATGGTGATGTTATATATGACATGGTCAAGGATTTAAAAGTAATCTTTGGAAAGGGTCCTGGCAGTCTATCTGTTCCGAATGACGCTGATGGACACGTACCCATGTGGAAGAAGTGCTCTATATTTTGGGAGCTACCCTATTGGAAAATCCTAGAGGTTCGCTCTGCAATCGACGTGATGCACGTGACGAAAAATCTGTGCGTGAACCTGCTAAGCTTCTTGGGCGTGTATGGGAAAACGAAAGATACACCGGAATCACGGCAGGACCACCAACGTATGCACGAACGAGACGACCACCTGAATCCAGAGAAGTATCAAGGTCTTGCCAGCTACGCTCTTACCAAAGAAGAGAAGGAGATCTTTTTTGAAGTCCTGAGCAGTATCAAGGTCCCGTCTGGTTTCTCGTCGAATATAAAGGGAATAATAAACATGGCAGAGAAAAAGTTCCAAAACCTAAAGTCTCATGACTGCCACGTGATTATGACACAATTACTTCCGATTGCATTGAGGGGGCTTCTACCGGAAAATGTTCGAGTACCCATTGTGAAGCTATGTGCATTTCTCAATGCAATTTCTCAGAAGGTGATCAATCCATTAACTCTACCAAGTTTACAGAAGGATGTGGTCCAATGTCTTGTCAGCTTCGAGTTGGTGTTCCCACCATCCTTCTTCAATATTATGACGCACCTCATAGTTCACCTAGTCGAAGAGATTAACGTTCTCGGTCCTGTATTTCTACACAACATGTTCCCCTTTGAGAGGTTCATGGGAGTCTTAAAGAAATACGTTCATAACCGTGCTAGGCCAGAAGGAAGCATCTCCAAGGGCTATGGAACAGAGGAGGTCATTGAGTTTTGTGTTGACTTTATTCCTGACCTTAAGCCGATCGGTGTTCCTCAATCGCGCCATGAGGGGAGACTGCGTGGAAAAGGCACGCTAGGAAAGAAAGCAATAATGTGTAAGGACTGGATTCTTTCAATCAAGCACACTACACAGTTCTACATAATTCCAGCTTGGTGGCTCCGTATATCAAGGAACACATGAATAGTTTACGCTCTAAATGCCCGGAGCAGCCTGAAGAAGATTGAAAGAGAACACATGAAGACTTTCAGCGGGTGGTTGCAAACACGTCTCATTAATGACAGCACTGTTGAAGAACAGCTATACTTGTTGGCCAAAGCACCATCTTCGACTATATTGACTTTTCAAGGGTACGAGATAAATGGGAATACATTTTACACGGCCGACCAAGATAAAAAGAGCACCAACCAAAACAGTGGTGTCCGCTTTGATGCAACAAACAACAATGGGAAAAGGACACATATTATGGTTGCATAGAGCAGATATGGGAACTTGACTATGGACCTTCTTTCAAGGTACCTTTGTTCTGGTGCAAATGGTTCAACCTGGAAGGCGGGGTAAATGTAGACCCGATGTACGGAATGACTACAGTGGATCTCAAGAATCTTGGGTACGACACCGAACCATTCGTCCTAGCCAATGACGTGGCTCAGGTTTTCTATGTGAAGGACATGTCTTCCAGACCGAAAAAAGAAAAGATAAGCAAGCGAATACATCATACGATGAGCCAAAACGCCACATAGTTCTTTCAGGGAAAAGAAACATCGTGGGAGTGGAGGACAAGACAGACATGTCAGAAGATTACAATAAGTTTGACGAAATTCGGCCCTTCGCAGTGAAAACTGACCCAAGCATCGTGTTAAATGATGAAGATTGTCCATGGCTACGGCGCAATCAGAAGAAAGGGACACACACGAAGAAGAAGTTTATACCACAACACTAGATAGGGATGTTGGTGGTGATATGTAATAATGTATTAAACCTTTTATGTAACTGTGTTGTGAAAACTCGAAAGAAAACTCTAAACTCCAACGGCGCTCACAAGCGCTCGATAAAGTTGGAACAAAAACACACGGTTTCCCCTGCATACAACCCGACGGTGACTCCTGAGTGCCCGCATATCAAATGCACCATGAAAACTGACCAAAACACACGGTTTCCCCGTCATACAGCCCAACGGTGGCTCGTGAGTGACTGCATATCAAATGCACCGTTGGGCTGTATGACGGGAATCCGAATGATTTGCATTCGGTCGATGAACTGAAGGATTATGTAGATATATAGAACAAAACACACGGTTTTCCCTGCATACAGCCCGACGGTGGCTCCTGAGTGCCCGCATATCAAATGCACCGTCGGACGTATGCAGGGAATCCGAATGATTTGTATATCAAATGAACTACACTGAGTGTCGAACATGTTCGAGAAGGGGGATATATATAGGGTCATGTGGCTGATCCAACACTGATTTTGCCCTCAAAAGAAACACACGCCCCTGATCCAACGGCTCACAAGCGCTTGAAAGAAACACACCCTTCATCCAACGGCTCACAAGCGCTTGAAAGAAACACACGATCCGTGTGCTTCTTTACTCCCGGTTGGTGTTACCAACCGGGACTAAAGGCGGGCTTTGCGGTCACGACTCGTGTCAGTCACGTGTCCTCCCCTATCGATGTTTTTAAAATAAACAGATAATTATTACAAATTTGTAGACAATTAAATCAATAGATATAAAAGAAATAAGAAAAAGATATGTTTTTCAAAAATATTGAAACATTTAAATTAAATATATATAAAAAAGAAACTAGAGCAAAAAAAAGGAAATAAGAAAAAGATATGTTTTTCAGAAATATTGAAACATTTAAATTAAATATATATATAAAATAAACTAGAGCAAAAAAAAAATAGGAAATAAGAAAAAGATATGTTTTTCAGAAATATTGAAACATTTAAAAAAGAAAACAGAAAAAGAAAACAGAAACAGAAAACAGAAAACAGAAAAAGAAAATAGAAAAAGAAACAGAAAAAGAAACTAGGAAAAAAAATTTAAAAGCCTTTAGTCGCGGTTCGTGGCTGGAACCGCGACTAAAGGCCTATGGCGGCCTCTGGGCTTCGCGCGCGAATTTCGTGGCCCAGACGGACCTTTAGTCGCGGTTCCAGCCACGAACCGCGACTAAAGGGTCTTTCGTCCCGGTTCGTGGCTGGAACCGGGACGAAAGGTTTTTTTCGCGCATTTAGGTGGTTCCGCAGCGAAAATTTTCGCATTCTTCCCCAATTCCCTCGCCTCCTCGCGTGCCGCCGCCGTCGCCCTCCGCCGCAGTGGTGCTGCCCCGCCGCGCCGTCGCCCTCCGCCACGGTGCTGCCCCTCCCCGCCGCCGTCGCGTCCTCCGGCCGCCGTCGCGCGTCGTCGCCCTCCGCCGTGGTGCACTATCCGCGCGCCCGCCGCCCTCCTCTGGCCGCCGTCGCGCGTCGTCGCCCTCCGCCGCGGTGCGCTGGCCGCGCGCGCCTCCGCCCTCCTCTGGCCTGCCACGGCCCTCTCTCCGTTGCCTCCTCCGGCCGCCGTCGACCTCTCCGGCTCAAGGTAAGAGTTTGCAATTTTTTTTATTCTTATTTTCAGTACTAGTAGTTTTAGCATAGTACTAGTAGTCATAGTAGTAGTAGTTTTGCATAGTACTAGTAGTTTTAGCAAAATTGTGTTAGATATGCAATTTCAGTACCATTTTGTGTTAGCAAAATTTTGTGTTAGCAATTTTCAGTACCATTTTGTGTTAGCAAAATTAGATGCAATTTTTAGTTTTGTATATACAACATGTAATTGTTGTTAGGAGATGCTATTTGTAATTTAGTGCTAAGTTTGTAATTTTGTAATTGTTGTGTATATACAACATGTAATTGTTGTTAGGAGATGCTATTTGTAGTTTTGTAATTGTTGTTAGTGCTAGGTTTGTAATTGTTGTTAGTGTTAGGAAATGCATGTGTTAGTGTTAGGTAAATTTGTTACTGGTAGAATTTGCTAGTAGTTGGTATAAAATTTAAATTTGCTAAGTAGTTGCTATAATTTTGCATTCACATTTGCTAAGATGCAAGTTTTAAGATTCATATTTATTTACAAAATTGATTGCAGGGACATTGAGCTATGGCTCCAAATTGTCCGGACGCCTTCGGTAGAGACGAGGAGCGTGAAGAGCAAATGGATCCAACTTGTCCGGACGTCGCCGCCAGAGACGAGGAGCGTGAAATGGAAATGCTTCAGATTATAGCAGGACGTGCAGCCGCGCCTGTCGGTGAAGAAGATGCGGTAACTAGAGATGATTACGGCTCCCAATTTCTGAACGACTCCAGTGAGGGAGTTGAGGAAGAAGAAATTTGCAGAGAGGAAGTGCCCTTAACAAACTCCGGCGAGGTATATTAATTAAGCCTCTGTTGATCGATCACACTAGATGTATTATTTGAGTTGTATTGCAGTTATTAACGAATCATTTTTTCTTTTAGCCCTCCGGATCGAGCAAATCATCCGCAGCTAAAGGGTCGAAAGGGTCGAAAGCAGTGTCGAAACGAGGCCCGACGAAGCCATTGAAGGAGGGTCAAAGGATTGTGATCGACAGAGTTAGTGATAGTGGCGAACCGATGGTACCCTTACAGTGCCGCCGCAAATATATAAATCAATGCGGAGTTGTTGTTAGGGACTTGGTCCCGATCACCCTAGAAGAATGGCATCAGCCGAAGGACGAGAACAAGCCAACTACTTATGTTGGCAATACCCTAAAAGATTTGTGTTGGGACACACTCTTGACAAAGGTCAACCTACCGCCAGGTCTACCCGAGCAGTTGAAGAAGAAAGTCAAGCATTGGACTCTTATTAAGATGGTGATGCATGTAAAATGCATACATGAACTTTGCATTATTTTACTTATATCCAGTCATATTTGCATCATATAAGGGTTATATCACTGTTTTAATGATTTTGAGAATATTTGATATGTTTCCTATTTTATGGAATTAACCCTGCACAGGCAGAAAACCCTATTTCTATATTTTAATGTTTCAGGGACCCAAACGACGTCCAAATGACCTGCAAATTTACGAGCGTCAATTTTTGGAAGGAAGAAGACTTGGGAGCGAAGGAAGCAAACAAGCGGAGACCCGAGGGCCAAGATAGGTGGGCCCACGCGGCCAGGTACATGGGCCGCGTGGGACCCCTCCTTTTGGGCCTCGGAGCTCCGTTGCCGTCGATCTTTCCTCCACCGACTCGGTTTTGACCTAAAACCGCCTATAAAAATAGCCCCCGACGTTCTCTGGAAGGAGCGCCGCAGAAACACAGAAACACCGAAACAGAGACCTGGAGCTGCAGATTGGAGGGGGAAAACTCCGGCGGGCGCTGCCGGCGTGGTCTCCATCTTCTCCAACGACTTCTCCACCGTCTCCATGATGAAGAGGGAGTAGTCCACCTCTGGACTATGGGTTTGTGGAAGTAACTTATGTATCTCTCTCTCTTGAGCTTCACTAATTAGTACCGTATGAGCTGCTGAACATGATTACGGTCATCTATGTAATACCTTTGTGGTGGATCTTTTTATGAGTTAATATATGTTTGAGATTGCAATGGTTTTGTTTCAGTTATGAAAGTAGATGCATATTATGTACCCCGTTCTTATTTACTTGTCATGATCAAGCATGTTTATGAGAGCGTGTGAGGGGGAACGTGTGCATTAGTTGGAGTAACGGGGGGTGGCTAGTGCAGTGAACGTGAGAGAAAGTTCTGCGATCCACTTGGGTATCTCTACCTTACTTTGTTGCCTCACTAGGGATAAAAAGAAATACCATGCTACCGGAGATGTGGGTGTGACCATTGCCACTACTCCATGACTAGATCTAGCATGTTCTTATTTTAACTTCATGTCATGATACTTATTGCTATACTCTGAGTTATCTTAATTACTGAGGTGTTATGATTTAGTTCGCATCTTGGTGGAGTATAAGAGAGACTAATAACCAAAAGGTCTCTATGTTAGGACGTGATGCCCATATAATTATAACTTGTCATTAAACTGTTGTGTTGCAATCTCATATGTCAACTCTAGTGTTCCATTGTCTACCACTTTATTAAAGAGAGAGTGCATTTGTGAAACCATGAACCCCGGTCCATTTTTAATCATAAGAAACACCTTTCCAACACTTTTACCACTTTCCATTTTCTGCCATTTAAAAATCCGAAAATACAAAAACACTTTTACATCTTGCATTCATCATATAAAACCCAAAAATATCATTTATCATTGCTACCACCATCCTTGCATATTTATTTACCACCATTGCATATTTATTTCTTGTTTGCATTGCATATTATCTTGATATCATTCTCACACCTTGTGCTTGACAACCACTAGGTGAGGTTGAGGACCAAAACATTTACTTTGTTTTGTAGGTAACCAAAAGAAGGATAGGAAAGATAAATCTTCACTACTGATTCCCCGAGAGTTCGATATTAAACCCTCGAGTCACCCCTCGTGGGGAAAACACGTCTTCCACTTACTACACACTCTGCACTTGGAGTCTCAACCTAACCCATTTACTTTTGACGCAGGTAACTACATGGGGCCATCAAGACTGTTTTCTGGCGCCGTTGCCGGGGAATCATTGCTGAAAGGTTTATCCAAGGGTCCCCTGCACTAGCTCTGTTTTCTGGCGCCGGGTTTATCCAAGGATATCTCACCAAGTCAACTTCATCACCAACTTGTGCTAACACCTAAGCTTGGGGAGGTTGCACCTACGTGAGCATCATCTTATCCATCTTTACCTTCAAAGCATTTTATTTTGTTTTGTTATTATCTTGCATATTTTATTTTCAGTTTTGCATTTTGTGTTGCATTTGTTATTTCGGTTTGCATTGTTTAGTATCATTTTATTTTCAGTTTTCATCTAAAAACATAAAATCCATAAAAACTAGTGTTGTTTTTAATATGTATGCTAGCTATGGAGGAAGGTTATGTCAAAACTATGGGAGCTTACTATGAATATCGATCAACCAAAGAAGGAAATAGAATGCTTGAATTGCTTGAACATTAATGATATGGCCACTGAGTTTTGTGAATTACATAATATAACTTGCTGCTTTAGAAAAGACTATAAACACTCTCTCTATCAATGTAAGTATAATAGTGATCCTATTATTGCTTCTTATCAAGAGTGTAAATTTGCATGCCATGATATAGAACAAGTTGAGAAATATATTGCTTATGTTGCAGCCCATGAGATAGACTTTCTTATTGATAATTTTTTTGCAACTAGTCATGAAGCTCGTGTAATGAAAGGACACATTTCTATTCTTCTCCAACTTTGCAAAAAGGAATTTAGTGATAATGTTTATGTTAAAGAAAGAATTCTTGCTTCCATGGAAAGTACTAATATTTTGCAGGAAGAGGATGATGAAAACATAAGCTTGGAAGAGGAAGTATGTGAAGAGGAGATTGAAATGGATGTGCTCCAACCTAAGCTTGGGGAAGAGTTGGATCTCCCAACTTCACCATCAACATTTGATAGTAGCACTCAAACTCAAAAATCTTTTGTTATTTATGAGAATCCATGTTATGATGAGTGTCAAACTGAAAATTCTATGGTCCTATATGATAACCCATGCTATTATGATGAAACTAATAATGCTCCTTTACTTTTAATGCTACTAGTGAACTTATTGATGATAATGAGGAGTGTTGCTTAAATATGCTATATGATAATGCTTTAGATGATGGTCCTATGCTTATTGATAATCCTCCATGTTTAGTTGTTACTAATTTATGAGGATGAAAATGATATACTTGCTGTTTGTGATGGTACTCTTACTCATGAGAGTCCTACTTTGTTCTTGAACTCTCCTACTTACACCATAGAGGAGAAATTTGCTTATGTTGAGAAATACTTATGTGATTTGCAACTATCTTTAGTTCCAAATCTTTGTTGCAATCATGATATAAACTTGATATTGATCTTATTAACTATTTTGAAAGAGGGAAGCATGCTAATGAATTCCATAATAAATTTAATAATCCTCTTTATGTGCCTAAATTATCTAAGTTGAATGATTCTTGTGGTTATATGGTTGAATTTATTTCTACTACTTGCAACTATTATGAAAGAGGAGGTGATAAGAACCCTCTTTATGTTACTAATAATTATATGCTGCAAGTAAATATTGTTAATATGCATTGGGAAACTTCTATTTATGTGATTCATTCATATACAAAATGCCAATGCATAGAAAGAAAGTTAGACTTCGTTGTTATTACTTTTGTGTTTTGTTTTTCTCTCAACTAGGGTTCAACTTGACTATTATTTTGATTGGTTTGAGAACACCATGGGATCCTGGTATTATGCATGAACACTTCCAAGGAAGAGGGACACATCAAAGTTCAAGCTCCCTCATGAGCTTCGTCCAATAAATATCAAGTAAGAAGCCTAGCTATATGGCTATAAAGAAAGCGCTTTACGGGAGGCAACCCGGTTGTTTTTATTTGTGATTTTCTTTGTGTCCTCTTGCTGTAACAAGAGACTTTGTTTAGTTTAGTTTCTGGAATTTTTAATAAAGTGCCAAGTTTTACTCATTTTGGTTTGAAGAAGTTGCTTATAGCGTTCGGAGATTTTATTCCTGCACGAATCTGTGCACGGTATGATTTTTAATTCTTATTCTGTAACTCCGAATGAGCTCATATTTGAACTGTAGTTGCAACTTTTCATCCTCTGTATGCATGAATTTTTCGGAATTTTTGACAAAGTTAAGTAGGGTAGAAAAATACGTTTTGCTGCTGCTGTTTTTCTGGACAGATTCTGTCCCATTTTGTTTGATGCATGCTTTGAACTTTTAACTTGAATCTTTTTGATCCAATTGAGTTTATGAGTAGGCATACAACATTATACACTTTCTGGACATTCATATGAATTTTTGTTAAGGATTATATGCAGCAAGAAATCTATTTGTTTATCACTACTAATGCACCCCACAGAAAAAGAAATGGGAGAAACGGTGTTTTGAAGTTTTTTCACAGGGATTAGAGGAGATGCACCAAGAGCTATCCAAGGATGGTGAAGACCATAAGCTTGGGGATGTGAAGACAACCCCACTGGACCTACACACTCTCGGTTTGCACACGTCTAACTTCTGTTTTTCGATCGAAACACTTTATCGCATAAACTTGGAGCGTCTTTTTGTTTGTTTTGGTTTGATTTTTATTTTGTGAGACCACCACACTATCATTTATATATGAGAGAGCTACTGGAAATTTGGGTTGATTTATGTTGGATGCTATTATTAGATTGGGAAAAGGGATGTTGGAGTTGATTTTAAAAGATACATATAGTTGCATGATTCATGAGCTTGTTAATGAGTAATAATTTGCAAGTATTTTATCAAGAGCTATCTTTTATTCATGTTTTGATGCTGAATGTTATTTTACTTTGTTTAACATGGATTAGTTAGTTCTATGGACACTCATGCATGCATTTAGATGGTCAACTTTCTCCCTCTTGCTAGCCCAAAAATTCCAACAAGCAAAAACTTGTTTCCAACACCTTCAACCAAAGTTTTTCCAGTGAGTCCACCATATCTACCTATTAGCTTTATGCTATTCCGAGTATGTTTATCATGATTTTGTGTTATCTATACCTCTGAATGAAAATGCTTATGTTGTTGATTGTTATGGGAAAAGTTGGTTATAGAGCTCTCTCGAACTTGATGCACACTTTACTTTCATTGCATAATAAAACATGACCCATTGTGATTAAAATTATGATGTTGTGGGCTTGACAAATGTCTTTGGTTGAGAGTTAGCTCATATGTGCTGTCACATGGCAAGCTTTCAACATGCACTTCATTTCATTTAGTTGATATCATGTACTTTTGTTTATGGATGCTTACCATGGGTGAAATAAATGTGGAAATGAAGTAGTTTAAATGAGTTTGTATAAATGGTTAGAGAGACGCCTGGGCCGCTAATCTAAGCCATGCATCATTCATGGTGGAAATTTACTTACATGCTATGGTGAACCTTCTGTGATACACCTTACAATAAAAAGCTATCTAATGGTAAATAAAAAGGGTGTTGAGATTGTTCATTGTGTTTGTTTGTCTTGTCATTTTGATATGGGCTTGTTCCATATCCTGGGACAAGAGGTACCCCAGTTGACGCTCTTAATGATACTATTATTACTTACAATGATATTTAACTTGAACTTGCTTTGTTTCCCAAGTTGAGTAACACATGGAGTAGGTACTTGTATTCAAGGGGCATGAGACTTTCAACCTGTACTTTGTCAAGCACACTACTCATATTTGCTTTCACTTTAAACTTAATCATTCAAGATGCTATGATAGGGGAATGAGAGCTTGACACCAAGGATTACCACATTGCAATCATTAATTTAAGTAGAGAGTTGGAAGTTAGATGAAACTTAATCAT
Source organism: Poa pratensis (assembly GCA_947311845.1). NCBI lineage: Eukaryota > Viridiplantae > Streptophyta > Magnoliopsida > Poales > Poaceae > Poa > Poa pratensis. The sequence goes on from CAMZMU010000042.1 coordinate 62,398,945, forward strand.
GCTTTACCTCTACTCATATATATCTTTCCAAAGTATCCACCTTTTATATTCAGATTTTCATCAATACTCTATGGCCATTATAGGATTAAGCTTGGCGATGTTGATGCATGTAAAATGCATACATGAACTTTGCATTATTTTACTTATATCCCAGTCATATTTGCATCATATAAGGGTTATATCACTGTTTTATAATGATTTTGGGAATATTTGATATGTTTCCTATTTTTACGGAATTAACCCTGCAGAGGCAGAAAAACCCTATTTCTATATTTTAATGTTTCAGGGACCCAAACGACGTCCAAATGACCTGCAAATTTACGAGCGTCAATTTTTGGAAGGAAGAAGACTTGGGAGCGAAGGAAGCAAACAAGCGGAGACCCGAGGGCCAAGATAGGTGGGCCCATGCGGCCAGGTACATGGGCCGCGTGGGACCCCTCCTTTTGGGCCTCGGAGCTCCGTTGCCGTTGATCTTTCTTCCACCGACTCGGTTTTGACCTAAAACCGCCTATAAAAATAGTCCCCCGACGTTCTCTGGAAGGAGCGCCGCAGAAACACAGAAACACCGAAACATAGACCTGGAGCTGGAGATTGGAGGGGAAAAACTCCGGTGGGGCGCTGCCGGCGTGGTCTCCATCTTCTCCAACGACTTCTCCACCGTCTCCATGATGAAGAGGGAGTAGTCCACCTCTGGACTATGGGTTTGTGGAAGTAACTTATGTATCTCTCTCTCTTGAGCTTTACTAATTAGTACCGTATGAGCTGCTGAACATGATTACGGTCATCTATGTAATACCTTTGTGGTGGATCTTTTTATGAGTTAATATATGTTTGAGATTGCAATGGTTTTGTTTCAGTTATGAAAGTAGATGCATATTATGTACCCCGTTCTTATTTACTTGTCATGATCAAGCATGTTTATGAGAGCGTGTGAGGGGGAACGTGTGCATTAGTTGGAGTAACGGGGGGTGGCTAGTGCAGTGAACGTGAGAGAAAGTTCTGCGATCCACTTGGGTATCTCTACCTTACTTTGTTGACTCACTAGGGATAAAAAGAAATACCATGCTACCGGAGATGTGGGTGTGACCATTGCCACTACTCCATGACTAGATCTAGCATGTTCTTATTTTAACTTCATGTCATGATACTTATTGCTATACTCTGAGTTATCTTAATTACTGAGGTGTTATGATTTAGTTTGCATCTTGGTGGAGTATAAGAGAGACTAATAACCAAAAGGTCTCTATGTTAGGACGTGATGCCCATATAATTATAACTTGTCATTAAACTGTTGTGTTGCAACTCATATGTCAACTCTAGTGTTCCATTGTCTACCACTTTATTAAAGAGAGAGTGCATTTGTGAAACCATGAACCCCGGTCCATTTTTAATCATAAGAAACACCTTTCCAACCACTTTTATCACTTTACCATTTTCTGCCATTTAAAAATCCGAAAATATAAAAACACTTTTACATCTTGCATTCACAATATAAAACCCAAAAATATCATTTATCATTGCTACCACCATCCTTGCATATTTATTTACCACCATTGCATATTTATTTCTTGTTTGCATTGCATATTATCTTAATATCATTCTCACACCTTGTGCTTGACAACCACTAGGTGAGGTTGAGAACCAAAACATTTACTTTGTTTTGTAGGTAACCAAAAGAAGGATACGAAAGATAAATCTTCACTACTGATTCCCCGAGAGTTCGATATTAAACCCTCGAGTCACCCCTGGTGGGAAAACACGTCTTCCAATTACTACACACTCTGCACTTGGAGTCTCAACCTAACCCATTTACTTTTCACGCAGGTAACTACGTGAAGGACCATCAGATGGCCGAACAATTCCGGACCTGAAAGAAAAACTTATGGAAAGCTTATGTAGAGGCGGAGGAACAAGATCCAGAATTCACTGGACCACTAGTGAAGTTACAATAGCAGTGGCCCACATTTGTGAAGCAAAGAAAATCGGAGGCCGCTGTGGCCCGATCGAAAACAAATAATTTAAATGCTGGGAAGAAGGAATATCACCACACTTTGGGGGCAGGTGGCTACAAGGCTGCCGTGCCTAAGTGGGAAGCCTTTGAAGCAAAACTGCTTGATAACGGGATCATTCCACAGACAGCGGACTGGCCCGAGAGGTCCAAGTTTTGGTTGTTCGCGCATGGGGCAGGGTTGGACCCAGTTACAGTGTAGGGACCCTCAGACTACCAGTCCGAGGTGCCCACGTTATGTAAACAGATCACGATCCCAATGATCAGTGCATCGTGATCACATAACCAACATGGTATACAAAGTTACATCATCCAACTCGATTAGTACAAGACTTACATAAATGATGGTCACACGGCCAAGCCTGCAACCATCGTCACGCAGGATGGAACTTAACTACGATATAGCGGAAGCTTTCGGCTAGCGTCGGCCCTCGTCACAACCGGACACATTCCCACAAAGCAGTTGACCGGTGACACTCAGTTGGCGTAATCGTCGGCGTACTCCTCCTCCTCGTCGTACATCTCCTCGTTGTAATCTGGACGTTTGAATATCCAGGGACACAGCCATATGAGTACATTTACGTACTCACAAAACCACCTCAAGGCTTAAGTTTTCATGGTAATGCAATAAAACATTTTCGAAAGCTGGGATAGCTGCTATATATTGGTCTAGGGCTTAGTTTTTGCAAACGATGCTTTTAGACATAGAGATTACGACATCTCTATATCTTTGTTAAAAAGAACATTTAGAGATAGAATTCTCTCTTGTAGAAATAGATGCACTATCTCCACCTTTTTGTAAAACACCTTGTAACTCTTTTCAAAGACACTAGGATGGGGATACCCCATTTTCCTTTCCACGAGATCAGACTGAGTTGTCTCCCCGAGACCAACCATTTTCTCCCAAATCCGTACCTCCCAGGTACCTTCCTGATGCCTCCTTGTTTCCACCGAGAAAACCACTTTTCTTTAGAAAACATAAAAAATTGCCCATACGCCTAGATCGGTGGCCTTTCCAACCGTTCATGACCGCGGACACGGCTATTCGAATAGTTTTACACTCTGCAGAGGTGGTGCACTTTCACCACACCAAACGGTCATTCCGCCGTGTCTGCCACGGCCCGTCATACGACAGTATGCGGGGGCTCGGATAACCAGATCAAAGCTTTTCACTATGTCCACACTAGTACAGAGGACTCCCGATAGGTTTGTTCCCCCCAGCACCGTGTGCTCCACTAGACCCCTGGTCTTTCTCAGGACGCCACACCGCCACGTCAGGGGACCCAACGTAATCGTCCGGCTGCGGGTCCCTCCGCTTGTGTATTGTCTCATACAGACGACAACCCGGCTTCGAGGGCCTTGCCCTTATAGAGTTTGAGACCCTCCGTACTAAAGTGGACAAGCTTCCGGCTAAGCCCTACCCATCTCAGGTAATGTGGTTGCACGGGTTAATTGTTCGGGCGGCCGCTAGGGCTGTACTTTGTTTTTCAAAAACATCTCCACCGCCGACTGCTCCCAGCAGCTCGGGTTTTCGCAAACTCACCGAATGCTCCCAGCACTTCGGGTTTTCATAAACATCACCATTTGCTCCCAGCAATATGGGTTTTATAAAGCACTTTCTCTCCGATCGCTCCCAGCGACTCGGGTTTTCCTCCGAAAACATTTTACCAGAAACAAGCTCCCATCCTAAAGTTTTGAGGTAAGAGTATAAGGATATGCTACTCGAAATAATAATTTTCTTGATAGCACCTTCAGTGGAAGGCTTCTCAAGTAAAGTCATATTTTTACAAAACCTATTATAAACTAGTAGATATATATTTGGCCAAACAATAATTTTTGGAAAATAGTTTTGCGGTGACAAAATGCCACATGAAAGAGAAAACATGCATTATTTTATTTTGAAAACAAGACATGCTTTGTACAAATAGTAGGAGTTCAATAGGGTGTTGAGGTGGCTTGCCTGGCTTGGTAATATGTCCTTGGTCTTGATCTTGATGTTCCTCAGGTTCACTCCCTCACTTCCAGTTCCTTCCCGATCGTATCTAACGTCGTAAACAGGAAAAAGAACAACACTCAAAATACAAGACAATGCCACAAGGACATAACAAACAGCAAGCATTGCACAAGATACTAAGCTAACGATCAAAAGCAAGCAATTCACTTAGACATACAACAACAAGCAACAAGTCCATATAGCTAAGACAAACAATAAACACACCTAAGAAAATATACATAACAACCCTAATTGTTAAAAAGGTAGTTTTAAATTAAACACTAAAGTAAAACACCTCTGATGGTGATTAGATCATTTAACAAGGGTTGCTATAATAGTTCAGGAAATACTTCAGACAAAAGTATGTTACTCTTTCAGGAAATACTTCAGATAAAAGTATCTTAATAGTTTAGGAAGTACTACAAACAAAAGTATAACATCATGCAAGCATTACAAAGAACAAGCAACTACTGGATAATATCTAAAACAAACCAACATTCACATTCCTAGCATTCAAATAAATAAGTGCAACACTTAGGGAACAAGATGAATTATTCAAAACTCAAAAGTGAAAGGCACAGCGATACTTTTAGGAAGTTCAATAAGGTTAATAAAGGTTAACTTAAGGTTCTGGACTTATGATTTATTAAACACATAAACACATAATTTTGATTAACTAAACATTAAATTAAGGTTTTTATTAGTTATAAAGCTGCTGTTTTGGGAGATAAAACATATCTCAAAGGGTAATCCTCAGAAAATTAAATCCTTCTACCACAGTACTCCTAGTAGTCATACAAAGCTATAGAAATTGGAGTTGCATCCAAACATAACACCAAACAAGAATTAAAAATCCTGCAAGTGCTACTGGTCTTAAAACAAAAAGGATTAAAGCTTCAGTTTTAGAAATTCCCTGTATGCAAGATTAAATTCTATGGAAGGGTATTGATTTTACCTTTCTGTAGAAATTGGATTCACTTCAATTGGATACTCCTAGCTCAAGCTATCTTAAAAAGAGTAGAAAATATACTTTTTAATAGATTTAAAGCTCAGCACAAATTATAAAATATTTTTGGACCAAACTAGCTCTGCATGTTCAGGAAAATACATAGGTATACCACAAAAATAATCCCAAGCCAAAAGCATAAACAGATCTGGCACAAATTAATTAAACTAGAAACCTATAATTAACAGAAACTAAAAAGAATAAAATACAGGGAATAAAAACGCTCGTGGGCAGGTCTTGGGCTGGATCTGGCCGAGGCCAGCGCGGATCTGGGCCGCACGCGACCCAGGTCGGCCCAACTACTTGAGCTGCGCGGCGCGCGCGCGGAAAACGGCCGGCGCGGGCTGGGTTCAAACTGGGCCGTCGATCCGCAGATCGACGGTTCTCCTTCATCGCCTCCATCGCGACGGCGCGAGAGCGAGCCCGAGGCCGGGAAAAATGGCGGCGGCGGGATTGCTCACCTAGGGGATCTGCATGCAGCGGCGGAGCGTTGCGGATGGCGGAGTAGGTCGAGGGAGGGGCGCGGGCACGGACGGTGTCAGCGGAGGTGGCCGGAATCCATGGCGGCGACGGCGGCGTGCTTCCTCGGGTCGAGGACGGCCGCGAGCTCCACGGGCGGCCTCTAGACAAAAAGAGAGGGGAGGGAGTGAGCTACTGTGGGGGGGAACTCGAGGGGCCAACAATGACGGAAAACGGGCGAGAGAAACGTCGGCTACGGCTGATTTCTTCCGACGGCGACCGGCGGTTTTTCGAGCGCGTTCCTGGGCAGCAGGCGGCTCGGGCTTGGGCAGGGTTGCTGGGGTGGAGTGGGGTGATGCGTGTGAGTGTTCTGGGAGAGGAGAGAGGGACAGGGGAGGCCGGGGTCGGGTTTTAGACAATGCCCACCCGATCTAGGGTTTTCGGACAAGGAGGGCCATGGGGGTGGCGTGCGGCGTGTCCATTGGCGTGCTGGGGCGGTGGAGGAGTGGGCAGAGGTGAGGTGGCCGTGGTTGACGTGTTATGGCCAGTGAGGGAGAGGGGGAGTGATCTCCCATTGGCCACGGTGGAGAAGAGAGAGTGGTGAGTGGAGAAGAGAGGTGATGGGGGTATGACATGTGGGTCCTAGATGACTAGGACACTCTCTCTGGCCAGAGGTGAGAGGGTGAGAGAGAGGGGCTGGTGTTTGTTAGTTTTAGGGTTCTAAGTTGACACTAATTTGCTTTAATAAAATTACTAACAAGTCTAAACTAAGTCAACACAAAGAGTTAAGCACAAACATGTGTGTGGTGACCTAATTGAGGTGATGAAAAAGTTTGCAAGCCTAAAAGAATGAAGAAAGAATTTTGAAAACTAAGTAAGTTGTGAAAAATGACCAAATGGTCACTGTTTTGAGTAGGTCCAGAAACCTAGATGGTTTTGTGCTAAGCCAAGTTTTTAAACAATGAAACCAAGCAAAAACTAAAAATAGAAAGTTCAAGGAACAAGATGGTCAAGGTGCATTTCAAAAATAACACAAGCAATGCTTAATCTAGGGCTCTAGATTAGCTATGTTTTAACAAACATGAAGATCAAAGCCACTAAATTTAAAACTAGAAGAATTTTGCAAAAGTGATCCTAAAAGGTCTCAAACATGGCTAGTGGGCTAAAGAAACCAAATATAACAATCAAGCAAAAGAATATCACAACCAATATCAAACACTCAAAGAGTTGGTGAGATGGTGATCAAGCACACACAATTATCAATCACCAAATTGCATAAACCTTAATTAAAATGATTAGGTGATATAGTGATCACACATTATCATGACAAGATGTTGTTCAAAAGTATCTCAACTCATAACTTTATAGTTTCAAAAGGTTTGATAAAAAGAAATATAGGAGTAATATATCTCCCACTTGTATCATTTTCAAAAGGTGTTGAAAATAGGACTTTTTGAAAAAGGATGTTGATACTTGCAAAATAACTGAGTTGGAAATTGGTAGCAGATATTATATAGACCTCAATAGTTTGTAAACATGTAGTTTTGGAAATACTTTACTTTCTTAAATAATGGGTTTTTGGGTTGTTGCTAAAATCAAGACATCTTTGAAAAAGAGGTTGACCAAAATAAGATTGGAGAAGATGTATGGATAATTCTTCTTGTCATGACATGATCACCAAAATTAAATGATATGTTAAATTAGTTGAGCTCAAAGGTTAGTGTTTTCAGTGGTTGTTAACTCAAACAACAAAGCAGACAACTTCAAACAGAGCAATCAGAAGTGAAACACATGCATTAGTGAAGCATTTCAAAAAGTTTTTGTTGACCCTGATTTTTTGGCTCTCTAAAAACTGTGTTTTTCTAGCTTCCCAAAATTGGGGCGTTACAGACCTTCCCCCCTTAAAAGAATCTCGTCCCGAGATTCCTAAGCGGGTACTAAAAGAGTGCAAGGTTAGAGGGTTTGTTGCTCCTTCATCTTCCGGGGTTGTTGATTCTCAACTGAGGTCTCCTTGGCGATACGTCATCGGATTTCTTTCGGAAGGCTTTTGGTCTCCGCTGAAGGTGATGTCATGAAGGTTGATGCTGATCAGCGTTCTTGTCGAGTTGACTTCAAATACTCCAGAGTTAGGGCGCAAAGGACAGTTTGCCAAAACTCCCTAATAAAACTAGCGTACGTCTTCCCCCCTTAGAAATGGGGCCTCGAAGGGTAGCTGTTGAGGGTATAGGTTGTTGCCGACTTCAATATGTTGTTGTTCTTGGGTACCACGGCGATTTTCGTCTTGGTCGTAGCTCCTTGGCGCTTGCGGTTGATGTAGACACTTGCCCATGTATTGCCGTCTTGAGGGGTTAGCAGTTAAATATCCGCCAACAGTTTTCAAGCCTCACAGGGGTGTCCGGTCCGTAGACTTGACTCTCTCGGTTTTTCCTAAAAAGTCAAAGGGTGCTACAAGCTACTAAAGGCGTCTAACTTGCTTAGTGTGTTGTCAACAGCAACAGTCTTCGGGCCTTTCGTCGTTCTTGGCGTCTTGTTAGATATGATGTCTTCTATTGTGCCCACCTTCGGTTTAGCTGACGAACAAAGTTGATGAAGACTTCCTTGGTTCGTTGACTTCATGACACCACACACTATCCTTCAGAGGTCGGTTCTATCTTAGTTAGCCTAGAAGATTAGTTAAGATACTTAGTGCTATTAGCCTCAAGTCGGGCAAGTCGAGTTAATAAGGTTGGCGCATAGAAGGCACTTATGACTCTCGCTTCGGGGTTCATCTTGATGTAGACGATCTTCAGTGCTGTTTGTCTTCATTGTTGCTGACCTCGATCTCCTTCGGACTTCACGACTTGAGGGCTTGACAAAATCTTTAAAAAGTAGTGGCTCTTGCCGATCTTTGAGTCCTTCTTGTTGCCGTTTGTAGGTCTCGAAGAGGTTAGCTAGTAGCAAGTCACTGGTGTTATATGTTACTCTAAAGTTAGATACGCTAAGTTAGTGATGGTATACTGGTAATTCAAAAAGTTAATTAAACTAGGCAAGGCTCGTCACATCACGGGGATGGGCTTTCTCGGGGTGGTCTTCTGTATCAGGTGCGGTTAAAAGCTCTCACGTGTCGAAGTTTAGATCAGAGGCAAAACATTTTTAGAAAGGTTTTCTAAACAAGTTTTGAAAAGCATCACGATGCATCTAACGCTTAAAGGGTCAAAAAGGTATTTTGTGTAGAGACAAAAAGATGTTTAAACAAAAGGGATGTTTTGGGTCTAACATGTGCTGCCGACGAAGAGTGCTTGTGAAACACACCAGGAAAACAACACACCAACGACACGCATACCAATCATTATCAACCATTAGGTGCATCAGGTCTCAACAGAAGCAGCACACACGACATAGTTCCGCACATGGGCATAGTTTTAACCCTAAACATAACAACAACCTAATTTGCGACTGGGAGAGGAACGTGACTTCATTCAATCGTCACAAACTACTGGAGGTGGCGCTTCTTGGAAGACTCGTTCTTGGGGGTGGAATCTTTGTCCGCCTTCAAAGCTTCCATCTCCTTGTAGGTTTCCTTGAGATCCTTCCGGGTGTTGAGAACTCGGTACTTGAGTCTTTCTCCCATTTCATCAATGGCGGCCCATGCAGCGCTCTTTGCTGACTCCATAAAGGAGGCGTACTGAGACTCTGAGTTGGTGAACACCATATATCCCATTTTGTTCTGATCATCATCTTCGTTCTTGTAGAGGTGGAGTTGCACCCACCAAAGCTCTTGTCCATTCTCCATCCAAGGAAAACCCTTGTAGACTGCGGGTCCTTCGATTTCGAAGCTTAGCATGAGGTTCTCCAGAGCCTTGGGAAACCCAGTGGTGCTCTCCAAGGTCATGGTCATCGCCGGGCCCTTCTTGAGTGATTCGATGAGGCTCAACATCTATAAAGAAAACGTCTTAGGAGGGGGCGTAAAAATAAAAGAATCAAGGATAAGGTATCTCGATGAAAGGTAGGGTTTTCAGTCCTCGGGTCTATTCCTAGTTTGACGTCATTCCTAAGGTTCTTATTTCTGTCTAGCAAGGTACACACAGACACGGGCACACCGTCAACTAATGCTTACGCAAAAAGCACACAAGCAAGACACACACTCAAGCAAAAGCATACCAGTGAAACAGCACACCAAATACCTATAGTACCAAAAGGGCACTTATCATTCGTGATAGTCGGGTAATCCAACCGAGGGTCATATCCTGCCTTATCCTTTGGTTTTTGGGGTCACATGGTTGCTGAAGTCCTTATTTCATCGCCCTTGGCTTCTGCTAGAAAGCTTGGGATTCTTGACGTTGCCGAAGGCGTAACGTTGTTGGGGTCGAGTCGAGGGAGTGAAAGTGATATGGCATTCTGGTCTTGCATTCTGCACATTCCAAAGGATTTGGAGGTCTTGACTTTGTTGTCATCGACGACCTTTGTCTTGCGGACTGTGCATCTGAAGGCTCCTTGCTGCATTGCAATTTCTTGATAACGAGCTTCTCCATCTGGGTGCTAGCTACTTAGGTCTTATTTGGGTTCAGGGTCAAGTCTATACCAGTTTGAATAGGGACAAGAGAGTAGAGAAAACCCTTTTTAAAATACTTGAAATTAGGGAGGTAAGATCAAGAAATTTTTGAGAATAGGTGAGGAGTGGAAACCATACTAGGCTTACCTTGAAGAAAATAGATTTCTGTAGAAATGAGTTTTAGCAAAATATTTCCTTCCTAAGCTAACGACCATGCTAACTAAGGTCTCCTAAGGTCAACGATGGCTCTGATACCAAGTCTGTAGGGACCCCTCAGACTACCAGTCCGAGGTGCCCACGTTATGTAAACAGATCACGATCCCAATGATCAGTGCATCGCGATCACATAACCAACATGGTATACAAAGTTACATCATCCAACTCGATTAGTACAAGACTTACATAAATGATGGTCACACGACCAAGCCTGCAACCATCGTCACGCAGGACGGAACTTAACTACGATATAGCGGAAGCTTTCGGCAAGCGTCGGCCCTCGTCACAACCGGACGCATTCCCACAGAGCAGTTGACCGGTCACACTCAGTTGGCGTAGTCGTCGGCGTACTCCTCCTCCTCCTCGTCGTACATCTCCTCGTTGTAATCTGGACGTTTGAATATCCAGGGACACAACCATATGAGTACATTTACGTACTCGCAAAACCACCTCAAGGCTTAAGTTTTCATGGTAATGCAATAAAACATTTTCGAAACCTGGGATAGCTGCTATATATTGGTCTAGGGCTTAGTTTTCGCAAACGATGCTTTTAGACATAGAGATTATGACATCTCTGTATCTTTGTTAAAAAGAACATTTAGAGATAGAATTCTCTCTTGTAGAAATAGCATGCACTATCTCCACCTTTTTGTAAAACACCTTGTAACTCTTTTCAAAGACACTAGGATGGGGATACCCCATTTTCCTTTCCACGAGATCAGACTGAGTTGTCTCCCCGAGACCAACCATTTTCTCCCAAATCCGTACCTCCCAGGTACCTTCCTGATGCCTCCTTGTTTCCACCGAGAAAAACTCTTTTCTTTAGAAAACATAAAAAATTGCCCATACGCCTAGATCGGTGGCCTTTCCAACCGTCCATGACCGCGGACACGGCTATTCGAATAGTTTTACACTCTGCAGAGGTGGTGCACTTTCACCACACCAAACGGTCATTCCGCCGTGTCTGCCACGGCCCGTCATACGACAGTATGCGGGGTTTCGGATAACCAGATCAAAGCTTTTCACTATGTCCACACTAGTACAGAGGGCTCCCGATAGGTTTGTTCCCCCGGCACCGTGTGCTCCACTAGACCCCTGGTCTTTCTCAGGACGCCACACCGCCACGTCAGGGGACCCAACGTAATCGTCCGGCTGCGGGTCCCTCCGCTTGTGTATTGTCTCATACAGACGACAACCCGGCTTCGAGGGCCTTGCCCTTATAGAGTTTGAGACCCTCCGTACTAAAGTGGACAAGCTTCCGGCTAAGCCCTACCCATCTCAGGTAATGTGGTTGCACGGGTTAATTGTTTGGGCGGCCGCTAGGGCTGTACTTTGTTTTCAAAAACATCTCCACCGCCGACTGCTCCCAGCAGCTCGGGTTTTCGCAAACTCACCGAATGCTCCCAGCACTTCGGGTTTTCATAAACATCACCATTTGCTCCCAGCAATATGGGTTTTATAAAGCACTTTCTCTCCGATCGCTCCCAGCAACTCGGGTTTTCCTCCGAAAACATTTTACCAGAAACAGGCTCCCATCCTAAAGTTTTGAGGTAAGAGTATAAGGATATGCTACTCGAAAATATAATTTTCTTGATAGCGCCTTCAGTGGAAGGCTTCTCAAGTAAAGTCTTATTTTTACAAAACCTATTATAAACTAGTAGATATATATTTGGCCAAACAATAATTTTTGGAAAATAGTTTTGGGGTGACAAAATGCCACATGAAAGAGAAAACATGCATTATTTTATTTTGAAAACAAGACATGCTTTGTACAAATAGTAGGAGTTCAATAGGGTGTTGAGGTGGCTTGCCTGGCTTGGTAATATGTCCTTGTTCTTGATCTTGATGTTCCTCAGGTTCACTCCTCACTTCCAGTTCCTTCCCGATCATATCTAACGTCGTAAACAGGAAAAAGAACAACACTCAAAATACAAGACAATGCCACAAGGACATAACAAACAACAAGCATTGCACAAGATACTAAGCTAACGATCAAAAGCAAGCAATTCACTTAGTCATACAACAACAAGCAACAAGTCCATATAGCTAAGACAAACAACAAACACACCTAAGAAAATATACATAACAACCCTAATTGTTAAAAAGGTAGTTTTTAATTAAACACTAAAGTAAAACACCTCTTATGGTGATTAGATCATTTAACAAGGGTTGCTATAATAGTTCAGGAAATACCTCAGACAAAAGTATGTTACTCTTTCAGGAAATACTTCAGACAAAAGTATCTTAATAGTTTAGGAAGTACTACAAACAAAAGTCTAACAGCATGCAAGCATTACAAAGAACAAGCAACTACTGGATAATATCTAAAACAAACCAACATTCACATTCCTAGCATTCAAATAAATAAGTGCAACACTTAGGGAACAAGATGAATTATTCAAAACTCAAAAGTGAAAGGCACATCGATACTTTTAGGAAGTTCAATAAGGTTATTAAAGGTTAACTTAAGGTTCAGGACTTATGATTTATTAAACACATAAACACATAATTTTGATTAACTAAACATTAAATTAAGGTTTTTATTAGTTATAAAGCTGCTGTTTTGGGAGATAAAACATATCTCAAAGGATAATCCTCAGAAAATTAAATCCTTCTACCACAGTACTCCTAGTAGTCATACAAAGCTGTAGAAATTGGAGTTGCATCCAAACATAACACCAAACAAGAATTAAAAATCCTGCAAGTGCTACTGGTCTTAAAACAAAAAGGATTAAAGCTTCAGTTTTGGAAATTTCCTGCATGAAAGATTAAATTCTATGGAAGGGTATTGATTTTAGCTTTCTGTAGAAATTGGATTCACTTCAATTGGATACTCCTAGCTCAAGCTATCTCAAAAAGAGTAGAAAATATACTTTTTAATAGATTTAAAGCTCAGCACAAATTATAAAATATTTTTGGACCAAACCAGCTCTGCATGTTCAGGAAAATACATAGGTATACCACAAAAATAATCCCAACCCAAAAGCATAAACAGATCTGGCACAAATTAATTAAATTAGAAACCTATAATTAACAGAAACTAAAAAGAATAAAATACAGGGAATAAAAACGCTCGCGGGCTGGTCTTGGGCTGGATCTGGCCGAGGCCAGCGCGGATCTGGGCCGCACGCGAGCCAGGCCGGCCCAACTACATTAGCTGCGCGGCGCGCGCGGAAAACGGCCGGCGCGGGCTGGGTTCAAACTGGGCCGTCGATCCGCAGATCAACAGTTCTCCTTCATCGCCTCCATCGCGACGGCGCGAGAGCGAGCCCGAGGCCGGGAAAAATGGCGGCGGCGGGATTGCTCACCTAGGGGCTATGCATGCAGCGGCGGAGGGTTGCGGATGGCGGAGTAGGTCGAGGGAGGGGCGCGGGCACGGACGGCGTCAGCGGAGGTGGCCAGAATCCATGGCGGCGACGGCGACGTGCTATGACGGAAAACAGGCGAGAGAAACGTCGGCTACGGCTGGTTTCTTCCGACGGCGACCGGCGGTTTTTCGAGCGCGTTCCTGGGCAGCAGGCGGCTCGGGCTTGGGCAAGGTTGCTGGGGTGGAGTGGGGTGATGCGTGTGAGTGTTCTGGGAGAGGAGAGAGGGACAGGGGAGGCCGGGGTCGGGTTTTAGACAATGCCCACCCGATCTAGGATTTTCGGACAAGGAGGGCCATGGGGGTGGCGTGGGGCGTGTCCATTGGCGTGCTGGGGCGGTGGAGGAGTGGGCAGAGGTGAGGTGGCCGTGGTTGACGTGTTATGGCCAGTGAGGGAGAGGGGGAGTGATATCCCATTGGCCACGGTGGAGAAGAGAGAGTGGTGAGTGGAGAAGAGAGGTGATGGGGGTATGACATGTGGGTCCTAGATGACTAGGACACTCTCTCTGGCCAGAGGTGAGAGGGTGAGAGAGAGGGGCTGGTGTTTGTTAGTTTTAGGGTTCTAAGTTGACACTAATTTGCTTTAATAAAATTACTAACAAGTCTAAACTAAGTCAACACAAAGAGTTAAGCACAAACATGTGTGTGGTGACCTAATTGAGGTGATGCAAAAGTTTGCAAGCCTAAAAGAATGAAGAAAGAATTTTGAAAACTAAGTAAGTTGTGAAAAATGACCAAATGGTCACTGTTTTGAGTAGGTCCAGAAACCTAGATGGTTTTGTGCTAAGCCAAGTTTTTAAACAATGAAACCAAGCAAAAACTAAAAATAGAAAGTTCAAGGAACAATATGGTCAAGGTGCATTTCAAAAATAACACAAGCAATGCTTAATCTAGGGCTCTAGATTAGCTATGTTTTAACAAACATGAAGATCAAAGCCACTAAATTTAAAACTAGAAGAATTTTGCAAAAGTGATCCTAAAAGGTCTCAAACATGGCTAGTGGGCTAAAGAAACCAAATATAACAATCAAGCAAAAGAATATCACAACCAATATCAAACACTCAAAGAGTTGGTGAGATGGTGATCAAGCACACACAATTATCAATCACCAAATTGCATAAACCTTAATTAAAATGATTAGGTGATATAGTGATCACACATTATCATGACAAGATGTTGTTCAAAAGTATCTCAACTCATAACTTTATAGTTTCACAAGGTTTGATAAAAAGAAATATAGGAGTAATATATCTCCCACTTGTATCATTTTCAAAAGGTGTTGAAAATAGGACTTTTTGAAAAAGGATGTTGATACTTGCAAAATAACTGAGTTGGAAATTGGTAGCAGATATTATATAGACCTCAATAGTTTGTAAACATGTAGTTTTGGAAATACTTTACTTTCTTAAATAGTGGGTTTTTGGGTTGTTGCTAAAATCAAGACATCTTTGAAAAAGAGGTTGGCCAAAATAAGATTGGAGAAGATGTATGGATAATTCTTCTTGTCATGACATGATCACCAAAATTAAATGATATGTTAAATTAGTTGAGCTCAAAGGTTAGTGTTTTCAGTGATTGTTAACTCAAACAACAAAGCAGACAAGGTCAAACAGAGCAATCAGAAGTGAAACACATGCATTAGTGAAGCATTTCAAAAAGTTTTTGTTGACCCTGATTTTTTTGGCTCTCTAAAAACTGTGTTTTTCTAGCTTCCCAAAATTGGGGCGTTACAGACCTTCCCCCCTTAAAAGAATCTCGTCCCGAGATTCCTAAGCGGGTACTAAAAGAGTGCAAGGTTAGTGGGTTTGTTGCTCCTTCATCTTCCGGGGTTGTTGATTCTCAACTGAGGTCTCCTTGGCGATACGTCATCGGATTTCTTTCGGAAGGTTTTTGGTCTCCGCTGAAGGTGCTGTCATGAAGGTTGATGCTGATCAGCGTTCTTGTCGAGTTGACTTCAAATACTCCAGAGTTAGGGCGCAAAGGACAGTTTGCCAAAACTCCCTAATAAAACTAGCGTACGTCTTCCCCCCTTAGAAAGGGGCCTTGAAGGGTAGCTATTGAGGTATAGGTTGTTGCCGACTTCAATATGTTGTTGTTCTTGGGTACCGGCGATTTTCGTCTTGGTCGTAGCTCCTTGGCGCTTGCGGTTGATGTAGACACTTGCCCATGTATTGCCGTCTTGAGGGGTTAGCAGTTAAATATCCGCCAACAGTTTTCAAGCCTCACAGGGGTGTCCGGTCCGTAGACTTGACTCTCTCCGGTTTTTCCTAAAAAGTCAAAGGGTGCTACAAGCTACTAAAGGCGTCTAACTTGCTTAGTGTGTTGTCAACAGCAACAGTCTTCGGGCCTTTCGTCATTCTTGGCGTCTTGTTAGATATGATGTCTTCTATTGTGCCCACCTTCGGTTTAGCTGACGAACAAAGTTGATGAAGACTTCCTTGGTTCGTTGACTTCATGACGCCACACACTATCCTTCAGAGGTCGGTTCTATCTTAGTTAGCCTAGAAGATTAGTTAAGATACTTAGTGCTATCAGCCTCAAGTCGGGCAAGTCGAGTTAATAAGGTTGGCGCATAGAAGGCACTTATGACTCTCGCTTCGGGGTTCATCTTGATGTAGACGATCTTCAGTGCTGGTTGTCTTCGTTGTTGCTGACCTCGATCTCCTTCGGACTTCACGAGTTGAGGGCTTGACAAAATCTTTAAAAAGTAGTGGCTCTTGCCGATCTTTGAGTCCTTCTTGTTGCCGTTTGTAGGTCTCGAAGAGGTTAGCTAGTAGCAAGTCACTGGTGTTATATGTTACTCTAAAGTTAGATACGCTAAGTTAGTGATGGTATACTGGTAATTCGAAAAGTTAATTAAACTAGGCAAGGCTCGTCACATCACGGGGATGGGCTTTCTCGGGGTGGTCTTCTGTATCAGGTGCGGTTAAAAGCTCTCACGTGTCAAGTTTAGATCAGAGGCAAAACATTTTTAGAGAGGTTTTCTAAACAAGTTTTGAAAAGCGTCACGATGCATCTAATGTTTAAAGGGTCAAAAAGGTATTTTGTGTAGAGGCAAAAAGATGTTTAAACAAAAGGGATGTTTTGGGTCTAACATGTGCTGCCGACGAAGAGTGCTTGTGAAACACACCAGGAAAACAACACACCAACGACACGCATACCAATCATTATCAACCATTAGGTGCATCAGGTCTCAACAGAAGCAGCACACACGACATAGTTCCGCACATGGTCATAGTTTTAACCCTAAACATAACAACAAACTAATTTGCGACTGGGAGAGGAACGTGACTTCATTCAATCGTCACAAACTACTGGAGGTGGAGCTTCTTGGAAGACTCATTCTAGGGGGTGGACTCTTTGTCCGCCTTCAAAGCTTCCATCTCCTTGTAGGTTTCCTTGAGATCCTTCCGGGTGTTGAGAACTCGGTACTTGAGTCTTTCTCCCATTTCATCAATGGCGGCCCATGCAGCCCTCTTTGCTGACTCCATAAAGGAGGCGTACTGAGACTCTGAGTTGGTGAACACCATATATCCCATTTTGTTCTGATCATCATCTTCGTTCTTGTAGAGGTGGAGTTGCACCCACCAAAGCTCTTGTCCATTCTCCATCCAAGGAAAACCCTTGTAGACTGCGGGTCCTTCGAGTTCGAAGCTGAGCATGAGGTTCTCCAGAGCCTTGGGAAACCCAGTGGTGCTCTCCAAGGTCATGGTCATCGCCGGGCCCTTCTTGAGTGATTCGATGAGGCTCGACATCTATAAAGAAAACGTCTTAGGAGGGGGCGTAAAAATAAAAGAATCAAGGATAAGGTATCTCGATGAAAGGTAGGGTTTTCAGTCCACGGGTCTATTCCTAGTTTGACGTCATTCCTAAGGTTCTTATTTCTGTCTAGCAAGGTACACACAGACATGGGCACACCGTCAACTAATGCTTACGCAAAAAGCACACAAGCAAGACACACACTCAAGCAAAAGCATATCAGTGAAACAGCACACCAAACACCTATAGTACCAAAAGGGCACTTATCATTCGTGATAGTGGGTAATCCAACCGAGGGTCATATCCTACCTTATCCTTTGGTTTTTGGGGTCACATGGTTGCTGAAGTCCTTATTTCATCGCCCTTGGCTTCTGCTAGAAAGCTTGGGATTCTTGACGTTGCCGAAGGCGTAACGTTGTTGGGGTCGAGTCGAGGGAGTGAAAGTGATATGGCATTCTGGTCTTGCATTCTGCACATTCCAAAGGATTTGGAGGTCTTGACTTTGTTGTCATCGACGACCTTGGTCTTGCGGACTGTGCATCTGAAGGCTCCTTGCTGCATTGCAATTTCTTGATAACGAGCTTCTCCATCTGGGTGCTAGCTACTTAGGTCTTATTTGGGTTCATCGTCAAGTCTATACCAGTTTGAATAGGGACAAGAGAGTAGAGAAAACCCTTTTTAAAATACTTGAAATTAGGGAGGTAAGATCAAGAAATTTTTGAGAATAGGTGAGGAGTGGAAACCATACTAGGCTTACCTTGAAGAAAATAGATTTCTGTAGAAATGAGTTTTAGCAAAATATTTCCTTCCTAAGCTAACGACCATGCTAACTAAGGTCTCCTAAGGTCAACGATGGCTCTGATACCAAGTCTGTAGGGACCCCTCAGACTACCAGTCCGAGGTGCCCACGTTATGTAAACAGATCACGATCCCAATGATCAGTGCATCGCGATCACATAACCAACATGGTATACAAAGTTACATCATCCAACTCGATTAGTACAAGACTTACATAAATGATGGTCACACGACCAAGCCTGCAACCATCGTCACGCAGGACGGAACTTAACTACGATATAGCGGAAGCTTTCGGCTAGCGTCGGCCCTCGTGACAACCGGACGCATTCCCACAGAGCAGTTGACCGGTGACACTCAGTTGGCGTAGTCGTCGGCGTACTCCTCCTCCTCGTCGTACATCTCCTCGTTGTAATCTGGACGTTTGAATATCCAGGGACACAACCATATGAGTACATTTACGTACTCGCAAAACCACCTCAAGGCTTAAGTTTTCATGGTAATGCAATAAAACATTTTCGAAAGCTGGGATAGCTGCTATATATTGGTCTAGGGCTTAGTTTTCGCAAACGATGCTTTTAGACATAGAGATTACGACATCTCTATATCTTTGTTAAAAAGAACATTTAGAGATAGAATTCTCTCTTGTAGAAATAGCATGCACTATCTCCACCTTTTTGTAAAACACCTTGTAACTCTTTTCAAAGACACTAGGATGGGGATACCCCTTTTTCCTTTCCACGAGATCAGACTGAGTTGTCTCCCCGAGACGAACCATTTTCTCCCAAATCCGTACCTCCCAGGTACCTTCCTGATGCCTCCTTGTTTCCACCGAGAAAACCACTTTTCTTTAGAAAACATAAAATATTGCCCATACGCCTAGATCGGTGGCCTTTCCAACCGTCCATGAGGTGGTGCACTTTCACCACACCAAACGGTCATTCCGCCGTGTCTGCCATGGCCCGTCATACGACAGTATGCGGGGTTCGGATAACCAGATCAAAGCTTTTCACTATGTCCACACAAGTACAGAGGACTCCCGATAGGTTTGTTCCCCCCGGCACCGTGTGCTCCACTAGACCCCTGGTCTTTCTCAGGACGCCACACCGCCACGTCAGGGGACCCAACGTAATCGTCCGGCTGCGGGTCCCTCCGCTTATGTATTGTCTCATACAGACGACAACCCGGCTTCGAGGGCCTTGCCCTTATAGAGTTTGAGACCCTCCGTACTAAAGTGGACAAGCTTCCGGCTAAGCCCTACCCATCTCAGGTAATGTGGTTGGACGGGTTAATTGTTCGGGCGGCCGCTAGGGCTGTACTTTGTTTTTCAAAAACATCTCCACCGCCGACTGCTCCCAGTAGCTCGGGTTTTCGCAAACTCACCGAATGCTCCCAGCACTTCGGGTTTTCATAAACATCACCATTTGCTCCCAGCAATATGGGTTTTATAAAGCTCTTTCTCTCCGATCGCTCCCAGCAACTCGGGTTTTCCTCCGAAAACATTTTACCAGAAACAGGCTCCCATCCTAAAGTTTTGAGGTAAGAGTATAAGGATATGCTACTCGAAAATATAATTTTCTTGATAGCGCCTTCAGTGGAAGGCTTCTCATGTAAAGTCTTATTTTTACAAAACCTATTATAAACTAGTAGATATATATTTGGCCAAACAATAATTTTTGGAAAATAGTTTTGGGGTGACAAACACTACACCACGGTAGAGACTTGGCAACACACTTCTGTAGGGAAAGGCGCAATAATCCCCACATATCATGTGTCGGCATAGCTAGTAAGTTTTGCCATCAGGGTATCTATAGGCAAAGATTAAGAAATGCAGACAGAAAATGTGTCGACACTCACTTGGCAACCAAATAAGTGTCGGTATTCACATGGCGACGAACAATGTGTCGGCACATGGGTGGGGGCGACATGTAACCTGTCGGCGTATCTCTCCACGTGGCGACCAAATAGAATTCTGGAAATTTGTGGCGCGATGAGTGAAAACTGTGGCGGGATGAGCCAAAAAAAAACCCGCGCCGTGCCACTCTTTTCCCTCTCTCTCCAGCACCGCATAGGGAAATTCCCCAATCCCACCCCGCGCGTGTCTCTCAACCCTAGCCCGCATCAGCCGCCGCCGTCGCTCCTCACCGCGCCCTCAGCTTGGAGCTCATGCCGCCCTCTCCTAGCTCCCGTCGCCGGTTCCCCTAGCTCCGAGCGCCCAACCCCGTGCTCCCTCTGCCTTTCTTGGTGACGCCACCGCCGTCGCTCCTCACCACGCCCGTGATTCCATCCTCCTAGCTCTTGCCGCCGCCGGTTCCCCTAGCCCCGAGCGCCCGACCCCGTGCTCCCTCTGCCTTCCTTGGTGTCGCCGCCGCAGGAGCCTTCGCCGACCCACCGCAGGAGCCTTCGTCGTCCAGCTCGGCCGCACCACTTCCAACGGCGACGAGGTCTGCATCTCCTCGGCCAACTACAGGCTTCCGGCCAGGAACTTGCAGGTACGATTCCTTTTGTTGGCAATTTGTCATTTTGGTGCGTATGATGGTCGTGTCCTTAGGAACGAATTCATGCCCAGAACATTTGGCGACTGCTAGTCCGGGAGCTTCTTTATTCTGGTAGTTGTACGGGTCGCTTCTTTGATTTCTACAGGTGCTTGGTTGGTCTAGCCTGATGTTTGTTTAGTTGCTAGATGCCTAAATCTGTGGGCTGTCTTTGTTTAATGCGATGCATGAGGGGTTGGGGATTGTGATTCTGGGATGGGGAACTTAAGTAAGTCATATTTTTAGTATTTAGCAGTCCACTTACATTAAAGAAATATTAGTTTTGTTCCATTTGCAATGATTGGTGTGCAGCCACTAATCCATCCATGATCTTTCTAGATTATTAGTACTGGTTCCTATGGATCTGTGGTGGCCTTTGTAATTATAATTTTGTATTGCTGCAGCTGCAACCAAGAGTAGTGAAGAGAGGTCGACAGCTGGTAATTACGAGTGAGCCTGTGACCGTGTCATCCAAATATTGATCAGCTCTTGCAGCAGTAATAGAGGCCAAGCCTTGTTACTTTGGGGTAAAGCCTTTTTTTTGCTTCTCTCAGATATTTCCAAGTTTGTGATTTGTTGTGCTAGCATGTGCGAATTTTATTGTTGTGTCATGGGAATGGAATATGTTCTACTTTCTTGACATATGTGTGATTTTACATTCAGATACTTGAATATTTCAATTTAATATTGAGGATGCCCAATGGATAAAACGTGGTTGTCTCTGCCTAGGTACATTTTGTTTTATTTTTCGTCTCAATTAGTAGGTTATGTAGTTATGCAATGATCTGTTCTGATATGAATTTAATTAAAACTTGTAGGCACACAAATGGGTATATACAGGGGGTAGGCAAGTTTATGGAGTTTGCTTTTGCTAATTCTGCGCATGGAAACAAAATCCTATGTCCTTGCGACATATGTGTGAACTCATCTTGGAGGGAAGAAAGTATAGTACGGGAGCATTTGATTTGTGATGGTTTTGTGGAAGGGTATGATAAATGGATATTTCATGGAGAGTCTAACTCTACTTCTGTTAATCCTGAGGGTGTGGAAGTAGAGAGTTCAGTTGAACATGACGAGTTTTCTGATTTGATTCGTGACATAGCATGTGGATTCGTGACCATACATCCTCTAGTGATGAGGGTAGATCTGTTCAAAGCAGTGGGGTTGCTACATCTGCGAAAGTTCAAGTGGAAAACAAATATATTATGGCATTATTAGGGAAATAGTTGAGCTGGACTATCGCCATAGAGGAAATATGGTGCTCTTTCGGTGTGACTGGGTTGATAACCGTGTACCGAACAAATGGGTTAAAACTGATCAGTTCGGGGTTACAACTGTGAACTTCAACCATTTGTTCAGTAGTGGCAAAAAGTTGTCGGACGAACCTTTCATTTTTGCATCACAAGCCACACAGGTTTACTATGTTCCGGAGGCTGTTGATGAGGACTAGTGTGCTGTTGTACAAAACAAAAAACCACAAGACACCTATGATATGGTTTCTATGGATGATGCTGTAAATTTTGATAATGAGATGCCATTACTTGATCTGCATAGAGATGTCAGT
Organism: Poa pratensis; assembly: GCA_947311845.1. Lineage (NCBI taxonomy): Eukaryota > Viridiplantae > Streptophyta > Magnoliopsida > Poales > Poaceae > Poa > Poa pratensis. The sequence continues at coordinate 62,421,174 of CAMZMU010000042.1, forward strand.
AGTGATATTGATTATGCAAATTTCTCTCATGTAAGACTTGATATGGATGGAATTTTTGTTAATGCATCAAAGCCAGTGAAGTAAGTATTATTTTGTTGAAATGGATGATGCTTCTAATTGCATTTTGTGTGGTGGCTGCTTTATTTTGCACTTGCATAAGTCAATCACGAGCCGCTAACTCACTTGTCTAACATTTTCAGGAAAAACAATGGAAAACGACGCAAGAGCTGAGGCATATGTAGCTCAAAGGGATAGGAATGTGTTGGAGGTAGAAAAAAGAAAGGAAGCGTTGAGACTTCAAACTTGTGCTACTGATTTAGTCAAAACGTGTCAGCCTAAGAAAAGGGGATCAAAGGTATCCGTTTGCTATCTTGTTCCTGCTTGCTATTGTTGCTATCTTGTTCCTATCTTGTTCCTGCTTGCTATTGTTGCTATCTTGTTCCTGCTTGCTATTGTTGCTATCTTGTTCCTGCTTGCATAAGTACAACTGATTTGTTTTGTAGAGAAAAAGAAAGACTCCTCCTGATGCAACTGAGAGGAGGACTTCTGCAAGATTAATGGCACTAGATAAGGAGGTGCCTACGGATACTCCTGCTGAAGATGAGGCTGCGGATGTGCACTTGAATGCGAATGAAGGTACGTTTCTTCAAAATATGCATAGTGAGGAGAAGGATGTAAGGAAAATAAACCTAAACTGTGTTTGTTTGGTGTTGCAGATGAGGAGAAGGATAATGGAAGGAAAATTACTACCATGAAAAGCATATGGGGAAGGCAAAATAAGCCTAAACTGAAATTGGAAATCAATGAGATTGGTCAACCTATTGGTGCTTCTGCTACACGTTTTGCTAACTTTATTGGCACACAAGTAAGAACTAAGGGTTTTCCGGTTTCATATGATGATTGGAGGAAGGTGCCTCTGTCGCTAAAGCTTGGTTTATGGACTGAAGTGAAGGTATTAAGACCCTTTTGTGCTTGGTTTATTTTCCTTTTGCTTAAGACCCTTTTGTGCTTGGTTTATGGTTGTGACAATTTTCTGGTTTGTATGTAGTTGTTTTGGGATGTAGACCAACGTGTTTTTGAGTGGTATATGAAAACAGCACATATCAAATGGAAGGAATTCAAAGCAGATTTGAAAAAGGATTACTTTGATGATGAGCTGGAGTATGATGAGCTGGAGTATGCTGAACTAATAAAATCATGTGATGACAGAGTCGATCCTGATCAATGGAAGCTGCTTGTTGAACATTGGTTCACTCCAGAAGCTAAGGTAAGACATCCACATATACTACTACAAGTAACATAAATCTGATACTCTTATTGATCATTCAAATGACACACTGTGAATGACATTCATTGGTAGGCTCGATCAGTAAGAGGCAAAGCTAATCGTGCAAAGCATAAACAAGCTCATACTGCTGGCTGTAAGAGTTTTGCTCGTGTTGATGAAGAAATGGTATGCATTTTTTTGTCCTGTTTATGTTTTGTTGACCTGCAATTATGCTCGTGTTGATGAAGAAATGGTATGCATCATTTATTCATTTATTAAATTGATTCATACAGACTGAGGAGAAAGGGAGGCGCCCACGAAGGGATGAATTGTTCATCAAGACACATACATATAAAACTGGAGTTCCACATAAAGAATCTGCAGTCATAATTGTAAGTACATATACTATTTACCCCATTGAAAAAACTCTTTCATTCTTCTTATAAAACTAATTACTGTCTTCTTTCTCTTCCTCCAATTTGCAGCAACAACTTCGAGACAAGGCTGAAAAATTCCCAGAATTATTGGAGAAAAGTATGAAGGAAGGAGATCTGTTCTCACATGTTTGTGGAGCAGAAAAACATGGATATGTTCGAACTAAAGGTTTGGGGGCAACTCCATCTGGCCTTGAACTTCCAGGAGTTCGGACATACAAGTCTACAAAGCTTCAAATAGAAACAGAAGCTCGCCGCCTTGCTGACCAGAAGGTGGATGACATGTCACAAGAAATGGAGAACATGAAAAGACAAATGGCTGAGATGAAACAGATGATTTTGGGTCTACATCAGGTAATACTATTTATGGAGCAAATAACAAATTATAACACAAGCTCTCCACATGTAGTTGATTTGGCTTCTGAAATGCTTGCTTCCTAATGTAGAACACAAGCTCTCGACAAGATAACAATTTGTATGATGAGGTGGAGTCAAATGGGAGCATGCATAGTATGCAGAATATACATGGTGTCACCGACATAAGAAGAATAACTCCCACTTTACGACAACAAAATCAGGAGCAGCAAATGGTAAATTCATTTGCCACATGCTTAGTTTTGTTCTTTTTGTCACTATTTTATCCACTCAAATGGTGGCTCTTTATGTAGAACATAAGGGCCCAGGAGGGTGCTCGTATAACTACTGGCCGACAAGTTGATGATGAGGAACAGTCAAGTGCTCCCGTGAGAAGAGAGTCTCCTGTTCCACAGAGACAGAATAACAAACTAGGGGTAAATATTTGTTTGCTACATACACAACATGTGAACTTCCTCCTGCTATTTTTTACTTGTGTTCTCACTTCGGAATTGCATTTTCTGCCTTAGTGTGGAAGAGAGGTCGTGCTATATAGCATGACTAGACCATTCAATGTCCCTATTGCAAAAGGTTATTTCCAAACATTAGATGCACATGCTCTGGTCGGTGGTGTGCCTCTTGGTCCTCAGTACTCTGAAGTTGTCATTAGTTCAGTGTACAAATTAGATACTGTGTTACCTCGACCATATGAGGATGTTGTGACCATGCGTTCTGCTCGTGGAAGATCCATTGCATGGCCTACTGCTATGGTGAGCATATGGGCACATAATTTGACCATTTTATTGTTAGGAGCTTATATCACTTATTGACTAATGCTATTGTTGTAGATGAAGGATTTCAAGAATAAAAAGATTGTGGTAGCAGATGCATGTACTGATTTCAACAATTTATTTTGGTTGCTGTCTACTTTCATGGCTGTTGAGAATGTGGAGATGACTTGCAACACAACTCACCTTTGCAGGTGCTTAGAAATTTGAAGTTGCAAGCACACCGGTTGAGCATACATGGCTTGTTCAAGTGGACACACATGGCTTGTTTAAGTGGACACATGGACATGCAATTTCAACCGTAGTAGTATAACAAAACTTTGAACTGTGATGTAGAAGCTTATTATGTACCTGAGATGAGTTTTGGCTGAAATACTTTGTGTGTGCAACTACTTTGTATACTACTATGGTATTTTGTGAACTGAATGCATTGTTGTCCTGATATTATTGTGTATTGTTGTGATGTGATGTGAAATATTGGCAAAAGCAACAGCAACTTGTCTGTTGGATTGATTGTGAATTGAATTTATTGTTTGTATTGATCTGCTTGATTATTAGACTAAAGCAACAGCAACTTGTCTGTTGGCAAAAGGACCAGCTACATGCTATCTGTCGGTGTAGGTATCCTGCCCCTCCAACATGCTATCTGTCGACGTAGCTACCCTGGTCACCAACATGCAATCTGTCGGCGTAGGGGGGCAGCAACTGCAACACATTATCTGTCGCCGTAGGTCTACTGGTCACCGACATCTCGTCTGTCGTCGTAGGTATGACAAACGGCGACATAACATCTGTCGGCATGTTAATTATGTGTCGGCGTATCTTTCACCGACTGCTTTTGCCCCGACTCTTTATCTTCTGTCGGCGTAGCGCTTTGCAACTGATTATCTGTCGGCGTAGGGGGTCTTCGCCGACTGATTAATCTGTCGGCAAGTACCTACCGTGGTGTAGTGAAAATGCCACATGAAAGAGAAAACATGCATTATTTTATTTAGAAAACAAGACATGCTTTGTACAAATAGTAGGAGTTCAATAGGGTGTTGAGGTGGCTTGCCTGGCTTGGTAATATGTCCTTGGTCTTGATCTTGATGTTCCTCAGGTTCACTCCTCACTTCCAGTTCCTTCCCGATCGTATCTAACGTCGTAAACAGGAAAAAGAACAACACTCAAAATACAAGACAATGCCATAAGGACATAACAAACAACAAGCATTGCACAAGATACTAAGGTAACGATCAAAAGCAAGCAATTCACTTAGTCATACAACAACAAGCAACAAGTCCATATAGCTAAGACAAACAACAAACACACCTAAGAAAATATACATAACAACCCTAATTGTTAAAAAGGTAGTTTTTAATTAAACACTAAAGTAAAACACCTCTTATGGTGATTAGATCATTTAACAAGGGTTGCTATAATAGTTCAGAAAATACTTCAGACAAAAGTATCTTAATAGTTTAGGAAGTACTACAAACAAAAGTATAACAGCATGCAAGCATTACAAAGAACAAGCAACTACTGGATAATATCTAAAACAAACCAACATTCACATTCCTAGCGTTCAAATAAATAAGTGCAACACTTAGGGAACAAGATGAATTATTCAAAACTCAAAAGTGAAAGGGCACATCGATACTTTTAGGAAGTTCAATAAGGTTATTAAAGGTTAACTTAAGGTTCTGGACTTATGATTTATTAAACACATAAACACATAATTTTGATTAACTAAACATTAAATTAAGGTTTTTATTAGTTATAAAGCTGCTGTTTTGGGAGATAAAACATATCTCAAAGGGTAATCCTCAGAAAATTAAATCCTTCTACCACAGTACTCCTAGTAGTCATACAAAGCTATAGAAATTGGAGTTGCATCCAAACATAACACCAAACAAGAATTAAAAATCCTGCAAGTGCTACTGGTCTTAAAACAAAAAGGATTAAAGCTTCAGTTTTAGAAATTTCCTGCATGCAAGATTAAATTCTATGGAAGGGTATTGATTTTAGCTTTCTGTAGAAATTGTATTCACTTCAATTGGATACTCCTAGCTCAAGCTATCTTAAAAAGAGTAGAAAATATACTTTTTAATAGATTTAAAGCTCAGCACAAATTATAAAATATTTTTGGACCAAACCAGCTCTGCATGTTCAGGAAAATACATAGGTATACCACAAAAATAATCCCAAGCCAAAAGCATAAACTGATCTGGCACAAATTAATTAAACTAGAAACCTATAATTAACAGAAACTAAAAAGAATAAAATACAGGGAATAAAAACGCTCGCGGGCTGGTCTTCGGCTGGATCTGGCCGAGGCCAGCGCGGATCAGGGCCACACACGAGCCAGGCCGGCCCAACTACTTGAGCTGCGCGGCGCGCGAGCGGAAAACGGCCGGCGCGGGCTGGGTTCAAACTGGGCCGTCGATCCGCTGAAGGTGCTGTCATGAAGGTTGATGCTGATCAGCGTTCTTGTCGAGTTGACTTCAAATACTCCAGAGTTAGGGCGCAAAGGACAGTTTGCCAAAACTCCCTAATAAAACTAGCGTACGTCTTCCCCCCTTAAAAAGGGGGCCTTGAAGGGTAGCTGTTGAGGGTATAGGTTGTTGCCGACTTCAATATGTTGTTGTTCTTGGGTACCACTGTGATTTTCGTCTTGGTCGTAGCTCCTTGGCGCTTGCGGTTGATTTAGACACTTGCCCAGGTATTGCCGTCTTGAGGGGTTAGCAGTTAAATATCCGCCAACAGTTTTCAAGCCACGCAGCTAGAACATTCTGAACTCGAACCGCCGGCGGCTCACTACCCCGTGGATGATATCACGGAGAAGACACACTGTGAGCTACATATGTCAATGAAGATCATGTCCTTCAAAGTGGCGGTCGGCTATGCTTTACCTAATCAATCTGGAGCAAACTACCATCTCGGCGGGATTCCAGCTGGCTATGCTCGTGTCGGGGTGGATGAAGTTGTGCCGTTATATGCTAATCTGGACCTTGACATTCCTGGAGGTGACGGCGAGAAGACACTCGGAGAAGTCGAGAAGGGTATCGCTCTCTGGAACAAGAAAAACATCGTGTTTCCAAACTTGGCGCCAAGGCCATCGACTCCTGAGAGTAGCAGTCCCCCACCTCAAGATCCATCCCCCCACCTCAAGATCCATCCCTCGACGCCCCGTCCGTCGCGAGTCCATCGCCCGCGACGTCCCGTCCGTCGATTGCGCCCACTGCTAAGTCCTTCTCGTTAAAGCGGAAACTAAACTTCCCGTCGACGAGCAGAAGTGCAGATAAGTTAACTCGAGAGGAACGCGAGTTGCTAAAGCCTCTTCCAAAGAGAACTTACGACTTGACTCCAGAGGAACTCGACGAGTCGGTGCGTGCCAATGTGAAAAGACAATTAGGACCGAAACGGCCCCCGCCTAAAGAGATAATACCAGCAGAAAAAATTGATAGATATTTGAAAAATCTATCGTGTGGACCGCCACAGCCGCCTAAATTGCGAGATGACTATGATCGTGTTATTGAGAAGACAATTAGACAAGAGAAGCAGGAGAAGGAGACGGCATATCGCCTAAAGAGGGAGCAGATGCAGACGGCAAAATGCGGGAAACAAGTGGCCCAGCTCGGAGAACAGGCAAATCAGTCGATCCCCCCGCTCAAGGTGATGCCCGGTAAGGAAGTACACCATGACACTGGCACCATAGGCAACCCCATAGAGTATCAGTATGCATGGACATATGTCTACGGGAGGTCCCTGGTCAGACCTGAGCAGGTCATTTCTCTAACAACACAATTGCGTCGATTGCATCAGTGGTACGAGAACGCCGCAAAGGCCGGGCATGATGTCTTCTGGGTGTCATATAAGAAAGAGCATTACTTCACGGATGACGCTATGTATATTCCGTTTTCTGAAATTTTTCAGTTATTCAATCAAGACGCCCTCGACAAAGCCCTCGTCAGTTGCTATTGTTTGTAAGTGATTTATTTATGCAATTTAATTAAGTCTCTAGCTCTGCTCGTTCATTGCCTGTAATTATCTCACTATATTCTTTTGTACGCTATTATGCAGAATGAAGATTGTCGAATGCAGACAACGCCACATCTATGACACTGGGTTCATTGACCCATATTATATTCATCAAGTGACCGTAAATAACCATGCCGCGGACACAGAGAAAAGCCCGCTCCGGTGGTTAGTGAAACAAAATACCTGCGTCGAAATACTTTTTCCTTACGCCTTCAAGTGAGTGTTACTGTACCTTCTACACATTCTATTTTGCTTACTCGATGTTTAGTGTAATCGATGAGTCATGGACATATAAACGTGCGCAGATTCCACTGGATTCTGCTAATCATTAGAGTTGACCAAGGAGTCGTTTAAGTCATGGACTCGTTAAGGAAAGATATGGACGAGTACCAAACCTTGATAGATATGCTTCAGAGGTAATTTCAATCATTATCGCTCTATATCGACCTCTTTCATTCATTTTCTGATATCAAGTAATTAATAACTCCTTTAATCATTTTCTTTTGGCGGGCAGGGTTTGGAAACGGTTCATCGTGAAGGTTCCAGTGGATTGGAAACCGGAGCTGTATTTTTATACCACCACGGTAAGTAGTACTATATATATATAGGTCCGCGCAACTCTTTAATTCTAGTTTCAATACCATTATCATGCTTGATTATTATTTGATTAAATTCTATTTTTTGTAAAGTGGTGTCTGAGGCAGCCACAGGGGACTAATTTATGTGCATACTACGTTTTCGAGTACATGCGCTCTTTTGTCAGTGAGCGGAATAGAGAAGTCAGAACAGCTGAAGTATGTATACACTATTCACAATTTTTTATTACCATATTGTGTTGAGTTCCATTCATAAATTACAACTCACATATTCATATTGATCTAGATGGATCGAATGCGGGACCAGCTCATACCAACGAAACGCCTAAAAGCAATTCAAGAGGAATTGGCGGGATTTTTGAACTCGGAGGTCCTTCAGAAAACTGGAGAATTTTATCACCCTAGCAATTATTTTTTGCCTCCAATATAATTGACGTGATCTCGACGTGAGAGAAACGTTATGTCGGTGTAGTATAAACTTGTGGGCTTATGTATGTATGAATCAAACGTGACCTCGGTCTATTGTATACTTTATGTGTATGACTTGTTGTCTGCGCAACGTGATCTTCGTAAAAAATAATTAATTGGAAAACAAAAAATCGAAACCCCTAAAAAATAAATTAGCAGAAAACATAAAGCATAAATCTTTGGTCCCGGTTGGTATTACCAACCGGGACCAAAAGGTTCCCGCCAGGCGCGCCCTGGCCCGTGGCCACGTGGAGTCCCATCCGTCCCGGTTCGTAAACACCCGAGACGAAAGGCCCCCCATTTAGTTCCGACCCTTTAGTCCCGGTTGTAAAACCGAGACCAAAGCCCTCTGGACCCGGGACGGATGGACTATTTTCCACTAGTGTGCATGCATATGGATCGATGACTCGAATCAGTGATATACTAATGGAGTTTGGAGTTTGCAGTGAGATACTGTTAGTGCTTGGTGTGCTTATATATTGTGTGTAAATACGGAGTGAAATACTGGTTGTCTTGTCTGGTTGTCTCTCGTACTACAGTACTACTGTCTTCGCGTCCGGCCTCATATTTTTTGCCAAATCTGGCCCTTATCATGAACTAATGACGGATCTGGCTGTTTCTGGAAACTATTTCCAAATCTAGCCCTCGGGGTCGGCACCACGTTATGTGGAGCCGAAGTTGTTCATGTCGGCGCCAATGAACGGCCAGATCCATCATTAGTTCGTGATAAGGGCCAAATTTGGCAAAAATACTCCGGCCTCCCCCGAAAACATCTCCTCTTTCCCCTGCATCGAGCTCAACACCCGCTAGGTTAGCTCCTGCCTCGATCTCCACCGGAGTTCAACCGCGGCCCGGCCTCTTCGTCGAGGAGGGAGCGTGGCCACCGCCGCCGCCTCGCGTGCGCGCGTGGGCTCCTCCGCCATGACTCCACCCACCAGACGGACCTCCACACGGGCGCTCCTCTTGGTACGCCCCATGATTGCACGTCGCCGATCTGATCGATCACGACGCTTCCTCATCCGGATCTTTTTTTACGGAGTGAAATTGGGATCTGGTAGTGGGAGCGGTACTGGCGAACCCAAGTTAAATCGTGCTTGTCCAGCGTTTATTCAGTCCAAGAATCCCAGATAATGTAGGCGGATGATTTGGATCCATCCAGTTTTTGGAAATAGCTAGTTTGTGATATTATGCAATGCAAGTGTGCCAGGCTTAATTAATGTGTCGATGAGTAGTCCTTTGCAATTTCCTTCTCATTATCGAGTGTTTTATTTTTTTCAGATCTTCGTTTAATTGTTTCAGATCTTTGCAATGCAAGTGTACATGCATCATCTTTGCCAACTAGATCTTTCTTTTAGTACAAACTTAAGGGGGCTGCTCAGAGTCATCATCTACTCAGCAACCAAATTACTCAACACGATATAGTTCATTTTTCCCATCACCATGATTCTCTTTTATATCTGATACCCTGCATACTGAATCAACTCTACCCTGCCATAATGAATAATGGAAACTTTGATGACACAACTCGCTGCATAGGTTCAAATTTAGTGAATGGTAGCCACACTTTCTGCTTTGCTGAAAATAAACACGAAAGAGGTCAATTTAATGAAGTTTTCCTCCTGTTTCCAGCACCGACATGAAGTCGAGCTGAGTTGCAGCATGAGGGAGATGGAGCTCGGGTACAAGCAGAGTAGAGACATCGCTGCTCTGGGTGCAGCCCAGCCACCCCAACTTGCAGGAAGATATATGTTACTTGTGTAGGTAAAAGGCAGATATGCATAGTGTTCCATACTTGTTTGCAGTATCCAATATCTTGTTAGTGGAGATAAGATAATTGAATTCCCCTGTGTTTGCACCTTTTCAGTGTTGGGAGCTTCTTTGAACGCCACTTTGGAAAACAAGTGAGTTTTTCCTTGACAAATCTCGAATATCTATTCATATTCTGAGATGCAAAACATGGCTATTTATATTGAAATAGCTTCATGAAAGTCTGAAGCCTGCTCATTCGTTGCTTATGTTTTTGTCCCCTCGTTTTTCAACTTGCTTTCATATGTACTGATAGAGGCGTGTAGCAGATGCATGTAACCACTCATTAGATATATATACATGTGTCTCTTGGATTAGGGAAAAGGAGAACACACAATCTGTTACCTTTTTTGTGGTCTGCATCTACATTCTTACATCCTTTTGATAAACTGATTATTTATTGTAGCATGGGAATTTTTTTCATAGGTATGCACCTCCTAATAAACGGGCACTCAAAACTAGTAATTTTTTTAGTTACGGATGCTTATTACTAACTGATGTTAAGTTGCTCGCTATTGTGAACAATAAGTAGCATGGGAAATTATTTTCTCACTTAGTAAGCATCTCAAGTTAGCCGTACTTGAATAATCTGGGGCTTAAGTGTTTGATACATGAGTGTCGTTTTGCTATTTTCCATGCACTATTGATTATGGATCGATTCAGGATTTATTAGCTTGAATGTTTATAGGTTCTTCGCTACCAAGCCTTCACTAATGTGCAATGGATGTAGCTCCAGCTTACAAGAAAAGGACCGTAACCTAGCTGTATGTCGCGCTGCTGTAGACAACTACCTGGATTTTATCGCGAAGAAGGTAACAACACCTCTACCTGGATTGCACGACGCGGTGTCGATCCGGATCCGTAGCCGCAACGCAGTCCATGTTCGCCGTGAAGAACGTCTGAAGCAGGCCCACCGAGACCGAAGATGTGGTGAGGCTTGAGGAGCTCATCGCTGGCCTCGTCAAGATGCTCTGCCTTGGCATCGTGGCCAGCGCCCGCTACCTCACCAGCTGCCTCGAGATTGCCACCGAGAACGGCGCCCATCTTGCCCCCATCCCCGCTTTCGTCGTCATGCAAGGTAAAGAATCTGTCTTGGATGTTCATCGTTCGTGCAAGTGCTCCAATCTGTCACTGTCGTGGATGTTCATCGTTAATGCAAGTACTCTAGGAACTGCATATGATTGTAGCATGACTGAAAATGTTTTACACCTAGAGTTGCCAGAGATGCAGCATCATACATTCATGCTCCTTATCTCTGGTAAATGAATGCTTGGTCTCTGGTAAATGAATGTTTGGTCTAAAGAAGATAGGAGTAAATAAAAAGTTGATGCCACTGAACTCAACACATATGAGAATGCAAGATGGATCTGCAACGGTAATGGCATGCTCTGTATTTACCTCTTGTTCCTTCAGTATGTAGCAGACACCTATGCATTGGTTCACACACTGGCATTTCACAGGGTGCTACTGTGCTCTCACGACTATGAGCTCGAGGCAATGCACTACTATACTACCGGGAGCGGCAGCCGGAGGTCTCTGATGGTGCAGCGCTTGATCCTCGTTGCAGTAGGATTATTCCAGAACCTAAACATGGGACGGCAGAGACAGAGATCGAGCAGCTCAAGGCGTGGGCAGTTTTTTTTAGAAAAAAGGCAACAGCCCTACTTTAAATTAATAAAGCAAGCAAATCCACAACACGATATTACAGCAGCTGAGGCATACAGCTTCGCCTAAAAGTGCAAGCATGAAAGGAAGATACCGGGGTCGACCAACTCCCCAACAAGCCGGGCTAAGGAAACAGATGAGAAGCTACTGATCACTTCTTGGCTTGAGAGCGGTGTAGATCGCCTTTAGCCCGGTGGCTAGTCCCTGGAGCGCCTCCTTGTCCTGCTCCTTTGCGAGATTCGTCCACATCTGAAGAAACATCATGATTTTGAAAATAAGATCAGAGGCATGTTTTGGGACAATTCCTTCAATAGCAAGTTTATTGCGAGTAACCCACAGCGCCCAGAAAAGCACCGAGACCAACACCCAAGTTAGTCTGCCTCTCTGGCCTAAAAGTTGTTGGATAACCGCGTGGAATTGAGGGAAGTTGGCTGGCGCCCAACTGCACCCAAGCAGCTGCCGAACCACACTCCATCCTAGCTTCGCAAGCGCACACGAGAAAAAGATATGAGTCGCATCTTCAATCTCCCCACCCATCCTACATCGACCATTCGAGGGCCCCTGTCTCTCCGCCAACTGTTTCCCGCTGGCAGTCGATCCAAGGCTAGCTGCCAGGTGAAAACTTTAATTTTCAGCGGTAGTCTGGCCCCCCAGATGTCCCGCGCATGCGCCACAGTTGCTCCTGAGGACATGATGTGGTACATAGATGACACCGAGTAAGTACCGGACGGTTCCAGCGCCAACTGACCGCGTCCGACCCCTCCTGAAGCGCAAAGTCATCGAGCGCCGTGAGCAGCGGATTCCACTGAGCTATAGCTTCCTGGTCCAGCGACCTACGGAACGTGATACCAACCGTATGTGGCGCAAACACCTCCGCCACCGAGATGTTGGGGTTACTACAAACAGCGAACAGCCGAGGAAAGGACTCTTTGAGAGGCCTATCGCCCTGCCACCAATCCAACCAGAACGCAGTCCGTCCCCCATCTCTGGGATTGTGCCTTGCCCCTAGCTTAAACCACTTTTTGATCTTGTGAATGCTTCGCCAGAAAGGAGAACCCCTGGGTTGTCGTGGCAAAGACATTGTCAGCTTCCGGATACTTGGCGCGAACCAGAGCATGCCAAACTGAGGCGTGGGCAGTTGTCGAGGAGGGCGAGAAGTAGCTCTTACTGGAATCTGCCGCTCCACAGTGTGAATAGTTGTAGAACCCTAATATTTTGTTGTTGTATTACGGTGACCCTCATGGGGTATATAAAGAGGTACAAGGAGGTAGAGAGGATTGGAGTACAAGACAAGTCATGCTAAACCGAACCTATCTCTAACTCGTGTTGTACAAGTATTCTAACATTCCCCCTCAGTCATAGTGGGACTGAAACGAACGATTGCGACTGGATTTTAAGTCTTGCGCTTCCGTCGTCTTCTCCTCTCCGTTATCATCAACTGCGTCTCTCTCTTCCCTCCCGCAGTCACAGCGGGAGTAGCGCGGACGCAAGTGACGACGCGGACGCGGTAGACTGGAGTTGTTGCCGATGTGTTGCTATAGACGTTGTCGTTGATGTCGATGTCGTGGTAGCCGATCGTGATGTTGCCGTGGTCGAGGTGTTGTGGTCAATGTAGTACTCGTTGTGGTCATTGTAGCCGCAATGCCGGAGGCGCAAAAAAATGCGCGATTTTTGTGACGGAGTTGCAGTTGTGGTTTTCTATGACGTTTTGCACCCTTGAGGGGTACCGTCGGGGCGTCTTGCATATGTCAGAGGACGCGGTCATAAGTGAGTCCACCAGTTTTGCCAAGACTGGAGGAAACCCACCGAGCATACAACGGTTTTGCCAGAACCGTGTGTGCGGTCGTAGGGGCTTTCACAATAGTGATGCCGTTTCTTCTTCTTCTTGATGCAGTCTTGGCCGTCAGACGCGGTCGATGCCGTCGTCGATGTCATATGGCGCCTTGCAGTAGTACTGTCAGAGGCGCGTGTCCATCCTTGTGGACGATGTAGCGGCGGCGGCGGTGTGTTGACGAGGTTGTCGATGAAGACCACGTCGATGTAAACCTTGGCGATGATGTGTCGGCGATGTAGCAGCAGGCGTGATGTAGTACGTCAATTGGAGGCGTCCCTCGCGGTGACGATGGTGTAGATGTCTTGCTGTCGGAGAAGTCGAGAAAGAACGTGCATCCCTTTCCACACCGGCCTGGCGTGTGGATGGTGCATGTCGAAGTCGCTTCCCATGGATGCTCGATGAAGATCTTGGTGGTGACGTAGTCGTACAGCTCGACGGAGGCGTCGTAGGTCGGCTTGGTGCAGCGTAGATCGATATCGGCAGATCGGTGGGGCTTGACGTATAGACGCCGTGACAGTGTGGGAGAGCTCGATGAAGCCCTGCGGGGCTTGGCTCGGTGAAGATCTCGACGTGTGTTTCCGTGTGCATGAAGTTCGGCGCATGCAGCTAGCAGATTCATCGGCCGGCCGCGCATGTGTACCTGAGTAGCAAAACATGCATGCACGTACTAATTGTTGATTCTTTTTCTACGAGTGTAGGGCACACGCTGGGCCATGTCCGCGCGTGGACTGCTCTTCGGTGTTTTGGCGATCGCGTGCGTTGATCCGGCGGCCACTGCTCGTAGGAGATCAGAGATCCCGTAGAGCGCCGCGATGTAGTCGATGCGGATCGGGCCGTGAGTCGTGGATGTCGTCGATGCTTGCCGCGCGGAACCTGCCGCGTGTGGCGTCGTCGTGCCACGTGTCACGTTGATGAAGCTTGTCGAGGTAGATCTTGTCTGTCGGATTTGTCGATCGTGCGCCGCCGTGAGCACCAATCTTGCACAGATTTTTGCCGGAGTGACGTAGAGATTTAGGGATTTATTTCTGGCTAATTGGATCTAATATACGGGATAGAAAATTCGAAATTGAATCTAAAGAAAACTAAGAACCGATCAGATCTTTAATCTAGACTGGGTGCCGTGCCCCCGAGGAGAAGAGATTAATCTCCCCGGGGCGTCGCGTTGCGGAAGTGGTGAAAGAACCTAGGATCGGCGTCGTGAGACAAACCGCTCTGATACCATGTGAATAGTTGTAGAACCCTAATACTTTGTTGTTGTATTACGGTGACCCTCATGGGGTATATAAAGAGGTACATGGAGGTAGGGAGGATTGAAGTACAAGGCAAGTCATACTAAACCGAACCTATCTCTAACTCGTGTTGTACAAGTATTCTAGCACACAGCACGAAGTGCTCCAGCAGAGGGAGCTTCTTGATGCTAACCGTTCAACTGAGATTCCCTTCACTGGATTTTCAAAATTTGTTCAAACCGAAAAACCGTGCACCGTGCTTTCCAAATCATTCAAAAGGAGATCCCGTTCACCTAGTTTTTCTAAATCGTTCAACCCAAATTTTGTTCACCAGGTTTTTTTCAAATAGTTAAACCCATATTTCGTTCGTTCACCCTATTTCCAAATCGTTCAAATTGCCGAAGGTTATTGTGGGTATGGGTGGCCTACGAGTTTATCAGATTGAATGCGAGTGTTTAGTGGGGGGTGAGTTAGCGGTTCTTTATATTCATTGCAGTTACGATTACCAGATTTTCATTTTATTTTCAGTTGTTCGTGGGGGTCGAGAGAAGTAGCGGGCGAAGCGGGGAAGGAACAGGAAGGGGGCAACAGCCTGGGCACTGCTGGAACCCACGTGCATGTACAAGCTTCAGGGGCACGAATAACGATGAAAATCACACGGTCAGAAGACTCGATTAACCTAGAACTGGCTAAAAAGGTTAGTACTCGTATTTTCTATGGTTCCAATGACGACACATGTTTGCTGTCAAAACAAATACGACACATGTTTGCTCTCAAAACAAATACGACAAGTGATTAAGATTAAGTTCTATGTGGAATAAGAAGTACTCCTAGTTGCTTCCCCCTGATGAGTTTTTTTATCAGGAATGTAAGGCTAGCCCGTGACATAGAGCTTCCTCAGCAATGGCGCTCTGCAGGCAAGACTAGGGTTAGTCGGTACGTATTAGTCAGATGCAACGCGATGGGAGTAGGAGTACGTGCCTGTTGGCAAGGTGGACTAGAACGTCGGCATCGGTCGGCGCTGTGGTCCACTGCGGCGAGAGCCATGGCCTTCCATCCTGCCGGGGGCGGTTCCGGCCATTCCCACATACTGGCTTCACGTATGTCTAGATCGACGTGTTGCCAAAGCAGGGGCTCCTCCAAGGCGGCTAGTCGCCGCCGCCAGGGCGAGCACCGGAGCCCTGCGGCGCGGAGGACGTCGGTCTGCCGCAGTTTGCAGAGGACAACGCATAGGACGTCCCGAGGCAGCGACGCCCAGTCCCTCCATTCATCCGGCGAGGCAACATGGTGCTTGCGGTGGCAGCGGCGGCGCCGCGAAGATGAATGGACGCCGGCGGCCACGTAGGTTAGGGTTTTGCTTTTCCTCTTCTCCGTGTCCATGCTATTTTTGTGTTTGTGAAGATGGGTCTGTTTCCATATGGGAGAGAAACGGTTTGTATATGCCCGTAAAGTTTGGCCGTGCTAGGCCAATCGTATTTCGGTACTGAACATTTTATAATCACGGCGTGGCGGTCGCCATGCATGGGTGATTTCTTTGGCGTTTGCAATCGGGTGGCCAACTTGCGGTATTTGTAATCAACGGTCTGAACTCTTTCCATCGATCCGGAGTGTTTTTGGACAGGACTAGGCGTCCCAGGGGATCTGGGGCAAAAGTCCCCCGGTCCCCCTGCCGACACGTGTCCCATTTTTTCTATCCAAATCCCGCTTTTACTCCGTGTAGCAAATAATCACCCGCTTTTGTTACCTATGTAGAAAAAACGGTTCGCCCAGAAACAGAAAAGGAAAAGACTGACTTCGCCGGAGACCTCACCGGAGATCTCGCCGGAGATTTCGTAGCAACAAAAATGTGCTACTGTAGCAAATTCGACTTCGCCGGAAACATCGCCGGAGATATCGACGATGACCTCGCCGGAGATATCGTAGCAAAATCTTTGTTTTATTGTAGCAAAATCACATAACAATAGTAGCAAAAAATTTATTATATTGCAGCATCATAGGAAAAAATTCTTCCGGCGAGGTTCTCCAATATATGATGGAAAACAGGGAGGGCCTTTAGCACCGGTTGTATATACAACCGGTACTAAAGGGGTACCCCTTTAGTCCCGACCTTTTAGTACCGGTTGCACAACCGGTACTAAAGGCCCAATAAGTCCGGTACTGTTGCCTTGTTCTCTACTAGTGATTGTAACAAAATCATGGAATCGTATGGAGCAAACATTTAGAAAGTTGTAGCAGAAAAATTTCAACGTCGCCTCGGGTTGGCACCACCACCACGACGGCATGCTCGGGCAGGGAGGCCACGGCGGCGTGCTCCCGACGGCGCCACGCGCAGGGGAGGCTGCCGGGGGCCGGGTCGCACGAGTAGGGGAGGCGCGCTGGCCGGCCGGGGCGGCGCGCTAGGCGGCAGGCCGGGGCGGGCGGAGTCCCGGTGGTGGGAGGCTTCCCCGGGAGTGCGCCGCTCCCATCGCGTGCTCCCTCGCGTCAGCCTCCGCCGTCGCTCGCCGCCGGTAGCACCGCTGGCCACTTATGGGAGCAGTAGCACGGCCGCTCGCCGCCGGTAGCACCGTCGCCAACCTTAGGTAGCACTGCCGCCCTTCATTGGTAACACCGCCTCCGACTGATTGTAGCGCCGCCTCCGACGGTGTCGGCGGCACCACCACCCCTCCTCCTTGCAGCATCGATGCCCAACTCTTTGTAGCACTGCCTCCGACTGATTGTAGCGCCATCGTCCACCTATGGCAGCACCACCGTTTGCACGGTCGCCGCCGGCTGGCAGAACCGTTGCCTTCCCTTTGTGGCACCGCCCCACGCCGATGGTAGCACCGATGCCCTTCACCGATGCTTGCTGTAGTGCACGTCGTGGGGGGCCGCCCAGCTTGCAGCGGCGGCTGATCCCACGCCGTCCAGCAGGAGGAGGCAGCAGGAGGAGGCAGCGGGCGGAAGAGGAACGACAGCGGCGCTCCGGTGGGCGCTCCGGTGGGACGGAGGCGGTGGCGCGGGAAGGAGGCGTCAGGCGGAAGAGGAACGACGGCGGCGCTCCGGTGGGACGGCGCCGATGGCTAGGAGAAAAAATGGGGAGGAACGAGTGGAGAAGAAGCATCCAGGGAAAGAAAGGGGAGAAGATAAGGTAGGTGGTGGTGGGTCCCGCCACATATTTTCTGCACCACGCGTGGACGCGGGGGACGCGTGGCGCACGCACAAGCCGGAGGACGCGCGAGCGAGACCCCCCGGATGATCGTAAGCATTTTCCTTTTTTTTTCAAGGCGGAAATTTATCATCGATGGCTTCACGCCGACATTTATCCATGTACATGCACTACGTTTTTTTGTTGATTTCAAATAGAAAATAAAGATTTGGTCAGCCCGAGAAAGGTATTTGGCTCACCGGCGACAGCATACATTGCGTGCTAAACATCAACTTGAGACAACGACGAGCACTCGGGGAGTGCAACACTGAACAACGAAACCGTGTCTCCAAATAAGATGCTCCCAATGGAAGAATGATGTCAAGGACGCCGCTGTCACCAATCCGGAACCGAACCTTGGCTTTCGCCGGAGACAACTACCAACCACAAGTGCGAGCGAAGGAGATGCCCACAAGGACTTGGCACAATAGACGCCTTCAAAGAGGGGAACAATAGACGTCGTTGCCGCCAAGCACGACTTTATGCCGTTTTGTCTCACACTTGACCACCCTGTACACAAGGACTTGGCACACACCGTCCATGTGGCTTTGCCCGCCGTCGCCGCGTTACGTTGCTATCAAAGCCGCAATATCACGTTGATAACCCCCAAGAGCAGGGGATCACTGTAGCACCTCTCAATGTGGAAGTAGGGTATCGATCCGCAGGAGCAAGAAGGAAAAGTTATCTATTCCCTACAACTAAAGTGTCACAAGTTTTAGTTGATTATGCACTAAACAGGTTTAAAGAACAAGATGGTTGATTTAATGGATGGAAGTTTAATGTAACAAAACAAGAATGTAAAAGTGTCCCAATCCTCTTCAATGCAAGAGGACAAGACAAATGTTTTCTCTTATAGGAACAATGGACATGGGTTCATGGGTTCACTCAATCCTCTCTCCCATCTATGGTGATTATCATGTTATAGATAAAAAGTACACACAATTGTCACGCTTTAATGGTAAACTTCTATGACGGCTACGAGGATGAGCTCGAGGACCCTTCATCACCAGACGACAGCTCTAAATAACAGGTGAATAATAGAAGGTGGATCTCAGCACTAATTAAAACTAAAAGGTCCGACTTTACAGTGTGTAATACAGTTAATCAGCACAACTAACCTGTCCCAAGTGTGTCTCCGGCATGTATGAGGTCACCGCTGTCTGCCCCTTCCTCTTTTGCGGGCAAATCTGTGGCGGCAGCAGCTCCGGGAGCCAAATCAGTGGAGACGGCGGCCAAATCTGTGGCGGCCGCATCTCCGGGAGCCTGAGGGGGGGCATAGAGCCCACCCTCTGGGCGTCTTCGCTGACCACGGCGTCGGCGCGACGCCGTCCTAGCCTGGAGCTGCCCCGCGGCGTGAGGGGTGATTTGAAGACGGTGAGCGGGAGGAAATGTGAGGGTGGTAGGTTGGTCGCCATAGTCTAAGTCTGGAAGTAGGGTTTCTGTCACATCGGCAACGGTGCATTCAAAAAAACCGTTGCCGATGTGGTATAAATAAATTATATTTCGGAATTTGAATAAACGTAGTGTCGGGGGAATACTTTGTGGATTAACCCGCGGCCCGTATTGATAAGTGCGACCCACTTTACTCGCACCAGAAAAGGCCTGCGTGAAAACAAGCCCAATATCGCACCGCCACAAGGAGAAGAATCTAGAAGACATATCCTGGAAGACGTAAGAACGAGTTAGTCTCCAGATAGGTTCCAGTTGATATATTCCTTGTGGAGGAAGTTTCCTTTGTAACCTAGCGAGCCTCTGTGTATATAAAGAGGACTCGCAGGACTTAGACGGGGACAAGCTATCAAGCCCTCAAACCCTAGTTCATACGGCGAGTACCGAGATCGGATCGCCTCCATTGTAACACCACATATATCATATCAATACCAATCTAGGGTAGGCAGGAAGTAGGTCTTTACCTCACATTGAGGGGCCGAACCTGGGTAAATCTGTGCTCATCTTTGTTCCTGCGATCCCAAGCTCGGAGACGATTGACTCGCGTAATCCCACACCTACGAAGTCATCCATGACATCTGACGTGACAAACCCACGACAGTTGGCGCCCACCGTGGGGCCTGCGGTCAAGAGCGTCACGTTCCACGCAGGATCGGAATCAGAGTTCAAAGACATCGCCATCGGCCAAGTTGAAAATATCAATGGTGTTCCCCTCATCGACGACTCAGAGTGGGGACCCGAGGCAGATCACGTCAAGTTCGGGTACATTATTCCTATTGGGTCTGTGAAAATCTTCGTCGGGTCCGTCAGTCGCAGATCTATGAACGCGACTCAAGGAGGCGAATCAGAAGAGGAACTGCGGCCAGTCAGGGTCCGCGTGCTAGAAGAACTGCAACAAGTCACAGCAAAAACATCCGCCCCCGTCCCGTCAAAACCAATTTGGGAACCTCTGCCTAGCCGGGAGAGTGATCCCAAAATCGAAGAAATTGAAGCTGTCAGGACAGAACTTTGTGAAGAAGCGCAAAGGCTCGCGGCGGAGAGCAAAAAACTCTAGGAAGAAGATCGGCGGCTGAGGCGTTGGCAGCAAAAGCAGCAGGCAATTTGCACCAAGACGGACGAAGGGGGCGAGAGATGAACCAGAAGTTCCACAGCAATACAGAGAGCAATGTGCACGCCGCGATCGGAATATTGTCAAAAATAGCACCGGTCGGTGATACGCGAGCTGATAAGGAAGCTCGCCATGCTATTGATCTACTACAAACTGCTGCCTTACATCAAGCAAACATGTATGGAATCACGCCCAACGAGCCGCGACATGAGGTGTCGTGGGGCGGGGAAAGATGCGGCGTGGAAGAAGTAGTCAACCAGCTGGCAGGTCTGCAAATAGCACCAGGCAAGGAAGATAAGGCAGGTGAAAGCTCGCAAACGCTCGAGGCGACTCAACCAACCCAGTTTGAAACTGATTCAGATGAGGACTCAGCGCCAGTAAGCTCCTATTCGCTACTGAAAGGACCAGCATGCTTTGGGGAGGAAATACGGCTCACTCGTTTCCCTCCGAACTTCGGTGAGTCGTGATAACCCACAAGTATAGGGGATCGCGTGTAGCCTTTTCGATAAGTAAGAGTGTCGAACCCAACGAGGAGCTAAAGGTAGGATAAGTATTCTCTCAAGTTCTATCAACCACTGATACAACTCTACGCACACTAAACGTTTGCATCATCTAGGAAATAAAACTACAGTAGCAATACGGGTATGAGAGGTAGTTTTGCAAGATAATAAATACAAGAAAGTAAAAGTTAGTGTTGCAGCAATAAAGTATACTAAGTAACCATATACTAACAGTACCATGAGTGTGGAAAAGTGGTGGTAATTGTGGTGGCTTTGTCCAAGATTAATTAGTGAAGGTACTTGGTTCATTGTCTTCGATGTAGTTTTCTATGTGGGAGAGGCTAAATATACATGCACTCCACTACTTGGGATTACAAGTACTATATGATTGGATTGTTAGCAAGCATCCGCAAATACTAACAATGCATTAAGGTTTTCCCAACCATAGCCTTAAGTTCAAGGTCCTCTTACTCCCATACGTGCAACTAGTCGGTTCGCGTTCTCAGGTTTCTGTCACTCCGGCAGAACTTCCCCCGCTTCGTTTGCAAATACTACCAACCCTAGGGTGTTTGATCCATGCGCGCACAAATGTAATAGACACCAAAGGACAGCACCATATAGACATACAACTCTAATGAACCTCATGCATTCAATTAAGCAATCAAAAGACAAATAAACTACGGAAACATGATGTAAATCATAGGATAAATATTATAGCATCAAACACCATGTTTACATAGGACGGTACAGAGGTTTATGGGAGGATGAACCACTGAATACAAGGAGGAGATGGTGATGGAGATGGCGGTGAAGACGGCGGAGAGGGCAGCGAGGAGCGCAGGGCGGCGGCGCCGGCGGCGCGGGGAACTCCTTCCCCGCCGCCGGCATCATGGGGGAGCGCCGCCCCTTAGCCTCCCTCCTTCATGCCTTCTTGGGAGCCCTCCCCATGGAGATGGGATCCATGGGGGAGGCAAAAACGTGGCTTTTGGTGGCTGAAATTCGTGGGTGGAGGAGTCCTCCACGAGTTAGGTTTCCTCCCTTTATATATCTTCTCGGATTTCCGTCACCCCTTTTAGGGTTCCACCAAAACAGGCCTACAGGCCGCGTCCGAACTCCGATTGGGCTGATCTCGGCTTAAAATCTTCGTATGGAAAATTGTGACAACTTTCGTGACAGCCAGGTCTCCATTTGACGTCATCTTCGAGGGTCAAACTGGCAAACTTCGTAAAAAGTTGTCAGACAGATTTCAGGAAAGTCCCAATTCGACTCCAACAAGGTTTCCTCTTGTATTCTTGATAATTTCTACACATCAAATAGTAAAACAAGAACATTGTGCACTTTTGCAACTATTAGTAGGTTAGTCCAAATAAATAATAAACTTAATATAAAAACAAGTGCTAAAAGCATAAAAATGGCATGAAACAATCAAAAATTATAGATACGTTTTGGACGTATCAAGTCGCAGCGAGTCACCACCTACCATAGTGATCTAGACCCCGCCCTATGGATAGAGGATTATGAAATAAACATAACAGGAATCGATGTAACTCAGGAGGTGCTCGCAAAGTATTTTCACTTGGTACAACAGGGAGAAGCCAGGGATTGGCTGCTAAAGTTGCCGTCAAGGTCAATAAACTCATGGGAAGAACTGAAGGATAAGTTCATCAAAAGATTCCAAAAAGAAGGCGTGAAAAACCTCAGGCAATGGGTCCAGAAGGAGAACGAATCAACCAGCGAGTGGATAAAACAAGTCGCAGAAATCCTTGACTCCGCCAAAGATATCACAGCGCAATCTGCAGTGCAAGTTATGAGAAAGGACTGTAGATTTGAGTCGCTGGTGCATGAATTAAGCCGCACTGGCCATAAGATCGATAGTTTCGACCAACTCTTGGCAACTGCCAATAAGTACACAGAGACAGATAAGATGGCAAGCGGCTGATCACCAATCTCAGAGGAAACTGAACACCGTAAGTATCAACTAAGGGAACAGAGAAAAGACAAGGAGTCACTCACTAATAGCACCAAAGGATTTTTGATAGCCCTTGCGACTTACACCGCAGAAGAGATGGGAAACCAGTGGGCCACACAAAAGCGCAGTGCCATTACTATAGGCGATGGAAAGAAGGAGATTCACCAGTCGCAACTTACAGCGGACCAATGCAACATAAGGACAAGGCGAGCTCCCACAAAAAGCCTGACACTCCATCAAAAAGAAATATAGGGCAATTTCATACCGTAGATATACAAACAGCGGGCAAAAGAAGACAAATGAACAACAACTGGAGCTGTGACCAAACCCCAACGCTGGAATGGTACCGCCGTTGGACAGAGCGATCGGTCGTTTGGAGTCGCGACGATCATCCCCCAGAAGTAAGAAATCCAGGACAGTTGGCCCTTGTTGTCGCACCACAAGTCGCGGGATACAGGCTGAACAAAGTCCTCATGGATGGAGGAGGAAGAGTAAACATCCTATACCAAGATACGCTCCGTCGAATGAGCATACACGAGCGGCGGCTACAGCCAACCAGGAAGGATATCCAAGGCATAATTCCAGGAGTAATTACTCGACCTATAGGAAAAATAACACTCGAAGTCAGCTTTGGGACTGAGCGAAACTTCCGCACAGAACTCCTAAGCTTCGAGGTCGTAGCTGTCAAAAGCCCGTACCATGCGATCTTCGGGAGAGAAGCTTATGTCAAATTCACTGCCCGCCCCTGCTACGTCTACCTACAGTTAAAAATACCAGGACCAAACGGCTTGATCACAGTGTTTGGAGACAGACAAAGAGCACTAGAATGCGAGGAAGCAGGCTCAGTAATCGCAGAAGAAGCTTGCATCGCCAACTCCTCACACGGTCTGAGGCCATCGGTGAGCCTTCGCAGCCCAAAACGAGTCGCGTTGGGGACGCAACATGAACGGACAGCGAGACGCACTCACCAGATGGTGAATTCCAACAATACAGTCGCGAACCAGGAAGATAATACTTCAGAAATCGCTCTGATACAAAAAGAAGACAAGAGATGGCGCATATGCATAGATCCAATCTCAATCAACAACCCCAGTCAAAGAGGTCCAGTTATTGTGAGACCCTACTCCGTGCGACTAATCTCCCAAAGCAGTGAATCAGCATAAGTCGCAACTCAGTGCGACTAATCTTCCAAAGGATTTGCCCTTACTTTGGCATGAAAAACACATCGGAGCTATCATGCTCGACCCGAGTCGCTCTTAGCGACTCAAACTTGAACCAACTAGGTGTTCAACCCTACTCCGTCAGGAGTATCAATTCGCAACCGAGTGTGATGAGTATCAAGTATGTATGACCTGCGAGGAACAGAAAACTCGCATTAAAGGGTCTGCATCGTCTTTTGTCACACCCTGTAAGAAATTGAGTGATTATGAAATAAAGCCGGCACCCTTGACATTCAAGGGTTCGTCGTTTCGCCTCAACTATCATTGAGTTGCTGAGTCTTTGGAATTGCATACATCACTAACCCTTGAGGGCTTTTTTACAAGCACAGCGAGCACAGCTCGCTGCCTCAACCTTTGCCAAACGAATGGCAATCCTTAAGTTAGAAGCGTCTTGCATTATGCGGCCAAAGTTCTGGGGTGTGGCGTCAATCGAGCTTGATTGCCTATCATGGCCGCTCTCGACCCTGAACACACATGTTCCTAGGAAATACTGAGCCGCGCGAGCGTCTGCTAAATGGAAATATCATAAAAGAACCTGCTTATAGGTCACAAAAGTACTGCTTATAGTACACAAATACTTTACAAACTAACGGGCACGTCGCTATTGACAAGTCCCACATCACTATTGGATGTTTATTTCTGCTTTCGAGTCGCAGGAACAGGAGCCTTCGCGGCTTGTCTTGGGGTTGGAGCGGCAGGTGTCCTTATAACCAGGGCACCACCAGACGAAGTAGAAGGACCACCAGGTCCCGAGGATGGATTAGAAGCTCGGGATGAATCAGCCCCAGTGGATTTCTCTTTCGCAACTTTGCTGCCATCAGGATTGAACTTCCCAGATAAGAGCCCAAGTCTAAATTCTTAACAAACAGTGTGGCGTAGCCACGCATCCCCTTCCAGATGTCGAAATACTCACTCATTGGAAGCTCAGTACCGTCCGCGCGCTTCGCCCGGTCATGGCGAGCAATCTTGCCAACCTCTATTTCTGGATAATATGCCCGGAGTAATGTCAAAACATGAGCAGCTCCGGCGCGAGCAGATGACCCCTTCCAATCAGAGACATAGTGGGGAACCTTAAACAGTCTGTTCAGCCAATACTCACATGAAGCTGGAGCATCAACCGCAGGGGCGATTTTTGTCATAACTTCCTGGGTTACCTTAAGGAGGCGTTGGCTAAAATCTTGAAGATATTCCAGCTGATCATTTAAATTGGAGCGGCATACTGGAGCACCAGGCCCTGCGTCAAAAAACAAGATGAGATCCAAATCAGCAACTCATGGTGTTCACCCAAATATGCATGATCAAGAGACAAAGGATTAAGGATATACCAGCGAGTTGCAGGATGGCTGATTTAACAACAGATCCAAAACCCTCAAAGGCCTTAAGCAATGTGTTATATTTTTCATCTCGCGCAACGAGCTCCCTCGCATGGTCTCCTTTCAGTCGATCAATCAATTCATATTTGAGATTCAGCCCTCTTGCAAGGATTTTATAACTTCATCCTTCTCCATGAGTCGCTGCTTCGAATCAGCTTCGAGCTCTTTAAATTGCTCTTCACAGGAGTCAAGTTGACCTTTGAGTACCTTTATTTCTTGTGCCTCGTTTCTAATGATCTCGCTATGTTGCTCCAAGGCAGACTGCATCATTTCAGGCTTATATAAGGACATGCCATTGCCTTTCATTGAGTCAGAGGAATCAGGTGAGGACCACTCAAGCTGCAAATAAACAGAGGAAAAATGTAAGCAATTCATAAAGGCACTTGGGGGCTGAAAACTTGGAAAAGAGAAAGAATCAACACCCTGCTAACTGACGCAAAGGTCTTGATCCTTGGGGGCTACATTATGCTACTTGGCGACTTGAAGAAAATTGCTCAACCAGGTCGCGCAGTAAAGCGGCGTGCCTATCTCTAGCTGCGATTATGGCATCTGCAATTGATTTGGAATTATTAGTGTTTGGAAGATCAGCCGCTTCAGAAACAGGAGCTCCAACTTGAATTGGCACCCCTATACCATCGGGAGTCGCGGATGGAGCCGTGGCTAGAATCATGGCAGGAGCCGCATCGGCAATACCTTCCTCTGAGGAAGGCTTCAGACAAGTCGCGCCATCACTGGTCCCCATGTTTTCGTCAGCAACGTCGTCCTCACTCATGGTTGGCTGAGAGAGAGCAGTGAAAGAGGCAGACTTTGTCTCCCTTCAATCGTGGCCCTACAAGATATTGATAGTTATAGACTAAAATAGCAGTGTCACAGTCATAAAAGGAAGGCAAATCCTACCCAGAGGCAATACGGATGGTCTTCATCATGCAACCAGAGGAAGGAGAAGATAAATCTTGCAGATCTGAGCCTACAGGATAGGAAAAACAGCAGTGGTTAACAATCCTTCATGGAGACACATGAGTACAAAGAAAACAGAATGTCGCAGGGAAATACCCGAACTTGTCGAGAAGCAATTCTTCGCAACAGGCTCGGAGGAAAGTACATCACTGTCAGGCTCAGCAAGCTTCAAGGATTTGGCAACTTTTATTCCCACGAGCAACGCCAAGGCCTTGCGACGTTTCTCAGGTTGCGAGGGATCTTCCGGAGGCTCAGATAAAAAACGCTTGGAGGATCTACGAGGTATTTCAGGAAGCTCCAGGAAAGATGTGCCTGGAGCCGAAGACAGAAGAGCATCAGCCATTTGTTGCACCTCTTCGGAGGCGCTACCCCTAGGCTCAGAAGCAGTGCCATGTGTAATCGTTTCCTCACCAGGAGCAGCGACTTGTTCTGATGACTTGGCAGCGGCTTCTTGGCTTGAGTCGACCTCTTCTGACGGGAGAGTCCAAAAATGGAGGTCGATCTGAAAGAAAATCAATGTCAGAAATAATCAACTTTGAAGGAAGAATCCTAGAAGGCAAAAGTTACAAGAAGAATTACCACAAAAGGCTTGTGTTCAGCCCAGAAAGGGGCAAGACCGACGGTATCATACGAGTTAATGTCCTCGTTCGTCACTCGGCGAATGAAGTTTATCTACTCCCCTTTGTGCCAATCTTCAGGGCAAGTACGATCAACATTATTCGCATGACAGGTGAAATCCACCATAAGTCGCAGACGGCGGCTCACGGGCTGAATTCGCCATTTGGTCCAGCAAGATATGAGATCCAATCCGGTGAGGCCATGGAGCGTCAGCGCCCTCACCTTGTCCAAAAGAATTTCGATGGATGGCAACGAAGAAGGATCGGGCTTGGAAGACA
The DNA here is from genome assembly GCA_947311845.1 of Poa pratensis. Taxonomy (NCBI): domain Eukaryota; kingdom Viridiplantae; phylum Streptophyta; class Magnoliopsida; order Poales; family Poaceae; genus Poa; species Poa pratensis. Next base: position 62,448,291 of record CAMZMU010000042.1, read on the forward strand.
AAGCAGGGGTAGCCTCGAAAGGGAGTGGAGACCAAGGGGGAAGACGAATTTCGCCCTCAGGAGAAGTGTCTTTGCAGTAAAAGAAGGTTCTTTGCCAACCCCTAACTTTATTGGCGAGGGCTAGCTTTGGGAAAATACTACCTTTACGACGTTGGAAAGAAATGGCGCCGCATTGGAGGAAAGAAGCGTCTGTTGCTTCCTTTTGACTATTACAACCAAAGAAGGCAAGCCAGAAATCTATTGAAGGAGGAGCACCCAAATAATCTTCGCAAAGAACATGGAAGTTACTCACTTGCAACATTGAATTGGGACCAATGTCATGAAGGCGAAGGCCTAGCCGCTGCATCAGGGAGCGTTAGAAGAGAGAACCTGGGGGCTTGAATCTGCGCTCGATGTGTTCTACAAAAATCACCACTTCTCCTGGCTACGGATCAGGATTATCTCCTCGCCAGGGGCGCGCCATTCACATTGATCTTTCGGTGGAAGAGGGCCGCGAGCGGCGAGAGATTCCAAAAATACTTCGTCAATCCACGAGCCTTCCCAGTTGCAACTACGGCGAGACATCTTTTCCAATCAGGGGAATTTCCACCAGGAGATCGCGAGCGCAAGAAGCGGAAGCAAAGGCGGCGAAGAAGAGTAGCGGAGGCGTAACCCAAACAGAGCGCCGAGGAGGCCGATGGGCCGAACTAAATAGCCCAGGCGTGGAAGATGTTCAGATCTGGAAACCAACAGGCACGACCAGATGAGTCGCGCCCTTGAGACGCCAAAAGGGTTATAAGTCGCAAGTGGCAACACAAAAACTGGAGTTCAGCTAGGACGTCCACATGTGCGGTTCGGCAGTTCACCAAGACAAAGAAGCCTTCATCTGAAGTCCAAGCAGAACTTGGGGGCTAATGTCGGGGGAATACTTTGTGGATTAACCCGCGGCCCGTATTGATAAGTGCAACCCACTTTACTCGCACCAGAAAAGGCCTACATGAAAACAAGCCCAATATCGCACCGCCACAAGGAGAAGAATCTAGAAGACATATCCTGGAAGACGTAAGAACGAGTTAGTCTCCAGATAGGTTCCAGTTGATATATTCCTTGTGGAGGAAGTTTCCTTTGTAACCTAGCGAGCCTCTGTGTATATAAAGAGGACTCGCAGGACTTAGACGGGGACAAGCTATCAAGCCCTCAAACCCTAGTTCATACGGCGAGAACCAAGATCGGATCGCCTCCATTGTAACACCACATATATCATATCAATACCAATCTAGGGTAGGCAGGAAGTAGGTCTTTACCTCACATTGAGGGGCCGAACTTGGGTAAATCTGTGTTCATCTTTGTTCCTGCGATCCCAAGCTCGGAGACGATTGACTCGCGTAATCCTACACCTACGAAGTCATCCATGACATCTGACGTGACAAACCCACGACGCGTAGCGTTTACGGTTGAAAATTAAGAAATAAAAACAGCACATTACTTTGCCAATTAAGAAATACAATTATCACTTTAGGGTACTGTTGACTCCCAAGTGCAGGAGATCAATTGTAGTACCTTTCAAATAGAAAAGGTTGTCGAACCCACGAGGAGCTGAAGGTATTGGTTAGTAAGATTGATAAACAAGCAATGAAAGATGCAAGTGTTTTTGGTATTTTCGGTTGTATAATTCCAATGCAGCAAGTAACAGTAGCAAGTGAAAGCTCTCAAAGAGAGAAAGCCCAATCCTCTTATGTGGCAAGAGGACAAGCTCAAGTGATGTGTAACTTATATGTGGCAAACGTTCCCGAGGGCGGCATGGATATGCTAGGCATAGAGATTTATTAAACAACACGTTGAATATCTTGTCAAGTTTTAATCTTTTGGACGGAGCCATAATTAGGTATAGCTAAATAAATAAACTACAACCCCTTATGATGGATCATGTGGCCAAGTAAATGACTGCACAAGAATTATTAAGACATAAAGTCCCACCATAGCATTACACTCTAAGGTCCCCGATACTAATACCCTCATAATATAACTTCATGACTCTCTCAGGTTTACGTGTCCTCCCAAGTCTCCATCAATTCATTACACTACGGTGTTCTCCTATGAGCCCATATAGGTGAAGTGTTGTGCAGTCGACGTTCGCACAACACCATCATAGAATCACATAAAAGATAAACTCTTGACAAAATACCAACACATGTCATATATAAATCATTGCCAATTCATCCTATGCCCTCAGGAACATACGGGAACTACTCACAACGTGCAACATGATCATAATCAGTGGCATAAGTGGTACAACACAATCTGAAATTATAACTTCACCACCAAATAATGACAAGTACTCAATCACAAACATGAATAGTAGCACAAGACAAGTATCTAGGGTATAGCAACTCTCAAACTGCGAGGGGAACGGAGTGGATCACGGTGATGATGATGGTGATGGTGCTGGTCTTGATGGGGGTGATGATGTAGAGGCCTCCTCCCACGCCAAGGAGGAGAGGTGATGATGACGATGATTTCCCCCTTCTCCGGAGTTCCGGAGCAGCAGGATCTGACCCCCCTCGGAAGGGATCAGGAGTTTCGCCGCCGCCGCGACCTCGGATGGACTTGGAAAAATTAGGGCGTTACTTTTCGGGCGAGACGAAGGCGTCGATAAAAAGCCCCAGGCGAGGAGGTGCCCGAGGCCACTTTTGGTGGGCCCACGCGGCCAGGTTGGGCCGCGTGGGCCACCCCATTTGGCCCTCGTGGCTCTCCTCTCTTCGGTCTTCTTCCCTCTGCCTTTCTCCCGATGAAAAACTGACGCAGTATTTTTCCTTTTATTATTTGAGGTCCTGTAGCTCCTGAAACATTAAAGACAAGAAAAGGGGTTTTCTGCCTCCCAGAAATTAAATACCAAAAATAGGGACTTTGTATGAAAGTCCCCAAAATCATCTAAAACATGTAAAACAATCATATAATCATGCAAATAACATTCTAGTATGATACTAAAAGTTATATAAATGATGATATAAAATGCACGTATCAACTCCCCCAAGCTTAAACCTTTACTCGTCCTCGAGTAAGTAAGGACATAGATCATTACATGCATCAATGGACTTATGGTTGATAAATAAATACGGCATTGTATCATCATCATATTCAATTGCAAGATAAGATTAATGATAAAACTCATACATATGAGGGCAACATAAGTAGAACTCTAGCAATCACCCCTTACTTTTGAAAGCAAATAACCATTGTATGTTGGACAATCGAATCATATTTTTTTCACATGCTTTTGCTCTTCATGGCAAGCATTATAATCTTTTATACTTTGCTGAAATTCAAAGACAAGATAAACTCTCATTGGATAACAAGTTCAAAAGAAGACAAATGAAAAGATAGATATAAAAATTGTTATCACTCTTGCTTCTAGTAACTAGTGCAAACTTTAGTCATGGATATCTCAATCAAGTTCCCATGCTCTACACAACCTTTTCTTACACTTTCCATGGCTAGCTGAAATTTCAGGTGCCTTCCTTTCATTCACATTCAAGAGCATAAGTATTGAAATATCCATGATCATTAATTTGCTCAAAAGATACTAGGTTGTAACAAGAGTGTTTTATATCCTTTTCATTATCTTCTCAACTTTTATCCTACAAGACTATATCTCAACCTCAAACTATTAATTCCAAGTCTTTCTTTTACTTCTTTATATTGAGATAATTCTATAATTGTCCAACATACTCAAGTTAATTAATTTCAAGGCAAGATGTGATTGAAATTCTAAATATGCCACGCTCATTTGCATGAGTGTTACCCATAAATCCCCAAACAAGAGAATCATGGATGACACCATACTTTAATATTCATTGATAAACCATAAGATAGGATACATGATAATGCTCCATGAGCTCACACACGCCTAAGAGATATTGATAACTAATCGATAAAAGCAAAGCACACCATGACTAGATAGATATGATAGATTGATAAAGAGAAAGACTAGATGGAACTCCCCCAAGCTTGGTGTCTTGCTAGAACTCCCTCTCTTCTTTCACATTGCCTTCATAATAATTATCTTCAAGATCCCCAATGATCTTCATCATGAGGTTGTAAGCTTTTTCGAACTCTTTTGCGGCTTCTCCCAGTTTTTGCATGAGATTCTTCTCCACCGACTCTTTGCAAGGCTTCCACTCCGGGCTTGGCACCTTCTTGTTGGGGATCTTGCGATCCCATTCACCAGGATAGTTCTCTTGAGTGGTGCGCTGAAATTCCCTGTCAATAAGAGTAGAAGCTACGTTTTTGCTCGCAAGGAAGCGCCTGGGAACCTTCCCTCCGGTCTGCATGCGCGCGCCCGCCTCTTGTTTCCAAGAGAGTGGTTCACCCTCACGCCGGCAACAGCAATGGGTGATGGAGGTGCTGTCGCCAAGGGCGCGATGTCGACGGAGGGCTTGTGCTCTTCTTCTTCAGCTTCTTGCTTGTCCATCTCCTCTCATCAAGCTTGTAGTCTTCATCGTCGGAGTAGTCCTTCCTCTTCCTATTCCTCCTCCATATGGACGTGGGGCTGTACCCATCGAGTTCATCATCATCGTCGTCCATGGAGGAGCATTGGTAGGAGTCTCCCGAAGACATGGCTAAAAACCTGACAGGCAGAAACAGCAAAAGAAAGAATCGCTCGAGAACGCTCGGTGCGAGATTAGATCGACAGAGAGGGGTATATATTGAGGTTTTTGGGTCAAGGCGAAGCGTCGGGATCGAAAACGAGACGAAAAAGGACTCCGAGGTGGAAAAGGGAGCCCCACGCGGCCAGGTACATGGGCCGCGTGGGCCCCTCTCTTTCCTCCTCGGGTCTCCGTTTCGTCCAGTTTTCTTGTCCCACACGATGATTTCCATAAAAATGACTCCGTAAAATATTATGCAATTCCGAGAAACTTTCCAACAGTAAGTTACCTTCTATTGATTTGGGTTTCTGAAACTGCACGGTTTCTCTCAATTACCTCCTCCGGTGTTTGTAAATTCAACTCCTCCACCCTTCCGATGAAGCTCTTTCCTGCAATATAAGGTTTAAGGCGTTGTCCATTGACTACATGAGGTTTACCTTTCATGTCACCGTGAAGACGGATAGCTCCTGAACGGTACACCTCCTGTATCACTAATGGTCCCTGCCACTTTGAAGCTAGCTTCCCTGCAGAAAACTTGAAACGAGAGTTGTACAATAAAACTTGATCACCTACTTTGAATTCCTTTTTCTTAATTTTCTTGTCATGCCAAATCTTAACTTTTTCTTTAAACATCCTGGCACTTTCATAAGCTTCATTTCTCCATTCGTCAAGTAGGTTTAGGTCAAGAATTCTCTTTTCTCCCGCAGTTTTAAAATCAAAGTTCAGTTGTTTAATAGCCCATCTAGCTTTATGTTCTAGTTCAACAGGTAAGTGACAAGCTTTTCCATAAACCATTTTATAAGGAGACATTCCCATAGGATTTTTAAAAGCAGTTCTATAAGCCCACAAAGCATCATTAATCTTAATTGGCCAATCAGATCTAGACTTATTCACTGTCTTTTCCAAAATGAGTTTAATTTCCCTATTGCTTAATTCAACTTGCCACTTGTTTGAGGATGATAAGGAGATGCAATTCTATGGTTAACATCATATTTTGCCAAAGTTTTTCTAAGAACACCATGCAAGAAATGAGAACCACCATCAGTAATTAAAACCTAGGAACACCAAACCTGGGGAAAATGATGTCCTTGAGCATCTTCATTGCTGTGGCATGATCTGCACTTTTGGTTGGAATTGCTTCCACCCACTTTGTAACATAGTCAACTGCAACCAAAATGTGAGTATGCTTTGTCTTTGATTCTGGGAAAGGACCCATAAAGTCAAAACCCCACACATCAAATGGTTCAAGTGGCAATGAATAATTCATAGGCATTTCATTCCTCCTACCAATGTTTCCTACTCTTTGACATTTATCACAAGATTTAACATATTCAGCACAGTCCTTAAATAAAGTAGGCCAATAGAAACCAGATTGTAATACCTTTGCTCCTGTGCGATCTCCTGCATGATGCCCTCCATAGGGACTGTCATGACAATCTCTTATAATAGCCTGTTGTTCATGCTCAGGTACACAACGTCTAATAATACCATCCACACTTTTCTTATAGAGGAAAGGATCATCCCAAAAATAATGTCTAAGATCATAAAAGAATTTCTTTCTTTGTTGAGAAGTGAAGTGTGGAGGCAAAACTTTACCAACAATAAAATTTGCATAGTTGGCAAACCAAGGAGATGCAACTTTAGCACTAGAAACATTAACAATTGCAAGTTGTTCATTAACAAAGCTATCATTAATAGGAATAGGATCATCAGGTATATTTCCATCCTAGAGAGATGATCAGCAACTTGATTATCTCCCCTTTCCTATCAACAATGTAAATCAAATCTTGCAATAGAAGTACCCATCTTATTAGTCTAGGCTTAGCATCTTTCTTATTCATCAAGTATTTAATAGCAGAATGATCAGTATGTATTGTGACTTTTGAATCAGTAATATAAGGTCTAAACTTGTCACAAGCAAACAGTACTGCTAAAAATTCTTTCTCAGTTGTAGCATAATTCTTTGAGCAGCATCAAGTGTTCTACTAGCATAATAATAACATTCAGTTTCTTATCAACACGTTGGCCCAAAACAGCCCCAACTGCATAATCACTAGCATCACACATAATTTCAAAAGGCAATTCCAATCAGGAGGTTGAATAATGGGAGCAGTGATTAAAGCATTCTTCAAAATATTAAAGGACTCAATGCAATCATCATTAAAAGAGAAAGGAACATCCTTTTGCAAAGATTGGTTAGAGGTTTTGATATTTTGGAGAAATCCTTAATGAACCTACGGTAAAAACCTGCATGCCCAAGAAAACTTCTTATACCTTTGAGGTCCCTTGGATATGGTAGTTTTTCAATAGCTTCAATCTTTGCTGGATCAACTTCTATTCCTTTCCAGAAATCTTATGCCCAAGAACTATACCTCAGTAACCATGAAGTGACACTTCTCCCAATTAAGAACCAAGTGTTGGTCTTCACAACGCTGTAAAACTTTGTTAAGGTTGAACAAGCAATTATCGAAGGAAGTACCATACACAGAAAAATCATCCATAAAAACCTCCATTATCTTTTCAATATAATCAGCAAATATAGCATTCATGCATCTTTGAAAAGTAGCAGGAGCATTACATAAACCGAATGGCATTCTCCTATAAGCAAAAGTACCATATGGGCAAGTAAAAGTGGTCTTTTCTTGATCATCCTTATGGACAGGAATTTGTGAGAAACCTGAATAACCATCTAGATAGCAAAAGTGAGAGTGTTTAGATAACCTTTCTAGCATTTGATCAATAAATGGCAATGGATAATGATCTTTTCGAGTTGCTTTATTCAATTTTCTGAAATCAATAACATCCTATAACCAACTACAGTACGTTGAGCCACAAGTTCATCCTTTTCATTTGGAACAACAGTCATTCCACCCTTTTTAGGAACACAATGAACAGGACTAACCCACTTACTGTCAGCTATAGGATAAATGATACCAGCTTCAATAAGTCTTATTACCTCTTTTTACCACTTCTTTCATTTTTGGATGGAGGCGGCGTTGAAAATCAACAACAGGTTTTGCATCTTCTCCAGATTAATTTTATGCATACATAGAGCGGGCTTATACCTTTAAGATCATCAAGAGAGTATCCAATGGCTGGTCGGTGAGCTTTTAGCACATCAAGTAATTTCTCTTCTTTCAGCTGAAAGGTTAGCACTAATAATGACAGGATATATGCTCTTCTCATCCAAATATGCATATTTCAGATTTGCAGGCAAAGGTTTCAATTCAAAACTAGGATCCCCTTTAGGTGGTGGTAGCACTCCTAAATTATCAGGTGGGATATGCAATTGTAATTGTGGTGGTTGTTGCCATAATATTTGTTCCAAAGCCTCTTTTTCCTCATCATTAAATGGTTCATCTTGATTAAGCATATAACGTTCTACAACATCAGTTGAAGCTACAGCTATATGAGCAAGAGTTTCAATTAAATCTTCAGAAAGGCTCTTTCAACATGTTTATCAGCAAATTTGGAAAAGTTAAATTCAAGTTTCTCACCAGCACATTTAATAAACACTTTCTCTTTAGGCAAATTAATTTCAGCACCAACAGTATGTAAGAAAGGTCTACCAAAAATGATAGGACAAAATGAATCTTGAGGACAACCAAGCACAATAAAATCAGCAGGATATTTTATTTTGCCAACCAATACTTCAACATCTCTAACAATTCCAAATGGACTAATATAATCTTTATTAGCAAGTTGAATTGTCATACCTGTCTCTTCCATAACAATGGGATCAATATCAGGCTTGATCTCAAGATAAAGAGAATATGGAATGACACTAATACTTGCTCCAATATCACATAGACCATGATAACTTGAAGTCCCAATAGAGCATGATATAACAGGTTTCCCAACTTTGGCCGAATTACCTTTGATGACTTTGGTAGCATCTTCACATAGATAAACATCCACTGGGTCTTCTTCATTTAGTTGCTTGATAACAGAAATTTGAGTGTTGACTTCCACCTGTTCATAAGGCTGAGAACATTTTTTACTCTTGTTAGTAACAGCTTTAAGTAAATTCTCCTTAACTTGGTTTGGAAATAGGTGGTTTCAACATACTCCTCAATTGTCACAGATGACATTGGTTCAACCTGTTTAATAACTTTAGGAACAACAATAGATTGTTTAACAGGTTCAACATAAACTTCAAATCCACTTTTTGGAACACAGATATGATCAGCAAAATTTAGCTATTTCAATTATAACATAAGGATCAAGACCAAAAGTATCACTCAGATTTTTAAACAGATAGAAGTAGAGAAATTCTCTACACATGAATATCATAATCAAAATATGGCTCATTACCTTTATCAAGATCCCAGTGGCTAGTATTTTCAGAAATAGTCTCCAATAAATTCCATGCTTCTTCTTCAGTATTATTAGTAAAACTTCCACCAGATGAATTATCCAGAATCTCCTTGTGCTTCATAGGTAGTCTCACATAAAAGTTTATCAATATAAGTTTCCTTGTAAGATCATGACATGGATTCTTGCGAAGGAGTTCCTTTAACCTCCCCCAAGCTTGAGTAATACTCTCTCCCAGATGTGGCCAGAAATTGAATATATAGCAGCGGTTATCATAAGCTTCTTTAGGAGTAAAATATTTAAGAAAGAAAACCTTCCTCAAGATATTCCATTCATAGACCTCTTCATCCAGACCTGTACCAATCACGAGCATTACCAGATAAAGACAAATATAGCTTCCTTTTTACCTGATCCTCAAATACCAGGTAGTCTGAATAAGCCACATATGTCCTCAATTATTTCCATGTGCTCGCGTGCCGACTTAGTTCCATCCCTGTAAATGGATTTTTCATAACTCTTTTAACATGACCCATGGGAATTTTAAATCCCACTTTAGGTACTCAGACACAGTAGTTTCAACCACCTTTGCAGTAGTGGCATAAGCACTTTCATATAGAGCAAGATGCAGCGAGGCACGATTCATAAATGCCATAGTAACAATGAGATAAAACAGCTTTCAAGTTTCCTTACCAAACTTCTTACCAATAGCGCTACGCTCCCCGGCAACGGCGCCAGAAAAGTATCTTGATGACTCCCAAGTGCAGGAGATCAATTGTAGTACCTTTCAATTAGAAAAGGTTGTCGAACCCACGAGGAGCTGAAGGTATTGGTTAGTAAGATTGATAAATAACAATAAAAGATGCAAGTGTTTTTGGTATTTTCGTTGTATAATTCCAATGCAGCAAGTAACAGTAGCAAGTGAAAGCTCTCAAAGAGAGAAAGCCCAATCCTCTTATGTGCAAGAGGACAAGCTCAAGTGATGTGTAACTTATATGTGGCAAACGTTCCCGAGGGCGGCATGGATATGCTAGGCATAGAGATTTATTAAACAACACGTTGAATATCTTGTCAAGTTTTAATCTTTTGGACGGAGCCATAATTAGGTATAGCTAAATAAATAAACTACAACCCCTTATGATGGATCATGTGGCCAAGTAAATGACTGCACAAGAATTATTAAGACATAAAGTCCCACCATAGCATTACACTCTAAGGTCCCCGATACTAATACCCTCATAATATAACTTCATGACTCTCTCAGGTTTACGTGTCCTCCCAAGTCTCCATCAATTCATTACACTACGGTGTTCTCCTATGAGCCCATATAGGTGAAGTGTTGTGCAGTCGAC